>OY728130.1:46080941-47330941 GCA_963277665.1 Viscum album | reverse complement strand
TTTTGATTTTTTTAGTTCTCTAACAACAAATTGTGGAGTTCCAAATCCATTATCTCTTCTTCCAAAAATAATTTTCATTTTTTCTAGGTTTAAAACTCTTTTCAATGCTTTTTGCTGGGTTGCTCCACCTACATGAGTGTTGTCGATGGTGGTGGATGCATTGTACCCCACATTACCTCTTTATAAAGGTGGGAAACATTCATAACTTCTTCAATGATGTTTTCTCATTGATTGGAATATGATGATGTGATGTTGGTCTCTATTTCCATGGATTCCTCCTAGAAATTTATCACATAGTTTGGGTCTCCCTTAGAGATTAAGACATTTTTTGTGAATATCTTCTCAGTTGCATATCATTGGGGACATTGGTTAATTATGATTCTTCTATCAGGACATTCCAAAGGCTAAAGTTATGGGAGAAACCTTCTGTTAGGAGAGTAGTCATGTTGGGAATTGCTGAAATTTATGGATGATAGAACATTGGTACAGAGGAATTCTACCTCGTTATAGGGATTCTCTAGGGTGTTGAAGCCTAAGGAATGCCATGTCGATTTCATGGTACTTATGCAGAGGCATGTCTTCATGGGTTTCCTTGGATTCCCATGTTTAACATGGGGTATTCCACGAGTTTGACATCTAGGGGAGATGGACCAGAATGATTGGAACACTGATGAGAGTGGATCAGATTGGTACATCCCTAGGAGGGAGATCCTAGAAGGTTTACTAGATATTTGGATCAGAATTCCCAATAAGGACGGACATAGGATGGCGTGTCCCAAAAAGGGAAGGTTACACACTATGAAGTCTGATATGAACATCGCAAAGGATAGATCAGGGAACCGCACCCCGAATAGGGGGATTCTAAGTATTATGATTGGCTGGGATTGAACATCATGGAGGATTTCTATGTACCCTATTTAGAAGATAGGGATCAAAACCCACAAAGTTTGAATGGGTGGTTTTGAGATTACAAATGGTTATCTTTCCTTTGCAATAGGGTCATATTGATTATATGGATATGATGTGTGGTGATTTCACATGGTTAGATACCTAAGTGATATAAAGAGAAACATGATGAATATGGATTATGAATGGTTAGTTACTCGAGTGGATGGAAAGATACCATCGAGATGTGGTGGCCAAGGTAAAAATCAAGATGAATGATGGATAGTTTGGGTGAAGTGGTTGGAAGGAATGAGGTGGAACCAATGTGAAGATGACATTGCTAGGATTGAAACTTAGGGAGGCTTCCAACATACCCCATTAGTTTAGAATCAAAGTCCACGTAGTTCGGGATGGGGTGATGAGACACCTAGGGAGGAGACTCATGAGAAATGGAGCACATGGATACAGACTTAAAGGAAATAGAACCACTAGGTTGGGGTACGATATCCCTAAAACACAAAGGAACAAAAAATGGGTGATGAGTTTGATCCTTAGTGAGGATTCCTACATACCCTGTTTAAAGGCAGGCATTAAAGTCCACGTAGTTCAGGATGGGGGCATAGAATCAGGGTGTACAGAAAAGAAAATGGCCAAGAAATTCTCAAGGGGCTTATGCATGGTTAGAGGCCCTTAATAGTGGGATCAATCTCAATTGGAGGAGTATAGTGAAGTGCGGGGCTTATGCACGGTTAGATGCCCATGTGGATTAGAACACCTCAGGGAGAAAGATCTTAGAGATTCCTCCCAAAAAAGGAAGATGTCACATCAGGAGGGTACATCCCTAGAAGGGAACATCAGAGATTACTATTACTTGGGATTGAACCTCAAATAGGTTTCTTACTTACCAAAAAGAAATCAAAAACCATGTAGTTTAGAGTGTGAAATTTAAATTCATGCAGGATGAGTGAACTAATGTGAAATAACTAGGACAAATGGACTGTGGGGAGGGATTTAACTGATCCTCATATAGGATTCCTATATAACATTTTTGGAAGACAAGGACTAGAGTCCACATAGTGAAGTAGATAGGGGCATGTGGATTGTGAAAGGATAGGGGCCCAAATTCTTGATAGGGATTATGCAAGGTCAGTATCCCAAAGAAAATGTTATGGTCTCTACTTATTCTCAGCCCACGTGATTCATTCTCAGTGTGAGAAACAATAGGTAATAGTAGATGTGATGATCATGTCGTGAAAGGTGTATCCATGAGAGATGGTGTATGTCTTAAACATGGCTGGAAGCCTAGTGATATGGATATTGGGACTTACTCTTGGTGGGAATCGTGAGTAGGTGGTTCAGGTATTATGTGGAGACTTCATAAGGAACACATGGTGTCAAAGACTAAGGGGAGAGGGGTAACAGATCAATAAATAGAGAAGAAATATTTTATCGATCCCATCCCCACTCTAATTTTCTTAGACATTCACACATGAGGCAAATTTTAATTTAGCATCTTGTGTTGAGGATTCCGGTGCTTGGAATTTTAACGTCCTTCAGCTCAGATGACGTGGACTCACCCCTCATCCCTTGGACTTACATAACAAGTACTAATACACACTTAGGGAAAGTATGGATTATGCAATTCCCAATAAGAGTGAGGCGGAGGAGTGTTCAATCGAGAGGTCAGTATTAGCGTAGTTATGCGAAGAATAAATATCTATTAGCATAACTATGTGAACATGTGTAATGTAGGGAAACATAAAATGAAACAACACTTGAGGGTCCATAAAATAACTTCACACAAGCCTGAAGGGCCCTGTAGGAATGGGGTTTGTGATGCTAGGGGGCTCAGCTAGAGTAGATTCATAAAGGGCAGGAGCTTCATGAAGGAAGGGAGCTCTGCAAATGAAGGGTGATTTTTGTGAAGTAAGGGAGCTACGTAAAGGAAGGGTTGTTCATGAAGGAAAAACTTCAGTAGAGCTATGATTCACCTTAGTAAAGAGCTCATTATTTAGAGAGTGTTTTGTGAAGTATTAATTTTTCTTAGAGCCTCAAGAAAACATAAGGGGCTCTCTACTTCGCGAAGGAAAAAAGGAAATCTTGAAGTGAATCCATACATGTGGGGGCCATGAAGAATGTAGAAAATTATGGTTCGTGATGCTCATGTACCTTGGGTGATTCATATTTACCTAAGGTTTTCAATGAAACGGAGCTTCTTGAAATGGGAGGTTGAAATGTGAGAATGTGGTGGCAGCAATGGTTATTGGGGGGGGGGGGGGGTTCTATTTATAGGTAGCAGTGGTTCTTAATGCTCTCCATGAAGAAAAAATAGTGTATCACAAAGATGATGTGACACTGTGAATAATAAAGAGTCTCTATGACTCTATCGGGCTCGCAAAGGTACCATGAATGTGTAAATCACGGGGTATGCCCCAAAGATTAAGGATTCCATGAAGGGGTCTAGCTCCATGTCACTTGGTCAGACTCATGAAGACACTATCAAAATGGTGACACGGGGCATACCGTGAAGAAGAAGGATTCCGTGAAGGGGACATGCTCCATCGCACTTGGTCAGACTCGTGAAGACAACATCATCCTTCTTCATGGTGGCGGTGAAAAGGATCTCAATGAAAGAGATTCATGAAATTGAATCATTTGAGGATTTTGGATGGATTCTGAGGCCATTATGGTCTGAATTATCTTTGAAATGGCCAATAATTTTTTCATTCCTTCAATAGCATGATGTTCGGGGCCAAAAAATTCCCCCCATCCAAATGGGGGTTAAGGGAAAAGAGGGTCGGATTCTGAGGGAAAGTCACTAAAAAAAGACAACTCCTCAGATCATGAAGGTGAATCTGGAAGCATGAACATGGGGAACACCATGAAGATTTAGCAGGAAAAGGTTTCCATGAATCTCAAGTGAAGGTCACCATGAAACTCGAGCAGGCCTCACCTATAAATAGGGACAGAGGGGCCCAATGTTTGTACTGGATCTCCATGAATGATTTTTCCAATGCTCTCTTTTCTCAAATTTATATTCCACGTGAATGAGACTTAGAGAATTGAGTTCTATGGTCCTCTGATATAGGAATTATATTCAACATACCAGTGCATCATAATCCATTTCTTTTTTGAGACACACACCGATAACAAAGAAAATTCACAGGATTCTACTTCATGAATGACCTCTGAGAACGATCTTCATGACTGATATTCACAAACAGGCTAAGAAAGATTCCTAAGTCCCAGACTAATGGCTACTCAAGAGGATTCTCGGGATTTTCAAGAGGCTTCTTGGGAGTTTCTTAATGATACCACCAGAAGGGATGAAATAACAAACAAAATATTGATACGGGAGTATGTTCGAAGCTACTCTGATCACGAATCACTAAAAAAGATACTATAAAATTCACATAGGAACTATCTACTATGAAAAGAGGTTTCCACTGTATGGTTTTGTCTTGTGGTATGATGTCTTGATTCTAGAGTTTAGTAGAGATGATTCTATATACTGGTTCAAATGCATTCTTGAAAAACATGAGTGGTATAGTTTTTAGGGGGGGTGATATTCTATCAAAATAGAATGACGCGGTCGTTATGAAATTTATTTTCATGTGACTAGGGTACTGAAAATTTTATTTTATGGTCATGGAGTTCGGACCGTAAAAGGTGGATATGTGTAGTGTGGTGCAATGAGGTAGCCTCACATAAAAGACAAAAAAAGACATCAACCTCACACGACACTTTTCTGATGTGAAAACCCAAAGAAAGAAGGGGGTGAAAAAGAGTTCAAGACTCTACGGTTGGGCTTGAGGATAGGATGTTCATGCATCAATATGTTTCTTATTAGGGAAAGAATCATTCCACATGTTGCTATTGAATGCAATTTATTTTGACGTCATGCGGTAAGAACAATGCATGGATTATGGATCTCAAAAGGGGGGGTGGGGTATATGGTGTGACAATTTTAATCCTGATGTGAATGAGGCCAAAGAAGGCTAAACCACACCACATACTCATGGGAGAAATCCAGTCTGAGAGGCTAGGAAGATGAAGGTACTTGTAGCTGTACCACATACGAATGTTTTAGGTGTTATTATGTATCCTTTAATGATAGGAATCAAGCCATACATTGTTCTGGGAAATAGATCAGATGCATACTAGGTAGTTTAATGTCATACAATAAGGTAGAGGGATATTATAAAGTTTACTACAATGCAATAAGGGCACTGGGGGTCTTATTTTATGGTCGTAGAGATCATACTGCCCAATAGGGGAAATGTGTAGTGTCTCTCCTTGATGTAACATGACATGAATGAAGATCAAGGATATCCATACCATTCCACGGATTCACAGAAGAAGACACATATAATTTAAGGTCATGATTCTTAGACATGAAAGGTCATTTTAAAGTCATGTGTGATATCGCCTCCTAGTTTAAGGTCATAGAATTTGAACCATTGGGAAGTGTGATTTCTCCGTGCGGGTAGAAACCTTCCCAATACCCCTAAGACCAAGGGATCCATGACTTGTGTGGGAAACAAGGGGTGAGGAAGATATTTATTACCCAAAAATCACATAATAGGGGAATGTGAGTGTAGATTCAAGGATAACCCCATGATGTTGGTCCACCCACTAAATACGAAACGGTGTATGGAGGGATAACACCAAGGGATTTGAAGTTCTACATGTATAGAAGGATATGAAAAGGGATGTGAATCATGACATCTAATTTTTGGGACACAATGGGGGTTACATAATGATTGAGTATAACTATTGACCATATTCAAAACACATCATCCATAATGTGTAACCAGGGATGGGAGCAAGAAAATGATATCCGACTACTGACCAAGTTTAAAGCATAGTACTTTTCTCAAAATGTCATTTGGAATCCTCTCGGACATTGGCCCTTGATAGAGGCGAGCCATGAGGCTGAGCATCCATACCATTAGGGGGTCATTTCTGACATGGAATATGATGAAGACCCAAATAAATTGAGAAATGCAGCATGGAGATGAAATGAGGAAATTTCCATGTAGAATCCAATACTCTAGATCCTATGCCACATCGCATAACTAACCATGCAAGCATGGGGTAGGAAAACATGGGATACATTTTTTACCATTTTCAAAACATGGGAATCACTAATTGCTACCAAATATCCATCATGGAATTGGTCTAGGATGGTAGGTGAGCTAAAGAGGCATGAGACCATCACTGTTAGGGGTTCCATCTAGATTTTAAGAATTATGGAAAACCCAAAGTGAGAAGGACTCAAAGTGTGGACTGATTATATCATTAGAGAGTGGGATTTAGACCCTAGTGTTTGAACTATTTAAGGTTGTATTACATGAAACATGGAAAATAGTTTAAAGTCATGATGCTTGGAATAGATAAAATATTCATTCTTAGGGTATTACAACATGAAGTAAGAAAAAACCTATTTGAATTAGCCCAAAGAGGTCCCATGTGTTGCATAAAAACTAAAGACAAATAGGGGCCATAGGGCCAAAAAGGGATTAGGGAACCTATGACTAGACCTGACGAAAAAATTATCAGGCATCAATACATTTTACATAAGGATGAGAATAAATACACATGTAGTTATGAAAGGATTGTGTGTTTAGAGACCAATAATGGTTGGGGAAATTCTCTCTGGTGGTGAGGAAGCTGAATCATCCCATAATTATCACGGGGCATCCTAAACTTGTTTAGGGTATGGGTATAATTTACATCATGCATTGAGGATGAAGTAAGTGGAAATAATGTAGAGGTTGGACCTAAGATTGATGATCTGGGCATCACCATGTATCCCAAAAGGATGGGAATCATGCCAGGCATAGTTATATAAGGGTAATTTATTCATGCAGGTCAGACCCATGCACCAAAGGAAGAGACATTAGATATTTCTTATTTGTCCTTTTGTATCATTTTTTCGAGAGACCAGCCCTATATGAAAAGTCTAAGTGTCACTATGAGATTCAATCCATGTGTAGGGATTGAAAAACGTAATGGAGGATGACTAGTTCTAAGGGTGATGCCGTTAAAAGCGAGAACATCACAATGTTGATCTTTTTTTCATCATGTATCTTGGATGATGATGCCATATTTTTAGGTCATATGATATGACTGTCCCATTAATTCTAATGTCATGTGGTAAGGAAAAAAACATTTAACGTCATTAGGGAATAATAAGTGTTGTTTAACGTCATATTTCTTGGAAAAAAAGTGATCTTGGACCATGAGGTTGCACAACATTCAGATGTGGGTATAACACTACCAAGACTCCTAATCCCGCAAGATACATTCTTGGCTTGGGAAGAAAAGAGTGATTTAAAGATTTCCCCATCACATATGAGTTCAAAATAAGGGAAAGGAAGTTTTAGGTGGTAAAATTCAACCATTCCTACTTGAATTTAATGGATGTGCGGAAGAACAACATTAGGGGTGTTAGATATCCACAAGAACATGAAAGGCCATGAAAATTTGAATCACATATTCTAATATCTAGGGGATAATGGGGGTGGAATAATGATGGAGAATAACTACTGACCATATTAGAAACACAAAATCCATATCATGTAGCAAGGGATGGGAACAAACTAATGAGGGTTGACCGCTTACCATTTTCAAAATGCGGGACTTGTCTCAAAATTCCATTTGAAATCCTCTGGGACATTGGACCAGGTCAGTAGGGAAGCCATGAGGTCAATAATCCATACAGTTAGGTGGTCCCTTCAAATGTGAAAGATTATTTAGGCCCAAATAAGGGGACACATGGTTTATGAAAATGAAGTTAGGGGAATATACCTATAGAATCCAACATTCAAGATCTCATACCATTTCACATTCAGGAGTATGGGTGTGGAACATCCAAATGCATGATCAGACCTATCGTCAAGGATCAAGTTCCCAAGGGGCATTGAAAACAGTTTAATGGTCATATCTCATAGACCTGAAACTCTGTGTTTAAGGTTATAGATTATGGACCATAGGTGCCCAGTTTAACGCCATGCATGTGTGACATACCTGTGTAGTTTAACATCATGTGGTGAAGATAAGGATGTCATGCAGTTTATCACCGGGCCATTGGGGACCTGGAAATCCTGAAGGGTAAATTATTGGTGTGATAAATATCCCAATGTGAATAAGGACCAAGGAGGTATCAACCACACAAAACATTCTCAAAATGGAACCAAGGATAAAAGGGGACAAAAAGGGAGAAATGGAAATTCTACAGTTGGGCCCAGGGATAAGATGATTGGGCATTGCTACTTATCATGCGAGGGAAGGAATCAAGCCACACATAGTTCCTAGATTTCATGTAGGTTAACTTCAATTGGTAAGGATGAAGAAATAGTTTAATATCATGAGAGACAAGGTGGTTGTTGACGCTCCTTTCGTCACATAGTCTAAAGATTGGAAAAGGGGAATATCTTAGCTCAAAGTGATTCAACCTTTGGAAAAATATCAAAAATTGACAAAGGAAGGAATAAGAAGAACATTGCGCAAGGGTCGCACAAGTTATACCATGGTCACGCAAGTACACTTGAGCGCCGTAGTTGGTCGCGCAAGTCACTAGCGCGCCCTCTTTGAAAACCGCTCAAGGTCTTCTCCAGCTTATAAATACCTCCGATGGGCCCCACATTTGGGAAGAATTTTTTCCAGAATTCAGATACAGAGCTATAAACGCCCAAGTCTCTTCTTCAAGTATTCTAAACACTTCTAAGGTTATTCTTTACCTAGAATGGAAGGAATAAACAAGAGGAGTAAGGTCTAAGTGTTATAATTCACTAACACTTGCACGCCTAAAGTGTTTTACCCTTAAGGGAAATGAACATACTTGCGCACCTCCTTACCTACTCATTAAAACATGCACGCCCCTCTTCTGGAAGTACCTCAGGATAATTCTAAAGGCTTTGGTCAAGGATCACCCAAGTATTACCCTACTGGTTAACAATCGTGAAAGTACCCATGTGCCGCACAGGTACACCAATGCGACCAGGACTTGTGCACCCACGCAGTACCTACGCGCCTACTAGGACTTGCATGCCCCTATCTTTTTGGGTGACTTTTGCCTCCCATTTCACCTCTCTTATACCATTACACCTCTCCTATTCAAGATTCAGTCTTCAAGACACTCTCCAAAGCCATTTATGGCATGCTTTCTTGATTTGACTTCCTTATCTAAAAGGAATTATGTGGAACATCTCTCAAAACCTAGTGATTTACACATATTTATGTCACTAAAATTAGAGATTTCATTCATTCAACCTCATCCTTTAAGATGAGAAAACCCTATTCCTGGGCCTCCTTTTTAAGAGTAAGCCCCAGTCATAATTCCTATTGATTTTGGGCATCCTCATTAGGAGTAATCCCTAAGTCCTCATTAATTTGGGCATCCTTTTCAGGATTAAGCCCCAAGTCCCCTAATCTAGGCATCCTTCTTAGGAGTATGCCCTAGTCTTAAAGTTCCCAAATATGGGAATCCTCCTCAGGAGTAAGCCCCAACCGTAATTCTCTTAACCTGGGCCTCCTTTTCAGGAGTAAGTCCCAGTCTCAAATATGGGCATCCTCCTTAGGAGTAAGCCCCAAATCCCTTTAATTTTCAAATCCCTTTAACCTGGGCCTCCTTTTCAGGAGTAAGTCCCAGTCTTAATTTCTCTTAACCAGTCCTAATTTACTTTTGATCTGGGCTTCCTTCTCAGGAGTAAAACCCAAGCATAAGTCCCATCTTAACTTGGGAATCTTCCGTAGGAGTAAGCCCCAAGATTAGTGTATCCAAATCTCCATAAAGCACATATACCTTTATGGACCCTATTCCTGGATTTCTTCCCTAAAGTAACTCATAATATTTCTTTATTCTGGGAATTCATACATACATAAGCCCCACATCATTTCTCATGATTGCATCTTTCATAGCACAATTGTATGATTTTACCAATACCTCTTGTTTCTCACACCGAGCATGACTCACGTGAGTTTAGAGTGTAAAAGTAATTATGACATCTTTCTTTGAGCCATCAATTGTGCATAAACATCATACTCCCTTTCTTGAACTATGTGGGTTCTAATTCCTTTTCTAAAACAAAGGATACGTAGGTAGCCCATCAGCGGGTACGATCCAACTCTGAAATAATTCATGTCCTTCTGAATGACAATAAACTTCAAGTGCCCCACTGAGTGGATTTAAAACCAGTATGGTCATCATAATGACAAAGAGACTTTTATGTATTGAAGGATACCATTGACTAAGAATCTCTAACTAATACAGATGATTCTCCATCGATGAAGAACCTCGAATACATATAAAAGATTCTCTAAATTCCCTACATATTTAATCATTGATTATCAGATCTAAAGAAAAGCTCATTTTACACTTGGTAATATAATAAGGATTCACGAACATAACTTAAATCTATAAATAAAGTCCCGGAGTAGAAAATAATTCCCCTCAAAAAGGTGTGATGAGTCCGACCTCCCATCCTCTCGACCAATGCAAATTCGTAAGCCTCATCAGTTCACAACTAATGAGCACCTACCTTTGGAAAGTAGGTCCAAATGGATATGGAATCATTGGATGTTTCCGGTTCTACGAACAAACCCGTTAGAAACCGATTGGAATGTTTGAACCTTAAATCAATGAAGTCATCCCCAATTCCAGAGGAAACAAAAAATGTTGAATCTGACGTGAATCCTTAACCAAGTCAAAATGATGTTTTTTTTATTTGTTGGGCCCCTATTTAAAACTCAACGAGAGGGACAACAATACAATCAATAACATATTTTCTCATCCAAAAGATGTAGTGGCTGGACTTATCTTGATTATGTCTATTATATCAAACATGCACTCTTTTCCAAGATCTTCTGCATTTCCAGAATGGCTTCTCTTAAATTCACATATGTGAATACCTCTGATGTGAAAACCTCTGCTGCGAATGCCACTGCTACTACTCCTACTGGATCATCGTCCGCTCTGAGGATGATATCACCTACTCAGCATCTTCAACGTTGTGTATCAAATGCGCTGGTTAAGGAGTACCATCAACATGGTACCATTCAAAATCTAGAGGCTGCTCAATAATCCCTCCAAGTGAACAACTCACACTGGTCGTCCGAACAACGACGACCAGCGGTCAAGAAGCAGGCAGTGCTAACCACCGTCTCCAACCGTTTCGGGTCGTTATCCTCAGAACACAATCACCATTCACTCCCATATTCTGGGGAGGAAAATGATCAGGCCCCTCAGGGTCTTAATTCAAGGAGACAGGAGCCCTTCCTGAGGGCTCCCATCAACAATCGCCGCCAGACTCGTGTGACAGTGCGCCCTCAACATGATGAGGGCATAAACTTCAGGTGTTCGGCTCAGGTTCCTCGAACCCAAGCAAGTAAGACAAATTGCCAGAGGTGAAATCTGGTTAACAGTGAGCATGTTCTCATCTCTTCCATCTCCGGAGAAGTGCACCAACCTAACATGGTGGCAAGCAATGAGCGGGCACACACAACCGTCCGTTAGAATTCCGCTGTCCAGCAGACTCGTCTAGCAGCATCACGCCAATCCCTCCAGGAAATTCTGGAAGATTACTATAGGTAGGAGCATACACCTGTTTATACGTCATCAACTAGTCAGCAAGCTTGTTTGACTACATATGATGGATCCCGCCAACCCAATGTGTTGAAAACTAGTAAACAGGCACATACACCTGCTTCCACTCATCAATCCTGCCAGCAGCCTCGTCTGTCAGTGTTGTAGGAGGCTCTTCAACCACATTCGGCAGAGTGAAATCAGCAGGAACATACACCTGTTAGTATTGATCAAGCCTACAAACAGTCTCACTTTTTAGCACTCAGAGAAGTTATTCGGAAAGCTCCGATGAAAAACATGAGGCAGACTCAACTCTCTGCCCCTACACTTGAGTACTGTCAAGATTCACTGACAGGAAAAGGAGGAAAAGAGCAGGCACACACACCTACTCCAAGTACGGAATGGACGTATATCCCCATTCTCGTAGATGAAGTCACCAAGAATATTCTATCAATGGTGAAAGAGTAGAAGAAAATCCTTGCTCATATTCTGGATGCTTGCCAGGATATTATAACAGCTTCAACGACATCTTAGGGAAAGACACATAAATCTATCCCTACCAGTGGAGTGACACATCAACATTTCACTCCGGAACAGACACACACATCTGTTCTAGTCCAAGAGGGTTTTGGGGCGTACTCCCCCATATCATATAGACAACCAAGTCAGGCACATACACCTGATTTGAGTGGAGATCGTCAGCCTAACCTGGCCATCTCTCCTGATCAGGCACATACACCTGCTCAGAGTAGCCACTTTCATCAACAAGTGGTTTCCAAGGCGAGTAAGAAGGCTTCTAAGAAAAAGACCCACCCAGCACAATCAAAAAATCAAGAGACAATCTATAACAAGGCCTTACTCGATGCTGGAGTTCTTGAAGCCCTCAGATAGTTATTTGTTGGAATCCAAGATTCTACTCCCTCATTTCCCAATAGTGGGAACATTAATTCCGAAGGTCTTCAATAGACACTTCCTCATGAAGGTTTGATTCATGAAAATTCGGTCGATCTCAAAGTTTCATCTTCAGATGAGAGCCACAAGAACCCTTTGTGTGGTCCAAAGACCAAGGAGCAAGAGATCTCATCTTTTGCTGTAACCCACCATGGTGGTCCTCCCCATGATAATGAATTTCGCTGCGAAAGTCCTCTCTACAGTAGTGATACAAATTGCCCGAAAAATGCTCCAGTGGACAATGTAGTGCCGAGAAAGCCCTCTTATATTGAGGCACTTGCAAATGCGAAACCAGTCATGTATGATGATTCATCTATAGTAGGTGAAATACTTTCTCAATCAGAAGATAGCCCAGGGTGTAGGTTATTCTCCGAACCACCCCTAAGTCATGCATCTTCTATTTTGATCAGTGATATCTCTACCGATCTTGTTGAATCCAATGAAGGAACAAGGAAGCACCAGATCTGGTCAAATCAAGTAGAAGAATCTTCATTGAATGATAAAGAGGAAATGCTGAACATGAGAAAACAACTGAAAAAAGGTGAAGTGACAGTCATGTTTTGGCCTCTGGATGACTCTCAGTATGACATTCCAGAGATGTTGATGGAAGATGGAATTCATGACATTCGTCTCAACATATGGAAAAATCTTTTTCAGTTGAAAAAGAAAGTATTATCTTATGATGAATATGAAAATCAGTGTAATATAATAGAAGGGTTAAAACATCAGATTGATTTGGAATCTCTATTAGTCTCTCGATATCCGAAGGCTGAAAAGAAGCAGAGAGCCCTTTAACATTCATGCCTTGGCGCACTAAGAAGTTTGTGCTAGTTAATTTCAAATGCCCCATCTGGTATTTATGTCAGAGGATGGGGTGTTCATGGAGCACTACATTTCACTGTGATCTCTAGTCAGCAAAGCCCGCCGAAAATGGTCTCATGCAATGTTATTTCCCATGGCTGTCCACAGTCAATTGGTTTTTTTTGTAATCAAAAGATTTCCCAAGAACATGCCTCAACTAGTTCTTCTCAAAATCAAGAATACAGAGAACAAGTTGTTGAATTAATTCTGCATCATGCAAACGAGAATATTGAACAGGTCTCTCGTATGAAGCAAGCACATCATCAAGTGACAGAAGTGTCAGAAATCATCCAACAGTCTTTTGAACCGGGTGATAAAAGTGGATGTCGATTTTTGCATCTAGCTAATTTCCAGACTAAGGTCTGCAATATCAAGAGAGATTTTAAGAAAGTCTCAGACATATCATGTCAAGAGCCACCCCATCTTGCCAGACTGGGGACTCTTTTAACTCAACCCTAGAAATCAACAAATAGTATTCAAGGAGTTGATCAAAGACAGCAGGAATAGCCCCAGTCCACCGGACTGGGGACTTTTTCGAATCATCAATCCCATCCTCAAAGAAAGTCGGTCTTCTCTCGATTAGGGAAGAAGCCTCAAGAGGAATGAAGAGACAAATTATCAGGAGATTCACTCCAAATTACAGTTCCCCAAGAAGTTCCTGAGGGATAAAATCAACAAAAGGAAATGTCTCATCAGGGGCATGGCAGAAGACAATATCACATAAATGATAATAGAAGGGATGCAATGCATTATGCATCAGTTAATGTAATCAATGCTGTTGTTGCTGATCCACCAGATGAGGATCACTCAGAGGGATCAGATGAAGGGGTTCCTGTTTGTTGATGCTCCTTTTCCTCACATTGTCTAAAATAATGGAAAAGGAAATGACTTAGCACAAAATTGATTCATCCTTTGAAGAAAACATCAAAAATCGACAAAGGCATGAAAAAGGATTCAAATGCACAAGGGTCGCGCAAGTTCCATCACATTCGTGCTAGTATACTTGCGCACCACCTAATGGTCGCACAAGTGACTTGTGTGCCCTAAAGGATAACCGCCCAGGGTCTTCTCTAGCCTATAAATAGACCCTGTGGGCCCCTCATTTTGAGAGAAATTTTTTCCAGAATTCTGATACAGAGCTCTGAACGCCCATGTCTCTTCTTCAGGTCTTCTGAACACTTCTAAGGTAATTCTTTACCTAGAATGGAATGTCTAAACAAGAGGAGTAAGGTCTAAGTGTTAGAATTCACTAACACTTGCATGCCTAAGGTGTTTTAACCTTAAGGGAAATGAACATACTTGCGTGTCGCCATACTTCTTCACCAAAACTTGTGCGCCTCTCTTTTGGAAGTACCTCAGGATAATTCTAAAGGCTTTGGTCAAGAATCTCCCAAGTGTTACCCTACTAGTTAACAATAGTGGAACTACCCATGTTTCTCGCAAGTATACCTGCACGACCAGGACTTGCACACCCACGCACTACCTGCGCGCCTGCCAGGACTTGCGCGCCCCTGCCTTTTTGGGTGCCCTTATTTCCCATTTCACCCCTATTATGCCATTCCACCTCTTCTATTCAATATTCAGTCTTCAAGACACTCTTAAAATCCATTTATGGCATGATTTCATGATTTGAATTCCTTATTTGAAAGGAACTCTATGGAATATCTATCAAAACCTAGTGATTTACACATCTTTATGTCACTAAAGTTAGAGAGTTCATTCACTCAACCTCATCCTTTAAGATGAGAGAATCATTAATCTGGTCCTCCTTTTCAGGAATAACCCCAGTTATAATTCTCAAGAATGGGCATCCTCCTTAGGAGTAATCCCCAAGTCCTCATTAACATGGGACTCCTTTTTAGGAGTAATTCCCAGTCATAATTCCCATTAATATGGGCATCCTCCTTAGGAGTATGCCCCAACCATAATTCTTTTAACCTGGGACTCTTTTTCAGGAGTAAGACCCAGTTTTCAAATTCTTTTAACATGGGCCTCTGTTTCAGAAGTAAGACCCAGTTTTGAAATTCTTTTAACCTGTGCCTCTTTTTCAGGAGTAAGACCAAGTTTTCAGAATCTTTTAACCTCGACCTTTTTTTCCAGGAGTAAGACCTAGTTTTCACATCTTTTTAACCTGGGCCTCCTTCTCAGGAGTAAGCCCCAGTCTTAATTTCTCTTAACCAGTCCTAATTTACTTTTGATCTGGGTTTCCTTCTCCAGAGTAAAACCCAATCATAATTCCCCTCCTAATTTGGGCCTCCTTTTCAGAGATAAGCCCCAAATTAGAGTATCCACATCTTTATAAAGTACATGTACCTTTATGGACCCTGTTCTTGGATTTCTTCCCTGAAGTAAATCCTAATATTCATCTATTTGGGCAGTCATACATACATAAGCCCCACATCATTTTTTATGATTGCATATTTCATGGCACAATTGTCCGGTTTTACCAATACCTCTTGTTTCTCACACTGAGCATGACTCACGTGAGATTAAAGTGTACAAGTAATTATGACATCTTTCTTTGGGCCATCAATCATAAACATCATTTTCCCTTACTCGAACTACATGGGTTCTGATTCCTTTTCTAAGCAAAGGATACGCAGGTAGCCCATCTGTGAGTTCGATCCCAACTCTGAAATAACTCATGTCCTTCTGAATGACAATAAACTTCAAGTGCCCCACTGAGTGGATTTAAAACCAGTATGGTCATCACAATGACCAAGAGAATTTTATGTATTGAAGGATACCATTGACCAAGAATCTCTAACAAATATAGATGATTCTTTATTGATGAATTACCACAAATACATACAAAAGATTCTCTAAATTTCCAACATATTAATAATTGATTTTTAGAACTAAAGGAAAGCTCATTTTATACTTGGTAATGCAATAAGGATTCACGAACATAACTTAAATCTATAAAGAGGGTCCTGGAGTAGAAAATAATTCCCCTAAAAAAGGTGTGATGAGTCCAACCTCCCATCCTCTCGACCAATGCAAATTCCTAAGCCTCATCAGTCCACAAACTAATGAGTGCCTACCTTTGGAAAGTAGGTCCAAATGGATATGGAATCATTGGATGTTTCCAGTTCTACGAACAAACCCATTAGAAACCAATTGGAATGTTTTAACCTTTAATCAATGAGTTCATCTCCAATTCCAGAGGAAACAAAAAATGGTGAACCTGACGTGAATCCTTAACCAAAGTTAAAATGATGTTTTACCTATTTGTTAGGCCCCTATTTAAAACTCAATGAGAGGTCCAACAAAAACAATCATTGAAATATGTGCTCATACAAAAGATGTAATGGCTGAATTTATCTTGATTTTGTCTGTTATATCAAATAGGCACTCTTTCCCAAGATTCTCTGCATTCTAAGAAATGGCTGCTCTCAAGTTCACACTTGTGAATACCACTGCTGCGAATGCCACTACTGCTACTCCTACTGGATCGTCATCCGCTCTGAGGACGACATCACCTACTCAGCGTCTTCAATGTTGGGTATCAAATGTGATGGTTAGGGAGTACCGTCAACACGGTACCATCCCAACTCTGGAGGCTGCCCGAAAATCCCTCCAAGTGAACAATTCACACCGTTCGTCTGGACAATGACGACCAGCGATCAAGAAGAAGGCGGTGCTAACCACCACCTCCAACCATTTTGGGTCGTTATCCCTGAAACACAATCACCATTCACTCCCTTATTTTGAAGAGGTGAATGAGCAGGTCCCTCAGGGCCTTAATTAAAGAAGAAAAGAGTTCTTCCCAAGGGATCTTATCAACAATTGCCGCCAGACTCGTGCGGCAGTGCGCCCTCAACATGATGAGGGTGTCGTCTCTAGGCGTTCGGCTTAGGTTTCTCGAACCCGAGTAGGCAAGACGAATCACCAGAGGTGAAATCCGGTTAACAGTGAGCATTTTCTCATCTCTTCCATCTCCGGAGAAGTCCACCACCCTAACTTGGTGGCAAGCAACGAGAGGGCACATACACCCATCAGTTTTGATCCCACTATCTAGCAGACTCGTCTATCAGTAGCGCGCCAATCCCGCCAAACAATTCTGGTAGAGTACTATAGATAGGAACTTATACCTATTTATACATCATCAGCCAGTCAGAAGGCTCGTCTGACTACATATGATGGATCCGGCCAACCCAATGTATTGACCACTGGTAAATAGACACATACACCTGCTTACACTCATCAATCCTACCAGCAGCCTCGTCTGTCAGTGTGGAAGGAGGTTCGTCAACCATGTTTGGTAGAGTGCAATCAGCAGGCACATACACCTGCTAGTATTGATCAAGACAAACAATAGTATCATTTGGTAGCATTCGGAGAAGTCAGTTGGAATGCTCCGGCAACAAACAGGTGGCAGACTCAACTCTCTTCCCCCACACTTGAGTATTGTCAGGATTCACTAACAGGAAAAGGAGGACAGGAGAAGGCACATACACCTACTCCAAGAACGGAATGGACGTATATCCTCATTCCAGTAGCTGAAGTCACCAAAAATATTCTATCAATGGTGAAAGAGAAGAAGAAAATCCCTGCTCATATTCTAGATGCCTACCAGGATATTATAACAGCTTCAACAACATCACAGGGAATGAAATGAAAATCTATCCCTACCAGTGGAGTGACACATCAACAGTTCACTCCGAAACAGACACACACATCTGTTCCAATCTAAGAGGGTTGTGGGGCGTACTCCCCCATATCATATGGACAATCAAGTCAGGCACAAAAACCTGGTTTGAGCATAGATAATCAGCCGAACATAATCATTTCTCCTAAGCAGGAACACACACATGCTACATTGATTAAGAAGGCATCTAAAAAGAAGAACCGCATAGCATAGTCAAGAGATCAAGAGCCAATCTGTAACAAGGACTTGCTTGATGCTGGAGTTCTTGAAGCCCTCAAATAGTTATCTGTTGGAATCCAAGATTCTACTCCCCCAATTCCCAATAGTGGGAACATTAATTCCGAAGGTCTTTAACAGACACTTCATCATGAAGGCCTCTTTCATTACAATTCGGTCGATCTTGAAGTTTCATCTTCAGATGAGAGCCACAGGAACCCTATGTGTGGTCAGAAGACCAAGGACCAAGAGATCTCATCTTTTGCTATAACCCACCATGGTGGTCCTCCGCATGATGATGAATTTCACTGCGAAAGTCCCCTCCACAGTAGTGATGCAAATTGACCAGAAAATGCTCTAGTGGACAATGTAATGCTGAGAAAGCCCTCTAATCTTGAGGCACTTTCAAATGTGAAACCAGTAATGTCTAATGTTTCATCTCTAGTAGGTGAAATACTTTATCAATTAGAAGAAATCACAGGGTGTAGGTCATTCTTCGAACCACCCCTAAGTCATGCATATTCTAGTTTAATCGGTGATATCTCTACCAATCTTGTTTAATCCAATGATGTAACAAGGAAGCACCAACTCTGGTCAAATTAGGTAGAATAATCTTTATTGGATGATAAAGAGGAAATAAAGAACATGAGAAAACAATTGGCAAAAGGTGAAGTGCCAGTCATGTTTTGGCCTCTGTCTGACTCTCAATATGACATTCTAGAGATGTTGACGGAAGATGGAATTCATGATATTCATCTCAACATATGGAAACCTATTTGTCAGTTGAAAAAGAAAGTATTATCTTATTATGAATAAGAAAATCATGTTATGATAATAGAAGGGTTACAATGCTAGATTGATTTGGAATCTCTATCAGTCTCTCGATATCCCAAGGCTGAAAAGTTGCAGAGATCTCTTCAGCATTCATTCCTTAGTGCACTAAGAAGATTGTTCCAGTTAATTGCCAATACCCCATCTGGAATTCATATCAGAAGATGGGGTGTTCATGGAGCACTACATTTTACTTTACTCTCCAGTCAGCAAAGCCCTCTGAAAATGGTCTCATGCAATGTTAGTGCCCATGGCCGGCCAAAGTCAATGGGTTTTGTTTGTAATCAAAAGCTTTCCCAAGAACATGCTTCAACTAGTTCCTCTAAAAATCAATCATATAGAGAACAAGTTGTTGAATTACTCCTGCATCAAGCGAACAAGAATATTGTTCAGGATTCTCGTTTGAACCAATCACATAACTAAGTGATAGAAGGGTCAGAAATCATCCAACGGTCTTTTGAACGGGGTTATAAAAGTGGATGCAGGCTGATGCATCCAGCTAATTTCAGGACTAAGGTCCGCAAGATCAATAGAGATTTTAAGAAAGTCTCAGACGTAGCATGTCAAGCGCCACCCTAGCTTTCCAGACTGGGGACTCTTTTAAACAAACACTCAGAATCAACAAATAGGATTTGAGGAGTTGAGCAAAGGCAGTAGGAACAACCCCAATCCACGGGACTGGGGACTTTTTCAAATCATCAATCCCCTCCTCAAAGAAAATTGGTCTTTTCTCGATTGGGGAAGAATCCACAAGAGGAACGAAGAGCCAAATTATCAGGAGATTCCCTCCAAATTATGGTTCGTTAAGAAGTTCCTAAGGGACAAAATCAACAAAAGGTAATGTATCATCAAAGACATAGAAGAAGACAATATCGCAGAAATGTTGAGAGAAGGGATGTGTTGCGTTATGCATCAATCAATGTCATTAATTTCATTGTTGCTGATCCACCAAATGAGGCTCACTCAGGGGATTCAGATGAAGAGGCTCCTACTCAAGAAGATGTATGCACAGACACAAATGATGAAGGTGTGCGTATACAAAATCAAAGGATTACTCAGAACCTAGGTAATCCTTCAAGTAACCCACTTCCCCATCTCCGAAAAGGATCCAAAAAAGGGAAGGGAAAGAATCCGGTTACATATCCTTCCTCAGGAGAAGGCCAATCGCTCTCACTAGAGCAAAGATTTGTGCAACAGGAGGAAGAAATGAAGGAATTGAGGAGGTTGAATGTAGAACTACTTCAGGGTAGTCTTCTTCTTAAGCATGCTGGAGTCAGTCAGCCAAGGGAATTTGTTGAAGCTACTGAGATGGATCAAGAATATCCTCCTCTATTAGTAAACCCTCACAGGTCTAATCCTATGGGTCAAGTGCAACAACAGTTAGCAGTACTTCCATTAGTTGCAGCACCAGCCACCACATCTGTCCACGCTCCAGTCATTGCACCTACCCAAGTCCAAGTTCAACCGGATGTTCTCTCAAAAGTTAATAACTACCATTGAGTCATTAACAGCTCGGTTAGAGACTATGGAAGGGAAGCGTGCGCAGGTTCAACCAGAAAAGAAAGATTACCCTGAACGGGTAGATTCAATCTCCCCCCCATCCAATTTTGGAAACCCTGTATTCCCTATCTTCAATGGATCAGGTGATCCTGAACAGCATTTGATGCATTATGTGTCTTGTTGTGATCCTATGATAGGAACTCCGGAACAACAAGAAGTAGTGAAACTCAGATGCTTCATGAAAACCATACAAGGACCAGCCTTTGTCTGGTATACAAGCTTGCAATCCCAGTCAATTACCAGATTAGAGTATCTTCGCCAAAAATTCCTTCTTCAGTTCAGCTAAACATTTCCAAAGAAAAAAGTTCTCGATCTTAGAAACTGTAATCAAAGGGATAATAAAAGGGTCTCAGATTTCATTACTCGCTGGAAGGGATTAACATATTCCCTAAGCTTAGCACTCCCTCAAGAGGAATTGTTGCCAATCTGTGTGGAAAATCTGCATGACAAATTATGCATGCCATTGATCCCTGTGAAATACACAGGAGGGTTTCGAGACCTTACTTCAATCGCTCAGAAGATTGAAGATTACCTTATACAAGCTAAGGCTAAATATCATGTAATTCCATCATCTCCAGGAAGAAGAATGGGTAAAGCAGAGACTGCTACAGTTATTCTTAAACAAGAACCTGTACCTGTTTCTACTTCAAAACCTTCATCTTATCAAAGGGCTCCACCTCCTGAGCGCCAACAACAAAGGCCGTTTCGTCCAGATGATCAAAGAGATCAAAGATGGAAACAATTTGAGTATCTAAAGAGAAAAACATACTCTTTCTGAAATGAACAAGTTCCTGGTTACTTCATTTCAGATTTGGAAAATAATCTGGTTCAATTGCCAAGGCCTAAGAGGCCAAACAAGGAAGGAGATGAAGATCGTCCCAATTATTGCCCTTTTCATCAAATTTTGTGGCATTCCATCCAAGAGTGTTTTGTCTTCAAAGACCTCCTGCAAAAGATGGTCGACTCGGGACAAGTCAAACTAAAAGGCTCTTGAGCCCAGGTAGCATGTATTACTGCTAAAATTCCAGAGGAAGAAAGAGAATGTTAAGAAGTCAAAAACAAAACTGTAGAAAAATATGATGATTGGATGGTTAGAAAAACAATCAATAGAACTCATGATATTTTGTGAATGAAATTGAAGAAACCAATTGTGTCTTCTGCCATGAATGTTGCAACAAAACCCTCTTCCTCAGAGAAACAATCCTCAAAGAAACATCATGATTCCAAAAAACTGGATCAATAAGAAGAGGATGAGTATTCCAAGCCCAAGTTGTCTTTGACTATGGCAGATTTTATGCCATCTAATTCGAAGCAACGGGCACCGCCCCACCGAACAGCACAGCCTAAACAGGCCAATCAGGCAGAGTCTTCATCAGACAAAGAGTTAATCATCGGTTCTGTTAATATGATTCAATTAACAGATCTGTATGCCAGTCGTAGTTTTGATTTTGATGAGCCTGAGTTCCCTGTATCAAACAGAGGAATCAGAGGAAGTTCCCGAGGCTCAGGATGCAGGGGAAGACGTAGATCTTTCAGAGGCCACTATTCCAATTCTACTCCTGCTAGAATTGTGTATGCGGCAGAAACTCGTGGTAGAGCCCTTCAGCGAGCTCAAAAAGAACAAGAAAGTTCTTCCACCAATAGCAAATTCAGTCCTGGAACAATTATACTGGAAGATCAGTTGAAGGTTCCACTTTCTTCTTCTCAGCATGTAATCTATAAAGTCTATACTTTTCCAATTAGGCCAGAAGAAGTTATAGCAATGTCAGAGGTGAACGATGATGTCGATTCTCAATCCATCATCTCCTTTATATTACCCAAGGAATACCCTTCATCATAAATTGGGTCAGAAATGGAAGCCTCTTCTTCAAGATGTTCAAGTTTTAACATCTCCTCTGATCATGGAAATTCTGCTTCATCATCCACTATGCACATAGAAACAGAATAAATAACACATGTTGAAGAAGAAGAGGAAGACCTCAGAGATGCTCCTCCAGCATTTGAAGAGGGTATCTCTACCACCGTGGATGAACTCAGAGAAATAAATCTGGGTAAAAAAGAAGATCCATGCCCCACTTTAATCATTGCAGCCATGACTCTTGAAGAATAAGAGATGTATATTTCCTTTTTAAAGAAAAATCATGACATATTTTCTTGGAACTATACAGAGATTCTAGGGCTTGATCCTGATGTTTCCACTCATCATTTGGGTTTACCAGAAGAGCATTGAGGATTTAAGCAAGCCAAGAGAAGAACACACCCAACCTTTGCTTCCAAAATTGAAGCTGAAGTGGATAAGCTCATCAAAGCTAACTTCATCAGAGAAGTTCAATATCCTAAATGGTTGGATAATATTGTCCCAGTGAAAAATAAGAATGGAAAAATTAGAGTTTCCATTGATTTCAGAGATCTTAATCGGCATTGTCCTAAAGATGATTTTCCTGTTCCGATTACAAAACTATTAATTGATTCAACAGTTGGCTATGAAGCACTTTCCTTCATGGATGGATATTCTGGATATAATCAAATCCGAATGGCCCCATAAGATGAGGAATCCACAACCTTCAGGGCCTCTCAGGGTGTGTTTTGCTACCGGGTAATGCCCTTTGGCTTAAAGAATGCAGGCGAAACATATCAGCGTGCCATGCATCGTATCTTCAAACCCTTTTTAGGAAAGTTTGTTGAATTCTATGTGGATGATTTGGTGGTCAAATCCAAACAACTTTCTAATCACTTGGATAATTTAGAAGTCATATTCCATAAGCTTCAACAACATAATTTGAAGATGAATCCCTTAAAATGTGCTTTTGGGGTAACCTCAGGAAAATTTCTCCGCTTTTTTGTACGCCATAGTGGTATTGAAGTCGATCCTGAGAAGACCAAGTCAATCCTCGGTATGTCACCTCCTCAAAATTTGAAATAATTAAGAGGACTTTAAGGAAACTTAGCCTATATTCGGCGTTTCATCGCCAATTTGGCAGGTAAAAGTTTACCCTTCACCAAATTGATGAAAAAGGGAGTCACTTACAAGTGGACTAAAGAATGTAAAGAAGCATTCAATATACTCAAGCAGTATATCTTGATTCCACCGGTACTTATGACACCTATTGAAGGAAGACCACTTATCCTCTACGTGACGGCTTTAGAGGGATCATTGGGTGCCTTTCTTGCTCAGAAGAATGATGCTGGGAATGAAAACAACCTCTACTATCTCAGTCAGACTATTCTTGAAGAAGAAACTCGGTATTCAAGTATTGAGAAGTACTGCCTGGCATTAATCTTTTCAGTTCAGAAGTTGAGACACTACCTGAAACATCACGAGGTCCAATTGGTATCTCGCAGTAACCCGCTCAAATTCATACTTAGTCGTCCAATGCTTACAGGACGTCTGGCAAGGTGGGAAGTTATTTTGCAACAATTCGACATTTAGTATGTGTCTCAAAAGGCAATAAAGGGCCAAGCTCTTGCTGATTTCCTAGCTGAACACCCTTCAGTAGAAGACACATCTTCAGATATTGAACTCCCTGATGAGGAATTCTTCTCTATTCAGGATAGTCCTCAGGCATGGGAAATGTATTTTGATGGTGCTTCCAGAAGTCCAATAGGGAGGAAAATGGAAAATCCTAAATTCAATGATGTTGGCTTAGGAATTGTGCTCATTTCTACAGAAAAGGCAGTATTACCTTATTCCTTCTTATTATGGGAAGGTGGTACCAATAATGAAGCAGAATACCAAGCTCTCATCGTAGGCTTGGAATTGGCGCTTCAAGCACAAGTGAATCACTTAAAGGTGAAAGGTGATTCAGAACTGGTAATCAAACAAGTCAATGGGGATTATGCCATCCGAAAAGAAGAACTAATCCCTTTGTATGATTATGTCAGAGAGTTAATGGCAGAATTCTCTTTAGAACCGAAATTTTCTTATGTCCCAAGATCATAAAATTCTCAAGCTGATGCACTGGCTAATATAGCCATAGATCTGGCAGATCCAAATCAGGACGAGATAACCATCAGTATTGCCCACCATCGTGCAATTTCACCTTATGTTTGAATTAGAACAGAGGAGATCAATGAAATTAGTTGTATTCCTAAACCATATGGTCATACTACAGGATGGATGACACCTATCAGAGAATACCTTCAAAATGGAACACTTCCACCTGATAGAGCCGAGAATGAACAAGTCCAGAGACGTGTGGTCAATTTCACTCTTTATTATAGCCCAGATCACCTAGAGAAAACTCTCTACAAACGTGGTTTTGATGGAAATCTCTTCAGATTCATTGATGGTTAAGAGACAATGGCTATCATGAAAGAAGTGCATGCAGGAGTCTGTGGTGCCCACCAGTCTGGACATAGATTGTCTGATCAGATTCGAAGGCTTGAATACTTTTGGCCCTCAATGATACAAGATTGTGTTGATTTCACAAAGAAGTATCATTCATGCCAAGTACATGCCAACTTCATTCATCAACCTCCAGAGTTGTTTCACACAGCTAAATACTCGTGGCCATTTTCCACATGGGGAATGGATGTGGTGGGACCATACCCTTCAGCTACGGCCAATCAGTTTAAGTATATTCTTACTGCTACTAACTTCTTTTCCAAATGGGAAGAGGCAATACCTCTCAAGGAAGTCAGTTCTAAATTCATTGTTAGCTTCATCAAGTCTAACATCATTACCAGATTTGGTGACCCTCATACCATATTGATGGACAATGGAACCAACTTCTGTTCATCCGAGGTGAAGAAGTTGTATCAAGAATACAACATCAAATCTAATCATTCATCTTGGTATCATGCAGCGGCCAATGGACAGATAAAATCCTTCAACAAGACTCTTTCAAATATACTTCAAAAGATGTTAGATAAAGATAAGAAATCATGGCCTGATAAACTCTTTCATGCTTTATGGGCTTATCAGACCACCACCCGCACTGCAACGCGATCAACTCCATATTCATTGGTATATGGAACGGAAGCAGTCTTGCCAATTGAGGTTCAATTACCCTCGCTCAGAGTAGCCATTTGTGATCAGTCATCTACAAATGAGAAATCTCAAAAGCGATTGAATGAATTGGAATGGTTGGATGAGAAAAGATTGTGCACACTGCACCACTTGGAAGTCTATCAGAATTGAATAACACGAGATTTTAACAAAAAAGTTCATTTTCATTCATTCGTTCAGGGAGAAATGGTATTAGTTCTCAGAACTCCAATGATACCAGGAAGGAAACCCCCCAAGTTTGATCCAAAATGGGAAGGACCTTATTCAATCAATAAGGTCTATTCCAATGGAGCTTATTCTTTAATCTCAATGGATGGAGAAATCATCACTACTCCAACCAATGCTAGATTTCTGAAGAAATATTTTGTATGAACACAAAATATGTTTCTTTGGTCCATGCATATGACCTTAAACTGTTTGCACCCTTTTCATCCAACATTACGTTAAACTGTATTGTCCCTATATGGTTCTACATGACGATTAAACTGTATTGGTCATCATCCTTGCTATATAATGTTAAACTATACATCCACGGTCCATGTATACAACCTTAAACTATTTTCATGAACCTTAAGTCCATCACGACGTAAAACTGCATCATCCACGGCCCATACATATGACCTTAAACTATTTGTAATACTTTCTTCCTATACGACGTTAAACTGTGACATCCAAACTACATGACGCTAAACTGTACAGAAGTCCCTTTACGTTCCGCAAGACGTTAAACTGCATAACCAAAGGTCCATGCATATGACCGTACACTATGTGCACTTACGTCCAAAATGACGCTAAAATGTATCATCCCTTTTTCGTCCAACATGACGTTAAACTGTGAAAAAGTCCCTAATACTTCCAACAGGATGTTAAATGGTGTACTCTTTTGTCCTCACTGTATGACATTAAACTGCACAGTCCTCTTTCTATCCAACATGACATTAAACTATATTGTCCCCATTATCCTAACTACATGATGATAAACTGTACAGAAAATCCTTTAATACGTCCTACATGACATTAAACTGTACTTTGTCCCTGCTACATGACATTAAACTCTGCATCATTAATAGTCCTAATTACAAGACCTTAAAACTGCATAGTCCCTTCATATATCCTACATGACATAAAATTGTGCATCATTAGGGTTGTTGCTACCTCTTGTTTCTCACACCGAGTATGAATCATGTGATCTTAAATAAAACTTCAACCATAACACTCTCTATGGGCTACTAACCATGTGTAAGTCCCAACACCATTTTTAGGTCGTTTTCCCAATGAACAACTTGATCATTAATTCATTCTTTAATTGAACTACGCAGACTTTGATCCTTGCCTTCTAGGCTGGGTACATAGGCAACCTCCCAAGGTTCAAGCCCAAAACCAATCTCTTCACATCGGTTCAACTCCATCTCATATGATGTTGATTCGTGGAACCACCCCTAGAATCAATCTATTTACATTGGTTCACTTTCGTCCTTTCTATACGACGTTAAACTATACAAAACTTTTGTCCAGTATGACAATAAACTACAATATTCTTTGATATCCTCACCTGAGAGGGAATCACTATTTAAATTGATTTTTCAATCATGTTTCATTCCAAAGACTGCATGCATACATGGGAGTTCCTGAACCTTTTATTTTGGGTCAAACCATCATTCCACTAAAGTCTCCTTTCACCCTTCACTTGTACGAACCAAATTTGTACAGAGGGTATTTCTAGAACTATGTGGGCTTGATTCCCATCCATATGGGATAGGTAAGAACGTTCGAGTGTCCCTCGAATCCAGCCCCAAGTCTTTTGGGGATAACCCCAAATTCCTCTTTTAGTCCCCTAGTTGAAAAGTCCCCATGAAAACACACACTATGTATTTATTATAATGGTCCAAGATCTATGACCCTAAACTAAGATCTCCAATCCTTTTGTCCCACACGACGTTAAACTGTAGTTTAAGAACTGCGTATGGCTTGATTCCCATCCTTATGGGATACGTAGTGAAGTCCAACATTTCCATTCAGGACCCAGCCACAACATGATTATGGTTAGCATTGATCTATGTATCTCTGCATACATTGGACAATACCCATCTTTATGTGTTATAATCCTAACCTTAAATATTTTTAGATATTCATAACCCTTTTCTTAAACTTTTAATCACAAAAGGCCTAAAATTCTGAGAGTTCTTTTGCCTGACCATGCAGCACGTGCCCTTAGGCGGCCTTGTATAAACTGTCTACATAACAGACCTATCATCCAAAATATGCTATTATTTAACTATGTAGTCAATGCCCTTAGGTGGCCCTGCATAATTCAACCCCCTAACGGGTTTGTTAAATAGTGGTAACTTCATTCTTGGGAGGAAAACCTCTTTGTCTTTATTTGTATTAATGATAATATGTAGGGATCCGCAAAAATAGTCATCCTTAACATATTTTTCCCATATCCTTTTTCATGATCTGAAAGTATTTAAGTCTTTGGTTTATATTTTCTTTCCCTATGTTTGGGTCAGACCTTCGTAGGAGTGATATCCATCCAGTTCTTTGATTATCTTGTTTGGAAATATCTTCTCCATATTCAAGTACCTCTTTCAATACAGCAAACTCTATACTTTGGAAAATTGGAATCTCCATAAACTTTCACTGGATTTTAGCAGTAGAAAGGTAAATTTTTGAGAGATCTTTTCCCTGACTATGCAGCATGTTCCCTTAGGCAGCCTTGCATAAACAGTCCACATAACAGACATGTCAGCCAAAAGATGCCATTTATTTGACTATGCAGCCAATGCCCTTAGGTGGCTCTGCATAATTCAACCCCCTAACGAGTTTGTTAAATAATGGTAACTTCATTCTTGGGAATTACTTCTTCTGATTCCTTTTAGCTCTTTTTCATATCATTCTCATATTAAAATATTCTTATGTCATAGTTTACATATTTTCCCTCATAATTGAGTATGGTAATATGTTTTCAGATGAATTGTCAAGGAATTTAGACAATATTTATCCATTTCGGTCAAAGCTATTTTGAACTTAAACATTATCCTCCTTATGTCAGACATGCATGACTTTAAACTACCCACAAAAGACAAGGGAACTCTGAATAAAAGTCAAGTTACATCTCACTAAGCAAACATTTTGTATGATTTAGGTAATATTTGGAAATTAAGAGTTTCAAAGTTTGTAGGATTATTTATATTAATCCTAGTAAAAATCAGACTATGCTTACTAGGCCCATTGGTTTAGGTAAAATATAATGTAGGTAGCGAAAGAATACAAGCATAAATGATTGAAGATAAAAGTACTCTCCATTGATGTACAAGAATTAGAAGGACATCCACAGATTGGAGTCTCTTATCTTTTTCAGGAAATTACAAAAGGCTGTCTATATAAGTCTTCACTTGATGTACAACATCCTGAGTTTCATCAGCAGCTACTTGAAGCTCGTGCACTCAACCAACTTCACTCTTCTCAGCTTGATGGAGTGCCTTCTTGGCATCTGCAATGGCTTTCATACCATTCGTTTGAGCTCCCTCCAATGAATTATTGAGCTGCTCAAGTTCCCCATTAATAGAATCTAACTGTTGCTGGAGTTGCATCTGCTAGATGACTTTTTCTTTGATCTTATGCTTCATCTCTTTCATCTTGGCAGCATAGTCAGCCTCAACTCGGGATACCGTATCCTCAAATTCGCTGATATTGACTGACAGCTTCACCCTGGTCAGATCTTCACGACACGTTTTCTCCTGTTCCCTTCTTAAAATGACATGTTTCACCGCGGCATGGATATTTTCATATCCAAAACCGCCAAGTCCTAGAATGAAAAATTGGGACAACAATCGAGGGATCTTCGATTATAGCTCTTCTAAAGGAACCTCAGATATGATTTTCCATATGTTGTTCCATGCCTTGCATCGTTAAAAGATGAACGCCTTAAGCACCTCTAGGTCTGATTCAACATCATCATCACAGGGGGGCATGTAATCTGGGATTAATGAACTTAAGTAAGTGCCCTGTTATGCTCCTTCCCCCCTAACCTGTGCTTCTTTACTTTCAACTCTCGTTGGGGAAGAGGCTGAGGCCTCACCTCCAGATCTTGCCACTGCAGTTGATGGCCCTGCATAATTAATTAAAATCTTTGGTTTGTTTCAAATGATAAAAAAAGAATCGATTGTCTTGAAAATTATGTACAATCACAAATATTGTTATCCCTTACCAGACGATAGATCAGCAACCTGAGAAGACTCCTCCCCATCTTTCCCAGTCTCAACAGGATCTTTAAGATGGGTCTCAGGATGGTTTACTGGGTTTAGCTCTACTTGAGCTAATGTTTCTGCAATGGTAGGGTTGAGATCAATGTCCACACCATATTCAGGCATTGGCAGTTCAACAACTTCTATGGATGGAACTGCATATTATTTTCAGTCATGATTAGAAGTGTAAATTATAAGAAAATTTACTAGGCGAATGATAACACTCATGCCCAAGGTCTTCTAAATCACATGATAACATAGCATGATCATAAAATTCTTCAAAATACATGCCACGATTCATCATTTCATCCAATGATATTTCAGAATCCTGGTTAGTCTCACCAGTGGGAGAGTTTGATGTGTCTTTTTAATGACATACGTTCTGCGGCCCCTGACCCTGGACAACATCTTCAGATAAAATCACGGCATCAGTTGCAACAGCTGCCAGAAGCTGTAATGGAGGAGTTGGACCTGAAGTATCATAGAATGGAAGTCAGTCGGTGTTTCTTTCAACATTTTTTATGAAGAATTGTTAACTTACCAAAAACAGGTTCTTCTCTTCTTGCAACAGTAGCAGGAGGGATACTGGGAACAAATGCTAGCTCTTCTCCAGGAGTAGCCAAGTCAGCTTGAATTTGTGATTGTTCCACATCACCCTCCGTGGTCCTTGAAGGAGGATCAATCCTTTCCCTCAGGGGGAAAATTGAAGAAGCTCCTACAATCCCCAGAAATATGAGTAATCTTATCGTGGGTATAGACTCATGATTACCCGAGGGACTTACCGCTGCTAATGAAGCATTTAGCTGTGGACTTCCTCCTTCGTTTCCTTTGCTTCTTTGGGTTTTTGGGAGTATTGGAAGTCTCCCTTATCGGCCCTTGGATTGGAAAATGGAAGGATATTTTCAACGCCTCATTAAAGGCCTGCTGGCCTGGAGATATTTCGCCCGGTTTGCGAGAAGAATCAGCAGTAGCCCTGATGGCAGTACCACCAGGGCTATACTGTGGAGAAGGAACCTCAGTTCCTTTATTTTCAATCTACAAGATGAAAAAAATAACTTCCTTAAGTAACAAATCTTTGACTGGAATCAAGTTTCAATGAAAATAAGGAAAGAAAACATACATCTTTAGGAGCCACATAATCATGCCACTCCTCATCTCCAGAACCACTGGCCCCCTCAGTGGCGCCACGATCAATCATTTACTTCACCCACCTGGTGATAGGAACAGACTCATCAGTGGCATATATGAGCATTTCCAGCTCTCTGATGTAGGCCCTCACTTCATTGGGGTTATCCTCATATTGGATATCTGTAGAATCCAGAAGATTCCCTATTCCTGGAAGTTGTAGGACCTCACACAAATATAGTGAGGCAGTCTCAGTACCATAGTATAAACTCTCCCACGTCTGGATAGCCTCTGGTCTTAGATTTGAAGTCTGCGAGGAAGGTCCTACAATCTTTGACTTCAATTTCTTCCTGGCTCCTTCAACTACAGATAAAGAATAAGAAAATAAGACTTATTTCATTATAAAGTAGTAGTGATTAAATTACCACAATGAAGTAACTCACCAGGATTTGTTGGAGTAGGTCTCTAGATTCTAACCAGAGGATTATATAGGGCACAAAACCGCTTTGCCACTTGTTGTGCCTCATCATCCCCATCATGGGAATCCGGTGAATCAGTTCTAGAGGAGGAATCTGGCGAATCAGCTTCAGGTGGGGAAGAATCACCTTCATGAGGAAGGGTTTATTTCTCTACAGTACTCTTCCTTTTCCCCACTTGATAAACTAGGTGATTTAGCACCCCTTTGGGGTATGATTCTATCCAGTGTTCGGTATAATATGTAGTCAAGTTATGTGCCACTTTTTCAACTGGTAGATCAAATACCGCCCCGGTCTTCTCCCTTGACGTCAGCAGCCACAGTTGCCGAGCAACCATCGGATGTTGCTCTAACCTAACATGTACTGGAGGAGATACAACAATCTATTGCAGACATTTGAATTGACGTGCAAATCTATATGGAGCATAGGCCTCACATATAATTTCTCCGTCAATCCTGGAAACTAGCACACCATCCCTACAAGCTTGCATGTATGCCCTCAAATCCAAGTGGGTTGTTCCATCATCAACAAACCACCCGGTTGGCAGATTTCCATAGGGAAAGAAGTTGAATTCCTTAAACATTCTCAGCCTCACTTTCATGTCATATGCATTAAGATCTAATGGAGCAAGTCCAGAGAATGCTTACACTGACGGCCTGAAAGAACTTCCAGGAATTTGTAATCCATTTTGTACATTATAAGTCCTGAAGTGAGTGGTGATCCATCCCCATAAAGCTTGGAATGGTCTCACTATTCTTAAAGGAGATTTACCCATGAAGACATGAAGTAAACTCTTGTAAATCTTTGCTAAAATGGGGGTAGCCAACCCAACCATTTTTCCCTCATCCAACTTTTCTGCAATGACGATGGTCCCTAGCCTGACGCCTCCCTTAGAATCCCTTACTAGCAAGAGATAAACGCTAGGCCATAAATCCAAGAATCCCGCCAGATGAGTCTTCTTCGGGATCCTTTGATTCACCTCATATCCCCATTTCTCAAACTCTCCTGCTTCTAGAGTAGGCCAGAATGTGCCAGGATCACCCCTCTTCTCAGGTTTTGGGTAGGTGGTAGGACGTTTGGGACTCTTATCCTTGGATTTCTTTTTCTTGGATCCTTTTTCCTTCGGCTCCTTTTACTTTGGCACCTTCTCTTTCTTCTCAATAAGAAATATATTCATCCACTCCTTCGGATGAATATCCTTTCTAGAATGAGTTAACGAGGTCTCTGAACTCTTGATCCTGTGGAATATTTTAAATAATTACCGAGATAAAGTAGGATTCTTCTCTGAATCATTCCAAGTCACCTTGGGATGAAAAATTCATCATACATGTCACCCAAAATTGGATCCCCTGAGATCTTGTGGACATCCCACAGACTGATACCTATTTCTCCATGAGTCAGATGGAAAGAATTAGTTTCTGGGCTCCAGTGGCTGAGTATCTCTGGCATGAAGTTATCATGTCTGTAAACATATGTTTGCCCAACCCAAATAGCTTCGTATATCACCACTCCTTTCAGATCCTCGACCAAATCTGAACAGGTTTGTCACACCCAGTATGCCCACATCCATGTTCGCTTCACACCTCCCCTAGGACGGAAGTCCCAACTTTTCTTCCAGCTTTTGGATAGATCCATCTGAGCCTTTCGGAAGATTGAAGGATGAAAATGTGGTTGCATCTCGGGCTTATGAGGTTTTAAATCTGGCGTACAAGGGCTAAGATGCATCATGTTGGCCTTCTCCACTATTCCAGCATTTATAAATCCTCCTCCACATGAGATATTTGCTGAAGCAAAGTTGGTGTAATTATGAAACCACGAAAATGGGAGATAGTTCTTTGCTTCTGGAATAGTGACTTCTTGCAGATGACCATATCCATACAAAGGTAGATAAGTGCTTTGGGGGAAGTCACGATGATATTTCTTCAGATACTTAGCCAAATCCGGAAGAGTTCTATCTTTGACGGTATAATAATCATAGCCAATGATGTTCATCATATCATCAATACGCTTGCTAGGAAGTTCATCAGCTATTTCGGTTCTAAGAGCCATTGATTCTGCACAAAAGTTGAATAAATTAACTCTTAAGTAAGTTGATTTTTCATAAAATTTGTGATGGAAATTCAGAAAAATGGAAAAGGAATTAAGACGCGCAAGTCTAAACTTGGCGCGCAAGTCTAAACTTGGCGCGCAAGTATGGATGTGTCACGCAAGTGTTAATGTGCCACACAAGTTTTTGGCGCGAAAGTATCTCCGTGCAAGTCCTATTACCTTGACAACAACGTGACAGCGAAGAAATAGCGAAAAACAAGCAACTTGCGCGGAGAGATCTTGAAAATTCAGAAATCAGATGCTATGCGCGGAAAATGACCACATATTTGTAGGCCAGGCTGCCCACCTACGTGCCTACAGCTAGCACGCTCCACCCAGGGCGCTCCAGCCCTGCGCGACTCGCACCTGCGCGACTCACACCTGCGCGCCTCTTTCACTTTGGTTTTCATCTTTTCCTCAGAGTCACATCCTTATTCTTTCAGATCCAACTCTGAGGGGGGACTTTTCTTGACGCTCCTTTTCATCACATTGTCTAAAATAATGGAAATGGAAATGACTTAGCACAAAATTGATTCATCCTTTGAGGAAAACATCAAAAATCGACAAAGGCATGAAAAAGGATTCAAATGCACAAGGGTCACGCAAGTTCCATCACTGTCGTGCAAGTATACTTGCGTGCCACCTAATGGTCGCACAAGTGACTTGTGCGCCCTAAAGGATAACCGCCCGGGGTCTTCTCTAGCCTATAAATAGACCCTGTGGGCCCCCCATTTGGAGAGAAATTTTTTCCAGAATTTAGATACAGAGCTCTGAATGCCCAAGTCTCTTCTTCAGGTCTTCCGAACACTTCTACGGTAATTCTTTACCTAGAATGGAAGGTCTAACCAAGAGGAGTAAGGTCTAAGTGTTAGAATTCACTAACACTTGCGCACCTAAGGTGTATTATCCTTAAGGGAAATCAACATACTTATGCGCCGCCTTACTTATTCACCAAAACTTGCGCGCCTCTCTTCTGGAAGTACCTCAGGATAATTCTAAAGGATTTTCTCAAGGATCGCCCAAGTGTTACCCTACTGGTTAAAAATCGTGCAAGTACCTGTGTGTCGCGCAGGTATACCTGCATGACCAGGACTTACGTGCCCACGAAGTACCTACGCGCCTACCAGGACTTGCATGCCCCTGCCTTTTTGGGTGCCTTTCTTGCCCATTTTACCCCTCTTATGCCATTCCACCTCTCCTATTCAGGATTCAGTCTTCAAGACACTCTTCAAATCCATTTATGGCATGATTTCTTGATTTTACTTCCTTATCTGAAAGGAACTCCATGGAATATCTCTCAAAACCTAGTGATTTACACATCTTTATGTCACTAAAGTTAGAGAGTTCATTTATTCAACCTCATCCTTTAAGATGAGAGAATCATTAATCTGGGCCTCCTTTTCAGGATTAAGCCCCAGTTATAATTCTCAATAATGGGCCTCCTCCTTAGGAGCGAGCCCTAAGTCCTCATTAACCTGAGCCTCCTTTTCAAGAGTAAGTCCCAGTCATAATTCCCATTAATCTGGGCATCCTCCTTAGGTGTAATCCCCAACCATAATTCTTTTAACCCAGGCCTCTTTTTCAGGAGTAAGACCCAGTTTTCAAATTCTTTTAACCTGAGCCTCTTTTTCAGAAGTAAGACCCAGTTTTCAATTTCTTTTAACATGGGCCTCTTTTTAAGGAGTAAGACCCAGTTTTCAAATTCTTTTAACCTGGGCCTATTTCTTCAAGAGTAAGACCCAGTTTTCAAATATTTTATCTTGGGCCTCTTTCTTAGGAGTAAGCCCCAGTCTTAATTTATCTTAACCATTCCTAATTTACTTTTGATCTGGGTTTCCTTCTCAGGAGTAAAACCCAATCATAAGTCCCCTTCTAATTTGGGCCTCCTTTTTAGGGATAAGCCCCAAATTAGAGTATCCAAATAATTATAAAGTACATATACCTTTATGGACCTTGTTATTAGATTTCCTCCCTGAATTAAATCCTAATCTTCATCTATTTGGGCAGTCATACATATATAAGCCCCACATCATTTCTTATGATTGCATCTTTCATGGAAAAATTGTCCGGTTTTACCAATACCTCTTGTTTCTCACACCGAGCATGACTCACGTGAGCTTAGAGTGTAAAAGTAATTTTGACATCTTTCTTTGGGCCATAAATCATAAACATCATATTCCCTTACTCGAAATATGTGGGTTCTGATTCCTTTTTTAAGAAAAGGATACATAGTTAGCCCATCTGCGGGTTCGATCCCAACTCTAAAATAACTCATGTCCTTCTGAATGAAAATAAACTTCAAGTGCCCCACTGAGTGGCTTTAAAACCAGTATGGTCATCACAATGACCAAGAGACTTTTATGTATTGAAGGATACCATGGACCAAGAATCTCTATAAAATACAGATGATTCTCTATTGATGAAGAACCTCGAATACATATAAAAGATTCTCTAAATTTCATACATATTAATCATTGATTGTCAGATCTAAAGGAAATCTCATTTTATACTTGGTAATGTAATAAGGATTCACGAACATAACTTAAATCTATAAAGAGAGTCCTGGAGTAGACAATAATTCCCCTGAAAAAGGTGTGATGAGTCCGACCTCCCATCCTCTGAAACAATGCAAATTCCTAAGCCTAATCAGTCCACAAACTAATGAGCACCTACCTTTTGAAAGTTGGTCCAAATGGATATGTAATCATTGGATGTTTCCGGTTCTATGAACAAACCCATTATAAACCAATTTTAATGTTTGAACCTTCAATCAATGAGGTCATCCCAAATTCCAGAGGAAACACTATTCAATAAGTTTTACGCACAAACATAAATGAAGAAGGTGTGCATACACGAAATCAAAGGTTTACCCAAAATCTGGGTATTCCTTCAAATAAACCAATTCCCCCTCTCCGAAAGGGATCAAACAAGGGGAAGGAAAAGAATCAAGTTACATATCCTTCCTTTAGATAAGGCCAATCACTCTCACTAGAGCAAAGATTTGTGCAACAAGAGGAATAATTGAAAGAATTGAGGAGGTTGAACACCGAAATTCTTCAAGGTAGTATTCCTCCTAAGAATGCTGGAGTCAGTCAGCCAAGGGAGTTTGTTGTAGCTAATGAGATGGATCAAGAATATACTCCTCTATCAATACACCCTCACAGGTCTAATCCTACGGGTCATGTGAAACAACAAATGGCAGTGCTACCATCAGTTGTAGTACCAGCTGTCATACCTGTCCAAGATCCAGTCAGTGCACCTGTTCAAGTCCAAGTTCAAACGGATGTTTCTAAAAAGTTAATAACTACCATTGAGTCATTAACAGCTCGGTTAGAGACTATGGAGGGGAAGCGTGCATAGGTTCAACAAGAAAAGAGAGCTTACCCTGAATGGGTATATTCAATCTCTCCCCCATCAAGTTTTGGGAACCCTGTATTCCCTATTTTCAATGGATCAGGTGATCCTGAATAGCATTTGACGCATTATGTGTCTTGTTGCGATCCTATGATGGGAACTCCGAAGCAGCAAGGTGCTTCGTGCGAACCTTGCAAGGACCAGCCTTTGTCTGGTATGCAAGCTTGCAATCCCAGTCAATTACTAGATGGGAGGATCTTCACCAAAGATTCCTTCTCCAATTCAGCTCAACGTTGCCAAAGACAACAGTTTTCGATATTACAAACTGTAAGAAAAGGGAGAATGAAAGGGTCTCATATTTCATTGCTCGCTGGAAGGGATTAACATATTCCCTAAGCTTAGCACTCCCTCAAGAGGAACTGTTGCCAATCTGTGTGGAAAATCTGCGTGACGAATTACGCACACCACTGATCCCTGTGAAATACACAGGATGGTTTCAAGACCTTAATTCAATCGCTCAACAGATTGAAGATTCTCTTATAAAGACTAAGGATAAATCTCATGTAATTCCATCAGCTCTAGGAAGGAGAACGGGTAAAGTAGAAACTATTATAGTTATTCTTAAACAAGCACCTGTACATGCTTCTACTTCAAAACCTTCATCTTCTCGAAGGGCTCCACCTCCTGAGCACCAACAATAGATGCCGTTTCATCAAGATAATCAACGAGATCAAAGACGAAAACAATTTGAGGGTTTGAAAATAAAAGTTTACTCTTTCTGAAATAAACATGTTCCTGGTTATTTTATTTCGGCTTTGGAAAATAATTTGGTTCAATTGCCAATGCCCAAGAGGCCGAACAAGGAAGGAGATAAAGACCAACCCAAATATTGACCATATCATCAAATGTTGGGGCATCCCATCAAGGAGTGTTTTGTTTTCAAGGATCTCCTACAAAAGATGGTCGACTCGGGACAAGTCAAACTAAATGGTTTTTAATCCCAGGTAGCATGTGTTACTGCTACAGTTCCAGAGGAGGAAGGCGAGTGGAAAGAAGCCAAAAGAAAAAATGCACAAAAATATGATGATTGGATGGTTAGAAAGATTATAAACAAAACTCATGCTATTTTGAAAACACAATTGAAGAAACCAATTGTGCCTTCTGCCATAAATGCCGCAGAAAAACCCTCTTCATCAGAGGGAAAATCCTCAAAGAAACGACACAATTTCAAGAAAGAGGAACAATTTGAAGAAGATGAGTATGTGTCAAAGCCTAAGCTGTCTTTGACATTCGCAGATTTTATGCCATCTACTTGGACACAACGGGCACCGCCCCACCAAACAGCACAACCTAAACAAGCTAATCAGGTAGAGTCTTCATCGAATGAAGATTTGATTTCCAGTTCTGTTAATATGATTCAATTAACCGATCTATATGCCAGTTGCAGTTTCAATTTTGATGATCCTGAATTCCCTATATCAAATAAAGGAATCATAGGAAGTTCCAAAGGCTCAAAATATAGGGGAATATGTGGATCTTTCAGAAGACACTATTCCAATTCTACCCCTGCTAGAACTGTGGATACAACAGAAACTCGTGGCAGAGCCCTTCAGCGAGCTCAGCAAGAACAAGCAAGTTCTTCCACAAATAGCAAATTCAGTTCTGACATAGTTATTTTTGAGCATCGGTTGGGGGTTCCACCTTCATCCTCTCAACAAGTAAATGGATCTAATCAGTATAATATTCCAAAACCAGGAATATTTCCAACTCCTATCCCGATACAAGATGCATCAAATTCCAAAGCATCAACTTCCAAGGAACCTGCTAAACCACATGTTACTGTTGGGAAACGCAGATCTCTAGAACAAAAGTATGATATATTGAAACACCTGGCCCATGTTGTAGACAATTTATCAATTATGTATTCTTTGAATCTGTCAAAAGATCTTCGAGAATCACTCATCGAGGCTTTGTTAAGTCCTCAAGATTTTGAGACTAAAATTGCTGCAGTTGAAGTCTACCATGTAGAGAATAATCCTACAGAATGCCATGCAGTAATATCTTTTACTGATGAAGATAAAGATGATGTTGTGCATGAGAATATTAGACCTTTGTACTTATCTAGAAAGGTCAATGGTAGATAAATCTAAAGAGCTTTCATTGATAATGGTTCAGGAGTCAACCTCATGCCCATTCGTACACTTCGTCGATTGGGCCTCACAAAATCTGATTTATCTCCTTCTACTATGATGTTACAAGGATATGATAAAAATGAACAAGAACCACTGGCCAAGATTACACTCAGAACTCAGTTTGGAGATCTTGTATCCAATTCGGATTTCATCGTTGTTGATCAAGACTCAGCCTTCAACATCTTGCTTGGAAGACCCTGGCTATATCAATATGCAGCTATCCCTTCCTCATACCATCAATGTCTCAAGTATTGTTTCAATAGTCAAGTTGGGACATTGTATGGTGATAAGGCCCCATTCAATACATGTGAGTCTCAATACATTGAGGTGGAATTCTATCACATGAAGGAAAAGGAGGAATCCACAACAAAGTAGATTACCAAAGTTAATGCTCCATATGGTTTGGAAAATATTCTAGTAAATCCATTTGCGCATGTGAGTACATATTATGTGTTGACTATTAGTCAAATTGACAGGATAGACCCAAATCCAAATACTCTTATCGAGAGATCCATAATGTCAATTACGGTAGTTGATCCAGACAACATGGGAGAAATTGGTGATCCACTAGGCAATGATGAAAGCTCAACTGAAGATGTCTTCATTTCAGCTGCTAAATTCCAACAAGTCTATACTTCACCAATCAGGACAGAAGATGTTATTGAAACATAAGAGGTGAACAATGATGTCAATTATCAATCCATCAACTCCTCTTTATTTCCCAAGTATGACCCTTCATCACTAGTTGGGTCAAAAATGGAAGCCTCTTCTTCATGATGTTCAAATTTTAACATCTCCTCTGATCATTGAAATTCTACTTCATCATCTTCTGTGATAGTAGAAACAAAAGAGGTATTACATGTTGAAGAAGAAGAGAAAGATATCATAGATGCTCCTCCATCATTTGAAGAGGGTATCTCTACCACTTTGGATGAACTCAGAGAAATCAAACTGGGTACAAAAGAAGATCCACGCCCCACTTTAATCAGTGTGGCCATGACTCCTGAAGAACAAGAGATGTATATTTCATTTTTAAAGAAAAATCGAGACATATTTGCTTGTAACTATATAGATATTCTCAGGATTGATCCTGATGTTGCTACTCATCATTTGGGTTTACCAGAAGAGCATCGAGGATTTAAGCAATCCATGAGAAGAACACACCCAACCTATGCTTCCAAAATTGTGGCTGAAGTTGATATGATTATCAAAGATAACTTCGTTAGAGAAGTTCAATATCCCAAGTGGTTGGCTAATATTGTCCCAGTGAAAAAGAAGAATGGGCAAATTAGAGTTTTCATTGATTTCAGATATCTTAATCGGCATTGTCCTAAGGATGATTTTCCAGTTCCGATTACAGAACTTTTAATCGATGCAACATCTGGCTATAAAGCACATTCCTTCATTGATGGATTTTACAAATAAAATCAAATCCGAATGGTTCCAGAATATGAGGAATCCACATCCTTTAGAGACCCTTAGGGTGTGTTTTTCTACCTAGTAATTCCCTTTGGCTTAAAGAATGCAGGTGCAACATATCAGTGTGCCATGCATCGTATCTTCAAATCCTTTTTAGGGAAGTTTGTCGAATGTTATGTGGACGATTTGGTGTTTAAATCCAAACATCATTCTAAACACTTGGATGATTTGGAAGTCATATTCCACAATATTCGACAACATAATTTGAAGTTGAACCCCTTAAAATGTGCTTTTGGGGTAACCTCAGGAAAATTTCTCGGCTTTGTTGTACGCCATCGTGGTATTGAAGTTGATCCTGAGAAGACCCAGTCAATCTTTGGTACGTCACCTCCTCAAAATTTGAAATAATTAAGAGTACTTCAAGGACACTTAGCCTATATTAGGTGTTTCATTTCCAATTTGGCAGGAAAAAGTTTACCCTTCACCAAATTGATGAAGAAGGGAGTCAATTACCAGTGGACTGTAGAAGGTCAAGAAGCATTCGATATTCTCAAGAAATACCTCTTGAGTCCACCGATAATTATGCCACCTATTGAAGGAAGACCACTTATACTCTATGTGACATCTCTAGAGTGATCATTGGGTTCCTTTCTTGCTCAGAAGAATGATGATGGGAATGAAAACAACCTCTACTACCTCAGTCAGACTATGCTTGAACTAGAAAACCGGTATTCAAGTATTGAGTAGTGATGCCTAGCATTAATCTTTGCAGTTCAGAAGTTGAGACACTACCTACAACATCACAAGGTCCAATTGGTATCTCTCAATAACCTTCTCAAATTAATCCTTAGTCGTCCAATGCTTACAGGACGTCTGGCAAGATGGGTAGTTATTTTGCAGCAATTCGACATTCAATATGTGTCTCAAAAGGCAATAAAGGGCCAAGCTCCCGCTGATTTCCTGGATGCACACCCTTTAGTGGAAGACACATCTTCAGATATTGAACTCCCTAATGAGGAAGTATTCTCTATTCATGATAGTCCTCAGACATGGGAAACGTACTTTGATGGTGTTTCCAGAAGTCCAATAGGGAGGAAAATGGAAAATCCTAAATTCAACAAAGTTGGATTTCGAATTGTGATAATTTCTCCAGAAAAGGTATTGTTACCCTATTCCTTCTTGTTATGGGAAGGTGGTACCAATAATGAAGCAGAATACCAAGCTCTCATCGTAGGCTTGGAGTTGGCGCTTCAAGCACAAGTGAATCACTTAAAGGTGAAAGGTGATTCAGACCTGATAATCAAACAAGTAAATGGGGATTATGCCATTAGAAAAGAAGAATTGATCCCTTTGTATGATTACGTCAGAGAGTTAATGGTGGAATTCCCTTCAGAACCAACATTTTCTTATATCCCAATATCACAAAATGCCCAAGCTGATGCATTGGCTAATATAGCCACAACTCTGGCAGATCCAAATCGGGACGAGACAACCATCAGTATTGCCCACCGTCGTGCAATTTCACCTTATGTTCGAACCAGAACAGAGGAAATTAATGAAATTAGTCCCATTCCTGAACTGTATGGTCATACTACAGGATGGATGTCACCTATTAAAGAATACCTTTAAAATGGAACACTTCCACCTGATAGAGCCGGGAAAGAACAAATCCGGTGACGTCTGGTCAATTTTACTCTTTATGAAGCCCAAATCACATAGAGAAAGTTATCTACAAGCGTGGTTTTGATGGAGTTATCTTTAGATGCATTGATGGTGAAGAGACAATGGCTATCATGAAAGAAGTACATGTAGAAGTCTGTGGTTCCCACCAGTCTGGACATAGACTGTCTGATTAGATTCGAAGGCTTGGGTACTTTTGGCCTTCAACGATACAAGACTGTGTTGATTTCATAAAGAAGTGTCATTCATGCCATGTACATGCCAACTTCATTCATCAAACTCCATTGTTTCTTCATACAGCTAAATACTCGTGGCCATTTTCCACATGGGGAATGGATGTGGTGGGACCTTACCCTTCAGCTATAGCCAAGCAGTTTAAGTATATTCTTACTGCTACTGATTTCTTTTCCAAATGGGCAGAGGCAGTACATATCAAGGAATTCAGTTCTAAATGCATTGTTAGCATCATCATGTCTAACATCATTACTATATTTGATGTCCCTCATACGATATTGACGGACAATGGCACCAACTTCTGTTCATCCGAGGTGAAGAAGTTGTATCAAGAATATAATATTAAATCCAATCATTCATCTCGTTATCATGCAGTGACCAATGGCCAGATAGAAGCCTTCAATAAGACTCTATCAAACATACTGAAAAAGATGGTGGATAAAGATAAGAAGTCGTGTCCTGATAAACTCTTTCATGCTTTATGGGCTTATCAGACCACCACCCGCACTGCAATGCAGTCAACTCCATATTCACTGGTATATGGAATGAAAGCATTTTTGCCCGTTGATATTCAATTACCTTCGCTCAGAGTTTCCATTTGTGATCAATCATCTATAGATGAACAATCTCAAAAGTGATTGAATGAATTGGAATGGTTAGATGATAAAGGATTGAGCACTTTGCACCACTTGGAAGTCTATCAGAATCGAATAACACGAGATTTCAACAAAAAAGTTCATCTTCGTTCATTCATTTAGGGATAATTGGTATTAGTTCTCAAAACTCCAATGATACCAGGAAAGAAACCTACCAAACCTGAGCCAAAATGGGAAGGAACTTACTCAATACATAGGGTCTATTGCAATGGAGCTTATTCGTTAATCTCAATGGATGGAGAACTCATCACTACTCCAACCAATGCCAGATTTTTGAAGAATTATTTTGTTTAAACACAAAATGCACCATCCACCGTCCATGCATATAACCCTAAACTATTTTCAAGTCCCTTACATCCAGAAATACATTAAAATGCATCATCCATAGTCCATGCATATGACTTTAAACTATATTCATTTCTTTCATGCAACATGATGTTAAACTGTAACGTCTTAGCTACATGATGCTAAACTCTATAGAAGTCCCTTTCGTCCAACATGATGTTAAACTTAATAACCAACGGTCCATGCATATGAACTTAAACTATTCCCACTTTCGTCCAACATGATGCTAAACAGTATCATCCCTTTTTCGTCCAACATGATGTTAAACTATGAAAAAGTCCCTAATCCGTCCAACACGACATTAAAATGTGTTCTCTTTTGTCCTTACTGCATGACATTAAACTGCAAAGTTATCTTTCGTCCAACATGACGTTAAACTATATTTTCCCCATCGTCCTAACTACACGATGCTAAAATATACATAAATTCCTTTAGTACGTCCTATATGACATTAAACTGTACATCGTCCCTGCTATATGACATTAAACTGTGCAGCACCAATAGTCCTAACTGCAAGACTTTAAACTGCATAGTCTCCTTCATATGTCCTACATGACATTAAATTGTGCATCGTTAGGGTTGTTGCTAACTCTTTTTTCTCACACCGAGTATGACTCACATGAGCTTAGAGAAAATTTCAACCATAACACTCTCTCTGGGCTACTAACCATGTGTAAGTCCCAAAACTTTTTTTTAGGTTGTTTTCCCCAAGAACAACTTGATCACTAATTCATTATTTAATTGAACTACGCGGAATTTGATCCTTGCCTTCTAGGCTGGGTACGTAGGCAACCTCCTAAGGTTCAAGCCCAAAACCAATCTCTTTACATCGGTTCACCTCCATCTTGTACGATGTTGATTCGTGAAACCACCCCCAGAATCAACATCTTTACATTGGTTCACTTTCTACCTTTCTATATGATGTTAAACCATACAAAATTTCTGTCCTATATGACAATAAACTATAAAATTCTTTGATACCCTCACCTGATAGGGAATCATTATTTACATTGATTTTCAATCATGCTATTTTCCAAAGACTACGTGCATACATGGTAATGCCCGAACCTTTTATCTTGGGTTAAACCATCATTGCACTAAAGTCCCCTTTCACCCTTCACATGTACAAACCAAATTTGTATAGTGGGTATTTCCAGAACTATGTGGGCTTGATTCCCATCCTTATGGGATACGTAGGAACGTTCGAGTGTCCCTCGAATCCAGCCCCAAGTCTTTTGGGCCTAACCCCAAATTCCACTTTCAGTCCCTTTGCTGAAAAGTCCCCATGAAAACACACACTATGTATTTCTTATAATGGTCCGAGCTCTATGACCCTAAACTAAGATCTCCAATCCTTTTGTCCTGTGCGACGTTAAACTGTAATTCAAGAACTACGTATGGTTTGATTCCCTTCCTTATGGGATACGTAGTGAAGTCCAACATTTCAATTCAGGGCCCAGCCACAACATGATTATGGTTAGCATTGATCTGTGTATCTCTACATACATTGGACAATACCCATCTTTATGTGTCATTTTACCAACGTTAAATATTTTCAGATATTCATAACCCTTTTCTTAACTTATAATGACAAAATGCCTTAAATTATGAGAGTTCTTTTGCCTGACCATGCAGCACGTGCCCTTAGGCGGCCTTGCATAAACAATCTACATAACAGACCTGTCAGCCAAAAGATGCTATTATTTGAGTATGCAGTCAATGCCCTTTGGGGCCCTGCATAATTCAACCCCCTAACAGGTTTTTTAAATAGCGGTAACTTCATTCTTGGGAGGAAAACCTCTTTTTTTGTATTTGTCTTGATAATATGTAAGGATCCGCAAAAATATCAATCCTTTACATATTTGTCCCATATCCTTTTTCATGATCTGAAAGTATTCAAGTCTATGGTTTATATTCTCCTTCCCTACGTTTGGGTCAGACCTTTGTAGGAGTGATATCCATCCAGTTCTTTGATAATCTTGTTTGGAAATATCTTCTCCATATTCAAGTACCTCTTTCTATACAACAAACTTTATACTTTGGAAAATTTGAATCTCCATAAACTTTCACTGGATTTTTAGCACTAGAAAAGTAAATTTATGAGGGTTCTTTTTCCTGACTATGCAGCACATTCCCTTAGGCGGCCTTTCATAAATAGTCTACATGACAGACCTGTCAGCCAAAAGATGCTATTTATTTGACTATGCAACCAATTCCCTTAGGTGGCCCTGCATAATTCAACCCCCTAATAGGTTTGTTAAATAATTGTAACTTCATTCTTGGGAACTACTTCATCAAATGTCTTTTATCTCTTTTTCATATCATTCCTCAGATTCAAATTTTCTTAAGTCATAGTTTACATATTTTCCCTCATACTTAAGTATGGTAATATGTTTTCAGATAAATTGTCAATGAATTGAGTCAATTCTAATTCATTCGGTCAAAGCTATTTTGACCTTAAACATTAGCCTCTTTATGTCCGACGTGCATGACTTTAAACTGCCCACAAAAGACAAGGGAACTCTGAATAAAAGTTAAGTTACAGCTCACTAAACATACATTTTGTATGATTTAGGTAATATTGAGCAATTAAAAGATTCAAAGTTTGTAGTATTATTTATAATAATCCTAGTAAAAATCAAACTATGCTTACTAGTCCCATTGGCTTAGGTAAAATTTAAAGCAGGTAGCAGGAAAATATGTGTACAAGTGATTGAAGATGAAAGAATTCTTTCCATTTGATGCACAAGAATTAGAGGGAAATCCACAGATTGGAGGCTCTTCCCTTTTTCAGGAAATTACAAAAGACTATCAACATAAGTCTTCACTTGATTTACAGCATCCCGAGAATCATTAGCAGCTACTTGAATCTCATGCACTCGACCAGCTTCACTCTTCTCAGCTTGACTGAGTGCCTTCTTGGCATCTGTAATGGCTTTCATACCATTCGTTTGAGCTCCCTCCAATGAATTATTGAGCTGGTCAAGTTCCCCAGTAACAGCATCTAACTGTTGCTGGAGCTGAAACTATTGGGCGACTTTTTCTTTGATCTTATGCTTCAGCTCCTTTATCTTGGTAGCATAATCAGCCTCAGCTCGGGATAAATTAGCCTCAAATTCACTGATATTGACTGAAAGATTCACCCTAGTCAGATCTTCAAAGAACTTTTTCTCCTTATCCCTTCTTAAGAAGACTTGTTTCACCTTGGTATGGATCTCTTGGTATCCAAAACCGCCGAGTCCTATCATGACGAACTGGGATGACAACCGGGAAATCCTTGATGACAGCTCTTCCAGAGGAACTTCAGATATGATTTTCCATATTTTGTTCCATGCCTTTCTTCGTGAAAAGTTGAGCACCTTAAGCACCTCCGGGTCTGATTCGAAATCATCATCATAGGGGGGTTTGTAATCTGGGATTAATGCACTTAAGGAATTTGCCTTGTTATGATCCTTCCCCCCTGACCCTAGTTGCTTCACCTTCTAATGCTGTTTGGACGGAAGTTGAGACCTCACCTCTAGTTCTAGCCATTAAAGTTGATAGCCCTGTTTGATAAATTAAATATAGGGTTAGTTTCATAGAACAATGAAAGTCGGTTGTCTTGCAAATTAAGTACAGTTGCAAGAAAAATGTGTTAATCATTACCTAACAGTAGATCAACAGCTTGAGAAGACTCCTCCCCATATTTCACAATTTCAACAGGATCTTCAAGATGGGTCTAATGATGGTTTACTGGATTTAGCTCCACTTGAGCTAATGTTTCTACAATGGTAGGGTTGACGTCAATGTCCACACCCTCTTCAGGAATTGGTAGTTCAGCAGCTTCTATGGATGGAACTGCATATTATTTTCAGTCATGATTAGAAGTGTAAATTATAAGAAAATTTACTGGATGAAGGATAACACTCACACCCAAGGTCTTCTAAATCACATGATAACTTATCATGATCATAAAATTATTCTAAAGACATGCCACTATTCATCATTTCATCCAATGATATTTCATAATCCTGGTTAGTCTCACCAGTGGGAGCATTTGATGTGTCCTCTTGGGGACCCCCATTCTACAACCCCTGACCCTGGACAGCTTCTTTAGGAAGGATGGAAGATTCAGTTGCTGCAGCCGCCAATGATTCTGGTGCATTTTCTTCTCTACTTGTAGCAGCAGCAGGAGCAGTACTGGGAATAGATGTTGGCTCTTTTTCAGAAGCATCCAAGTCAGCCTAAATTTTTGTTTGTTACACAGCACCCTCTGTGGTCCTCCAAGGATGATCAGTCCTCTCCCTCAGAGGGGAAATTGAAGAATCCCCTATAATCCCAAGGAAAATGACTAATCTTTTCATGGTTTAAGACTCATAATTATTCGAAGGACTTACCACTACTAATGAAGCGTTTAGTTGCAGACTTTTTCCTATGAAACCATTGTCCCTTTGGATTTTTGGGAGTGTCAGCAGTCTCCATTATGGGAAGCTGAATAGGAGAGTGGAAAGCTATGTCCAACTCCTCATCCATGCCCTACTGGCCTGGATATATCTCTCCCAATTCACGAGGAGATTCAGCAGTAGCCCCGATGGAACTACCACCAGGGCTATACTGAGGTGAAGGAACCTCAGTAGTTTTGGAATGCTGCCAGATGAAGAAAATAATTTCCTTGAATAACAAAGCTTTGACTGAAATTAAGTTGCAAAGTAAATAAGAAAAAAAACATATATCTTCAGGAGCCACATACGCATTCCACTCTTCATCAGTGGCGCCGTGATCCATCATTTCCTCCACCAGCTTGGTGATAGGGATAGAATCTTCGGTGGAATATATGTAGGCCTTCAAATCTTTGAAATAGGATCTTACTTCATCAGGGTTATCCTTGAAATGAATATTTTCAGGAGCCTGAAGAGTCCCTATTCCAGGAAGAGGTAACCCTTCACACAGCTCCAGCCAGATAGTTTCAGTATCATAGTATATATCCCGCCATGTTTGGATGGCCTCCGGTCATAGATATGCAGGTGTACTGGAAGGCTATGAAGAGGGTCCTACGACCATGGATTTTAATTTCTTTCTAGCTCCAGAAACTATAAAAAGAAAATGAAAACTTTTTACTCTATAAAGTTACTTGTAATTAAAATTGCATTAATAAAGTAACTCACCAGGAGTTGATGGAGTGGCTCTCTGGATTATGAAAGGAGGATTATATATGGCATATGGCCGCTTTGACACATGTTGTATCTCCTGAGAATCTGATGAATCAGCCTCAGTTGAAGAACTCAGTGAACCAGCTTCAGGAGTGGAAGAATCACCTACCACATGAATTGTTTTTTTCTCAATGGTTCTCTTCTTATTCCCAACTTGATAAACAGGTTTATTCAATATGGCCTCAGGATATGACGCTATCCAATTTTCAGCATACCATATGGTCAAATTGATTACCGCTTCAGTATCTGGTAAGTCAAATACTTCCCCAGTCCTTTCCATAGCCATTAGCAACCATAGTTGCCGAGCAACCATTGGATACTACTCTGATCTGACGTGCACTAGAGGAGATTATATAGTCATCTTCAGAAACTTGAATTGGAATAAAAATTGATATGGAGCATAGGCCTCATATATAATTTCCCCACCAATTCTGGTGGTCAGCACACCATCTCTGCAGGCCAGCATGTAAGACCTCTATTCCAAGCTAGCTGATCCATCATAAAAAAATCGCCCTGTCGGAGGATTTCCGTAGGGAATGAAGTGGAATTAATTATGTATATCCATACTTGGCCAAATATAATAGGCATTGAGGTCCAAAGGACAAACTCCAGAGAAGGACTGAACAGACGGCCTAAAAGAACTTCCAGAAATCCGTATTCCATTTTGAACAGAATATGTCCGGAAGTGAGTGGCGATCCATCCCCATAAAACTTGGAATGGTCCCACTAATCTCAATGGAGACTCACCCATATAGACACGGAGTAATCTCCTGTGAATCTTTGCCAAAACTAGGGTATCCAACCCCACCATCTTCCTTTCATCCAACTTGGCTACAATAACAAAGGTCCCTGACCTGATGCCTCCCTTAGAATCTCTGACTGGTAAAAGATAGACACTGAGCCATAAGGCTAAAAAGCCTGCCAGATGGGTCTTCTCCAGGATTTTATGATTCAATTCATACCCCCATTTCTCAAACTCTCTTGCTTCAAGAGTTGGCCAGAATGTGCCCGGAGCACCCCTCTTCTCTGTTTTGGGGCAGGTGGTAGGATGGGTGGGCCTCTTATCCTTGGATTTCTATTTCTGGTACCCCTTCTCATTTGGCTCCTTATAATTCTTCTCGATAAGAAATATATTCATCCACTCCGCCGGATGAATATCCCTTCTAGAATGATTCTTTGAAGTCTTTGAGATTTTGAGCTTATGATAAATCTTCATTAACTCTCGAACCAAATCTAGAGTCTTCTCTGGATCATTCATGGTTGCCTTTAGAGGGAAAAATTCTTCATACATATCACCCAGGATTGGAACCCCTGAGATCTTGTAGACATCCCACAAACTAATACCTACTTATCCATGGGTTAGATGGAAATAATTAGTTTCTGGGCTCTAGCGGCTAAGCAATTCCGGTGAACAATTATCATTCTTATAAACATACGTCTTCCCAGCCCAGACGACTTCATAAATTGAAGCTCCATTTAGATCCTCGATAAACTCTTCACAAGTTTGTCGCACCCAATAAGCGCACATCTAAGTTGGATTCACCCCTCCTCCATAATGGAATTCCCATTTCTCCTTCCAGCCTTTGGATTGATCCAACTAAGAATTTCGAAAGACTGAAGGATAACAATGTGGTTGCAGCTCATGCTTGTGAGGTTTCAGATCTGGTGCACACAAGCTATGATGCATTTTATAAGCTTTCTTTACTGTTCCAGCAGCAGAAAATGTTCCTGCGATTGAGACATTTTCTGAAGAAATGTTGGTATATGACTGAAACTAGGAATACAGCTGATAATTCATTGATTCTGGAATATTGACGTCTTGCAAGTGTCCATGGCCATACAGAGGCAGATAGATGCTATGCCGGAAGTTAATATGATGCTTCTTCAAGTACTTGGCTAATTTTGGGAGAGTACTTTCCCAGGGGGACTAATAATCATGGCCAACGATGTCCATCATCTCATCAATTCTTTTTCTTTCCAGTTAATCAACCATTCCGATTCTCTTTGGAGCCATTTGATCTGCAAAAAAGTTGAATAATTGACTCTTAAAGTTAGTTAAATTTTCATAAAATTTGTGAAGGATTTGAAAAAATTGGCTAAGTCATTAAGGCACGCAAGTCCCATAGTTAGCGCGAAATCCTCCTTCGGTCGCGCATGTTTTGGCCATGTAGGTTTCACCACGCAAGTCTAAATACCTTAACAGTAGCGTGACACAAGAAACAGCAGCGTGACACAAGAAACAGAAGCGCAACACAAGAAGCAAGAAGCTCAGACAAGCGAGAGCTGGGAGTCAACTTGCGCGCTGAGAGAAAAAAACAAGCAAGAGTCGGGTGCTTTGCGTGAAGTGAGGCCCTCTATTTATAGACAAGGCCGTACCCCTGCGAGCCAAACCTGCGTGCCCGAAGCTCATTTGCGCACCATACCCTGCGTGCCCCAATTTCCTTTTGATTCTCGATTTCTTTAGAGTCAAATACTCATTTATTTTGGATCCAACTCTGAGGGGGGACTTTTGTTGACACTCCTTTCATCACAGAGTCTAAATATTGGAAAAGGGGAATATCTTAGCTCAAAGTGATTCAACCTTTGGACAAATATCAAAAATTGACAAAGGAAGGAATAATAAGAACATTGCGCAAGGGTCGCGCGAGTTATACCATGGTCGCGCAAGTACACTTGCGCGCCGCAGTTGGTTGCGCAAGTCACTTGCACGCCCTCTTTGAAAACCGCTCAGGGTCTTCTCCAGCCTATAAATACCCCCGGTGGGCCCGACATTCGGGGGGAATTTTTTCCAGAATTTAGATACAGAACTCTGAATGCCCATGTCTCTTCTTCAAGTCTTTCGAACACTTCTAAGGTAATTAATTACCTTGAATGGAAGGTCTAAACAAGAGGAGTAAGGTATAAGTGTTTGAATTCACTAACACTTGCGTGCCTAAAGTGTTTTACCCTTAAGGGAAATGAACATACTTGTGCGCCTCCTTACCTACTCATTAAAACTTGTGCACCCGTCTTCTGGAAGTACCTCAGGATAATTATAAAGGCTTTGGTCAAGGATCGCCCATGTATTACCCTACTGGTTAACATTCGCGCAAGTACCCATGTGCCGTGCAGGTATACCTCCGTGCCCCGGACTTGCGTGCCCACGCTGTACCTGCGCGCCTGCCAGGACTTGCACACCCCTATCTTTTTGGGTTCCTTTCCTACCAATTTCACCTCTCTTATACCATTACAACTCTCATATTCAAGATTAAATCTTCAAGACACTCTTCATAGACATTTATGGCATGATTTCATGATTTGAATTCCTTATCTGAAAGGAATTCTGTGGAACATCTCTTAAAACCTAGTGATTTACACATCTTTATGTCACTAAAATTAGAGATTTCATTCATTCAACCTCATCCTTTAAGATGAGAGAACCCTATTTATGGGCCTCCTTTTTAGGTGTAATCCCTAGTCATAATTCCCATTGATTTTGGGCATCCTCCTTAGGAGTAAGCCCCAAGTCCTCATTAATTTGGGCATCCTTTTCAGGAGTAAGCCCCAAGTCCCCTAATCTGGGCATCCTCCTTAGGAGTAAGCCCTAGTCTTAAAGTTCCAAAATATGGGCATCCTCCTCAGGAGTAAGCCCCAGTCATAATTCTCTTAACTTGGGCCTCCTTTTCAAGAGTAAGCCCCAGTATCAAATATGGGAATCCTCCTTAGGAGTAAGCCCCAAATCCCTTTAATTTTCAAATCCCTTTAACCTGGGCCTCCTTTTCAAGTGTAAGTCCCTGTCTTAATTTCTCTTAACCAGTCCTAATTTACTTTTGATCTGGGTTTCCTTCTTAGGAGTAAAACCCTATCATAAGTCCCCTCATACCTTGGGGATCTTCCTTAGGAGTAAGCCCCAAGATTAGAGTATCCAAATCTCCGTAAAGCACATATACCTTTATGGACCCTGTTCCTGGATTTCTTCCCTGATGTAACTCTTAATCTTCATTTATTCTGGAGAGTCATACATACATAAGCCCCACATCTTTTCTCATGATTGCATCTTTCATGGAACAATTGTCTGATTTTACCAATACCTCTTGTTTCTCACACGGAGCATGACTCACGTGAGATTAGAGTGTAAAAGTAATTATGACATCTTTCTTTGAGCCATCAATTGTGCATAAACATCATACTCCCTTTCTCGAACTACTTGGGTTCTGATTCCTTTTCTAAAACAAAGGATACGTAGGTAGCCCATCAGCGGGTACGATCCCAAATCTGAAATAATTCATGTCCTTCTGAATGAAATTAAACTTCAAGTGCCCCACTGAGTGGCTTTAAAACTAGTATGGTCATCATAATGACCAAGAGACTTTTATTTATTGAAGGATACTAATGACTAAGAATCTCTAACAAATACAGATGATTCTCCATCGATGAAGAACCTAGAATACATAAAAAATATTCTCTAAATTCCCTACATATTTAATCATTGATTGTCAGATCTAAATAAAAGATCATTTTACACTTGGTAATATAATAAGGATTCACGAACATAACATAAGTCTATAAAGAGAGTGCCAGAGTAGACAATAATTCCCCTCAAAAAGGTGTGATGAGTCCGACCTCCCATCCTCCCGACCAATGAAAATTCCCAAGCCTCATCAGTTCACAACTAATGAGCGCCTACCTTTGGAATGTAGGTCAAAATGGATATGGAATCATTGGGTGTTTCTGGTTCTATGAACAAACCTGTTAGAAACAGATTGGAATGTTTGAACCTTAAATCAACGAGGTCATCCCCAATTCCAGAGGTGACCTCGTTGATTTAAGGTTCAACCATTCCAATCGGTTTCTAAAGGGTTTGTTCATAGAACCGGAAACATCCAAAGATTCCATATCCATTTGGACCTACTTTCCAAAGGTAGGCACTCATTAGTTGTGAACTGATGAGGCTTAGGAATTTTCATTGGTTGAGAGGATGGGAGGTCGGGCTCATCAAAACTTTTTTAGGGGAATTATTATCTACTCCGGGACTCTCTTTATAGATTTAAGTTATGTTCGTGAATCCTTATTATATTACCAAGTGTAAAATGAGCTTTTCTTTAGATCTAACAATCAATTATTAAATATGTAGGGAATTTAGAGAATATTTTATATGTATTTGAGGTTATTCATTGATTGAGAATCATCTATATTTGTTAGAGATTCTTAGTCAATGGTATACTTCAATACATAAAAGTCTCTTGGTCATTATGATGACCATACTGGTTTTAAAGCCACTCGGTGGGGCACTTGAAGTTTATTGTCATTTAGAAGGACATGAATTATTTCAGAGTTAGGACCGTACCCGCTGATGGGCTACCTACGTATCCTTTGTTTTAGAAAAAGAATCAGAACCCACGTAGTTCGAGAAAGGGAGTATGATGTTTATGCACAATTAATGGATCAAAGAAAGATGTCATAATTACTTTTACACTCCATGATCACGTGAGTCATGCTTGGTGTGAGAAACAAGAAGTATTGGTAAAATCAGACAATTGTTCCACGAAAGATGCAATCATGAGAAATGATGTGGGGCTTTTGTATGTATGACTGCCCAGAATAAATGAAGATTAAGAGTTACTTTAGGGAAGAAATCCTAGAATAGGTTCCATAAAGGTATATGTGCTTTATGGAGAATTTGATACTCTAATATTGGGGCTTACTCCTAAGGAAGATGCTCGAGTTAGGAGGGTACTTATGATTGGGTTTTACTCCTAAGAATGAAGCCCAGATCAAAAGTAAATTAGGACTGTTTAAGAGAAATTAAGACTGGTACATACTCCTGAAAAGGAGGCCCAGGTTAAAGGGATTTGAAAATTAAAGGGATTTGGGGTTTACTCCTAAGGAGGATGCCCATATTTGAGACTGGGGCTTATTCCTGAAAAGGAGGCCCAGGTTAAAAGAATTATGGTTGGGGCTTACTCCTGAGGAGGATACCCATATTTTGGAACTTTAAGACTAGGGATTACTCATAAGAAGGATGCCTAGATTAGGGGAATTAGGGCTTACTCCTGAAAAGGATGCCCAAATTAATGAGGACTTGGGGCTTACTCCTAAGGAGGATGCCCAAAATCAATTGGAATTATGAGTGGGGCATACTCTTAAAAAGGAGGACCAGGAATAGGGTTCTCTCATCTTAAAGGATGAGGTTGAATGAATGAAATCTCTAAATTTAGTGACATAAAGATGTGTAAATCACTAGGTTTTGATGGATGTTCCACGGAATTCATTTCAGATAAGGAATTCAAATCAAGAAATCATGCCATAAATGGATTTGAAGAGTGTCTTGAAGACTGAATCTTAAATAGGAGATGTGGAATGGTATAAGAGAGTTGAAATGGGTAGGAAAGGCACCCAAAAAGACATGGGCGCGCAAGTACTGGCAGGGGTGCAAGTACTGCGTGGGCACGCAAGTCCTGGTCGCACAGGTATCCCTGCGCGGCACATGGGTATTTGCGCGATTTTTAACCAGTAGTGTAATACTTGGGAAATCCTTGACCAAAGCCTTTAGAATTATCCTGAGGTACTTCTAGAAGAGCGGCGCACAAGTTTTAATGAGTAGGTAAGGTGGCGCGCAAGTATGTTCATTTCCCTTAAGGGTAAAACACTTTAGGCATGCAAGTGTTAGTGAATTCTAACACTTATACCTTACTCCTCTTGTTTAGACCTTCCATTCTAGGTAAAGAATTACTTTAGAAGTGTTCGGAGGACTTGAAGAAGATACTTGGGCATTCAGAGCTCTGTATCTGAATTCTGGAAAAAATTCACCCTAAATGTGGGGCCCACCGGGGGTATTTTTAGGCTGGAGAAGACCCTAAGTGGGTTTCAAAGAGGGCATTCAAGTGACTTGCGCGACCAAATGTGGCGCACAAGTGTACTTGCGCAACCATGGTAGAACTTGCGCGACCCTTAAACAATGTTCTTCTTATTCATTCCTTTGTCAATTTTTGATATTTGTCCAAAGGTTGAATCACTTTGAGCTAAGATATTCCCCTTTTCCAATCTTTTGACTCTGACGAATGGAGCATCAACAGTGGTTTAATATCATGTAGGAAAAATGGGAACTTTCCTTTTAAGGTCATGCAGAGTCAACCATACACACTATGCATTTTAATGTCTTAAAAGAAGGAATTTTTTTTTACATCGTGTGGGACATGAAAGATCATAGCTTTAAGTTCATAGAACTTGAAAAATAAAGGAAGGATGATTAGGCTGGAAAGGTTGAGGAACCTGGGGCTAGACATGAAGAAAAAATATCTAGTCATTCATTTATATCCTGTGAGGGGAGAAATCAAGCCACATGTAGTTATTGAATGTCCTACAGTTTAATGTCATGTGGTAAGGATGATGCAATGTAATAATTCTCTTAAGTGGGAGGGGTACATGGTGTTGCCTTTGTAAAACTGACATGAATAAGGAACAAAAACGCCTGAACCACACCATGTGAAATCCCTATAAATAACTAAGGCCAAGGGGGGCCAAAGAGATGAAAAGATTTGTAGAACCTAGGGATGGTCCCGAAGACAAAATTTCTTGGCATTCGTACATATTCTGTGAGGGCATGATTCAAGCTACACATCGTTCTTTAATGATGTGTAGTTTGATGTTATGTGGTAAGGATGAGTTTGAGTAGTTTAATGTCATGCATGATAAAAGATATCTTAGTTTAAAGTCATAGAGCCTGGACCATGAGGACTGTTTGTACAGTTTGCAGTTTATCATCATGTAGGATGAAAACTCACTCACATGAAGTACTGCTTGAGGAACTTAGCATTTGTGGGAGGAGTGATATTCTATCCGTCCATGGTGACCAAAGAGTTTGAACCATTGGGATAAGCCCTATGAATGATGTAGGGTCCTTCCCATATGGGCTCTAGCTTTAGTGGATTCCAACTAGGTATCATCGAAATCCTAAGAACTAATAAAATGTCACATTGGAGGAAGGATCAAAGATGAAATTTTTTGTTGAAATCCCGGACTACCTTGTTCTGGTTCCTCTCCAAGTTATGCATGGTCCGAAGCCTATTCTCACCAAATGATTCTAGTTCATCCCAATTGACTTCTGCTACTTTTTCTTACATCTAATGATCATAGAAATCTATAAATAGTGAAAAAAATAAATCTCAATAGGTAGTACTACCTCTATTCCATATACTAGGGAATATGGAGCCACCTAGGTGGAATTACGAGTTGTTTTCTAATAATCCAAGAGAGATTTGGGGAGCTTATCTGGCCAAATCTTCTTGTTTTGACCAAATATCTTCTGTATAATTTGGGAGGGGGTATTTTTGAATGCCTCGATCTTCCCATTCACCTATGCATGGTAGTGATAAGTATGGTTAGACCAGATGCTATAGTTGGAGTACAATTTTGTCAGCTCGGCTTCTCAGAAATTGGTGTTGTTGTTAGTGAGGACAACATGAGGGACTCCAAATCGATAGATGATACTAGAGCTTATGAAATAAATGCTAGAACGTGCCTTGAATTCCTTGAGCAGAATCTATTTTTACCACTTAGAGAAGAAATCCATGGCGGTTAGAATGAACCTTCACTAGAGAGATGTTGCTAGTGTCTATGGTCCCACAACATCAAGTCCCCAGACCAGAAAGGACCAAGAATACATGGTAGTGTGGAGGGGATTAGGTAGTCGATGTAAAAAATTGGAAGGAATATGACATGTGTGACACCTCTTATAAAAACCGATGCAATCTTTGTCCATGTTGGAACCAAAGTAGCTCAACCTTCAAATATGGTGAGAGAGTTTCGACCCGACCTGATGAGATTCATAGGAATCACCATGAACTTCCCAGATAACCTAGGGGACCTCATCACCTTGAATACAATGGATAATAATTACATAAAATTCATTTTTTAGAGGATTTGTTCTAGTCTAGGACCATTCTATAGGGTGAAACACACTACATGCCAACAGATTCACTCATGTTTGGATATATCTTTGGGGAGATTTCCACATCCTATGTAATCGAAAAAAGGAGTTTTACAATCAGAGGTATCTTCTATGGAAGTAGGGGGACATAGAGGTCTTGATGTGGGGACATCATTGGAATGGTGGATTACCTACTGGTTCTCGTCATCATTTGGAGTGACAGGAGTGATGGCCCTTCGATGCACCACATGAATAAACAGGTCCCCCTGGTCGGGCTCTGTGAGGGATGCGACCTGGCTGGATAAGGCATAACCTTGCCCATTTTGTGATATGGGGATGTGACTGACCTCTGGTTGATGAGGGAAATGGGTCATCAACTGACGGTTGTGCACTAATAGGGGCACAGGTTCTGAATTTTTGATGATGTAGTCACTGTTGATATAAATGATGACCATCTCAAATTCCCCTTTCACGTGTAGGTGGGGAACATAAATCTCAAGGGCCAGCTCAAGAACAATGATGAGGGCATGATGCTCCACCTCATTGTTGGTGTGGAATTATTATGAGAATAATTTATAAAGAAAGATATTTTTAGTAGTCATGGTAAATATGATGCCAGGTCTAGTCTATTAAGACTAGGATCATTGATCCATCTAACAGTCTGACTCAGGGAGGCACCGTTGAAGTGAATATTCCAACATAGAATGACCCGATCCACTAATTGGATGGCCTGGTGTAGAAATTGAATATATAGAGACTAGTCTATGGGGGTTGGATGGGAGGCCAGAAAACCTACCAGCACCAAACCATTTACATATTTCTCTAGGATGAACCTGATGTCTAACTACTAAAGGATCACTGTCCATTGAGATAGATGGTCAATCAACATAGGGTGGTTCATAATATACATTAGAAGATCAACATGGGACACCAACTCTATATTTTGATGCTATAGATAATGACACAACTTCTACACTATGAAAACCAGTGAGAGGTAGCTGTTCTCAATAGAGTAATATCTATTCTCCTTGTCTGGGAGCTTGCGGCTGAGATATTACAAAGTATTCTATATCCGCTAATTTTTTTTTCTGAGTGAGAAAATCACCATGGGATTGGTCTGGGGTGGTCACATAAAGGACCAATGGATTGATGGAGATGTGTGGCATCAGAACCAGATGATAGATCATATACTTCTTGATTTCCTCAAAATTGGTCCTGCACTCTTCATACCATTGATATAGGACACCTTTCATCATGAGTTTGGAAATGGGATTATAATTTCTAACCATATTCATAATTATTAGGCATATGTAGGATATGTGGCCTTGAGAGACTTAGAGATCCTAAAGGTTTCTCGGTGGGGGAATCTGAGTGATATCATTGATCTTATCTAGGATGATCTTGATGCCTCTGTATCTAATGATGATGCCAAGAAACTTTTTAGAGGTAACCCCGAAGGAACACTTTAATGGGTCCATCTTCATATAGAGGGAATAGAGGAAACATAACAATTTATCAAGATATCTGAGATGGTCCTAAAACTAGCGGGACTTGATCACCAAATCATCCACGTACCATTCCACCAATTTCCTGAGGATCAGTTTGAATATGTGGTGAATAGCATGCTATTAGGTGGCTTCTTCATTCTTCAGACCAAAGGGAATTACCTAATGAAAAAAGGTGCGTTTTTTCACTATGAAGGTGGTTAAATATTCATCATCGAGGAACATTAATATTTTATTATACCTATAATATCCATCCATAATATAGATAGCCTGAAATCCAGTAGTGGCATCGATCAATACCTCTATCACAAGAAGTGGAAAATCATCCTTCGAAGAGTGAAGGTTGGGATCTCAAAAGTCGATGTAGAATATGATATGTCTTTTATTCTTCCTGATGGGGACAATATTGTGCAACCATCTGGGATACTAGACTTCATTTAAGAAGATAGATTTGATGAGCTTATCAACTTTGGCCTCATCCATGACACCATAAAAAGGGTTTAACTTCAAGGGAGGATGATTTAACCCATGATGACTTACCTGGAGATCAAGATGGTTGAAATAAACCTAAGTGTATAGTCTTACCATCTTTTTATAGCTCCAAGAAAATACATCACAATGCTATTTTAAGAAATCCACATACTTTTGTTATTCTTTGGTAGGAATAGCTTCATTAATCAGGGTCATCCACTGTCTAACTTAGTACTGAGATTCACCTATATCAACTCATTGAATAGGGAGGAAACACCCCCTTCAAAATCAGGAGGAGAATACTCAAAATCCTTCTCATCATATAAGGTGGTAGGATCATTAGTAAGAGGAAATTATTCTGAGTTCGATGACACTAGTGGAATGCTTGCACCATCTTGTGTGGTGTTGTAATCTTCACCAGGTGACTCCTGTACTGATGACACCCTGACAACAAAATATTTTGACCCGATTCCATCAATAATTCATGCTAAGGGGTAATTCTTGATAATATAATAGTAGTGGTGGTGTGTCGGTCTGTGATGATTCAACCTAACTTAGTAGAACATGAAAGTATGACATATAGCTATAAACATAAGGTGAATGTATCAATACCTTACATATGTAAGGGTCTCTAGAATCACTCAAGCCTGATTTATGTAGGAGTAAAAATTTATCTTTTGATGTTACTTGTAACTAGAAACATGTATCCCACTTTTCTAAAAAATAATGAACCAGTGTACCAATTCTAGGTTTATGGCCTCCAAACATGAATCAGGTGGATATAGGTATCACCCAAGTCTTCTCCCAGGTCGACTACAGTAGTAGCATGCTCAATCTCATTAGTTTGAACCCGCTTTCCCTTTCTCTTGTAGTAGTTAGCATCTAAATAGAGGGATTCAAAAGTGGTAAAGGGAGATAAATCACCCCAGTTAATGATCACTCAACCATTAAGGTAGTACATGAGGAAATTGTGATAGTATGAGGGAACTAATTTGTGTAGATGGAGCTTGGTTTTACCCATCAACACATTGTAAGCAGTGTCTTGTAAGATGAACATGAATTCAGTTCTTCCAATCAGGCCACTAAACCAGGTATTCAGGTTGGTATATCTTGATGAACATTTCTATATCCTATCATTACTAGGAAATTTAAGGTAAGATAAACTTAAATCTACCTCATAAATCCCTATCTTACAGAGTGTTCGGGTCAGGATAAGATTAATTGCATAACCTATTTCATCAATAAAACAATGTACTTCCACACAATTGAAAAATCTAGTGATGTACAGTGGATGAATGTTCCCCTGTATGGGATAAGCTTTTTCTTCACCTGATAATGAGATGATGACATGATATTCTACTTGCTCAAATTCCTAAGGATGGAAGGATTTTTCCGCTGGTATATCTGTTTTGAATTGGAGGGGAGATTTTTAATACCTATGTGAGGGACTCATGAATATCTTCTGACTGGAGGAGAGCCTTAAGGATTGATAGATTCACAAGAATTCCTTAATGGTTCTTAAGAACATCATACATTTGTTCTCGGTTAACATTTCTGCTTGCAAGGAGTTTCTCTACATCAGATGTTATGACAAGCATTTTGGGTCGAATTGGCATATTATGGCTGGTGAATGGTATATCCCATTTCACATTGGTTGAATCATGAAAAAAACATATTGGATGACTATTAGATGACTGGGGTCTGACTACAGGTGGACACAGCTGGGCATGACAAAGTCATGGTAGCTCTGCCTGATTGAGTAGACCAAAGAGCGGTGGAAGTTAACGTATCGAGAGGGGATATAAAAGTTGTACATGATGATCTCTACACTAAGCCTGTTGTCTGTTATCAATGATGTTCATGAACTAGTTTTAAGAACTGGCCTAAGTATTTTGATGGTTCACATAGCCAAAACTATGTCAACAATGGCACTAACTAGGGACATTATGAGGAATGGCGTGACTCTCCCCATCACTGGGAACCATGTAAGGGTTCATGAGTTCAAAAACTTCCACTGAGGCTTAATCATAGTCATCCCTTGATAAATCCTCCATTAATGGGCTAATTATAGGGGCAATCCCCATCTCTGGAGGCCTAAAGTCTCCGAGAGTGTGGGATGGCTTGGGCCCCAGTGGGGGGATTTTCTGTCCATTGCATCGATAATTCCTACTAATCTGAGATGAATAAGGATGAGATGTAGATTCCTAAGTAGTAATGGGAGGAAGAAAATTAAGTTAAGATGGATAGAAATAATTTAAATGGGAACATATGAGGTTGTGGGAATGAGTGATAACCCTATAGGCCAACCAGTGGTCATACTTCTGAGACCCATGACTGGAGACCTGTTGCCATTCACCCTCACTGTCACTATCTGTCTTCGTAGAGATACATTCCACCTATGCGGGGTATGACCCAAACTGACAACATTGGTGTTGACCTTGTCCTAAATCCAATCCTTGAAAACATAGCACTGCTTGAGAGAATGTCCAAGGACACGGTGATCCAGATAGTAATTGGTGAGATCAGCCTCTTGGGGTATTCTATAGTCTCAAAACCTCAAAATACTCTGATTTAGGGTTCTCCAAAAATAATCAGGGACTCAATTTTATTAAAATGAGTTTGTTCAGGTTCTCCTATCCTAGAAAGGAACCCTGGGTTCCTGGATCTGATGAAGAGATGGAGCAGAGTGAGGTGGTGGAATCAGATTATCTCTCCTAGGCAACAATGGTCCATTATGTAGTGGTGCCTGCAGATCCTGTGGTGAGAAACGCTGAGCCTGAGGCTGGGTAGTAGGATGTTGCAGTCATTGAGTCTATAAATAAAGCTCTACTGGTAATGACTCTAATGTCTTGTAGGCCTCCACATGTGAGACGATGTTAGTATTAGCAAAATCATTTTTTATTGTGGGAGCTATGGGCGGAAATGGATGTGCCAACATGGATTACAAAAAGGAATCCTCTTATCATTAATATTTCTCATAAAAATCTGGAAATATTCATTGAAAATTATAAGTGATGAGGTTTAGGACCAGTTCAGTCATCACCTTACCCATGAACATCACAAGCATCTATTCCTAAGTCAACAGAATATCAATTGAGCACATGAGGCCCATCCACCTGGCAATAAAGTCTGTGATGTTCTCATTTAGACATTATTTTCACTTGAAGAGGTCATAAAAACTGGGGCTGTGAGTGGTGGGGATGAAATGATAAAGAAACTGCCTATGAATATCCTCCCAACTAGCTATAGACCTAATGGATAACTGGAAATACCAGATGAACATGGGCCATTCTAGTGTCTGTTTGGAAACTTCCTTTTGTGATAGAGTCCCCATCATGGGTCCACACCTATAGATAAATTGGTCCAGATGCTGCAGTGAGTCTCCAATCCCATTGAAGACGAATAGATTATTAATCTCAAAATTTGGGGGTATAGGCATATGATTTAACAATGCTGGATTTGGATTTCCATCGGGTGGGATTTCCAACTACCACGATTCATGGTCCTTGAGTTGGGTGACAAGAACAATCATTGTATCATCATGGCTGGGGTTCCTGTCTTATTGAGGGTCCCTGAGAACCAATGAAATGTTGGGTTCTTCAATGCGATAGGAAATCCCAATGACTCATGGAGCAACTAGAGATGCTGGTGGATCCACTTGAAGCATAACTTGGGGAACTTCTGGAGGAATAACCTTCATAGCAGCTAGGGGTATAAACTAAATATATGACTATGAAGATTCAAGAGGAATGACTTGTAGATCTGGGTCTTGAAGAAAATTTTCATGTATCTTAGGTAGATTCAACAATTTATACCTTGTTCATTTGCCAATAACTCAGGTTTCTACCATATTGGGATGTGTAGGGTTGTCAGAGTCAACAAGAGACAATTCTCTGAGAAAAATCCATGGTTACCCTGCTTCCATAGTAGGGGTGGATGGGATCATACTAAGGATCACCATAATCTAGCCATTGTTATGAAAGGCACTAATAAAGGATCTCATCAATGATCTTATTCTATTCTGTTATCTGTTTAAGAATCACAACTTTCTCAGGATCATCCTCCATTTTTTACATCAATCCAGAAGGTCAAAGGACTTAATGGTATAAGTGTTCCATTTTCCCTTACTAGGTTTGTAATCAAGAGGCAATGAATTAGCCAGATCCACAAGGCTAAACAAGTTTTTTTCTAGAGAGTTTCAAATATATGGGGATCTAGAAAATGTTGCACTATTTCCAAGCGAAAGTTCTCTTCAATGAGAAATATCTCTGTGTCTTTCTATATAAGAGGATTGAGGTCTGTCATGTTTATCGCGATTACACTCTGTGGAATATCCCCAATATTACCTAATATGTCGGGTTGGTGCAAGATAGAACTGATGTGGAGAGCAACTTACTACCCCAAACAACAAATCTAGACATATGGGGATACCTCACCAATAATTTTGTTCCTCACATTAAATCTCCAGATGTATTGTTTCTAGAGGTTTTGGTGATAACCGGGCAATGTAGAGTGTTGAGAGACATGAAGTTTAGCTAGGTTGACCACACAACACTACTGGCTTATATCATCATAATGCTCTTGGATCTTCAGATAATACAACATATGATGACAACGACAGAAATTTATCACCCATAGAGTCTGGTAGAAACAAATGACCTAATCATGGGTGATGGACTCTAGGATGTTGAAGTCTGGAGTCACGATAAGCCAGAACATCAAAGGTAAGTGGTCCTTCATGAGAATGACCCACAAGCTTTTTCATTCAGAAGTTGGATCTGTTCTGGTTTCCCCATTCCTTGACTACGGTGGTTAAGGGACTGAAAATGGCACTAATGTAGACCTTTGTGGCTGTGGAATGGTTAGTGGAGAGAATGGATCATATGTTATTCTCACTAGGATATCTCCAGGGGACAATAAAGACTGAATCATCACGTACCTATAGGATATAGTGTTGACCACCGCTTCATGTGTGAAGATAGAGGATGCTGGTGGCGGATCTATTTGGTTCCCATCAGCTTCTAGTCCCCAAAACAAAACTCCATGATATCGTGTCGAGGTAGAGAATGATCCTGGGAATAAAAGAGAGGACTCTATGGAGTGACCCTAGAAAGGAGACAAATATTCTCCATCTTTCATGTACCTGTGGAGGGATACGGGGATCTGGTGAATTTCACTTTACAGAAAGACAAAGCTCACATGTCAGGTTCTAGCACCAGACTCTGATATAGAGGAATTGGGTAAAGGATCCATCATCGAGTTGAATTATACTTCAGTATATGAAAATATAACTATATTGAAAAAGATCTAGAATTTATTAGAGTTCTTCTATAAGAAATGATAGTTCACCCACCTACCCCGGGATAGTTCTTTAGGGTAAGGTTGATTTTTACACAAGTTAAACCTCTATGCGGGTTGATGCTGGAGTGGGGAGGACCTCCAATTTGGTGAGCTGGGGTGAGAGGAGGACCTAATAAAATGACAAAAGGAACATGATTAGTACTTCCTTGTCTATTTCATAATGTGTGGGGAGGACCTTCACAATAGGGAGTGGTGGAGCAGGGAGGGCCTCTGCTAGAGCTAGAGAGAACATGGAGAGGACCTCTATACTGGTGGGTGATAGAGTGAGTATTACCTTCACTTAGGTTAATTATTTTGAGGGGAGGACCTTAAATGGAGCTTGTGATGATTTGAGGAGGGCCTTTTCATTGATAACTTGAGATATGGGGAAAATCTCCATACATGGGAATATCGGCATGGAGTGAAACGTCGTGTTGGGTGTCAACAAGCTGGGGGGACCTCCGCTCAGATTGATGCTGGTAATATGAGGAGGACCTCCATGCTATGTGTGAGAGTGGGGAGGACCTCCACGTTAGATTAATTGGTACATGAAGGACCTTCATACTAAATTTCATCATCATGGGTCGGCCCTTGATGGCTTCTACTCATATCGGTGACTATAAGAGTCCGCCCATCCTGCCCATGGGGTGGTTCAGGTCTCAATACCAATTGGACATGGGAGTGAAATTTATCTATAATAGTGGGGAACTAATAATATGTGTTGGTGGGGGAATGGTCCACTAAAGCTGTAGAAGATGATGCCCCTGGAAGGTGTCTTTCTAATCATGTAACTGCCATTGACAATAGGTCAGCCATAACAGGGCTGGTGGAGTAGGGTCATAAACTGCCTGCTCTTCGACCTAGGGGATCGAAGGCTGGTGGCACTGAAGTGGCATGGTGGGATCCCTCCATGGTGTATCCAGGGTATAAGTTGTAGTTGGGATGAATCGGACGTCCCTTTCCTTATTGGAAAATGGGAGTGAATCATAGGAGCATTCTAGAGAGAGTATTACAAAATTATTGAATGTTGGAGTGGGGAGAAATGAATCCCTATGTGGCCCTTGGGGATGGTAGTGATAGAAAGGCACAAGAGTATCCAGGTCCTAGTGTTACACATCCATTGTGGGAATGATTAACTCCTATTTTCACCATCAGAAAAAGAGTGTTGATCAACCATATCTAGATAAATTCTGAGGATGATATGGGGTGTGGGCACCTAGTATCTATTGTTGTGGATCACATTGTGGTGGAGGTGGAGCCGTGCGGGATTTCTGCATTAGCGTTTCCCCTTCTCCTGTGTGTACGGGTGGGAGGTGACTAGTTTCTTATATCATGGGTCCTACAAAGTTGGAAGATTCAGATTTAAATACTAATAGTAGAGAAGAAATTCCCAGTGCCACGATTTCATACATTCTTCGATGAACAGATAGAGAGATCCACACTGATGATGTATTAGACTGGAATGCCCAACAATTAACTACCCTAGATTTTGGTGAGTTCCATTCCATACCCACTATTTTCTTAGTGGGACCTAGTGTCGAATAGTTGGATCTGATGACACACTTATCTACTGATGTATTTAAGGCTACTAATCCCCATGGTTGTAGGAGAAAATATTCACGTCGGGTTCAATATTTTCTAATTCCAATGCTTTTCATCAGGGCGCACCGCCCGCGTGAGTGTTGTCGATGGTGACAGCTGCATTGTATCCTACATTATCACATTCCAAAGGTGGGATATATTCATAACTTCTCACAACTAGATTAAGTATCTATTTCCACACAACTATTTCCATATTTTTATTAAATTATGTCAATAGACTACTGGATACCAAAATTTATTTTAGAATCTTGGAAATATACCTGATTTATCGACCCCTACCACCTTTTTGTTCACGCTCGATCTTCCTCCCATCCACCACCTACCCTCTTTATGATCAAGACCTATCTCTACTCCCAGACTTACTCCTCCACTGACATAGCCAGCCCACCTCCCCACCAATGCATCTCCAATGCGACCACCCCACCTCTCTGTCGACATGACTTTGATAATGTCCATCCTACCTCCCTATCGATACGGCTTCGATAGTGGCCTCCCCACCTCCCCATGATCCTACTCCTCTGATATGTATCAACACATCTATGATGTATCCACTCCACCTCCTGATGATCCTTCCCCTCCACCATGGCCACCCCACCTAACCAAACCACAACCTTCCCTTAAAACATTGACACCCTTCCCATATAACATATTTCTTTCACTCTTCTATATAGATTCTAATTTATATTTGCAATATTCTAATTTATATTCTTCTAGTTTAAAATTTCTATTATTCAATTTTTTATTTGTAAATTGAAATTTTCTTAGCCTTAATTTTTTATTCATGTCTAGAGACATACATTTCTCTGGTCATTACATAGAGAACTAACAATATTAGTTTTGAAGACAAATTCGACTATCACACTTGAGGTATTTGGATATACACAGTGGAGGATGTTGGAAAAGAAACGTTGTGTGGTGGATGATCTATGAGAGTATTAGTGAAATGAAGATTATTTTTTTAAATGATCTATTAGTTCTGGTGTGTTACACCCTCCTCAAATGAATGAGCATTGTTGAATAGAGTTTTAGTATCCTAGTTTTCCCTAGTGAAAACATAGAACCTTATTGATATTCCAATATTCTTGTTTGGAAAATGTAAAATAGAATATTGAATGATGATAAAATTGTAGATTATGTTTTTTATTTTCATATACAAGATAATTTTTACTCCCCTCAATTCTTTAATTGTAGATATTATATTTTTGGGAATTTATGACTCACATACTAAATTTCAACAATCGATTTGTATTCACTCTATATCAGGCTCCCACCGATGCACCCAAGAAACCAATATAGATTGGATAATATAAGAATAAATACAATGATATATTGGTATCTCTCTAGATGTGTCTCCATCATGAATGTTCTAGCCATCCTATATGCATTGGCTCCTGAAACAGAAGAAGAAATCTGCTCAGAAACATTTCAAGGAATACTGAATGGAAGATCAATGATTTTATTCAAGTAATAATTTCTTAAACCCACTCACTATAACAACCTTCCTCCAGTGTTGTTAAATTAACTCATAGAACCTCCTAAGTCTCGTGGATTTTATCCATGACCATTTTATCTAATAAAGATCTTAGATTAGGTGTTTAAAAGAATATAAAAGCTGAGATTGAGGACCTTATTCTCAATATCTATATATAATTGAAGTATCCATATATCTAGTAAACTATTAATCTATGTTTCTTCCAATGTAATGGATGGAAGGATAAATTCATCCTATATCTCCCCTAGTATTAGTTATCCATTTTTTATTTATACATCTTAGGGGTTAATCTCAATATCTCCATGCATCTAAGTGAAATGTGTTTGTGTTGAGGATCTATTGGATGATAAATTGTGAGATGATTTTATTATTGTAGTCTAAAAATGAATATGAAATATAGACCATATCATAAATTACAACTACACTTATCAATACCTTAAAGTTAGCATAGTTCTGGAGGACGCATTAAGGCCACCCTCAATCCATACTAAAAACACATCTTCGATGAAGATCCCACCATTTCCCCCCTATTTGTGGTATTCAAAGTCCCTCCACATAATATTTGATGAATTTTTAATATATGTTTTCTATATTTGAGGACCCACATCTTGATTTAGTGATGAATTTCTATGGACATACACATCTCTCTTTTTATCCTCCTTAACAAAACACCCTGATGTCAATTGATGTAGTGCATTGGTTGTTTCTCTCCTGGACGAGGTTCAAAGATTAGTGCATCAACAAGAAACATGAATACACAAGGATGAAGAATTGCTGATTCCAAGAAATTTATTTTTGTTGATCCAATCAACTTATAAATAATAATGTTCCTTGAAAAAACATAATGGCATTAGTTATACAAAATGTTGTTGTCTATATCAGTTCATTACAATGTCGAATATTAAGCATCTAGTTTCATATCAATGTTAATAAAAGAATAATGAAATGAGTTTATACGACATGGAGGTCTAAAACATGAGTTGAAAAGAAGGAAATCACATTTTGTTTCTAATGAATGAATTCTACATAAAACATTTTTAAAGGACGTTTCACATACGCTTTATGTGGACTCATGTAAATCATCCACATAGGAAATGGTTTTGCATAAGTTTTTATGTAGTTACCTAGTGGATTTTTTAATTTATTCATAGGAAAATAATATACAGTGAAACTAGAAACAAATTTATGAATAAATTGAGAGAATTCAAGAACCTTATTCTGTTCAAAAAGTAGAGAAGGAGGGGACCCTCCACGCTATATATTGGGGAAAGTTAACTATTCATCATCCACTTTATGAGTTCCATGAAATAATTATATATAAGTACATGTTTACATTAATTTTAAATCCTCTTTATTCTAATTAGATCCAATTATGATCGGGTAATTTATTGTTTCTTGAAAAATTTGAAAACACTTTGAAATGATGACTTGTATAGAGCAATTCCATATTTTTTACTTTTTTATCAAAAGGATCATTCACTATGTTAAAAAATCAACCAAACTATAAATAAATTACATGATGCAAGCATTATTTCTAGTTATTTTGGACCCCTTCTTTTTTTAAAGGATTTAGGTATCTCATGTGTCATTTTAGAAAGAAAGGTAACTCCCACAGGCTATCACCATCCTACTTAATGGCCGTTGTTTTCTGGTGCTGATGTAGTGATCCTTTTAACTGTATATAAATTTTATATGGTATCAGTTTCATATTTCCTAGTATAAATAGATACTAAATTTTATTATAAATAAACCCCATCACACTTTTTGAGAATTAATTTCATGAGGCATGAATTTTGAGAAATTAAAATATTTAAGATCATCTACTTACTGAGAAAGTAATTTGAGATTACATCCTTCATGTAGACTTTAGTTTAAGTCTAAAGAGTGTGGGAAACCTCTCACTAAAAATATTTGGGTCCATGGGCCAATTTTAAAAGGTCCTTATAAGTTGGACCATGTAAAGACATCATGTGACCCCCACCCATTCTTACCCCATGTGACTCCTTCAACCAGTCCTTAAAATGGATTCTTTATCAAACTATTGAGTAGATATTCGCTACCCCTACATTATATAGAACACATTGACCATGATCATAGGTGAAAAATTGGTGATTTTTCAGGTTTCCATGATGCAAATGATAACCTGAATTGAGTGTTAGATTATATAAAATGGGGATAGATAGGTAGTGGTGGATGGAATGTATGTCATCAGAATACCAAGAGGTTTCATGGTATCATTGTATTATGAGAAGTATTTACTAATAATAACCAATATTTGGAATTTTTGAAGACATGGATCAAGTACGAGTAGACATTGAGGATATGTTGATGGTGAAATGAGAGATATTTATATTAAAATATATGAAATTAAAGTTTTTGATTCTTATAAAGGATCTAGAGAGGAGATTCCATATATGTACTTATGGAAAGATATAAACAAACACCTTTATATATTTATATATGAAGGTAATGGATTTGGGTGAATAAAATGGAACTTGGATGTAAAATTTCTCTCAAAAAGCTATTTTGTAGTTTTTAATGTTCCTATATAAGAATATTTTAGATATGGAAATAATTGGAGTGTATAAGGAATTACCTGGAGATGAATATAATAGTTTTAGTGAAGGATAAACAGACTATTCCATAGTAAAAATTTCTTTGATGTGTAGGATAATGAAAAAATATAGAGGATCATTGGGCATTTTGGAATAAATTTAAATATAATTTTATTTTTGTTTGAAATGTATAGACTACCCAGGCCATGGTTGAAGGTGTTTGAATTTTACAAGGTGTTATGGTGGCTTGAAAAAATCTGGAATACCTAGGGTTATTAAAACTAAATGATATGAATTTTACATGGAGTTTTACAAATCATGGTGTTTGAAGTCTTAAATAAATTAGAGAGATGATTCATTCCGTAGACTAGAATAACTAGTTTTGTGGGGAGAAATCAATTTTTAAAAAATAGTGTAGTGAAATGGATGCAACAAAATCCATTTTGGACATCCCATAATAATTATATGTTCCCATGTGAGATTAATTAGTAGGTATGTAAGAATTATAAAATCTATGGGGAAATCACATTGGTTCAGTTAAAATTATAAACTTGAGAGGCAATACACTAAGGATGATTAATTTTTGTGAAATATTTTTTTCAATATTTGAAGAAAAAATGTACAATAAATCATGGAGAAACATATATTGATATGGATTTTAACTAAAAAGAATAATTTTATGGTAGATGAAGATTTATTATTTTGTTGTACTAATGCTAATATGAATGTTTTGAGAAGTGTAACCATAATTTAATTTATAAAATTAGTGGATATGATCATATTTTATGAGTTATATCTCTATTATTTTTTGGTATTTATAAAACAAACATCATAAAACTAAATGGTGTTCTATAATGGATATTTAACTAAACAATATCCAAGGTATGAATTTTTAGTAGATTAAGTTCAAGGAATTTAATATCATGAATATGAATTGAAATTTAAAATCAGCTGAGTGAATTTGGAGGGATATAGATAAAAGAACAAGAATATGAATGTTATTAAGAGAGGATTGAGAGATAAAACAAGATTTAAGTGGAATATACAGATGAAAAATGATAAAGGATCCATATAAAATGAATAAATAATAGATCATAATTTTTGACAGAGGAAAGGGTTCCTTATTGAATCATTTGAAAGAAATGAAAATTGAATTTAATAACTAGTTTATTAATATAATTTTATATTGTGATAAGATCCAAAAGAATAAAGAGTTTTCATTCTATATTAGACATGCTGGAAAGAATTTCTATCCATGTTAGAAACGGAACATGGATTTTCAATCCAACAGAACATCCCATGTTAGACGTTTTGTACTATAGAAATCAGACCTCCAGAACTACCCTCAATAATGTGTGCTAAAAGTCGGATGATTTCACTCCCAACTCACTGTAGAAATATTTCAATAAAAAATTAATAAAAACCAATTTTTATTCAAAAAAAATGAATACATGAAACATGGAAATGATATAGATTTATCTCTTGATGGTATGTAGGTTTGTGTAAAACCTTTTAGCATAAAATTCGGCATATAACTTATTTACATGAACATATTCTATTGTAACAAATCATAATTATATATATATAATTTTTATAGTATCAATGATTATGATGCACATAGTTGTTCACATGATTTATCACATTGGATACTAGTATATTTTATCACTTGTATTTCACATGCTAAAAAACAAGTGGTACTAGTTCTAATTCTAATAAAAAAACATAAATTCAAGAAGAAAAGTGTAGTCTATTCCTCCATTTCTTTAAATAGTTTATAAATGTTTGTTAGATTACCAACCAGTTTGGTCAATACAATTTCCAATGAATTTTCCCATTTTTGATCATATATATATAATAATCCATTAAATCTCACTTCTTTTCACATTATTTCCTTACAGGTGGTTTCTTATGACTAGGATGGTTCTATACACTACCATTGAAGGCAATGAGTTTGACATTGGAATTCGGTAAGGTTTCTTCCATTTTTATTCTTTGGACCTATTTTAATTAGGGAATTTGTGATTATTGGGTTCCCTATTTTTTTAGTTCATTTTGGACCTCGTTGAAAATACATAACTTTATATATTTACCCCTATTCTTATTCCTTTGGGGCACTACTATCTTCAGCTTCTAAAAGAAATCCATCTTTCATTCCCTTCCCTACAAGAAGAGATGTTTAAAAATTGGTTTCTAATCTGTTTTTAAATAAGTTCATGGATGAAACTAAGTGTGGGGTCTAAATGAAAATTTTCTAAGATTCCTTCTTCCCATTTACTTGTTGAGATGATATTTCATTTTATGGTAGTTTGGTTATATAATTTTCTGATTAAACTATGAAATTATATGCATTCCCACTGCACTTATTTTGAACATCCTAGAAAATTGAAAATTAATTTTTTTTGGAAATAATTTTGAGTGTTGAGTTCATTTTCAAGTTGTGATAGACACATTACATGTTTTCTTTGTTGAAATTTGATTTTAATTTTAATTTTTTATATTCATGTGCACTATAAAGCTGAATTCAGATTCCTAAATCCCAAGTTTTCTACTTGTTTCTGGTGTTGTATATATGGGAATAAGTGTCTAATAAGATTCTATGGCATGGTTTCTAGGTGGTTCAATTTTTATATAATATTTTATTAAAAATGATAAAGGTGAAAGAGTCTTGGGTTTGGAAGCTGTCACATAGGGGGTATTCTACTGAATTTACTTTTGTACATGTCTTTTATTTCTCCTTAAATTGATAATTCACACTGATATTTTTTGATCACTACTTTTATGTGTTATTTTGATCTTTTTGGGTGAATAACATACTATTTTCATGTACTCATTCATTTATACCAATTCCATTTTTATTAGAATTTGAAAATAAAGACACTATTTAGTGGTTGAGTGGGAACCCCACAACTATATATCAAGTACAAACCACAACATCAAGACACCCATAACCAGATTCCCCACAAACCAGACATCCAAAATAAAGGACATTTAAAAATTAGGGCCAATCATACCTATATTTCTAAAAAAGGTTTCCGATGTTAAGTTCATGATGATGTCTATGATTTTCATTAAACACATCGGATATGAAATTTCATTGCTTGACATAATCATCAACAAATTAAGGCTTTGAACATAAATCTATTAAGATAAAATTAATTTGTAGGAGAAACCATTTATAATGTTTTGCGTTGATTCCCATGTGATCTCTCACATTAATAATTTTTTCTAGGTATTATTACAGGGAATGATCTAAATTAGTATACCGTGGATCGTTTCATTCTTCCTTAGAGTTTCTAACACATCACCTACCATGTCATGGTTCATTGCAGTATCCTCCAAAATAGGGAAACTCTCTTGTATTGGGTGTACCTTGGGTTTCACCTACATACCTTGTTTCTCTTAATGTTATCAGACAAAAATTTCATGGAACTTCTTAACATTTTCATTAAACAATGTTTCTTTTATAGCTGATATTATAACTGTTGAATTCGAAAATGATGAATAATTCTTACTCACCCACAATATCTTGGATAGTGTGGAGGTAAAGCCTTCCAATTAAACTACTGATGTCTTCCCTTTATTTTCATTATCTTAGTAATACTCCCCACTGAGGATATATTCCTCAAACGTGGTAGCACATGATTGCATATAACATTTCTCAAACTCACTACATCCCAATTCCCCCACCAAAGGGAAGATCTCTCTAGGTTTAGTAGTAGACTCATCCCTCCTAGAATATGTAACTTAACACCCCTCATTCTCATATTTGACTATTTTATCATCTACCAATATTTCAAATTTATTCTTGAGACTTACACCCACGAAAACCCCCTTTATTGGTGCCTTTTAGGTTTCCATGTGATCCCCTATATGCACATTCCCCTGACATCACTGGAACATTGACATTATTATTTTGACCCAACAGTGATCCCCTCTTCTAGTCCGTGTCAAATTCATGATCCCTTCTAGACAAATAAGGTGAATCAGTGATCCAAGAAGGTTCCTCAAGTATTACCACCCTCATATCAGACTGAGATGACCTTAAAACCACAACAATTTTTACCTGAGAAATCCTAATCACATCAAATAAATATGAATTTTGGTCTTCCTCCATCAGACCCACTACCAAACTCAAAAACACTCCTTCATATCCAACCTCTATGCGATCTCTCTATTCCTCTATGTACTGGAATAGTGGGTCACCCCAACCTATGCATCAGAAACCCAAGGAAAATATGGGGATATTTTGGGTTGACTTTAATTTTAATTCCTCTATTTTCCTTTCATTATAAATTTACACATCCATTAAATTTATTAAGAATCCTTTTAATTCATTTTGTGTTGAAAGTTTTCTATTCACATGCCCGAATTATAGTGTAAGTTCCACTAGTTGCAGGTGATGACTGCTACAAAAGGGTTTTCAGTGAGTCCATGAGGATGAAAAAGGTCCCCTCAAATTGATGATTTGTTTCCATATTCTTTTTATATAAGTTGTGTGTTAATAAAATTTGGCAAGTGAGTATGCAACTTTATTCTCTATTGTATTTTTGTTGATGATGGGCTCCGTGACCCTTATTTTCTTCTTAAGACAACTAGTATTGTAGTGGATGAAGATGGATGTTTATATATTTTATCTAAAACAAATCAATTTTTTCTATGGATTTAAAAATTTGAAGGTAAATTTTTTTAGTTTTTTAATCCCTATAAAGGGTATAGCCAGGGTTTTAACTATGTTTATTGGGATTTATTTCCACAGCTTTAACTAGGGCCCTAGGTAACCTATATCCACTATTATAACCATGGAGTAAGGCACCCTATTGACAAGGTTAAACTATGGTAGTAAGTGACCTATTTCCTAGGATAAAACTGTGGATATAGGGTACCTATCACCACAGTTAAAACCGAAGCTATTGGTCACCTACCGCCCAGGTTTAACCATAGAAATAGGTCACCAACCACTACAGTTATAACCATGAATATAGGGCACCTATGGCCATGGTTAAAACTATGAAAATAGGTCTTACCTATTTCCATGGTGATATCGGCCATGGTTTTGGAAAATCCTGTCCATAGGATATTTCCATGGTTTTTTGGCTTATGGCCACGGTTTTAAACCATGCCCATAGGTGAATTTTCTAGTTATGGATTTAGTGATTTTTGATACTTAATTGGAATGGGATGATGGGATGTTGGTTTCTATTTCTGTGGATTCATCGAAATTATTTGCTTAATACATGTTTCCCTTAGAGATTAAGACATTGTTCATGAAGCACTTCCCAGTTCTATCTCTTTGTGGATACTGGTTAATTACACTACTTCATTGAGGACATTCCAAAGGGTCAAGTCAGGGTAGTAACCCTTGGTCATGAAAATAGTTGCATTGGGAATCACTAGCATGTTTGGACACTAGAACATTGGTACAACTGAATTCCCCCTTATTAGAGGGATTCTCTAGGTCACATAAGATCATGCAATCCCACATTGATTTAAGGGTACTTATGCCGGAGGAATGTCACTAAGGATTATCTTAGCTTCCCATGTTTAACCTGGGGTATTACACAAGTTTAACGTATTGTAGAGATAGACCAGACTGATCAGAACACTTATGCGAGAGGATTTGGTTGGTACATCCCTAGGAGGGAGCACCTGGAAGGTTTACCACATGGATAGATCAGAACACCAGATAAGGACGGACCTAAAAAAGTGTGTCCCTAAAAGGGATGGTTTCACACCCTCAAGACCAATATAGACACCACAAAGGATAGGTCACGGAAGCGCACACAAAAAATGGTACACCAAGGTTTACCATTGGATAAGATTTAACCTTGTGGAGTATTCCTACATACCCTATTTGGAAGACAACATTAAAAACCCGCATAGTTTGAATGGTTGGTTTGGGGATTACACATGGTCTGTTTCCCTTCGCAGAAGGGGAACTCTTGGTTGGATAGATATGATGTGTGGGGATTATGCGCAGTTATCTTCTTAAGTGCTGTAAAGAGAAATGGGATTAATGAGGATTATTCATGGTTAGATGACCTAGTGGATGGAATGATCCCATATGGATATGACAACCTTGGAAAGAATTAGGGTGGATGATTAATAATATGGGTGAAGTGGGTGGAATAAATGAGGTGGAACCGATGTGATGGTGAAGGTGTAGGGATTGAACCTATGGGAGGCATCCTATATATCCCAATGGTTGGTAATCAATGTTCATATAGTTCAGCACGGGGTGATGAGACACCTAGAAAGGTGTCTCGTGAGAAATGGGGCACATGGATAAGGTCCCAAAAGAAATAGAACCTCAGGGTAGGGGCATGATATTCCAAAAACATAATGGATTAAAGGAGATATTGGGATGATAAATTGGTGATGGTCCTGAACCTTAGGGAGGATTCCTACATACCCAGTTTAAAAGGTAGGGATCAAATTCCACGTAGTTCAAGATGGGGGAATAGAATCAAGGAATATACAAAGGACAAATACCCAGAGATGTGCGAAGGGATTATTCATGTTTGGAAGCCAATGTGGATCAGAACACCTCAGGGGGAGATCAAGGAGATATATCCCAAAAATAGAATATGTCACATCAGGAGGTACATCACAATAAGGGACCACCAAAGTTTAGAATTGGTTTGGGTTTTACCTCAAAGAGGTGTCATGCATAACTAAAAAATCTAAAACCGACATAGTTCATATCATAGAGATTAAGGTCATTCATGATGAGTGTACTGGTGTGAAATAATTAGAAAAAATAGATTGTCGGGGAGATATGGGCTTGAACCCCAGAGAGGCATCCTACAAATAATGTTTGGAAGATAGAGACTAAAGTCCATGTAGTTTGGTAGAGAGGGGGATGGAGAATTCTTATGGCTAGTGGAACATCGTTGAGATGGGAATTACGCATGGTCAGTGGCCAAAATACTATGTCATGTTCACTGCATATTCTGAACCCACATGATTCATGTTTGGTGTGAGAAACAAGAGGTAATAGTAGGCTTGATGATCATGTCCTGAATAGTGTGCCGACAAGGGATGGTGTAGTTCTTACGCATGAGTAGTGGCCTAGGGAGATAGAGATTGAGATTTACTCTTGGAGGGAAGACCAAGGAGGTGGTTCAGGGCTTACATGGATACTTTATAAGGTGAACATGGAGACAAAGCCCAAGGGGAGAGGGAGAGTGGATCGTGAAGGTGGGAAGCAAGAGGTTCTCGATCCCATCCCCTATATGATCTCCTTAGACATTTCACACATGCCACAATGTACAGTTTAATGTCATGTGGTGAGTACATGGGTTCTTGGTAGTTCAATGTCCTATAGCTCAGATGATGAGGAATAACTCTTAATCCCTTGGACTTACATAACTTGTACCAACCCACAATTGGGGGAGGGAAGACACAAGCAATGTCTGAAGGGAGTGAGGTAGAGTAGTGGCCAATTGAGGGGTCCACATTAGAATAGATATGAGAATAAGAAATATTTATTATCATACCTATGTGAAGAATAATAAGGTAATTAAACATAACATAAAACACCACTCAAGGGACCATAAAATCACTTTGCCCAAGCCTAGAGCACTATGCGAGAAAGGGGTTCCTGATGCCATGGGGCTTGGCTAGAGGGGCTTCGCAAAGGGTAGGAGCTTCGTGAAGGAATTTAGCTCTGTGAGTAATGGGTGCTTCATAAAGGAATGGAGTTATGCAAAGGAAAGGTTCTTTGATAAGGAAAGACTTCGGTGGTGTAGACCTTCACCTTACTAAAGAGATCATTATATGGAGAGTACTCTATGAAGGCTTAATGCTTCATGGAGCCTTGAGAAACCTGAAGTGGATCCCTCTTTAATGAAGTGAAAAGTCCTTCAAAAAGGGAATCACTACAAGTAGGGTCCATGAATAATATAGAAAATCATGTTTTTTGAAGCTAAAGTACCTTAAGAGATCTATATTTCTATCAGGTTCGCAATGCTCAGAAGCTTCACAAAATAGGAGGATGGAAGGAAAAAACTTAGGGTAGATATTGTTGTGGGGGGGGGGGGGGGGGGTGGGATTTCTATTTATAGGCAAATGTGGTTCGTGGTGATCATGAGACTTACTATGAATAAAAAACAGAGTGCCGAGAATAAGATGTAACACCACGAAGAAGAAAGAATCTGACAGACTCTATCAGACTGGTGAAAGTACTATAATGTGGCGATCATGGGGCATGCCATGAAGAATAAGAACATCGCAAAGGGGCTATGTTCCATCGCACTCAGTAGAACATGAAAAGACACTATCACAACGGTGATCGTGGGGTGTTCCATGAAGAAGAATGATGCCATGAAGGGGTTGTGCTCTATCACACTTGGTCGGAATCATGAAGACACCACCAACATTATTCATAGCCACAAATACAAGGATATCCATGGAAGATATTTACAAAATAGACTCTATTGAGAAGTTTGTATGGATTCTGAGTCCATTCAGGTCCAGATTAGATTTAAATCTACTATGACTTTGTTCATGCCTTCAATAGCATGATGTTCTATGCCAACAAAAACATCAACCTTGATTATTTTGTTTCAAGATTCTTCTCGATTCATTAAATAAGGGTTAATTTGGATTATATTGGTTGTTTTATTGTATAATAAATTCTATTATAGGTTATGTATTTTTTAAATTTTGTTACATACTAATTGTATATGAATTGCATATAAACCTATTATTTTGTGTGATATATGTAGTAAATATGTAATAATTTATTTTAGTAATTTTTTTGTTCTTTGAATGTATTAGGGTCTATGAAATTATTCATTTAAATATTTTATTTTAATAATTGAAATTATTCATTTAAATATTTTATTTTAAGAATTGAAATTATTCATTTCAGGTCTTAAACATGTTTGGATTTAAAATGAAATACATGGTTTGAATATATAGATTACCCTTCATTAAAATTATTTTATGTAGAAAGACCTTTTTTTCTACATGAACATCTTTTGTAAAGTATGTTAATTTATTTGGAAACCATAGTTATATAAAGAATAATTACATTTCATTTAATATGTATAAAGAGATGTTTTTGTTACGTGTTATACATTTCCAGGGGTTTTTTGAGTAAGATTATTTTATGATGTATTCCACACTAAATAGTTACTTTACTACTAATATAATTTGTTATTGACCCACCTAAACTAATTAAATGTCTAATTTGTAAATTTTGATCTTTAGAAATCTATATATATATATATATTATTTTGTTATATATATAGTTTTTTCTGTCATATTATAATTATCACATGGACTAGTTTGTCAGTCATGGTTTGAATTAAAGTAAAAAATTCTCATTTCCATATATATATTTTGGATTTAACTTCATTATTATTTCAATATTTTTATGAAATTACATATAACATTTTATAAGAGAATGGATGGAAGTTGGATGTATGAAAGTGATCAGATCTCAATCAATTTTCAGAACAAGTTTGGTAGTTTTTTTATTTTTCATTTAACAATGCTTCAGATAAAGGAATTATACACTAACCATGTAATAATTTTTTTGAAATACCTTGGCTAATTCATGAATGAATTAGCTACCATATGAGAAAATTGTGTTCAAAACTAAATATTTTGTATGGTATCACAATGGGTAGAAAAAGAAGACTCAAAATGTTCATGATGTGAATGAGAGGACTGAATTAGATAATTTATTATATGACTAATTTATATATTTTTTTATCCCCATGAGAATGAAATAATTCCACTTCAAAAATAAACTTATACGAGTACACAAGATGAGTGTAATGAAAATGATGATGTTGACAGGGTGAAAAAAAATAAAGGACGTTTCCATGACTCTAGTATATCAGCAATGTTATAAAATATAGAAGCTAGATATTTCAATATGATTGTTTCATAGGGAACCATGTATAGAATTTATAATAATTACATCTATTATATTCTTACCTTTTGGAAGGAATTACTTCCAGATGATGTAGTTATTCCCATGAACCATTATATGGTAGAGATGTTAATTGATCAACTTTTGATTTTCTAAAAAACAATATTTCTATCCCACAATTTTTTAGCTTATTTTAGGATGAAAACATTGGACTAAATGATTGTATAAAATATGTCATGTCTTTATGGAAAGCAAATTATGATGGAACAACATCTCATGTGCCACCAAATGTAATGCAGAACATTCCATTTACTTATAGGAACCAAAATATTTCCATGTCTAATGAAATATTAACAAATATGTGATGATGTGATATTGAGGAAAAAATGGATGATGATGAGTTTTTTCATCCCGTGGATGGATTATCAAGGAAGAAATTTGATACTTGGTACATGAATATGGATTCTAAGGTGCGTAATGTGAGGTTGGATCTATCATGTGATGATTTTAATCTGTTTTTTCATATTTTTTACTTTGTACAACACATTGATAGTTTTTATACACATTTATAACTTTCCACCCTGAATGTATAAGAAATAATCAGTCAATTTATTGATTATAATCGTATCTAGAACTTATAATCCATGCTGAAATTTCCCATCTTTTTTCTAGGACTGTTTCTCTATGATTTTTTGGTTTAAGCCTTGGTGGTCAAGTCTTATGCAGAGACAAAGATCATTTTTAGGTAAAATGACCTAAAGTCCACGGATATATTCCTATTTAAATTAATTGAGTATGGATAAAAATGGGTTATGTATCTCATGGGTTCTTTGTAAGTTGAGAGGTTTTAAAGAAAGTTCGGGTTGTTTAAAAGGAATTTATGATGAAAAATAAATTGAAAACCATTTATATTTTGTGTAAGGGTATAACACATCATGTAATTGTTTAAGGTTTTTAATAAAATAAATTCGAGGATATGAGTTTTTCGAAGAATACCATTAAATATTTTTACATGATGTGTAACTATATTACATGCCGTGTAAATACCTGAACTATTAGTTTAAACATTATATGTGACTGATTTTCATTTTAATCCACTATAACTCCTATTATCTCAATCCTAGGGCTCTCGTTAGGAGATTTTAGGGTGCCAAAATCCTTTCTAGACAACCTGTTTGGGTGGGTGATCCATGGCGAGTGGTTTTGGTCCTCTTTATTCATTCACTTCCTTCTTCTCCAACCGTTCCGATGAAATCCTATGACCTTTTTTATTGTTGGGTTTGATCTAGATCAATTTTGATCAGGGATCATTTTTTTAATTGTCCAAAACTTTTTCCTTGTGGGAGTTGGCCATTGGAAGTGTTATGGGATCATAGGTCAATGGTAAGGGGTCTAAATATTAAACTTATGGTTTGCTAATTTCCAAAGGTTATGAAATACTGTGATTGCACCATCATTTCATGTTCCCAAATTAATAATGTAATGAATTGGATAAATGCTTGAAGTCCTTTGTTTGAAATTGGATTCTGACTTGACTTATGACTACCCATTGGGTGAGAGAACCATGGATATAATTGAATTGGGAAATGGGTTAAAGTATGTTTATCATGACATGTGACCTAGGGTGATTTCATGCTATAGAATGGAATACCCCAACTCCAGTTAACTAGATCCGGTGTATTATTTTAATACATTGATATGATTACAAGGAATCATGTCCCAAACAACTAATTAGTTCATCAGTCTTGGAAAATAGATTACATACATGAACTCTACATTACACAGTCTAACATAAAACACAACATAAATAATCATTTGAGAATTCCATTATTGCGCTAGATTAACCATGCATATCTATCATAATACACTTCTTAGAACCCTAGGAAAAAAAACATAAGAAAGGTGTGATCTTAGATGCTCAGTAAGGGTAAATGATTCAATGAAAGGTTTAAACTTTTATGGAAAGATGTATAATAAAAACACCAACCTTTTAAAATTAAAACATGAACATTATATGGTAAAAATAAGTCAAACATTACCATATAAACATGCACATGGATATTCTACTAGAAGAACAATGACATGTAATAACTAATTTCATAATTAGGGAATGCATAATGTTGGACATAAAAACTACAAAGTCTTGGACTTGTTCCATGACCATTCACATATATTCTATCAAGGCCTTGTTCCAAGACACTAGTTTGTCTCATGAGGCCTACCGATGCATCAATGGGCTATAGTAGGCCCCAACCATCACTAACTAATCCCAACACCTTCCTCATATGAAATGGTTGAAACATAACATAAACATTTATATTAAAACTAGCATACAAAATGTTAATATTTTAATCATAAACCACAAACGGTATAAAAATAGCACGAACACGGTAAAACATATCATAACTCATAAATAAAATATGAAATATTTAATTATATTAAATCAACCTCAATCAAGAATAATATCCATTAAAGGATGTGGACATATTTGAAAATGATCAGTCAAAATATTTGAGAGAAATATCCCTTTTTCATGAAATGATTTAACATTAACACAATTTATAAAGGAAGTACTTTAAAAGTGATTTTTGAATAAAAGTGTCCCATACCACTTTGAATTTTTTTAAATTAATTAACATTTTAAAAAATCATTTCCATATAAATAAATCCTTAAAATTATTTTGAAAACATGGACATTAAATAAATAGATTTTGAAAAATTAAGCCTTAAAACATTTTATATGATGATCTAGTTAAAGATACCCTTCCATAAACCAAAAAAGATTAATTTTGAATTTTTTTTATGAAACATGGACATGGATGATAAATTTTTCCCAATAAATACTTATACATAAACAATCTCAGATAATAATGGGATTGAGAAATTAAACCTTACCTTAGGTCTGATACTCTCTGTACGTGTTTGAAACTCCTGTATAATGTTTCTAAACATATTATTAACTTATATAAAAATCATAATAATATTTATGAAATCATATATGATTCTTTTATGACTTTATATTACCTATTTATTAATAATTCCAAGTTAATGCAATATTTCGGGTAATATAGCTTTGTTTATCGTACGTGTTTTGACTTGTTATTCTTGATCATATTACTTAGATCAGGATTTAATTACTTCCAAAATGTATAATATGATTTATATATCATATATATTAATAATAAAAATATATATAAAATGGAATACACCATTCATGGTGACGGTTTTCCGTTCGTACTCATGAACACTGTTTCTGTTTTCTTATCATATTTAATGGAAGTAAGTAAATGAAATATATGCACACAAACACACACACATATTTCTAGTAAAATTATTATTTCATATATTGTATAATTATGAATAAAATATATATGTTTAAAATCATTCTTGGATGGTTAAAGAGGATAATTAATCTCCTCGCGTCGTGGATACGGTAAGCCGTACGTCTGCACGAGCGACACTATCATTTTTTTAACGGCCAAATGGTATGGAATTGGATGGAATATGAATTTTAAAAAATCAATATTATGTTATATGAATTATTTAAATACATTTTATTCATCATTATACCCCTAAAAATAATGTGTACATGGAAAAAAATTTACACCACAACGTGGAGATGATATGTCGTACGCACGTACACATGGCAGTATTGTTTTTTCATAGGATGGGTAAAAAAAGGAATATGTTTGTCCCATAATCCTAAAAAAACTCAGAATATATTATATTATGGTGTTTTTATTTTATTATTGTAACAACTTTGTAAGAGGAAGTACTAGAAGAAAGGAACATTGAAAGAAGGGCTAAAACGATTACCTATTCTTTAGGTGTCTCCTTTTGATTTGAACAAAAGGACTCCTTAAGTTGGATTTATGACCGAAGTGTTTCCCATAAGATGAAGTTAGGGAAGTTTTTAGGAGATGTGGGCAGGTTTGGGACTAGCCAAAGGGCTTTAGAGGTGCGAATTAAAGAGAAAGGGAGGTTCCCTTTTAAAAGAGAGGTGAGGGGCACTTTAGGAAAAGCTTGAAATATTAATTTATTATAATTTGTTTCAGTATCTAATAGTTAAAAATTGATTTATTTCTAGAATAATATGAGGATGGATCGATATACTCTCAACCAATATTTTTTAGACATGTTTAGGTCATAAAAGCATCCTTATCATTAGTGATTAACCCTTTGTTAAACAATTTAACTCTTACCGTGTTTTCTTGTATTTTTATACTATAGGGTTAATTTAGTTATTATAAAATTCCAAAAGAACATAAAGTGGATAGTTTATGAATTTCTTTATCACTATGCATGTTATTTTTCCAAAATATTTATTTCTAGTATTTTGAAGTCATTTAATAAAATAGTATTTGTTTTAAAAACCCATTTATGTAAATTATGACACTATTTAGTAATTGATTTTGGTTAAAGTCATAAAAACTCGATTAATTTAAAAAAAAGGAATTAAATCATACCTAAAATGTCAATTTAATCCAAAACCTTCCTGGATGGCATCAAAACTTTCAAATTATATTTATTTTTAAATTTATAATATCATTTATTTGATTCTTTCATTAATATGGAAAATACTGCATTGATATTATGTCATAAATAAGTTTAATTATTTAAGGTATATAACTTAAAAATAAAATATCATGATGTAGGAAATATTTTTATATTTATAATCAATATTTATTGTCAAAGATATCAGTCATATGACCCATATATTAATATTGTTTTAGCAAAAGATACATGGTTATTTTATATTTGTATTTACATTAAATTAGTTATAATAACATGTTATTATCACACCCATGTGGTTCCAAGGGGACCTAAAATCGTCCAAAATTTTCTAATTGTTGAATATATCATATAAAATAGGATTTGGACACATTTTAGGATAGTTTCATGTAATTATAAATTTTTTTACACTTATTTATCCGATTTACCTTGTAAACATGGTAAATAAAAATAATTACTGAAGTTACTATTTATAATTTCCAAATATAAAAGGTAAATATTTAGAAAATTTGGACCTTCAGATTCCAAATGTGGAATCTATTTTTCTAAATTCATAACACATAAGTTGTAGTAATTAATTAAAAATTAATTCTCGTTGTCAAAACTAAAAAGTGGGTTTTTAAGATGTAAAAACTACCAAAGGATTGAAATGTGTTTATGTACAATTAAAATGTGAAATTACATTCAATGACCTAAATTATATTAAATTATACAAATTAAATCTAATTATTCCTTAAAACCACTCAGTATAATTTAACACAATAAATTATTTTGATTAAAAAAAATGTTTTCAATTAAAATTTAGTATTTTTCATTATTTATCAAAATATGAAGGTTATTAGAGAAGTACCAAAAATTAATCAGAAATAAATTTTATGTATATATTATAAATAATAATTTACTTTCATAAAATTGAATATATAAAAGTGTCAAATATTGGATTTAAAAAGGGTTTTTCATTAAAAGGGGTAAAAACTACATTTTTTTGAAAAATAGTTATTTTATCTGAAAAATTGAATTTTCCCTTATATTATGTCAAATAAGATGAATGTTAAAATTATATGGGATATATAAAATTAAAAATATGTATAATACAATTCATAATTTCTTTTTAAATGGCTAATTTGATAGGTTGAGGTGTGCTTGAACTTGGTGTTACATAAATCGCACACTATTGTATTATTTAAAAAGTAGTGTATCATGGAAGCTTAGGGTGTTAAATAATCCCCTCCTTCAATAAATTTAATTCTCGCAATTTAAACTGAGGATTGAAATTTAGGGGTTTGATATTTCAAAAAAACATATTTGAAATCCCCCATCGAACAATGGATTAATGAGACCTCTATTTTAAAATAAAGAAAGCTAGGTAGGAAAGTTACTTGAAATAAAACATAATTGGGTTACATGTAGAAAAAAATGGATATTGAATATAAAAAAATCCAACATGTTATGATGGAGAGTGATAGAGAACATGATTGGGGGAAATTTAATAGTCAAAGAGCTACAAATCTGTGATGATCAAAGGGACTATTTGATTCCTCAGATAAAGTACTTGGATAGTATTTTTTTTTTGTTTCAAGATACTTTCCCTTGTGTTGAAGAATTAATTTACTTCATAGACTAGGAACATGAGGAAGAATACTTAATTGACATGTACAATTTCATCCATTAACTAAGTCCTACCAAAAACTCATCTGTATTTTCAAATGGTAATAAAATTCAAAAGTATTCTATTTAAATTAATAGTATAAGGTTAAAAATATAAACATATACAATTTAAAAGAAGAAAATTATTTTATAATAACCATGGACTTCCTGTAGGCTAGTGGTAAGTGATAAAGCATTGTCGTACTTTGGTTGTGGGTTCGATTCCTGTAGCTTTGTTCGACACAACATGTTATCGCCCGACCTGCAGGTTGTCATTTTTATAAAACTATAGTATTATAACATTCCAAAAAAAATCGTAATAAATTATTTAAACCTAAAAAATACTATCCAATGTTCAACTTAATCCATTCCATCCTTTATAGTTATCCAAAATGCTTCTATCCAATCTCTATCTAAAAGGTATCTAAATTTCCAAAATCAATTGTAACATTAGATTCCCCAAATAACATAATGTAGATCTTATAGTCACATACTAAAAATATGATTACATTCATCATATTGAAACCTTAAAGAAAAAAAAAGTATTTTATTACTATCCTTATATATATATCACATTCTACTTATAACTAGAACATAATTCTGGAATCCAAAAACACAAATACATTAATTATTCCACTTTGTCTATAGTAACAACATAAGCTTGACCTTGATCCATTTGATTTTTTGAGCTATATTTTCTTGATTATTTGGACAATAAGTTTCATAATGTCACATTTCTTTTCAATTTTAGCACTGAACAATGAAAGACTCTTTCTTCCCCTTTCAATAATGAGTTTGGTTTCCTTTTTCTGCACATTTGTAACAAACTCTCAATCCTTTTAGGATAATACCAGTGTGTTTCTTCGCACATTTATCACATAAGGGAAAATCATTCTTTCCCTTTTTCACATTATATTTCTCTTTCTCCACTGTTATCTTATTCTCTTTCTTTACTTTAATGTCATAAGACTTAGAGAATTCAATTTCTATCTTGATATCACACAATACTATATCTTTGTATGATGAGAAAGATTGTGAGACCAATACCAGTCAGATAATGTTTTGAGCCCATCAAATAATCGACCAATATTACATCTTGGGCTATATATATGTAGTATGCAACATTCTTTACTAACCTTGTAAAGTGAGCCTAGTACTTTGAAACATTCTTATCCTCTTTTTGTCTCAGACTTAGAAATTTCCTTTCCATATCATATATTTGTTCACAAGGAAAGTATTTCCCTAGGAAAAGTTCTTTAAACACCTTCAATTACATATTTCATAATTCTTCACCCTCCTTTTTGTTTTGAATCTATGACCGCCATTGATCTGCATCTCCTAAAAGATGATAGATTACCATAACAAAATTTTCCCTCTCGTTACTCCCCAAAGAAAGAAATATTTTCTCTAATTAACATATCCACTTTTTTTCTACAAAATTATTTGTAATCCCATGGAATGTTTGAGGTTTTTTTCTCATGAAGCATTCTGACATTGATCCTTCACGTTGTGGATCAGGATGCTCCATACGGGTAAGGTTACTATTCATAACATGTGTCAGCTATCCCAGTATGGTTATAAAATGTTCACTACCAGTTGTTTCACCAGCTCCACTATAATTATCTTACATAGGAGGTAAATACCTACCTGGATTACATGAATTGATACAATTTCCATTTCTTCCACTAGGCGTCATTTCTAAACAATGGCATACACTAGATTAGGTTATGAATCATAATGCATAATTCCAAACTAGTAAAATTGAAAACATTATGCATATCTAATCCATAATCATAAATATGGTTCCATTGATGTCATCTTTACTCATTAATACTTCAAAATATTTTGTAGAAAAATATGAATTATCTTAAGCATATCTCTCAGGTGTGTCAAACTAGGTGCACAGTAAGGCCAGTTTTCATCTATGAGGTTACCCCGAGTCAAGCTCAGAACACCTTATTGGAGTTTTAACCCCTAGGTACATCTATTCCAGAACCACATTCACTAGTAGTATCTAAAAAGGGATTTATTTTCTAATAATACCCATATAATCTCCATTTTAAAATACTATGATTTTTTTCAATACTTATCCAAAAATTGTATCTTAGTTTTATAATCCCTAATCTTAGTTTTCTAAATCTATTTCCAATGTTGTTGATAAACTTCCCTAGATACCAAATTTAATGGACTAACCCCAGTTAACTAGGGCCAGTGTATTATTTTAATACATTGACATGATTAAAAGGAATCAAGTCCTGAAGGACTGATTTGGTTAGCAGTCTTGGAAAGTAGATTACATACATGAACATTACATTACACTTTCTAACATAAATCACAACATAAATAATACTTTTAGAATGACATTATTCCCCTAGATTAACCATTCATATCAATTATAATACACTTCTTTGAATCTAGGGAAAAACATAAGAAAGTTGTGTGCTCAGATGCTCAGTAAGGGTAAATGATTCAGCGATAACTATAAACTTTTAAGGAAATATGTATAATAAAAACAACATCATTTTAAACATAAAACATGAACATAATATGGTAAAGATAAGTAAAAAATTACCATATAAACAAGAACATTGATATTCTACTAGTCAAACAATCACATGTAATAACTAATTTCATAACGAGGGAATTCATAATGCCAGAAAAAATAACTACTACGTCAAGTCCTTATGCCAAGACCATTAATAAATATTCTATCAATGCCTTATGCCAAGGCACTAATTTGTAAAATGAGACCTATTTATGCATAAAGGGTATATAGTAGTTCCCACCTGTCACTTACTAAGTTCAATGCATTCCTCATATAAATTTTTTGAAAGAAAACATAAACATTCATATTAAAACTAGCATACGAAATTTCAATACTTAAATTAAAAACCATAAATGGTATAAAAATATCACATCCATAGTAAAATAGATCTTACCTCATTCAATTCAATATGGATGATTTTATTATACTAAATAAACCTCAATAAATAATAATATCCATTAAAGTATGTGGAAAAAGTTGATCATGATAATTAAAAATCTTGAGAGAAATATCCCGTTTTTCATGAAATCATTTAAAAGTCCCACAATTTATAAAGGAAGACATTTAAAAGAGATTTTTGAATAAATTTTTCCTATAATACTTTGAATTTTTTTAAATTAATTAACATTTTAAAACAATCATGTCCATAAAAATAAATCCTTCAAATCATTTTGAATACATGGACATTAATTAAATAGATTTTAAAAAATAAAGTTTTAAAAAATTTGAAATAATGATATAGTTAAAGATAACCTTCCATACAAACATAAAATATTAATTTTGATAACATTTTTAGGAAATATGTACATGTATGATAAATACGTCTTAAAAAATACTTACACATAAACCATCTCAGATAATAATGAGATTGAGGAATTAACCCTTACATTAGGTAAGATACTCTCCGTACGTGTCTGAAATTTCTGTATAATGTTTTTAAACATATTATTAAATTATATTAGAATGATAATAAAATTTATGATATCATATATTATTATTTTATGACTTCATATTACCCATTTATTAAAAATTAAAAGTTAATGAATCATTTTAGGTAATATCACTTGGTTTATGGTACATGTTTGGGCTTGTTATTCTTGATCATATTACGTAGACCATGATTTACATACTTAAAGAAAATAAAATATTATTTATATATAATATATATTCATAATATAAATATATATAATAGAAATATATATATATAATGGAATACGCCGTTCATGGAGATGGTAGGCCATTCATATGCATGAATGTTGATTCCTTTTTCATATCATATTGAATGGATGTAAGTGAGTGAATTATATGTACATACATACATATATCATTAAATTAGACTTATTATATAATATATTTTATAATTATTATTAATATAAATTCTTATTATAATCATTCTTGGATGGTTAATGTGAAGAATGAATATCATCATGTCATGGATACGGTAAGTTGTACATATGCACGAGCGATATTATCATTTCCTTAATTGTAAAATGGTATGGAATTGTATGGAATATAAATTTTATAGAAGAAATATCATGTTATATTCATTATTTACATCCATTATATTCATCATTATACCCATATAAATAATGTGTACATGAACTACAATTTACACCACATCGTGGAGATGGTAAGCCGTACGTACGCACACATGGTGGTATTGTTTTTCATAGGATGGGTAAAAAGAGGAATATGGTTGTACCATAATCTTAACAAAATCTAGGCATATATTAGATTCTAGAGTTATTATTTTACTATGGAAACAACTTAGTAAGATGAAGTACAAGAAGAAATTATCAGTTAAAGAAGGGATAAAATGATCACCTCTTCTTCGGGTGTCTGCTTTTGATTTGCACAAAAGGACTTTTTAAGATAGATTTATGTGCAATTTTTTTCCTCTATGGGGACGTTATGGAATTTTGGAAAGGATTTGGGTAGGGTTTGGCCAAGACAAAGGGCTTTGGAGATGTGAATTAAAGAGAAACAGAGGTTCTCTTTTACAAGAGAGGCGAGGGGCACTATAGGAAAAGCATAAAATATTAATATATTATAAAATGATTTTTAGTTTCTAATAGATATAAATTGAATTATTTAGAGGATACAGTAAGTATTGGTCTAATTCCTCTCAACCAATATGTTTTATACATGATTAGGTTATAACATTATCCTTATCATTCGAGATTAACCCATAGTTAAAATGTTTAACTCTTACCATGTCTTCTTGTATTTTTATGCTATAGGTTTACTTTAGTTACTATAAAATGACAAGAGAACCTAAGTTGTATAATTTATGACATTTTAATCACTATCCAATTTATTTTTTCTGAACTATATTTTTTAGTATTTTTATATCATTTAGTAAAATATTATTTGATTTAAAAACTCATTTTTTTTTTCAATTTTGAAAGTATTTAGAAATTTATTTTTGTTAAAGTAATAAAAAATTGATTCTTTAAAAAAAGTCATTAAATCATAACTCATATGTAAATTTCATACAGAAAATTTGTGGGTGGCATCAAAACATTCAAATAATATTTACTTTAATATTTATAATATCATTTATTTTATTCTTTCGTTAATAAAGAAAAATTCTTCATCGTCATTGTGTAATAAATAAATTTAAATATTTAATGTCTAAAAATTTAAAATTAAATACCATGATGTATAATTTTATTAGCTTTCAAAAAAATATTTATATTCAAATAGATCAGTCATATTACCCTATATTAAAATTGTTTTTGTAAAAGATACATGTTTATGTTAGATTTATCTTTACATTAAATTGATTTTTATAACATGTCATTATCACACCCAAGTGGTCCCAAGGGGACCTAAAATCTTCCTAAGGATGATCATGGTAGAATTTATCTCATCCAATAGGATTATGACATGTGGTAGGGTAGTTTCATATTATTATAATATTATTTTTACCCTTATTTATCTGATTTACCCTTTAACTGTGGTAAATAAAAATAATTACTGAAGTTACTATTCATAATTTCCAAAAATATTAAGTACCTATTTAAAAAATTGGGACCTTTGGATTCAAAATATGGAATCCATTTTTCCAAATTCAAAACAAATATTTTTTCAGTAATTAATTTAAAATTAATTCCCACTGTCAAAACCAAAAAATAGGTTTCTAATGAGTAAAAACTATTAAAAGATCGACTTGTGTTTAAGTAAAATTTAAATTATAAATTTATTACAATGAACTAAATTATATTAAACGATGAAAATATAATCTAATTATACTTTTAAACCACTAAAATATATAATTTAAAACTCTAAATGTTTTCGATTAAAAAAATTGTTTTCAATTAATATTTAGTATTTTTCACTATTCATCAAATTATGAAAGTTATCAGAAAGTTACCAAACATTAATCCAAAATAAATTTTTATATATAGATTTTGAAGAAGAATTTAATTTCATAAAAATGAATATATAAATGTTTCAAATATTGTATTTAAAAATAGTTCTCCATTAAAAGGCGTAAAACATCATTTTTTTAAAAATAATTCTTTTATATGAAATATTAAATTTCTCCCTATATTATGTCACATAAGAAGAATGTAAAAATTATATGGGATATATAAAATTCAAAACTTGGTTAATATTAATCATAAACTCTTTTTAAATAGTTAATTTTTTAGGTCAAGTTGCTCTCGAACTCGGTATTGTGAACAATACACACTATTGAATTATTTAAAAAGGAAGCGTATCATGGAATCTTGGGGTGTTATATAGAATCCCTAAATTGTGAATTATTTCTTATTTATATATTTTTTTATTAATTGTGAATTTAATTTGGAGTGGAATATGAAAGAAGAATGTAAATTCACATAATTAACCATTGAGAATTATGATGTGATATTGTGATATCCATGCTATATGTTTGGAATTTTGTTATATATTGTAATTATTATATATCAGGCATGAACATGAAACATGCACACTTATATACAATAATTCTAATATTGACTGGGCTCAGTCCAATCCATGTTGTAATGCATATAGATAACGGGTGATGTCCAGTCCCATGCTGTAATTCTTATAGGGATTTGACCCGGAAATTTTGTAATGATTATAGGGATTTGACTCGTAATTTTGTAGTTCTTATAGGCCTTTTAACTAGATTGACTTTTGTTACTAAACCATGGTTATAGGGTTTTGGTTGGAATGGCCATAATTCATGCTCAAAGATATTTTGGTATGGTACCAAAGTAGGTTATTTTTCCATGGTTATATGATTGTGGTAAGACATGCTGAGAGTTATTCTAGCATGGTACCGAAGTAGGATGTTGTTTTATTTTATTAATTGTTTAATTAGTTAATACAACTATTTATATATTTATTTCATACACTTATTATCATAATTGTTTTACTTAGACCTAGTGGTGTTGAGATACTTTTTTATACTCACACCCTATTTGGGCCGACATTTGGAACTTGAGTTGATTATGTGGATATCGGTTTTGACATGGAAATAGAACCTTACTATGGATTTATTATTTTCTATTGGGCTAGGTTTTAGAGATGGGAAAGACATGGAATTCGGTACCTAGGACTTTGAGTCTCTTATTTGAGTCTTCTAGTCTTTTCTTGTATTATTCTGGCATGGAATCTAGTTACATTCATAGATTTCATTACATTATTTCATAATTATTTGTTCCATTATTCAGTTTTATTTTTTTATTGTCCCCTTCTATGTCTATGAATTGATTATTTCCATTATATTATGATTTTTTTCTATTTATATGAAACTTTAAACTAGATGGTATAGTCTCCACACTTTTCATTCCACACCCCTGCTGCTAGTCGGTAGCCTCAGGCATATAGGGAGGCATTCCTAGGTCTCATAAGAAACCCTTTTTAGTAACATGAGTGAGTTCCAAATTGGGGGATGTTACACTAGTAATGATGTAGATGTATACATGGAACATTTAATAAAAGAGTTGAATCTTCTTTGGAATGTGAATGTGTGAACATATGATCTAGGTTCAGAAGACATATATTAGATCTGTGATACACTTATGTGGATGATAAATTATTGTACTACTTATACAATGAAGTTTGGCCAAAGTATGATGGGAAAACATTCATGCCTATTTTTTAAGAAGAATAGTCAATATAAAATGCTTAAATATCGTCATAGTTTCTGTTTTATAGGATATAAATGATTCTTTCCAATGGATCGTCCATATAGGAATAATTGTTAAAGGTTTTACAATACCATGGAGACCGTAAATCCACCTAATCATATGTTTTGTACCCCTGGTTTTAGGTAAATATCCTTTTTTTCATTTATTTTGAGTCTATATAATGCCTGGGTTATGTTTCAGGAGGTTATTATGGGTTTTGACATGTTTTGGAGGATTTTATGGAGGTTCATGGTTTATTCATAGTCAGTTGAAACCATGCAGCATCTCCAAGAAACCATGAAAGGTAAGACAATGGGCATTGGGAAGATACGCAATTGGCCCATGGTTTGGACAAACCATGTGAGTGCATAGGAGAAAACATTCATCTTGAATTAAATGGAAAAGAAAGGTTGGAATAAGATTTTTTAACCATGTGAGCAAATTATACATGGTGTGACCATAAGACAACAATACAACTTGGATGGCGCATGATTTTCCAAACAGTATAGCCTAACCATGCATCATATAGTTGGGCCTTATTTGGAATATTGGATCTAATCAAAATGAAACCTTTTTCCATCATTTTTCTCTATAATACCTCCATAACATGAATTCCTTTATTTCCTAAGGTGTGAGAGATGATTCCCATCGATTTGGGAGTTATCCTTTGGTGATTTAAAGTGTGTTCGAGGCCTAAATTCATCGATAAGTACCCATTCTTTCCCTTTCTTATTATATCCAAGGTTCTTATGTCTCTCTATCTCAAAATCATATATTTTGTCCATTATTTATAGTTCTTTTGTTTTATGAATGGATTTATGATGAAATATTATTGGATATAGTGAAGGGAACATGGATTGTGATTAGATCGTAATGTTTTGTAGTGTCTCTCTTCATTCTCACCAATGTTTGTGAGGTAAGTGAATTCTCTCTCATCTCCACTTGATTAATAACTCTAAGGATTAGTTTTAAATAAATTATTTCACTGAAATGGTGGTGAAATCGTTATGTGAATCATGTTGGAAACTATGTTTGGTTATGGATTGGACATTATAGAAATTGGGGAAATTGAGTCTTTTGGAAAACTATTTGGTTATAATATTAAAATGTGTTTTAAAAATATGGTTTCGTTTTTCACATATAAAGTGTTTTTAGAAATAATTCAAAATAGGGAAATAGTTTTATATAAAATGGTTTGGAATAGAAATTGGTTTTTGGTAATTGGTGTTGCATAATTTTGGCATAATCTTTTTTGAGTGTGTTCTTTGGGATGGATTATCATCGTGATGTATTCTTATCAAAGTGGGAGGGAGTATGGGAATGAAGTTACACTGTCAATGGTAACACTATTCTTGAGTGTGTATGGATGTTTTTGTGTTTTGAAATTTAATGGGTATGCCAAATAAATTGACATACAAATTAATTGACTAATTTTAATTCATTCCAATGGAAGTTATTTGTTGATTTGATATAAAATATTTTTACTTATTAAAATTGTTTTACCAAAATTGATCTAATGAGTTTTGTTCTAGTAGTGTGAGTTGGGAAGTCAATAAGAAAATCATACTAAGTTTATACTCACACCAAACATGGGAACTATTTTGTATCTATATATGTTATCTATCGAGGCATAGGTAAAGTAAAGTTTTCTCAGTTCTTTAGTGATGATTCTTAATATCATGGTCATGGATTGTGGAGTTGGAGCTAGGAGCGGGTTGGGTGTTTCTAGTATATTTCATATGGGATTTTTGAGTTTTGTGTCCTTTTGGTTCTCTTCCAGTATGTCTTTTAGTTCTCGTTTGTACTTTTATATGGTTTTTATGGTATTGGTTAGGTTTGTAGTTGTATTATTTACTGATGCATCATATAGAGTTTCAATTTTTTATTGACTATGTAGTTTGGGAGATTTATCTTTCAAAGGAAAAATAATCCCCCAATTGGTCTTGAGTCCCTTGGAATTTATTGGAAGACTTTTGTGTCTTGGGGATGTCACCCAAGGCCTAGTAGAACACCCGTTACTCCTCAAGAATGTGATGAGAGAGAGAGATGTTTCAAATTGTATTAGTTTGGTTGGTCCTTGAACCAAGGAATGATATCATTTTTAGTCGGTCTAAATATCATTTTAGAAAAATTGTGTTAGTTTTTTTGGTCTGGGAGTTGGAAATAGTTTTATTCTATTTTATTGGGATGGTAGTAATGGTTTAGGATAGTTATAATGTGAAAAGTAGAGTATAAAAGTCATAAATAACCTAATTATGATGAACTTCAAGTTACCAGGGTGTCTGGGTACATAAGTGGTTGGAGTCACTTTTAGGCTCGTTCTCACCTCATCATCATGCATTTAGTTTTTCAACTTTTCATGAGATGTATTGATAACAAGACTTCCTAATTGGAATGAATCATTCATTTTTAGTTTTTTGGCTAATGAAATGGGAAAAAAGTGATTCTTTTTAAAAATAGTGAAAATGGTTTGTAACACCCCAAGATTTCATAGTGTGTTATTTCTTCAAAATAATTCAATAACTTGCACTACACGCAACACCGAGTTCAATCACACCATGACTTACAAAAAAAAAATCCATTCAAAAGAGGTTATGAATAGTATTATCTAAATTTTAAACTTTATATAATCCTTATAATTTTAGAATCCATATTATGAGTTTCTTAGATATAATGCAAGAACAAATTCATTTTCAGTATTGCACTTTTATCAACTTTTAATAGTGAACCCTTTTTAAATACAATATTTTAAACTTTTTGACTAAATGAGGACATCAAAAAATTTAAAATGAAACATCCCAAGCTTCCACGGTACGCTTTCCTTTTAATAATACAGTAGCATGTGTTGTACGCAACTTCGAGTTTTAACACACACCACAACCGATCAAACTAGCCGTTATGAATAGTAATACCTACTTTTTGAAATTATATATATTTTATATTTCAAAATTGACTTCATTTTTGGATTATTAGTGTTGAATTTACCCTAAGGTGAAATTTTGGTACTTTTCGGATAACTTTCATATTTTGGGGAATAGTGAAAATTACTAAATTTTAATTAAAAACAACTTTTTTAATCAAAATAATTAATAGTGATAAATTATGAATTTGAGTGGTTTTAAAGTATATTTAGAATATATTTTTACCATTTAATATAATTTTGGTCATTGGACATAATTCTACAATTAAACCAAACATAAACAAGTGTCAATCTTTTGATAGTTATTATCTCTTAAAAACACGCTTTTTGTTTTGACAGCGAGAATTAATTTTAAATTAATTTCTGCCACTTATGTGTTTTGAATTTAGAAAAATGGATTCCATATTTGGAATCAGGATGTTCAAATTTTGTAATAGGTAACTTTTATTTTTAGACATTTTGAATAATTACTGCGGTAAATATTTTATTTACCATGGTTAAGGGTAAATCCAGTAAATAAGGGTTAAAAAATAATATTATAATAATAATAAATTATCCTAAAACGTGTCCTAGCTTTATTGGTTGATACAGGTTCGACCATAGGCATATTTGTGTCGATTTTGGGACCCCATGGTGCCACTTGTAGGTGATAGGGACACTTTATTTTAATTAAGTTAAAATGAATACAAAAATGACACAAGCATATATCCTTTAGAAAAACAATTTTTACATAGGGTTATATATGTTGGCTTTTAGATTATAAATATTCATTAGAAAGAAAAAAATATTTCCTACATAATGATATTTTATTTATAATTTTTAGACATTAAATAATTTATTTTATTTATGACACAATGATGATGCAGAAATTACTAAAATAGAGAAAAATTAAATTAATTGATATTATAAATACCCAAATAAATATAATATGAAACCTTTAATGAATTAAACTAATTTTATAGGATAATATGATATATTAGGATTGATTTAATTTACTTTGTTCGAAGTAATCAATCTGTTATGAGTTTCAAAAAAATCAACTATTGAATAGTGTCAAAATTGACATAAAAGAGTTCATAAAACAAATATTATATTATTAATTGATATTAAATTCCTAAAAATCTAAGGTTCGGCCAAGAGACTTATATCATGATAGGTTCATCATTAATGGACCACTTGGGGGTCGCTTGGATGTATATAGTAAGTTTATTAACCATATTATATAAAAATACAAAGAGACATTGTAAAAGTGAAACTAATTGACTTAGAGTTAATACTTAAAGATAAGGTTAATATAAGTACCCAAACCTGTCTAAATTACATTGGTTGAGTTGTGTTCGACCCATCCCCACCTTAACCTTTCAATAGTCAACTTTGGAGCCATTGGAAACCGATTATGAATTTATTATAAACTAATATCTCTAGCTTTTCCAAAGGTGCCCCCACCCCTCTCATAAAAGGGCACTCCTCCTTCTCATTTCTTCACACCTTAAAAGCCTTTTGGTTCAGCCAAAATCTGCCCAAATACTCTCCAAACATCCCTCACTAAAACCTAGAGGCCTTAGTTTGATCAGAAAGCCAACCTATGGAGCCCTTTTGATCAAATCAAAAGGAAGAACCCGAAGAAGAGGTAATGTTTTCACCACCCCTTTTCAAGTTCCTTTCTTCTTCCACTTCTTATTTCTTTGTTCATACCATTCTAAAATAATAACTCCAGTATCTCACATATACTGTGATGTTATTATAAATATGGTACAACCATATTCAGTATTCTATCCACCCTTTGAATAACATGTCACCATACGTGCGTACGTACGGCTTACCGTCTCCACGTCGTGGTGTAATTGTTATTCAATATATTATTATTTGGATGGGTATAATAATGATGTGTAACTCGTGTAAATAATAAATATAACATGTTAATGATTCTGTATATATGATATACCATCCATTTATATATTATTTTAATATCAAAAGAATGATATTGTCGCACGTGCGTACGTACGGACTACCGTCTCCACGAACGCGATGAGATTCATTCTCCATCGTATCCATTCAAGTATAATTATCATTTGATGATTTAAAAATGATGTTTAAGGACTTTATATCATTCTGGATATGAATAAGATACAAAAAACATGGCTTATGTAACAAAACATATAAAAGAAAATGAGTAAGTTAACACCCGAAACGACGATAATTCTAAGATATTATTAACAAATCAATGTTAAAAGATCATATATGATATCATATTAATATATATGATTCTTGTATAATTTAATAACAATTAGTTCACCATTATACAGGAGGTTAACCTACCCCAACCAAGGAAAAGTACAAGGTAAGGGGTTTTCATCTCACTCCTTATTCCCGTGAGATTCATGCCATATTGCCACCATTACCTTTTGTATGGTGTATGTACTGCCCATAATTATATTCTTTGTGTAATACACTCTAATTTATGTGTATTTAAATATTCACTATATGATACCTCTTTCATGGTTTGTATGTTTCATAAGTTACAAAATTTGTAAGGGTTATTTCACAATCTCTTCATTATCCGAGGTTGTTTATACGTAAAAATCTACTAGGATTTCTTTATCATCCACATCCATGTTTCTTCGAAATGTATTTCAAAACATATTTATTATTTACCAGAATATGGGTTAAAGTCATTTATACCCTTGTTTGACTTTTTATAAGAGGTTTATAAAGGAATCTTTCCGTCGTTTTCAAAACAAGGTCCTTTTTAACCTTTTCGACAGAATTAAGGTAAGAATGTTTTTTTAACTTATACGGCGGGTGCGGCTATTTTCCGCCGTTATAAAATCTTCAAAGCTTCCCTTACAAGCTTATAAGAATATTTTCTATGAAAATGTTTTATTTTATATGGATCTTAAATTATTTCAAAATAAAAGGAGACATTTCTTTAAAAAGAATTTTGATTTTATCTATGTCAACATCCTTTGATGGATTTTAAGATTATTTGAAGTTGATTTATTATGATACAAAACTTCTATATTGTATTGAAGGTTTTGTGATATGTTTGACTGTGGATGTGCTATTTTTATACCATTCATAGTTTATGGTGAAAGTATTGACATTTCGTATGCTAGTTTTAATACGAATGTTTATGTTATGTTTAAACCTTTTCATATGGGAATGCATTGGACTTAATATGTGACGAGGGGAGCCCGCTATAGCTCCTCGATGCATCGGTAGGTCACATGAGACAAACTAGTGTCTTGGCACAAGGCCTTGACAAAATCTTATTTGTAGTCTTGGCACGAGGCCTTGGCTATGTGGTTATGATAGTCTGGGATTATGCATTCCATCATTATGAAAGTGGTTATTGATTTTGCATGTGATTATTCGATTAGTAGAATAACCATGTGAATAAGTAAATGACATTATTTCATTTTATTTATGCCATACTATGTTAAAAGTTCAAGTTTAAAAGGCTTTTGTTTTAGTTATACATTGCCTTAAATGTTTATTATTATTTATGAAAGTTTCCGCTATATTGTTATCCTTACTGGGCATTTGAGCTCACCCCTTTTCTATGTTTTATTTTTCCCAGGAAGTGAAGAAGTAAATTATGAATGACCTGCAGGGATATTATGTGGGGATATGAGTGTGGATTATGGAGACAATATGTTGTTGTAGTAGTTTTTCATTTTATGATGTAATGTAAGACTTATGAATATATCTAGTGTTTCCAAGACTACTAAACCAATCGGTCTTTCGAGATTTGATCTTTCTTGTGATCATGCCAATGTTATGTAATAATGCACCGACTCTGGGTAACTAGGGTCGGGGCGTTACAGTTGGTATCAGAGGAAGTTTATTACAAACCTTGGAAGCTAGATTTAGATAAACTCTGATTAGAGCACGTAGACCTAAGATGAACTTTGAGGATTAGTATAGAAGAACTTCCTAGAATTTTGGTATTGTAGAGATTTTGTGAGTTTTCCGAGCAATACATCCCTGTCTGGATACGAGCAGGTAGAGGTGGCTCTGGCACATATGTACCTAGGGGTAAAACCCGAAAACACCGCTTTGAGCTAGACTCGAACAGGAACTGGTGCACGACAACGGGCCTTGCTGCACTCTTGGTTACGACACTCCCGGGGGATATGCTTAGGATAACTCTCATTTTCCTTACAAATCATTATGAAGGGTTTATAAGTATATACTTCCTCAAAGGAGACATTTTTATGATTATGGATTATATCCATAAACTATTTAATTTATGTTATGTGTTTTACAAGTTTGGGATTAGGTATTGTTATTCATAAACTAATCTAATGGATGCCATTGTTTAGAAATGGTGCCCAGTAGAAGGAATTAGAACTCTAGCAATGCACATGATACAAAGAGAAAGAAGGATCATATATTTTATGGTCTTAAGCCATAATTTACAAGAGAAATAGTCTCACATGTATTATCATCATATGAAGAAATAATATCATGTGTTGATAAGATAAGTAAAGAGTTTACTGAGTCCTATGGCTTTGAAGGGAAGCAAGAGAAGAAAAGGATGGAAGAGAGAAAGATGGATAAAGGGAAGAGGGAAAAGAAGAATTTTCCCATATGTGGTAACTGTGGAAAGAAACACCCTGGAACCTTCCTGAAAGGAATGGGAGTTTGTTATAAGTGTGGAGGAAAAGGGCACAAAGTACGTGACTGCAAGGGTAAGAAAATGGTTTTAAATGTACAATACTTCATTTTCAAGGAGTTTGGACACTACGCGAACCTATGTCCCAGTCATCAAACTATGCCGCAAATGATGCTATTGGATAATAATCAAGTTATGATACAACCACAGATGAAGAGGAATGATTAGAGTTCTTATGTTGATTATGTCAATTGAGTGTTGTATCAACAATGTACGTTTTATAATAATTATGGAGTATATAAGGATTGTACTGTAGTACTATTTCATTAAGGACTTGAGATTGTGTGGAACAAAGAAAAGTGACTCAATAGCAGGATAAATTTTTGGAAAATATATGGTTGAGAGAATGATAAACCATAATATAGTTCTGATACCGAGGTAGTGATTTTCGAATAATACATGATTATTTTGGAAAAATTATATTGGGTATTCTTGACTACCTTGGAACTGATTAATGATTTGTATATTCCATTATTTTTGGGGTTTAAAACATTTTTGGATTGATGAAGTATTTCCAGCATTCTATATGAAATAAGGGAGAATGAATGTAATCAATAAGGAATATGGTAATTCAGGATGTTTCATTGTATTAAAAGAATACATGATGAAGGTATTCATATGCTATTACGGGGTAAAAAGGATCTAAATTATGTTTACCTTCCTTATAAATGTTGGACTGTGAGTTTGGACAGAAGTATTTTGGATAGTTCTAGTTTGGATTATTTTGGATGGCCATAAAAGGACAACCCGGAGGTCGGGCGGCAACCCGTCGCGTCCGGCAAGGCTGCGAGACTTGAACCCACAACCGAAGGGCGACAAGGGTGTATCACCTACCACTGGCCCACGAGATGTCCTGGATTAAATAATGTAGTTTTTTTAAAAGATCTGGTAGATGAATTATAAATTCATTTATTTTGGAACCCTGTACGAATAGTATAAATAGAAATTTTTTTACGTTCTATTATCTTTTAGAGTGAAAGATGAGTTTGTGGTAGAAATTTATTAATGGATAAAACTCTAATTATAAAGTAAGTATATATCCTTATGATCTTAGCCAATATCATAAATAAATTCTTCAACATCAATAAAATGAACTTAGAACAAAAATGTTGTCCTAGATGGTACCTTAAATCATCACTAATTTATGGCTTTGGGATTATTGGCCTTTTCATAGCCATGTTCTCTACCACTCTCCATCAGATAATTGATGGTCAGATTTCTCTTCCATATCCATATTTTCCTACATGGAACCCTAGTATGTGTTATTTTCGGTAATCTTCATACTTTCCACTCTTTATTATAAATAGAGGCCTCATTAATTCATTTTTCGATGTGGGATTTCAACTAAGATATTTTGAAATGTCAAAAATGTGTTATCCTAATACCTTATGTTTTGTTGAATCGATGGTATTTTAAATCATCGTAGATTGATGAATTTAAGGACCTCAATTTTAAACTTGTTTGTGATTGATGACCTCAATCACTACCTATAAATATTTACGTTTTTCCTCCAATTATATGTCTCTAATTTCCACCAATGTTCTCCTAATCGAGATCAAAATTTGGTGGTGACCCTTTCATTTCTCTTTTCCTCATATTAAGACTAAATTTTAAGTAACCCAATTTCCGATGTGGGTTTTCCCACAAAGATATTTTTTATTTTCAACCTTTTATTTTCAAAGAATAATTTGAAATTGCGAGGACGCAATTTATTGAAGGAGGGGAGAATGTAACACCCCAAGATTTCATAGTGTGTTATTTCTTCAAAATAATTAAATAACTTGCACTACACGCAACACCGAGTTCAATCACACCATGACTTACAAAAAAAAGCCATTCAAAAGAGGTTATGAATAGTATTATCTAAATTTTAAACTTTATATAATCATTATAATTTTAGAATCCATATTATGAGTTTCTTAGATATAATGCAAGAACAAATTCATTTTCAGTATTGCACTTTTATCAACTTTTAATAGTGAACCCTTTTTAAATACAATATTTTAAACTTTTTGACTAAATGAGGACATCAAAAAATTTAAAATGAAACATCCCAAGCTTCCATGGTATGCTTTCATTTGAATAATACAGTAGCGTGTGTTGTACGCAACTTCGAGTTTTAACACACACCACAACCGATCAAACTAGCCGTTATGAATAGTAATACCTACTTTTTGAAATTATATATATTTTATATTTCAAAATTGACTTCATTTTTGGATTCATAGTGTTGAATTTACCCTAAGGTGAAATTTTGGTACTTTTCGGATAACTTTCATATTTTGATGATTAGTGAAAATTACTAAATTTTAATTAAAAACAACTTTTTGAATCAAAATAATTAATAGTGATAAATTATGAATTTGAGTGGGTTTAAAGTATATTTAGAAAATATTTTTACCATTTAATATAATGTTGGTCATTGGACATAATTTTACAATTAAACCGAACATAAACAAGTGTCAATCTTTTGATAGTTATTATCTCTTAAAAACACGCTTTTTGTTTTGACAGCGGGAATTAATTTTAAATTAATTTATGTCACTTCTGTGTTTTGAATTTAGAAAAATGGATTCCATATTTGGAATTAGGATGTTCAAATTGTGTAAATAGGTAACTTTTATTTTTAGACATTTTGAATAATTACTGCGGTAAATATTTTATTTACCATGGTTAAGGGTAAATCCGGTAAATAAGGGTTAAAAAATAATATTATAATAATAATAAATTACCCTAAAACGTGTCCTAGCTTTAATGGTTGATACATGTTCGACCATAGGCATCTTTGGGTCGATTTTGGGACCCCATGGTGCCACTTGTAGGTGATAGGGACACTTTATTTTAATTAAGTTAAAATGAATACAAAAATGACACAAGCATATATCTTTTAGAAAAACAATTTTTAAATAGGGTTATATATGTTGGATTTTAGATTATAAATATTCATTAGAAAGATAAAACGATTTCCTACATAATGATATTTTATTTATAAATTTTATACATTAAATAATTTATTTTATTTATGACACAATGATGATGCAGTAATTACTAAAATAGTTAAAAATTAAATTAATTGATATTATAAATACCCAAATAAATATAATATGAAACTTTTAATGAATTAAACTAATTTTCTAGGATAATATGATATATTAGGATTGATTTAATTTACGTTTTTAGAAGTAATCAATCTGTTATGAGTTTCAAAAAAATCAACTATTGAATAGTGTCAAAATTGACATAAAAGAGTTCTTAAAAAAATATTATATTATTAATTGAAATTAAATTCCTAAAAATCTACGGTTCGGCCAAGAGACTTATATAATGATAGGTTCATCATTAATGGACCACTTGGGGGTCGTTTGGATGTATATAGTAAGTTTATTAACCATATTATATAAAAATACAAAGAGACATTGTAAAAGTGAAACTAATTGACTTAGAGTTAATACTTAAAGATAAGGTTAATATAAGTACCCAAACCTGTATAAATTCTATTGTTTGAGTTGTTTTCGACCCATAACCACCTTAAACTTTTAATATTCAACTTTGGAGCCATTGGAAACCGATTATGAATTAATTATAAACTAATATCTCTAGCTTTTCCAAAGGTGCCCCTCACTCCTCTTATAAAAGGGAACTCCTCCTTCTCATTTCTTCACACCTTCAAAGCCTTTTGGTTCGGCCAAACTCTGCCCAAATACTCTCCCAACATCCCTCAATACAACATAGAGGCCTTAGTTTGATCATAAAGCCAACCTAAGGAGCCCTTTTGATCAAATCAAAAGGAAGAACCCGAAGAAGAGGTAATGTTTTCACCACCCCTTTTCATGTTCCTTTCTTCTTCCACTTCTTCTTTCTTTGTTCTTACCATTCTAAAATAATAACTCCATTATCTCACATATACTGTGATGTTATTATAAATATGGTACAACCATATTCAGTATTCTATCCACCCTTTTAATAACATGTCACCATACGTGCGTACGTACGGCTTACCGTCTCCACGTCGTGGTGTAATTGTTATTCAATATATTATTATTTGGATGGGTATAATAATGATGTGTAACTCATGTAAATAATAAATATAACATGTTAATGATTCTGTATATATGATATACCATCCATTTATATATTATTTTAATATCAAAAGAATGATATTGTCGCTCGTGCGTACGTACGGACTACCGTCTCCACGAACGCGATGAGATTCATTCTCCATCGCATTCATTCAAGTATAATTATCATTTGATGATTTAAAAATGATGTTTAAGGACTTGATATCATTCTGGATATGAATAAGATACAACAAACATGGCTTATGTAACAAAACATATAAAAGAAAATGAGTAAGTTAACACCCGAAACGACGATAATTCTAAGATATTATTAACAAATCAATGTTAAAAGATCATATATGATATCATATTAATATATATGATTCTTGTATAATTTAATAACAATTATTTCACCATTATACAGGAGGTTAACGTACCCCAACCAAGGAAAAGTACAAGGTAAGGGGTTTTCATCTCACTCCTTATTCCCGTGAGATTCATGCCATATTGCCACCATTACCTTTTGTGTGGTGTATGTACTGCCCATAATTATATTCTTTGTGTAATACACTCTAATTTATGTGTATTTACATATTCACTATATGATACCTCTTTCATGGGTTTTATGTTTCATAAGTTACCAAATTGGTAAGGGTTATTTCACAATCTCTTCATTATCCGAGGTTGTTTATACGTAATAATCTACTGGGATTTCTTTATCATCTACATCCATGTTTCTTCGAAATGTATTTCAAAAAATATTTATTATTTACAAGAATATGGGTTAAAGTAATTTATACCCTTTTTTGACTTTTTATAAGAGGTTTATAAAGGAATCTTTCTGTCGTTTTCAAAACAAGGTCCTTTTTAACCTTTTCGACAGAATTAAGGTAAGAATGTTTTTTTAACTTATACGGCGGGTGCGGCTATTTTCCTCCGTTATAAAATCTTCAAAGCTTCCCTTACAAGATTATAAGAATATTTTCAAAGAAAATGTTTTATTTTATATGGATATTAAATGATTTCAAAATAAAAGGAGATATTTCTTTAAAAAGAATTTTGATTTCATCTATGTCAACATCCTTTGATGGATTTTAAGATTATTTGAAGTTGATTTATTATGATACAAAACTTCTATATTGTATTGAAGGTTTTCTGATATGTTTGACTGTGGATGTGCTATTTTTATACCATTCATAGTTTACAGTGAAAGTATTGACATTTCGTATGCTAGTTTTAATACGAATGTTTATGTTATGTTTAAACCTTTTCATATGGGAATGCATTGGACTTAATATGTGACGGGTGGATCCCGCTATAGCTCCTCGATGCATCGGTAGGTCTCATGAGACAAACTAGTGTCTTGGAACAAGGCCTTGACAAAATATTATTTGTAGTCTTGGCACGAGGCCTTGGCTATGTGGTTATGATAGTCTGGCATTATGCATTCCATCATTATGAAAGTGGTTATTGATTTTGCATGTGATTATTCGATTAGTAGAATAACCATGTGAATAAGTAAATGGAATTATTTCATTTTATTTATTCCATACTATGTTAAAAGTTCAAGTTTAAAAGGCTTTTGTTTTAGTTATACATTGCCTTAAATGTTTATTCTTATTTATGAAAGTTTCCGCTATATTGTTATCCTTACGGGGCATTTGAGCTCACCCCTTTTATATGTTTTATTTTTCCCAGTAAGTGAAGAAGTAAATTATAAATGACATGTAGGGATATTATGTGGGGATATGAGTGTGGATTATGGAGACAATATGTTGTTGTAGTAGTTTTTCATTTTATGATGTAATGTAAGACTTATGAATATATCTAGTGTTTCCAAGACTACTAAACCAATCGGTCTTTCGAGATTTGATCTTTCTTGTGATCATGACAATGTTATGTAATAATGCACCGACTCTGGGTAACTAGGGTCGGGGCGTTACATGGTTGATTTTGAAAAGAATTGTTTTCGGATTTTAAAAAATGGTTAAAATGTTGAGAATTGTTGAATAATGGAATGATACATTGTGATATTTTTTTCTGTGGTAAATTAGTCTTTTTAATCCTTTTGATTATAATGAGTGATACTAAATGGAGTTTTTCTCATGTAATAGTTAAGGGAACCTAGTAGGCATTGTAGAAATCAATTGGAGGAAGCTATTGAAAATGTGGTTTCACCAGAGCTATAGGTGAACAAAAACATAGACCAAATAATTTTCCAAACCTTTTAGGTAATGGATTTGGGTAATATTAATGATAAACCATGGAAAGTATACCATTCAATTTAGTTCCAAAAGAAAAATCTACAGATATTTGGGGGACATTCTAAGCCATAAAAAGATGAAATATGGTCTATTTAAAAGAATAAAGTATTCAATTTACTTGGGATACTAGAGGAACTAAAAGTAAATTAGGAAACATATATTCTGGTAGATTTTGGCACCCAAGTGGTGGGATTTACCTATTCCAGCTAAATTGGACCAAGGCATGGCATGTGATGATTTTTCAGAATTATTTAAAAAGTAATTCTATCCTCATAAATTTAATACCACATGAATAATGGAATTATTCATCTTGAAGAAATAGAATCTTTTAATTAAAGGTTATTTGGAAGAATTTATGAATTTATTTCACTTTTCCATGGATGTTATTGCATGTGAATCCTTGAAGGAATTCATTTTTTAGTTTGTATAAAGGATTTTCCAAAAATGGTCAATAGAGAAATGATGGAAGAAAGGGATGTATTAGGAAACAAATTTGTAGGGATTAGGTTTATTCTTATAGGAATAGGTGATTAATCTAATTCTTAGAATATGAATAAGAGGGAAACATACTTACAGAGTGGTGGTACACATCATAATCATACTATGGGATCAATAAAACTTCAACCTAAAACCAAAAGTAAGCTGAAATGTTTTTGGTGAAGTTCACTTGGTCACATTAAGTGAGAATGTACAACACAACCTACAAAATTCCATAATTACAATAAGATGATGCATATTTAGAGCCATTGTCATTGTGCTCCATGTTTTTGACTTAGACTCATATTGCTTGTTTCTCAGAAATTCTATTCTTCGAAAGGATTAGTGTAGTAAAATTACTCTCATCATCAGAATATAGTGATTCTAGGTGATTCTATGAACACGATGTCTCCTCTACAAGTTCAGTATCAACTGAATAAAATAGAGTAAATTTCACCAAGTAATCAAATGAATGTATCTATGGAAGTGATTAGGGATGATAAATATTTTCCTTTGATGGATAGAGGTATGATTCATTTGAATTCAACCCACATGAAATATTTTTTATATGATCACATCCCACCCATTTATTACTGACTTTGTTGTTAATATGAGTTTTCATGTTGAGATAATTTCATCTCTGTTGAAGCTACAAACTTCTCTTGGACAAAGATAATGTAACAACTTTATATGAAAAGTTTATTTTATAACTATTTATGGAGATAGGTTTATTTGTGATTTATTTGTGCTTGATATGGACGTCTATGAATTAACATTGGTAATGGATTGTTTGACATAATTAAAGGTCCAAATTGATTATTATACCCTATTTGTTTTCACATATTTGGATATAATAACACATCACTTTAGAGGAGTTACAGATGAGAAGGAAAGTCAAGTAAGACTTTTGGAACTCGTGGTTGAAACCATCTCTTATCAATTGATATAACATACCATGTAATCTATGGTTGAGACTGGGAATAGATATTTTCCAACCATTATTGTCCTATTTCCTAACATTTTCCATGATAATTCTCACAGATTCTACTCAAAGGAAAAGTTTAGTTTAATATTGATCTCCTACTGGTGACCAATCCTATATCACATCTATATTTTAAGATGAATGTACAAGAGTTTACGGAATTTAATTTTCAATTAGAATAATTGGAAAGTAATCTATTCATTCGACCAAGCATGTCTACTTGAGAAACACAAGTTTTATTTGTGAATAAGGAAGATAAAACTATTAAACTTTTTGTGGAATATGATAAGATAAATCATGTTTCAATAAATAATTATTATCATATTCCATGCATTTATGATCCATTTGACCAGTTGATGGGTTCCCAGAGGTTCCCTAAAATTAATTTACGTTCAGTGTATCATCAATTATGAGTTCATAAAGATAATAATATGGAAAAATATATTAGAATAAGATATGTCAATTATGAGTATATGGTTATGACTTTTGGAAATGTGAATAAAAAAGTCATTTTTATGGAATTGATGAACCAAATCATTCATAGGTATTTTTATTCCTTTTTAGTTTCATTTTTGATTATATACTGGGGTATTATAGGACAAAAATGGATCATGAGCTACACTTGCCTATAGTTTTGGGTATCTTGTGGGAGAATCATTTCTATGCCGAGTTATGAAAGTGTGATTTATTGATACAATTGGAAAATTTCCTTGGCCATTCCATTTCTAAATAAAGAATTTCTATAGATCATAAAATAATATAACTTGTTATTCCTTTGAACCCACTAAATAATTTCTTTGAGATATGTAGCTTCCTTGGCTTAGAGGGATACTACAAACATTTTTTGAATTATTTTTCATGTTTTGTATCACTAATAAAAACTTTTACATGGATGTGTGTTCCTTTCAAATGGAACGAGGAATGCCAGAAATCATTTATTGAAATTATGGTTATAATTACATCAGCTCATATTCTATCATTTCTAGCTTCTGGATAGGTCTATATAGTCTTTTATGATGCATTGGGTTTTGGTTTTGGTTTTCTCCACATGATTAGAGATCATGTTGTTACTTATGGTTAACAAAATTTATGGTTGTATGTGAAAATATACTCAATTCATGAATTTGAATTATTTATTATTGTATATTCTTCGAACACTTTCCATCATTATCTCTTTTTTGATAAATTCAAAGTGTTTACGAATCATATTTGTTTAAAAGATAGTTTCTCAAAAATATATTTGAATTTAAGGCAGTGTAGATGTATGGAGTATCTCTAGATGTTTAACTTTGAAAATATGTATACACCAGGTAAAGAGAACTCCAAGAATGATGCATTGAGAAGGAACTCATATGCTCAATTGGCTAAAGAGTATTCATACTAGTGGAAACTAATTCCAATCATAACATATATGCTTCTATAATTCATGGACTAATATGGTGAATTAATTTTATTTTAATTTTCATTTACTTTTCTATTTTGTTGAGAATCTTAGAGTTTCATAGACATTTGATTCTATATTTGTTATTTTGTGATCAGAAATCAATAGTGGGGAGACCATTGGGGGTTGGAATATGAATGTGAATTCAATTTTTATGTTTAGATATCAGATGGTTGTACCTTTGTATTTTCAGTAAAAAATTATTAGTGACTACCACCATTTTAAATAGGTTATTCACCCATGTATTATGATAAATTATAAATCTTTGAAAGTATAGTTTTGGTGGGTTGGTATAGAAATATTTGTAGAAGAGTATGTATCTAGACGCCTCATGAGTCAGTAGGTAATGGTGAACCATCGATGACCTGCGAGTATGTTATAGTATTTATCAAGTCCCATCTATAAATATGAGAAGATAGCCATAGATTTTCTAACAGCTCATCCAAGTATGGATATTAAACACAATTCTATATGGGTGATTGTGGATTATCTCACAAAGTTGAATAACTTCATCCATATTCATGAAACTAACTCTATGTAAGTCTTATCCAAAATCTACATTTTATACATTTTAATGATTTACAATGTTCCAGTATAAATTGTATCTAGTTGAGACCCCATGTTTATATCAAATTTTTTGAAATCCTTATAGTAATCTGTTGGAACATAGTTGACTATGAGTATGAATTTTCATCCTCAAATAGATGCATAGCCATAATGGAAAATCCAAATGATGGAGTACATGATTTGGGATTATGTGATGGATTTTGGTGGTTCATGGAAGGAGAATATACATTTTGTTGTGTTCTCATAAAATAACAACAATATGAAATTGATACATATGGATTTTTTGAATAATTGTATGGGTGTACTTATCGTTCTCCACTTTATTAGGTGGAAACAAGCAATACATCATAAATTATACCAAGTCCATTTCAAGAGACAACAGAGGAGATTTATTTGATCAGAAAGAGAATGGAGAAAAAACAAGTTCTTTAGAAATTATATATGGATCATCATTATAAACTGGCATCCTTTGAGGAGATTGACCAAGTGTTTTTGAGAATTGCTCCATGACTTGGGAATCATCATTTTTTAAGAAGGGAATTGTTTCTCTTTGATACATTAACTTTTTTTTGATACTTGAAAGAGTTGTTAATGTGGTATATCAATTGGATTTCCCACCAAGTTTTAGTTTAGTACAAAATTCAATTTATGTACCTTAGTTGAAGAAGTACCAAACTGAGCCTAACCATGTGATTTGATAGGGTCATGTTGAACCTGAACTAGATGCTACATTGATTCATGTTTCATTACATATTATAGATAGTAAATAGAATATATTTTTTGGGAGAGCATTATTTTAGTGCGGATTTATGGAAACATGGTTGGATTTACAATGAAACATGGAAGTGTGAAATGGAAATGATTGAGCAATGACCCAAAATCTTCCCAAAAAAAATCTAGTTTTCGAATTTCTTAGGATAGAAAATACAATGTAAGGGAGAATATAGAAACCCATTTTTAGGTTTTTAACCCATTATTCATGAATTTTTATTATATATAGTCATTTGGTTATGTCTAATAAAGTTATGAGTGGTTTTGGAATGATTTTTAGGCTTTTATGGTGGTGTACGGGTTGGGAATGGTTAGTTGAAACCATTTAGAATCTCTAGAAAAATATGTAAGGGAATATAATGGGAATATATTTGGCATACAGTTTCCCAAATCATCGGCCTAACCATGCAGAGTATAGTTTTCCCTCTTTAAATTTGGATATATTCTGAGTTAAGCCATTGGAACTTCATTTTTCCTTTAATCCCTACATTATCATAATTTGTTTTCTCCCAAGGAATGAGAGAATATAACCTTAAATCTAGGAGTGATCCTTAGGTGAATCAAAGTGTATTGGAGGCTCACATTCATCAGTAAGTACACATTCTTTCTCTTTCTTCTTAGATCGGAGTTTTTTCTCTCTCTCTCTCAAAACTATGGATCTTGTATATTATGGATATATCTTTGCATTATTAATGCTTTTGTGGTGAAATCTACTTGTATATAGTGAAGAGAACGTGTGTTTTGATTATATCTTGATGTTTTGTAGTTCTATTCTTAGTTTTCACTAACGTTTGTGAAGTAGGTGGCTTATCAATTTTCTCCAATTAATTTAGAACATGATGTATTATTTTTAATTAAATGATTTGATTTAAATGGGGTTAATATCCTTGTGTGATACTTTTTGTAAAACCAAATTTTGATTATTTCTTGGACATTGTGAAAATTATGGAAATTTATCGGGCTTTTGGAAAACTCATTGGTTATAATTTTAAAATTATTATTTAAAATTATGGTTTGGGTTGACACTTGTAAATTACTTTTCAAAATTATTTAAACGAAGGAAATGGTTTTATGTAAAATGGTTTGGCCTAGAATTTTGTTTTAGGTAAATGTTATGGAATTATTTTTGAATAATCATTTTGGTGTGTGTTTTGTGGGAAGGATTATAGTCTTGAAGTACCACCATCAATATGGGATAGAGTATGGATGTGACGGTACACTATCAATGGTAACACCAGGCTTGAGTGTTTTTAGATGGTTGTGTGTGTGTACATATAATGGGTATGCCAAATAAATTCAAGAAATGGTTTAAAGACCGTGTTTTAATTCTATCAATAGAAAATTATTTATGGATTTTATAGAAACTATTTTTACTGCTTAAATAATTTTATATAAATTGGGAAAACATGTTTTTTCCTAGTGGAATGAGTTGTGAATTCATTATGAAAAAATCATACAGATTTTTGACAAACCCCCTTCTTGGGAATTGTTGTGTATTCTCAAATGTAATGTTTCTAGACATTGGTAGATACAAGGTTTCTCAGTTTTTTAGTTATTCTTTATTGATACTTTGGTCTTGGACATGTAGAGTAGGAGCTTGGATATAGTTTGGTGTTGTTGGTGGATGTCACTGGGTAGTTTTAAGTTTTGTGTTATCTTGGTTCTCTTTTAGTATATATTTTAGTTTATACTGGTAATTTGATATATTTTTATTGGTTTTTTATGGTTTTTGTTGTATTTTTTACTCATGCATCATATAGATGATTCAATGTATATTAATTATGTAGTTTGAGTGTTTTATCTTCCTAATGTAACCATCCCCTATTTTTCTTAAGGCCCTTGGAATTTATTTCTTGCCTTTGGTGTCTTGGGGATATCACCTAAGGACTTTTATTACACCCTTAACTCCTTAATACAATATATAGGGGTGGATTGTTAAAGTATGTTTAACTATTATGTTCTTAATGAATTGTGATACATGATCTTTTCATTCAAAAAAGTTCAAATGAAATCTAGAAATAGGAGCAGTGCTTTCACTAAATTCAAATACTATTAGAAGAAGATATGTATCATATTTTTGTTGCCTTATTATTCAGAAAATATTTTCTTTTATTGATTAGACATAATGAAAATTTTAAAAAAGTGATATATTTAATTTAGTTCTTTTAAATGTCAATGGGAAGGTAAAAAATGATTTATAATCTCAGTGAGACTTAGTGGACTAGGGTATCTGACCAGAATTGCATCACATTCTTATCAGTAAAAATTTATGGAATGTTATATGTGCATCTTATATGATGACACATTAAAATATATTTCTAAAAGTACTAGATATTATCAATATTCTTGAGGTCTATTCAAGAAAAATATCAAAATAGGTCACCAAAAGAGTGTTTAAGATAAAATATTTGAAGACTCAGGATTGTAACATTTTTCGTCATGAGTTGATTCAAAAAATAATATATAGTCTGTTATCCAATAATTTAAGGGTGAAAATGATACAATTGAGCAATTTTATAAGGGATTTTGTGCTAAAATTTAGTCTTATTATTTCTTGTAAAAAATATATGAAGAGGCACCGTTAATTTTGTGTGAGTTTAAGAAATTTTTTCCTCCATCATTTTTCACAATCATGATGCATCTAACTATCATTATTCTAAGTAAAATACTTGTTGGAGGTCCTATTACATTTTATTGTATACAGAATCAAATATGTACACATTTAAGACTTATGACTGGGAAAAGAATCATCCTAAAAGTTCCATTGTGAAAGGATACTTGGCTAAAGAATGTATGGATTTATTTTCAATGTATTATCATGATGTGACCAAAATACATAACCAACAACTAATAAATGAAGAAGATAAGTATGAGAAAATTGAATTTGGTTTTCCATTACTTCCCCAAATAGTAATAATTCTTGGACCATATAATTTGACTACAATAGGCCTTGAAATGTGGGATATGGAACACCACATAGACTTGTTTAACTACAATGTATCTGATGACTACATCATGTAAGTAAATTTTGCATGTATATGTCATATCATCCCATGTAAATGTACATGTGTTAAATTATTTCATTATTTTTATGTATGGAACAAAAAACAATTATAAATATAATTCATCATTCTTTACGTTTGACAATGAGAGAGACTTTTCATAATAAAGCATTTTTTGATTTGTTAAAATTGAATGTAGAAGTATTACTACAATAAAAAAATGTTCATTTATTTTTGATATTCATTTTTTTCAGGTATGAAGTTTACCTATATATTGTGTCTCTGAAGAAATAAGATATTTGGATTTTGTCCTAATTTTTTTTCTTCATGAATTCAAATTAATTATGATGAAAAGGTAGAAATTTAGTATGATTAAATGAGTAGTGAACATGAGAACACAACATGATGGTATTATTGTAACTACAACAACATATTTTTATGATAGTTCATTAAATAGTAGTCCTTGATATAAAAATATATATAATTATGGAGTTGTTGGGAAAATACTAATATTGGGTTATTTTTCCCATGCTCATGACCCTATGATTAAATTCAATTTGATTGAATCAATTAAGAGACATGGAACATTTTTTTGACAATATTGGATTTGGAGTTATTGAACTGGCTCACATTCTTTCTACTGATAATCAAAATATTTTTGGCATCATTTTTGAAAAATGTTTTTTATGTGAAAGATCATATGAGACCTGAATTTTGTGTCATTAATGAATTAATCACAAGATATATTTTTGATAATTGTGAGGATTTAATTGACACCATCACTACGCCCATTGGTCTTGAAAATTAATAACTTATGGTGAATCAAACAGTTCAATTATCAGAGTTGATCATGAACCTGAAGTTATGGTGGGTAATATATAGAATCATCCATATGGGTTCTTAGTTCCTTTCCTTTTTCATGAATTAGGGTTTTCAGGTTGGTACTATTCAAATTTCTTTAATGTTGGTTTCAAATATTTTTTATCCAATTTGATCATCATGTGAATTTTTAATATAAATCTATTGAAATTTTCATTGCATTTCATTTTATAATATTGAATTAAACTGTATTAGAAAATTAGATAAAAATAGTAAAACAATACAATTTGAAAAAAAACAATATGAACGTAACTAAAACACATTAAACTAATTAGAATGAAAACCATTAATAATGAGTAATAATGAACTAATGAAAAAATTGTCAAATGGACCAATGAACAATCCCAAAATATGAACCAACTGACTAAACCCAAAAAAATGGTCAAGAGACCTAATAAAATGACAAAAATGAAACAAATGACCTATCCAAAATGAAAATGGGTTGAATGGAAAATATAAACATAAAATTATATCATTCACATGATTAACATGATAATGATAATGTGTTTATTTTTATATGATAATCCATTTATGCTTTGGTATTTTAGCCATGAAATTTGATATGTTTATCTTATGTCAGTACCTATCCATTATTTGGATTGACAATTGGAATCCATTAATTAAGACACGTCCCCTCTTTTTTCTTTTTTCTCATACACTTTACTTATTGACATTTTGTTTCAATAGTTGTTTCAAAAAATTAAATTAGTTTGGACTGTAAATTTGTAACACCACCCATTGTAGGTAATGTAAAGAAAGAATTGATTTGAAATGAAAATTAAAATCCCCAAGTGTGAATTGTGGCCCATGGTATCCTAGGGTACTTAGGTAGAGGATGGAATTTGTACAATAACACTAGGAATAGAATTTTTTGTATAGAAATTATACAAAATTATAACACCAATAGAAAAATATTTGAGTCTGGGAGACACTCAAAGAAGTGGACTCTTACATAATAGACCGATTTTCTTACGGTAACGTGCACACCTGGAAGCCTTTTATGATGGATATTTTTTTAGGGATCCTTAATATCTCAAACATACACTACTCTATAATTTAATTTCCATGTTGCTTCGTTTTGTGAAATTGTTTTTTTCATTCGTGGGATATTTGAGTCCGAGAGACACTCGCATCGAGCATATCTAGTTTGGGAAGTGGCTCTATGGGTTACATGATAAGATACCTAACTTTTCCATTTAGTTTGCTGAATACCATCACCCGCCCTACCTCCTGCATGAATTCATGCATCAATCTATAATAGTTTATCTAGTATAATATCGAAATGGTGGTTATGGGTTTACCACTATGGACCCATCCCTGAGTGATTTGAGGAAATCGAAGCCCCATAGGTTGGGAGGGTAATTGATGGATCATTATGTGATGGAGGAATACTGCATAGTGCTAACCAAAAATTCATTACATGCATCTATTGAAAAGGGATTCTTCCCCCTGCACTATGAGAGATAGAGTTGATACTTGTATTGCATCCTTCAATGTTTTGTGCCTTTTTTTTATTTTTTTTGAAATGTTCCTGGGTCAAAAAATTCAAAAATACGTGTCTAAAAAGAGGTGGGGATCATGAATCCTTTTTTTTAAGTCTAAAGGTGGATGATACCCTACCTCTTATCAGCAAAAAATAGTTTAATTATACATGTTTTTATTTTTATAAATATATTGGTTTGTAATTCCTGGATATCCTTTGAGTTTGGAAAGATTCCAATTTTATGATTATTTTGTGGCTGTCTTGGACCTTAAGAACTGGATTATGGTTCAAAGAAGGAGGATACAGAAGGAAATTTTATTATAAAATATAGCCCCTGGATTCATGAAAAAACTACTAGAACAATATTCATTTCTGAGTTAGAAAAACAAAAGGATCATGAACGACTTGCGAAGATATTAAGATGTCTAAACAGACTCATAATAATATAATAATACTTGGGCCATCATATTATTTTTCCGGTATGCAAGAGAATCAGTAGGTGGAAGGAGTTTCTTTATGTAGTGGAGTGTCCTTGGTCGACTCTAGGGAAAAGAAAGACAGCAAGGGTAAGAATCTAGATTATAACCGAACTTAGGTTTCTGTTTCTACGATGGAAATTTCTAAACCACATAATGGGATGAATCCATCATTAAATGAACCACCAGACCCATGTTCTGGGATGAATTGTTTTTTCTAAACCCCCAGATCCAATTCTTTCTCCAGGTTATGAGTCTACAGTTATCATAATTCAGGATGGAGAAGACATGCTTGGGTTTACGTCGTCAGGTACTAAAAATCATCGGACATAGAGAAGGATGGTAAGAGGGTACCAAGGTGGTGATAAAATCATTGTAATGAATAGTGAGCATAAATATATCTTGGATGCCTGTCAGATGATTGATATCCTTCCTAAGAGGTGGATATAGGTGGGTGATAGGAAATTTCGTGAAATTTTAGAGGTGGATGTCGATGTGTCCCAGCCCCTCCTGGAGGAATGAAAATCTTATTTTAGAACTTTTGGGGCTTGGAAACCCTCAAACGGTTCTTTCACCCTATCATAGGAGTTAAAAATACCGCCCCAACATTGTAATTGTATCTGAAACAATATTGGATAATAAGGATGCTGGCCTCCTAGTTTTGAAGATTGGTTTCCATAATGTATTTAATACTGGAAGATAGGGACAGTCTGAAGGACTATGCCTCTTTTGGAAGGAGAACCATGGTGTTTAGAATGCCAATTTTTTCAAGTAAGTACATTGTTGTGATAGTTTCTATCCAAGGATCTCTATCTTGGTCTTTTGTTGGATTATACAGATGTCCTGGTAGTCAAGATAATCCCAAATCATGGAACCTATTGAACCGGCTATGGAACACTCTCCCCGTCCCTCTTCTAGTTGGGAGAGATTTCAATTAGGTCCTTTTTCATCATAAAAAATAAGGGGGATGCCTAAAAAGTGGTTAAACTATGGAATAATTTAGGAATTATGTTTTTTTAATTCTCTCCATGATATTGAGTTACTTAGCCCTATGTTTAGATAGAATAGTGGTATATCCATGGATACATGTATTTCTAAAAGGTTGGATAGATTTATTGGGACCGACGAGTTGAAAAATATCTTTCATGCCTTCCCTATTGTTCACCTACCACTCATTTCTTCCGACCAATGCCTGATCATTTTGAAGACAACCACCTATGGGAAAAAAGGAGGCATTTTCATGCCTTTCACTTTTAAAGTCTGTGGCTCCATGATAGTAATTTTGAGAAGGTGGTTTGGTTGGCTTGGGATGGGCTGAACTGATTCCTCACATCCAATATCAATAGTATTGTGCCTTATTTATAGAGGTAGAGTTTGATTAGGATCAAGGACTTCCATATACACATTAATTTAGGAAAACATTTATTGAAAATCCTCCACATTATTTCTTATTATGGGTCCATACTTACGGATATCTCATTTTTTGAAAAGAATATTATTGTGGCTTTGAGGTATAATGAGAGATTTTGGTTTTTAAGGGTAAGAGAACCCCACAAAAGGGATGGTGATAAAAATACAAACTTTTTTCACCCAAAAGTGTCTACAAGAAAGAGGAAAAATCATATTTCATAGATTGAGTATTATATTGAGAGGGTTTTTAATGGAAACAATGATATTTGATCCATTATTTTGAACATTTTCATCAAGTTCTACAAAGAGGAATGTATAGACACTCCTTCATGTCTAACTGGATACATTATGAAAATTCTCATGGAGGATATGAACCATAAGTTGGAGAGTGATATGTTTAATGATGAAGTTCTTGGGTATCTTCAACTTATTCACTCTATAAAGGCTATAGGTCTTAATGGGTTTAATTAACTATTTTTCAATGATTTTGGAACATTTTTGGCATGATGTGGTTTCCATGATGAAGGAGTTGTGGGAAGGAATTTCTTCACTTGAGTCCATGAATGAAACACTTATTAATATTATATCAAAAAAAGATTAGACATAGAAAATTAGAGAACTTCAATCATTCAGTTTGTTCAATTTTGTTTACAAAATCTATAATAAGATATTGGTGGCTAGGATTACAGGTTTCCTTCACCTTCATATTACTAAAAATATATGTGATTTGTTTCTAAGGAGATCCATTACTGAAAATTTAGAAATCATTTATGAATTATTACACTCTATAAAAACCCATTAATCCTAAAAAAAGGAATTATGGAAATTAAATTAGATATGATTAAAGCCTATCATTGGGTCAAATGGAATTTTTTTACTCATTATTTCTAGAAAGGGATTTGGGATTAAATGGATATTTAATTTTATGAACTATGTTACATGTGTATCTTTCAAAATTAATATTAATTCCCCCTTCAAAGAGTTTTAAGCCCTTATGGGGTTTGCATAAAGGGTATCCACTCTATCATTATCTTTTTATTCTTGTGTCCAATGTTTTTCTCAAATCCTCATGAAATCAGTGGAGAATGGAGTTATACATGGTGCTAATGAAGGTCGTAATTGACCCCTTATCTCCCATATATTCTTTCTATATGATAGCATCCATTTGGCACATGATACCCTACAAGAATGCAGTTCAGTGATGAAAATCATTAATTTGAATGACAGGTCTTCTAGGAAACGTTTTTATCATTTGAATGTAGAATTATCCTTCAGTAAAGGTGTGTTACAAGCCAAGATGGAGGAGTTGTAGTGGGTGTGAAAATTTCCTATGGTTGAAAATCACCTTAGACACTTGGGCCTACAAACCCTTGTTGATAGATCAAATTGAAAAGTTTTCAATTCAATTATGGATAGGGTGGATAATATGATTTGCTTATGGTATAGTAGAATGATTTCCAAGGTGGTGAATAAAGATCTTTATAAGTCTGTGGCCCAAGAAATTCTATATTATACTATATCATTATTCAAATTTATAAAAACTATTGTTGATTAGATCCATTCCCATTTGGAAATTTTTTTTTGGGGCTCACATGATGGAAAACATAACACCCATTGGGTGACTTGAGAGAAACTATGTGCTTCAGTGTTCTATAGAGGTCTCATCTTTAGGAATATTAAATGGTTTGACAATGAACATTTGGTGAAGCAATGACATCACCTTTTATCCAATCCATATTCCATCTTCTCAAAGGTTTTTCATGAAAAATATTTCCCTAATTATGACTTCTTTAATGACTATATGAGGATTCATCCTAATTTTATGTGGAGAGTCATATGGGGTTCTAAATATATTCTTTAAAGATGTTGTGTATGTATAATTTATGATTGGAATGGAATTAGTCTTTGGAAAGATCCATGGATGTAAAAGGTTATCAATTTAATTTTTACACTAGTATTGTATCGTGTTTCAAAAATGAAAGGGCGAGAGACCTAATCAAAGATTATTTTGAGGAACAGGATCATGGAAATATTTTCATCTAGTTTAATGAGGTTGATCATCACCTCATTTTTAGTGTTCCTCTCATGCTAGGAATGGGTAATGATTAGATTTGCTGGGCTGGGGAATCTTCTGGGATGTACTTTGTTGGTTTGGGCTACAAAATACTAGTTCATTGTTTATATTAGTTATATCCGGATTATTATTAGAAGATTATATGGTCAGTCGTTACACCACCCAAGGTTAAATTGTTTTGGCGGAAGACATTCTCTAGTGTACTTCAAACCTACGAATTTTTGGGGAGATGACATATCAAGGACGATGATGTCTATCCTATGTGCCTTCAAGAAGTGGAATATCATTTGAATTAAATTATCTTATGTCATATGGTGGAAGGGGTGTGGAAGGAATGGTCATTAGACATTAAAAATATTATTTGATCCATCCGTATGGTTGGTCCAAAATCTCATTAAATGGGTGTTTTCATTGGAACAGATAGTGGTGGGATTGATATGAACAATTTATTGGTTGGTTTGGACTATATGAAATGGGTGAATTTTCTCAACTAAGGTGACCTAAGATTATATTTGTGTTTAGAGGGATGTAGAATGGTTGAATTTATGGAATAATAATGAATTTTCTTCCTCTTTGGTTAGCATTCGGTAGGACTCACCTTGTCAGAGTCCCCCCATAGGGGTTTATCAAAATTAATATAGATGTGGATGTCTATGATAATTCTAGAGTGGGTTTTGGATTCATTTCCCATTATAGAAATGGTCAGGTGGTGGAAGCTCATTGCTGGATATTAAAGCCTCTTGGAGTCTTGTGGTGGTGGAGGCATCTCACATTCTCCTTGGGATCCTACTTTCAGATTCAAAATATTGGAATTTTTTTGGTGGAATCTTATTACCTTGAAGTGATTAATACCTTATCTAGGATGGGGGAGGAATCACAACCTTTTGAGCTTATTTTTAAAATGATTTGGTCATTGACAAGAAGCTTTTACAAATGAAAATTTTTGTTCATCAAGGAAGGGGGTAGTCTGGATGCTCATCATTTGGCATCCTATGGAATATCCTGGGGTGATCATTATTGTTTTAAATCTTTTCATGATTGGATTTTCAGGTCTAGTATAATTAATCAGTAATATATTATCTCATTTATCTCAATATAATAATAATAATACTAATTATAAATGTATAAATTATAAATATATATATAAATTTTTGTTGTATACATACTATTTTCTTTCAATCATTTAATTCATCAATTTCAATAAAACATATAAGAAAGAAACAAGTGACTTGAATTAAGAAGATGTGAAGTGTATATTTTTTATACATCCACCATTTCTATAGGGCTGAAAATTTTCTTAGATCGAAATATTTTTTTATTCTATTCATGACTATTATTATGTTATATTACTATCTTTTTGTGATTTTTATGTCATTATATTATATAGAATTAGAATATATTAGTAAAAGTAGGTTCTTAAGTATATTGTATTCATTTTTATGGGGTTCAATATCCATTGTTAGTTTGAATCTATAATGTTAGAAATTCATTAATATTTTTTTTGAAAAGTAAATTTACTTCCAAAATATGTTTTTTTAACCATTAAAATTTTATTTATAATATTTAATTACATTCCTTTTATTATTAATTATTTATTATATTAATTAAGTCATTTTAATTTTCAAAAACATTTTTGATTCTTAGGATATGATTTATTATTTTCTTAGATTTTTTTATTATTTCTATTTTATAATCTTTTAAAGTAACCTACTTGAAATTTATTAAGTTTTCCAATGATTCATGTAGTCATCTATGAATGATTGTAAAATATAAAATGTGACTAAAATATAAATGAAATTGGAAACAATAGATAAACTCGTAAAATGGTTGATAGTAAAAAGAATTTGTTCATTTTAATAGACAAAAAACATATACATGAAGGAGTTAAATCATTCTCTATGTTAGGGTCTTGTCCCCCATGGTGGTGTGTGAATGGGATGCTCATACTGAGATCAATAACCTCTTTACTAGTGTGGAGTCTGATGAACTAAATATGGATGATCCTCAGTAGCAGGAATGTCGATTTTCGGATCCTCTACCCATGTCTTAGTGGAGGGAGGTGTTAAATTGAAGTCATCTTGAACAACTGATCCTTCTTCCACCAGTTGAGTAGAAGAACCTATCATCATCGTTTGGGGGATCCAAATAGTCCATGAAGAAAATTCATCTCCCAGGGGTGGATGATTGAAGATAGTATCATGAACCGCATGAAAAATAGGAATCCGTCCACGCACTGCATCATTGATCACTACTAAGCTAGAAACCTCCTCCCCCTATAGATTAGACATGTGAATAATCAGATGTGATTGAGTATAGTGTAAAGTGATTAAAAATGAATCAGAATGTAGTAAAATAAAAAACTAATGAAATTTTTTTTACTTATAATTTAGTCAATCCGTCTGTCATGTTGAGTATGATACATCATAGACTTCAGTCTAAACCACATCTCATACTTGACCTACTGTGATAGATGGAATCATATCATAGGCACACCATAGATATGATGTGATGCTCATCTAATCTACAGTTCGAGTTACTCAAAATGATGTCAACACCAATTAACATCCTGTATCCTAATCTAATGTGACTCTCAATGTAAAATATTTTTAATATGTTTTCCAATTCATATTTACTTGGAAAATACCTTCCAACATATAATGTTGTGTCCAACTCACTAAACCTATCCACTACAACTATGGGAAACTCAATTTTAGGTGTGCGAACATTTTAGTCAAATTTAAGAAAACATGTCATTATTTCTTACCAATATGTGAATAGTGAATGGTGATTTATTTTGGTTCAAGGATGTTGTATAACTAATATATTTCTAGAAACATCCTCCCTAACTTCCGATGCTCCCTTCTCCTCAACATTGTTGTCTCTGTCTATGACATCATTAACAAAATCCACATCAGAAGTTATATTTACATGTATATCTCAGAGATCATCTTGGTTTTTCTATACTATATCATAGAGAGGAGACTCAATTTATTAGGGCAGATATTCTTCCACCACAATTATATGTCTAAATATTTGTACAATTGGACATTATTTTTGTATATCATAAAACTAAACAAATAACTTCATTCAGGTACTATATGACCGCTTGGAAAATGAATCTATTTCTTATAATAACTACTCATCAGCAACCAATGGATAAGATAGAATCCATATTGTAGCTTGGAATTGAAAATTATTATAGTTATTAGACTTGATCTCTTGATCTGGTTCCAGATTTAAGAAACCTTGAATTCTGTCTAGAATTTCACTTATGGTTGCACAATTAGATGTCCCTGCCATTGTTGTTGGATGTGTGCTATATGAAGCTCCTTTCTCAGTTTTAATAACCTCCATGTAGTAGTAGCACAATAAAAAATGAATCTCTACCTCAAAAATGTTGTTTGATCTGGATTTCGATGTCAGAATCATCCAATCCAAACTATGTTCTCTTGAAATATTTCATGGTATTTAATTTCTATTATAAATAATTCATATATTCTTTATTGTTTTTGTTCTTATCTATTTTACTTTATATGATCATTATTTTCATTTTAACATGGATTAATAAATAGATTTTATTTTTTCTCTTCATTTTTATGTTAGTTTCTAAAAAAATTCTATTAATACTATTTATAATGAGGGTTGACCATATAATCATTAGGATACTAAAATTTTAGAACATCTTCTTATATACTAAAGCATGATACTAATGTTTTGTAGAAAATTCTTAATCATAACGTATTTATGTATTTTATAACAAAAATATGAATAATCTAAAGCATATCCCTCCTGAGTGTCAAAGATGGTGTGAACCAAGGCCCATTATTGTGTACTAGGTTATGTCAAGTCAAGCTCGAGACACCATGTCAAAGTTATCGCCCCTATGTACATCTATTCCAAATCCATATCTACTTTTAGTATCAAGATGGGGATTTTATTATGTATATTTCCACATAATCTTTATGCAACCAACATTTTAGAATGTTTTCTTATATCCTAAAAAATGACACTAATGTGTTGTAGTAATTTTTTTTATCTTTATTAAATATTTTTTAAATGGATTATAAATAAAATGTGATTCATCTTAAACATATCCATCAACATTACCAAAAAAGGCATGCAATATGGGATGTATCATCTAAATAATGGGATTAACAAATCATGTGTTCAGTTAACCATCTTTGTCATCCATTTTTTATCTTTCATCCTATGTTTATTCCATGTCAATCCAATGTTAAACATTTCTTAATAAGCAGTTAATCATTATTTAATCATTGGTTAATAATTAGTTAATAATTAGTTAATCACTACTTAATCATTTCTTAATAATTAGTTAACCATTATTTAACCTGTAGTTAATCGTTAGTTAACCATGATCTAACCATTAGTTAACAGTTAGTTAACTAATGGAATATCATTAGTTAAGCATTATTTGATAATTAGTTAATAATTAGTTAATCATTATTTAGTAATTCATTAATCAATCCTTAATCATTAATTAATAATTACTTAATAATTCATTAATCATTCTTAAAACATTACTTAATTATTATTTAATAAACAATTAATCATTGGTCAATCATTTGTTAATTATTCTTTATTTATTAGCTAATCATTAGTTAATCATTAGTCAATCATTCTATAATCATTCATTTATCATTTCTTAATCATTCCTTAATGAATCTTTAATCATTTTTTAATCATTACTTAATTATTATTTAATCATTACTTAATCATCGGTTACTCATTACTTAATAATTTTTTATTGATTAGTTAATCATTAGTTAATATTTAGATAATAATTATTTAATCATTATTTAATCATTCTTCAATCATTCTTTAATCATTCCTTAATCACTCTTTAATAAATCCCTTTTTATTCTTTAATGAATACTTAATCATTAGTTAATCATTGATTTGTCATTAATTAATCATTTTTTAATCGTTATATAATCATTCCTTAATCATTTTTAATCATTCTTTAATTATTACTGAATTATTCATTAATTAGAACTTATTTATTATTTAATCAACACATAAAAATTATTTAATCATTAGACAAATATTCTTTATTCATTACTTAATCGTTAGTTAATATATATTTGATCACTCTTTAATCACTCTTTAATCATTATTTAATAAATAATTACTTATTGCTTAATCAATATTAATTAATTAGTTAATCATTACATAACCATTAGTTAATCATCAATTAACCAGTCTTTATTAATTCTTTAATGATTCCTTAATAATTAGTTAAGCAATCTTGAATCATTCATTAATCATTGGTTAATCATTAGTTAATCAATACTTATTGATTACTTAATCATTCCTTAATCAATTATTAATTATTCATCAATCATTGCTTAATAAATCTTTAATCATTACTTAATCAATAGTTAATTATTATTTAATCATAATTTAATCAATACTTAATTATTAGTAAATCATTACTAAATCACTAGTTACACATTCTATAATCATCTGTTAAACATTGATAAATCCTTAATTAATTATTCCTTAATAATTAGTCAATCATATTATTTTCATTAGTTAATTATTATTATCTAATCATTATATGTAGTCATTATTTAATAATAAGTTATTAATTAATTAATCTATACTTTATCATTACTAATAATAAATATTATTTCTAAACTATATATAATAAACTGAACTACTTAATAAATTAAATATTTAGAACTAACATAAAAAATTAAAAAAAAATAACTTAAAAATAAATAAGAAAAAATAACTCTAAATAATGATTCCCAAAAAATTAGGATTTCTTTTATTCTAGTAGAACCACCATGCACAAATATGGAATCTTTCAGTGAAAGAATATTTTGAATCTAGAGAGAGGTGTTGATTTTTAAGTGAGGAGTGTGGGGGAGGGGGAGGGGGAGGGTTCCCTTTTATAAGGGATTAAGGGAAAGTTGGTAGGAGGGTTCCACTTTTCACCTTTACATTAGGAAAAAAATGTGGCACTCTCATATCCAGCTATTTCTCTGTTTTAGGTAAAAGGCATCCAACCCACAATTTCCTTTGCCATATCATCTATCCAATGAAAACGCAGTAGCGGGTGTTCCACATTTCAATAAATTGGAAATGGGGCATCACCCCAATCGTCTTTGCAATAAAAAATTAAAAAAACATATAACCTAGTGGTATTTAAAAAAATTATAAAAAAGGAATAAAAAACTATGCATCCATCTTCTGGCCTCACATTGTCCTCTATTTATTAACATCAACATGGTGGGGTTGTTAAAGAGTGGATATTGAAAATAATTCTTATCCATTATTAGGCGTCATTGATGGGTTCTTGCATGGATAAAACATCAAACCTGGCTCACTCCTCTAGAATCAGAGTCCCCTCACACATGTGACAACGTGTTCCGTGAACCCATAGTGAAAATATTTTAAATAAATTTATAATTATTCATAAAACCTTTAATCGATATATACTTCAAAAAACACTAGTCTAGACTAATACAAACGAATGATCACATAAATTCAATAAAGTGTGGCTATGGAAAATAATTCTTATGATTTTAGAGGCGTCTCTGAGAGGTTAATGCATATATCAGACTTCAAACATGGTTGGATCCTCTCGCATTGGAGTTATAGATATTTCTAATTTCCCACATACATTGACTCTCTCCAACCATTCTCTCAGCACCAGGAGCGTTTTTTTATATAAAAATAATCACCATTAAACCACAAATCACTCAAATATTTACCACTAAATCCATTTTTTTCATGAAATAGGTTATTTTTTTCATTGTTAAAAATACTTCTCTATTAATTTTATAGATAATATCATTACTGATCCAAGAGTGAAGCACACCAGTGATGAATTCCAAACTAATAAAGTTGACATGAAGTGAGAATATTAATGGGAAATGATTTTATCATACATACCACAACTCAAATTATTGTGGCATATGTTCCTAAATTTCAAAAACCAATAAATGGGCATAGTAAAAATAATTGATGTAATTATAAGATCTTTTACTTGGGTTTGACCCCCCAGATACACATTTTTAACGATTATAATATCTTTAAAAACTTCTTAATTAGTCATTCCAATCACACCACATGTCAGATTTTTGTTCCATCCATTCTGTCACGTTACAAATAATTCATATATCATTAATCTATTATTTCACATAAACTAGAGATCATCTGCTAGGTTTTACCCATTAAATGCAAATTTTAGATTTTTATAATAAGAAAATTGTGGTTTTAGTCATCCTGATAAAACCACAACTCTAATTCAAGCAATTTCAATTACTACATTTCATAAATATATTAGTGGGGACTATCCAAAGATTTCATGGAAATCAGATGTCATTTACTAGGATTTCAATCTTTGACACATGTTTTAAATTACTTTCAATTCATTACACTACATAAAATGAGAGCTATACCAATGGGCATATACCAAAAATTATGCTTAACCATTGGTATACCTTGAATATGGGAAGGCTATACGAATGGTTTTTTAAAAACCATTGGTATAGATAAAACCATTCCAATGATTTTAAAAAATCATCGGAATAGCCTTCATCACATATCCCAACCGTACAACCTCCCCTCCTCCCATCTCACACCCATCCAATTTCCACCCTAAAACCGACATTCTGTTTTCATTCCCTAACACAATGATCTCTCCCCTATCTGTGTTTTGATTATATTATTCTTGAACATCAAATTGGAGAGATCCAAATCCATTATATCTTCTACAAAAAATTATTTCCATTTTTTCTATGTATGAAACACTAACCTGAATTATATTGTTTTAGGATCATTGCTGATTAATTGAATGAGAGCATGTTTTGATTATATTAGTTATTATATTTCCAAAGAAATTTTATATTAGGTGACATGCGTTTTAAATATAGTTACATACTACTTCTATATAAATTTTATATAAACCTATTATTTTATGTGATATTTGTGGTAAATATGTAATTATTTATTGTTGTACTTTTTTTGTGAATATATTTGGTGTTATGAAATTATTCATTTAAATATTTTATTTTAATAATTGAAATTATTAATTTCAAATCTTAAAATTTTTGAGATTTAAAATTTAATATATGGTTTGAATATATAGATTACATGAACATCTTTCTTAAACTATGCTAATTTATGAATACAACATATTTATCTGAAGAATATTTTCATTTATTTTAATATGTCTAAAGATAGGATTTTGTTTTTTGCTATTCCTTTTGAAAGGGTTTTGAGTAAGCTTTTGTTATGACATATTCCATACTAATGTTGATTTACTACTAATATAATATTTTTATTGACTAACCTAAACTAATTCCATGTTTTGTTTCTAACTTGTGAGATTTATAAAACTATATATATAACATTCTATTATATATATATATATATATATAATTTTTTAATTTTTTTATATTATAACTCCCACATGGACTAGTTTATTAGTTGTTTTTTATTTAGAGTGACCAATTATCATTTCCATAAATATATATATTTTTTAACTTCATTATAATTTAATTACTTTTATGACATGACATATAATATTTTTTTTAATAAAATGGATGGAATTTGGATGTATGAAATTGGTTAGATCTCAAACAATTTTCAGAACAAGTATAATATTTTTTTGATTTTTCATTTAACAATGCTTTAAATAGAGTTTTTATACACTCCCCATGTTAAAATTCTGTTGGAATACCTTGGTTAAGTCATGAATGAGTTAGCAACCATATGAAATATTGTTTCTTCAAACAAACTATTATGTATGGTATCATAATGCGTAGAATGGTTTGTCTCAAAATGTTAATGATTTGAAAGAGATGTCTGGTTCAGAGAATTTATTATATGACTAATCTATTTTTATTCAACACCATGAGAAAGAAATCATTCTATTAAAAGAATAAAATGATATGAGTACACAATATAAAAGTAAGGAAAATGATGATGTTCATAGGTTGAACAAATTAAAGTATGTTTTCATGACTCTAGTATATTAGAAATGTAGTAAAATTTAAAATTTGGATATTTTAATATGGTTGTTGCTTGGGAACACAATGTATTGAATTTCTAATACTAACATCGATTATATTCTTAACTTTTAAGGACTTAATTCCAGATGATATAGATATTCCCTCAAGCAATTATATGGTAGGGAAGTTAATTGATCGACTTGAATTTTCTAAAAACACCCATTCTAGTCCAAAAGATTGTAGATTATTTTTTCATGAAATCATTGTCCTAAAAGATTGTATAAAATGTGACACATCTCGATGGAATCTAAATAATAATAATGGGACAATATATCACATGCCACCACATGTAGTTTGTAACTTTCCATTGATTTATTGACACAAAAATATTTCCATTTTTTAAAAAATATCAACAAATATGTGATGAGATGATGCTGAGAGAAATATGGGTGATTATGAGATTGTTCATCCAGTATATGGATTAGCATGGAGGATATTTTATGTTTGGTATCTTAATTTTGTAGTTGAGGTGGGTAATGTGAGGTTGGGTCTATCATGGTGCAATTTTAATCTTTTTGTACAAATTATTAATTCAAAAACAAATGGATAGTATTCATATAAATTTATAACATTTATACAAGAATTTATAAGAAAACACCATTCAATTTCTTGTGTATTCTAGTATTCGGAACTTATAATCCTAAAAATTATATAGATATATACATTAAAACTTTAATAAAAGAGTTGAATCATATTTTGAGTGTGCTTGTTCACACATATGATGATTGTTCGAAAGTCACATTTCAGATGTAGGCTATAATTATGTGGATGGTAAATGATTTTTCTACTTATGAAATGATTTTTAGCTAGAGCATGAAGGGAAAACCTTATTGTACAATTCTTAAGAAGAATACATGATCTAAAAGACATAAATATCATCGTAGTTTTAGTTTTATGGGACAAAAAATATTCGTTCCAATGGATCATCCATATAGGAATAATCATTGATGGTTTGACAATACCATGTATAATTAAAATCCACCTAATCATATGTGTTTCACCCACAGTTTCAGATAGATGACCCTTTATTCATATATTATGAGTCTATATAATGCATGGGATAATTTTAGGAGGTTATTAGGGGTTCTGAAATGTTTTGTAAGATTTTATGGTGTTTTGACAGTTTATGAATGGTTAGTAGAAACTGTGCACCATCTCTATGAAATCGTGAAAGGGAAGACAATGGGCATTGGGTTTGTGTACGATTAGTGCCTGATTTTTCCAAACCATGTAAGTGTCAAGGAGAAAACGTGAATCTTTAAATAGAGGGAAAGAATGGTTGGAAAATGATTTGTAAAACTGTATGATCCAATTGTGCATGGTGTGGCCTTAACATAATAGCACAACACAATTAGGGTGTGATACTCAAAACCATACCGCCCAACTGTGAGATGTAAAGTTGGGCATCCTTTTGTATTGTGGATCTAATCTAAATTAAGCCTTTTATCCCTATTTTCTCCTCTAATCCCTCAATAACCTGAATTCCTTTTTATCCCGAGGTATGATAGGCGATCCCCAATGATCCAAGGCTGATCATTAGGTGAATCAATGTGCGTTGGAGACTCAAATTCATCGCTAAGTACCCATTCTTCCTCTTTATTCTTATATCCAAGGTTATTCTCTCTATATCTCCCTCTGAACCATATATCTATTCCATTATGTATAGTTATATGTGTTATGAATGGATTTATGATGAAATATTGTTGGATCTAGTATAGGGAATGAGGATTGTGATTAGATCTTGTAGTTTTTTATTGTTGCTCTTCGTTTTTACCAGTGTTTATGATGTAGGTGACATCACTCTTATCTCCACATGATTTATTACATGATGTTTTAGTTTTATTTAAATGATTTTATTAAAATGGTGGTTAAATACTTATGTGATTCTATTTTGAAACCCACTTTTGTATTATGTCTTGGACATTGTGGAAATTATGGAAAAATGATATTATTTTGGAAAAATATTTGGATATAATATTAAAATGAGTTTTAAAATTAATTGTTTTCCTGATGCATGTAATTTGGTAGTATAAATACTTTAATTAATGGGAATGGTTTAATATAAAATAGTTGGTGTGGACATTGGTTTTGGTAATTGGTGTGGCATGATTTTTCTATAATCAGCGTAACACCCCAAGATTTTGAAAGTGAATTTAATATTGAATGCATGAAACACTAAGTCACTAAAAAATTTTATTATAACCAAGCTAGTATATATAAATTTTCCCCCACAATTATTTTAATTTTGAAAAACTAATATACACAATTGCGTTCAGTAAGATATTTAGAGTTTGATAAGACAAAATTAAATTTTGGAAAATTGTAACATAACATTATTGATAATAAAATGAATAGTAATATGAACCTTAAAATAATTAAATCACATTATTATTTTATTATCTTAAGGTTATAATATAATGAGATCTCAATTAATTTTTTGAGGTGATATAAAACAAATTATAGTTTTAAAATTTTTATTATTCGAATAAATTATAATTTTATTTAAAAATGAAATTAATAATATTTAGAAAATTATTTTTAATAATGGAGTTAATTTATGAATTCTACATATTTAAAAATGGTTTGGGTGAATTTTTGGTATATCTCTAAAATAATCAAATTTTTGTTGAATAGTAAAATACGGTAATTTACCATATTTATATATACATTTTTAGTTAAATTCTCTATACATAGAATCATGGATGATTAAATCACACTTTTTTAGAACTCACATGCACATATTATTATTCTTGATTAGAAGAATCAATACTATTGGGTGTCTTTGGAAAAATAATAAAATAATGACTAAAATAATGGGAATACCCTCCTCTTCTACACTATAACCCCCCCTCACTTCATCTTCTATTCACTCCTATTAAGCCTTTATCCTTGTCTAAATTCGGATAAAATAAACTCTAAATATCATATATCATTTATATCAGCCATTGGTATCATAAAAATACCAAAACATTTCCCCTAAAGAGGCACGATAGGTGGATTACTTCAAGAGGTAAATTCCTCTTCTCATTTCTTTTATTTCAAGTTCGTTTATTTTCTTTTTTCTTTCTTCACATACTTTATTCCAAAGGTTATGATGACTCCAATACTTTAAATGTAGTAAATTTTTTTATGAAAAAGGAATTATTCATCTTCATATCTTTTTTCCATTTCTTTTATACTTGAAATGAACACACCATCTAAGATTTGTTAATATATCACATTCAAGGACGAAGGGTTTTCAATTTCTATTACCATCTCCAAATCTGGTCATGAAACCATTTTGATGGGTGAAAAAGACTATAATATTTTTATTATAACTTATTTATGTTTCTGGAATCCTTTTGTACATATGATATTAATTTATAAATCAAAATGAGTTTGTTAAGTTCAAGAATCATCAATTAACCCAAACAATTGTCATTAAAGTTTTATATAATGATTCATCTTCACTAGAAATAACCAAATGAATTTCATAACCATTTAATATTATATTTGTTCACTAATAACATACAATATCTATTCTGGGAAACCATTCTCATTCTACATGTTTATCCTTGCATGAATATAATTAAACCGATCATGAAAACGAAGGAAGAAAACACTCCCAAACCATGAAATTGGGTCTTTTAACCCATAAAAAAACCATAAATAAACCAAATATGGTTATGATAAATAAATTTAATTTATAGGGAGTTATATAGTCATTAATTTATCAACATAGAGTTGTTTATTTAGGTAATTAAGATCAAGTGAGAAACACTTTTGAACTTAAGGTTAGGGTTTTCCACCCGAACCTCCATTTTCATTTGGGTTACATTTATTATCTACATAAATAAATTAAACTTTTATTCTCTCTTATGTACTCATAATAATTTATCTGTGAATTTTCTATATATGTGTTCCAAAAAGAATCTTGCCTTCATTTATGGAGAGTTATATGTTTTAAAAGGATCTTTCAAAAATTCTTCCCGAAATATATGCTCGCTTAAAGGATTTTTCGGAATTCTTACCTATTTTCAAGGGCACTATAAAATATGAGTTAAGGAAAAATTATTTTCATAAAAACACTAATTTTATTATGAAATAATATACTATTTAACTTCTTTTTTATTCTAATACTTTTCCAAAGGAACTCTTCTTTTCAAATAGAGTATTTATTTCAAGAATTACACGATGATTTTATCAGAGTATCTTCATCCGTTTTAAAACTATTTTTGATTATTATGTATTACTGGGATTAATATTTTATGATATCATATAGAATATATAATTTAATGGTTTTGGTTTATTTTGACTCTAGATGTGAAATCTTAAAACCAGTCTCAAATTTACTCCAAATGGTTAGTGTTTATGCTTAATGTTTAGGGAAAGTTAATTACATTTCATATGTTAGTTTCAATATTAATTTATATGTTATTTATAATTATCCCCATTCATAGGAGGAATGTATTGGACTTTTTAAGTGTTATGTGGGGCCCTTTATAGCCCCTCTATGAATTAGTAGGTCTCATGAGATAAACTATGGTCTTGGCACGAGGCCTTGAGAAAAAGGATATTTATGGTCCTAGAACATGGACTTGACAGTGTGGTTATGATGTCCAGAATTATGCATTCCCTCATTATGGAAATAGTATTGATGTTTCATGTGGTTATTTGACTATTATAACACCCATGATTATGTTTTATTATGGAATTATTTATTCATTTCCTATTTCTACCAAAATGCGTTCAAGTTTATTGTTAATGACATGGGTTTTGAGTTATTCACCATGCCTAATGTTTTTTTATGTTATCTTCTGATGTATTTATTACCCTTTCCAATAATTTTATCTCAAACCTTTCTTATATTTAATTTTCTTTGGACATGACTATGTTAATTATGAATAACCTGTAGGGAAAAAATTATAGTTGTGGATATTCCCAATAAAAATTATATATTGTATTTCATTTCAAGTTGTAATTCATAACTTATGTATATATCCCATTTCCAAAGATACTAAACCACTAGAACCTTTTGGATGCATATTCCATGTTTATATGGAAAAATAATGGTATAAGGCACCAACTCTGGGCAACTAGGGTCAAGTCCTTATAGTTGGTATCAGAGGAAGTTTAGTAGAAAACATGGAAACTAGATTTTGAAAACATATATTAGTGAGCAAAACCCTAAGATAGTCTTTGAGGATAATCATATATTAATATAATGTATTTTTTTGGTAGGTAATAGATTATGTCGATATTTCTAGAAAATACATCCCTATATGGATACTACAAGTGGACGTGGTTCTGACACATATGTACTTAGGAGTCAAAAATATGACAAGGAGTTTTGGGATTGAACTGTGGTATCGTAGTACATGCCAATGGGACTTTCCATGCACCTGGTTTGACACTCCCAAGGTATATTCTTAGGATAATCCAAATTTTCATTAAAAGACAATATGAAAGATTTAAATTTAAATTTTTTCTTAAAGAAACCATATTTGCGATTATGGGATTATCCATGCATATGATTTCAATTTATGCTAAGTATATTGCTAAGTTGTGATTATACATTATGATTCATAACCTAATCTATTGTATTACATTATTTATAAATGGAACATAGTGAAAGAAATAGAAACTATATGAACACATGTATCCCATGTAGGGATTTCTCTCCGATGCAAGATAATGATGTTGGCTTTGGAGCAACGACTGGTGATTAGAAACTTATAATTATACCAGGAAAATGGACTCAGGTTATGAATAATAACCTTCCCTATATGAAGCATCGTAATGAAAAATTTAAAATAGCTATGTTAGATTGATTTATATGACAAAAAACCTCTATCATTCAATGGTACCACAAACCATTTGTAGCTGACCAGTGGATAAGTTCCCTAGAGGAGATATTTCTTGCTTTGGGATGTAACAAAAGAGAGAAGGGTTTCATGGAAGTTTATCGTCTATCATGAGATGCAGATCAGTGGTGGTACTTAATCAAAAACACATTGGAGAATGAAGGAATATATGTGATGGAATGGAGGGATTTTAAGTAAATATTCCTAGAAAAATATTTTCCCGGAAAACAACGTGAAGATATGGAAAGAAAAATCATGAATCTGAGGCAGAAGGAGAATGAAAATGTTTTTAAGTATGAATCCAAATTTACAAGGTTATACAGACATGTCTCAGACTATATACATTATCCAAGGATCAAGATTGATTTATTATTCGATAGTTTAAAACCATTCCTCCAAAGGGATCTAGTCTCCAAATGTTTCTCATCATATGAAGATATTGTCACAAGTACTGTCAAGACAAAAATAGAATTTTATTAGTATTATGAATTTAATGGCAGAAAAGTGAAGAAGAGGGATGCTCTAAACTCTGGAAAAGGAAATAAGGAAATGGGGAAGAAGGGAAGAGTTGAACTTCCACCGTGTAGTAATTGTGGGAGGAAACACGCAAGCTCTTTCTTGAAGGGAATGAGAGTCTGTTATAGGTGCATAGAAAAAGGACACCAATCTCAAGATTGTAAGGGAAATAATGAATAAACAAATGTTTGATGCTACAATTGTAGTGATATGGGACATTATGCACATGAATTTACTAAGCATTGGGAAATGTTCTCCAAATAAGGCCAAGGCAGTAAGTCCAAGCTTATGCAGTCACAATGATTGAGGTTGAAGTTCCTAACAATGTGGTGGTAGGTAATTTTAAACATTTCCTTGAATTTAGCCAATGATTATTTGATTTCATATCATCACATTATTTTATATCATTCTAGTTTGGATAGGAAATTAGACCTGACCAATTTGATTTAACAAAGGATTTTCCTGTCAAAACTCTTAGGGGATGTCTAATTGCAAAAAAGATGTGTCGATCATTCCCCCTTATGACACATAAACATTTCTTAGTTTCTAACATTATCATCATAACCATGATTAAATTGGATATAATTCATGGCATGAGATTTCTTACACATTATGATGCAAAGATCTATTTCAAGAAGAACGATGTTTATATCTTTGAGAACAGTGTTGAATACCTTATCATTAGATTAGAAACCTCTCTAACTGATTCTTATCTAGAACCACCCCTATTAGATCTAATAAATTCAATTATTGGGGATAAATAGAATTCAATATCTGTGGATGAGGAAAGGAATGTTCAAATAGAGGATGTACACCATGTGCAAGAATATGTTGATGTGTTTCCAGAGGATTTACATGAACATCCTCTAGAGTAGAAAGTTGAGTTCCCTATTGATTTAATTCATGGTTAAAGGACCATATTAAAGATCCATTATAGGATGTAATTGAAGAAAAAACTAGAGGAATTTAGTGTTAAAGGATTTATTCTCCCTAGTGTTTATCCCTGAGGACCCCCCTTCCTTTTCGTTAATAAGAATGATAGATCTATGCAGTTGTACCTTAAATATAGGGATATCAATGCTATAACAATACAGAACATATATCCCCTACCTCACATTGATTATTTATTTGATTTACTTTGTGTATATCAATATTTTTTATAGATTGAACTTCGATTTGGATATCATCAGTTGCTTGCGAGGAAGGGAGAAATTCCAAAAATGGTGTTTCGAACCATGTATGGGAATTAAAAGTTTACAAAAATACCTTTTGAACTAACTAATGCACCCTCTATTTTCATGGATCTAATGAAATGAGTTTTCAAGGAATATCTTGATGAATTTCTGGTGGAATTTACTGATGAAATCTTGGTATACTCCAAAATCTACCAAGATAATGAAAATCACTTGTGCACAATTATGAAGACTCTTAGATGAAATGAATTATATGGGAACTTTAGAAAGTGTGAATTTTGGCTTCAATCAGTTTCCTTTCTTGGAAACAGTGTCTCTAAGAATTTAATATCTTTTGATCCTACGAAGAAAAATTCTATGCACGAATGGCCTACTCCCATGAACAGAACTGAGGTACCTTGTTTTATTGGTTTAGTAGGTTATTATCAGTGTTTCCTTTAGAAATTTTCCCATTTATCCAAACCAATGACCAAGCATACATGTAAAGTGGTTAAGTTCATATGGAAAAAATAACGTGAGGAATATTTTGTAGCATTGAATAGGAGATTAGTGAATTCTATAATACTAACTTAACCATCAAGGAATGATGGGTTTGTAATATGTGGCGATGTCTCAAAGAAATGACTTGATTGTGTCCTTATGAATAATGATAGAGTTATTGCATATTCATAAAAGCATCTAAAAATTCATGAACAAAACTGTCATACTCATGATATTGAGTTAGAAGCTATAATATTTTATCTCAAGAGAAGGAGAAATTATCTCTATAGTGAAAAATGTGAGATATATATGGATCATAAGAGTTTTAAATATATCTTTTTCACATAAAAAATCAACATGGGGTAAAGGAGTTGGCTCAAACTACTCAATGACATCGATTTTTCCATACAATAATACCCATGAAAGGAAAATAAGGTAGTTGATGAATTGAGCAGGAATAATCATGGAGTTCTTAACAAAATAGAGATTGAAAAGGATCCTTTATACATGGATCTAGTAAGGATGGATATGAGAATTATCAAAGAATATGAGACATCGCTAATTTTTCAAATGATTTCCCAACCATATTTGTTGGATATAATAAAAAGAGTATAGTCTAATGATAAGAATATTAAAAAAATTAATGTTTTGAATGATGGGATGTTACTGAATTCATGTGTGAAGATGGAATTCTGAAATTTGGGAAGAGACTTTGTGTTCCAACTATACCCGAGCTAAAAAAGGATTTCTGGATGATGTCATTAGTTTGAATTTCTTTATACATATTGGTTTCACTAAGATGTATATATATTTGAAGAAATATTTCTGGTGGGACAACATGAAGCAAGAAATTAATGATTATATATCAAGATGTCTAGTTTGTCAACAATTGAAGGATGAACGGCGACAACCTAGAGGATTCATGCAATGTCATCCTATTCCTACATGGAAATGGGTTGAAATAACCCTGGATTTTGTCATGGGATTACCCAAAACTTCAAAAATAATGATGCAATATGGATAACTGTGGATCGAATTACAAAATCTGTATGTTTCCTCGAAATAAGGGAGGATTTTCCACTAGAGCGCCTGGCACGACTATATATCAATGAAGTTGCGAGACTTCATCGAGTACCTCTCTTAATTGTGTCTTAACATGATCCATGATTTACATCAAAACTATCAAAATTTATTTAGAAATCCTTGGATACTAAGCTTTGATTGAGTACTGCTTATCCCCCTCAAACTGGTGGGCAATCAGAAAGGACGATCCAAATTTTAGAGGACAAGTTGAGATCATGATCAATTGACTTTAAAGGTATGTGGGATCAATATATAACTTTATTTGAGTATTATTACAATGATTGTTTCCATTAATTTATTCAAATGGTCACTTATGAAGCATTATATGGAAAGAGAGGTCGTACACCATCTTGTTGGGATGATGTTGGAGAAATAAGTATTGTGGTCCTAGAGCTTGTGGAGGAAAAAATAGTGAAGGTAAAGACTATTCAAGGCCATATAAAAGTATCTCAATATAGAAAAAAAATATTGATAATCAAAGGAAGGATTTGGTGTTTTAAGTGGGAGAATATGTTTTCTTAAAAGTATCTCTGTAGAAGGGTGTTATATGATTTGGGGAGAAAGGAAAAGTGGAGCCCTAGGTTCAATAGTCCTTTTGAAATTCTGGAAAGAATTAGAGAAATTACATATCATTTGGATTTTAATCATAGACTATCAAAATTACACAATGTATTCCATGTCTCATTGTTGAGAAAGTATATGCCAGACCCAACACATGTCCTCACATCTAATGGAATAGAATTGGAACCTAACCTATCATACCATGAAGAGCCTATACAAATTTTTGAAGCTAAAGAACATGTGTTGAGGAACTATATGAATATATTGGTAAATATACTTTGGAAAAATAATAAAATCAAACAGGTAACATGGGTTCCCGAGGAGCTTATGATGAATAACTACCCAAAAAAATTTATGAGGTGACATTCTGCTAATTTTGAGGTTGAAATTTTTGTGAGGGGATAATGGAACACCCCATGATTTTGAAAATAAATTTAATATTGAATTCATGAAACACTGAGTCTCTACAAAACACCACATTTTTATAACCTATCTAATAAACAAAATTTTTCAACCACATTGATTTGAGTTTCAGAATACTAACATCCACAATTGTGTTCAGTAAGATATTCAGAGTCTAAAAAGGAAAACATAAATTTTAGTGAATAGTAACATACCCATATGAATTGTAATATGAATAGTAATATGACCCTTAAGAATATTAAATTATATTATTATTTTATTTTCTTTAGGTTATATGATAATGAGATATTGATTAATTTTTTCAAGGTGATATAAAACGAATTACAATTTTTAAATTGTTATTTTTTGAATATATTATGATTTTATTTAAAAATAAAATTAATTATTTTTAGAAAGTTATTTTCAAATAAAGTAGTTAATTATTTAATTCTATACATCAAAAAATGGTTAGGGTTAATTTCTAGGATTTTTCTGAAATACTTGAATTTTTTTGATGAATAGTAAAATATGGTAATTTACCGTATATATACATTATTTGTTAAATTCACTATTCCTTGAATCATAGAAGATGTAAGAACAATTGGTTCTAAATCACATTCACATATTAATATTCCTGGTCACAAGAATCAATACCATTGGTTGTCTTTGAAAAAATAATAAAATAATGAGTAAAATAATGGGAAAACCCTCCTCTCCTCCACTATAAAACCCCCTCACTCCTACTTCTATTCACTTCTCTCAAGCCTTGTAACTTGCCTAAATTCCACTCAAATATCATAATAAGAGCCTCACCCACGTCCATCATCCATTGGTCTCATAAAACAACAAAAACCACTCCTCTAAAGAGGTTCTCATATAGGATTACTTCAAGAGGTAAATTCCTCTTTTCATTTCTTTTATTTCAAGTTCCTTTATTTTTATTTTTTATTTCCTCACCAACTTTATTCTAAATGCTATGATGACTCTAATACCTTACATTTACTGGAATTTTGTTCTAAAAGTGGAATAATTCTTCCGCATCTCTCTTTTTCCCCTCCTTTTATACTAGAAACTAAAACATCATCCGAGATGTGTTAATTTTTCACATTCAAGGACAACATATTTTCAATTTCTATTACCATATCCAATTCTGGTCATGAAACCATTTTTATGGTTGAAACATACTATAATATATGTATTATAACTTATTTAATGTTCTTTAATCCTTTTGTATGTATGATATTAATTTATAAATCAAAATGAGTTCGTTGTGTTCAAGAATCACAAATTCACCGAAACAATTTTCATTAATGTTTTTATATAATGATTAATCTTAACTCCCAATAAAAAATGAATTTTATAAGAACGCAATATTCTGATTTTTCACTAATGACAAAAAACTTCTATTCTGGTCAACTATTCTTATTTTACATGTTTATCCATACATGAATATAAGTAAAACAATCATGAAAACCAAGGATGAAAACAATCCCCAAAAATGATATTGGATCACTTAACCCAAAAAAGGCCATGAATAAACCTAATAAATTTATGATAAATAAATTTAATCTGTACGAAAAGGCCTATGTGAAACGTCTTAATGCTTTGAAATCAGATTTATCTTTCAATAATGGTGTCCCACAATCTAAGAGAGAGGATTTGTAGTGAATGTGTGGTTTCCTGCTGGTTGATAAGCATCCTAAGTACCTTGGCCTCCCGACCCTGGTGCGTAGGTCGAAGAAACAAGTGTTCGACACGATTATGGATATGGTGGATAATTTGATTTGCCTTTGGTCTAGTAGGAATATTTCCAAGGCGGGAAAGGAAGTTATCGTTAAGTCAGTGGCCCAAGAAATCCCTTCTTATGCAATGTCCCTGTTTAAATTCCCAGGAACTCTCATTGATAAAATCTACTTCCAGTTGACCAACTTTTGGTGGGGCTCCCATGAGGGCAAACATAACTCCCATTGGATGTATTGGGAGAATCTGTGTGTTTCAAAATTCCATGGTGGCATCAGCTTCTGAAATCTCAAATGGTTTAACGAGGCTCTTTTGGTGAAATAAGGATGGCACCTTCTTTCCCACCCAAATGACCTATTCTCAATGGTTATGTGAGCTAAGTACTTCCCTCATTCATATTTCTTGCACACTCAGCAAGGGCCACGACTGAGTTTTATGTGGAGGAGCATTTGGGGAGAAAATTTTCTCATTGATTTGGGATGCATGTGGAGAATCACTGATGTGCATAATATTAAAATTTGGAATGATCCATGGCTGGAAGATGGCATAAATCATAAGGTTTCCTCACCAGTTGTTCCTGGATTCGTAGATGCAAAGTAAGGTGATCTACTCGATGACTCTCTTGAGGAGTGGGATCAGGAGAGGCTTTGGTGCTGGTTTAATGAGGTGGATCATCATCTCATCCTATGTATCCCTCTCACACTAGGAATGATTATTGACCAGATTTACTGGATTGGGGAACCTCATGGGAGATATTATGTTCGTTCGGGTTACAAAATGACGGTTCAAGGTTTGGTCCAGGCCTCTATCAATAATTGGTTGAAGTGCCTCTGGTCCCTCACCGCTCCCTGTAAAGTGAAATATATTTGGTGGCAGGTCTCTGCTGGGGTTCTTCTAACCCGTGAATTTCTGCTGCAGTGACATTTGGAGGAGGACGACGCTTTTCCATTGGGCCTCCATGAAGTGGAATCCCCTTTGCATGAAATTCTTTCCTACAAGAGGGTAGAAGGGGCGTGGAAGGTTTGGAGTCCATATTTTGGTATTTTCTTTGATCTTTCTATTGGGTTGGTCCTAAAACATACTAAATAGGTGTCTTCTCTAGATCCGAGAGTGGTAGGGCTGATATGCACAATGTTTTGGTTGGTTTGGACTCGACGGAATGAATGCATTTTCCAAATGAAGGTGACCCCTGATCACCTATGGGTGGATAGAGCTTTGGAGTTGATGAATAGTTGGATGAAAAGTGATTCGATGCATTATTTGGGCCACACTCGACGAGAGTCTCCTTTTTGGTCTCCCCCCTAAGGGTTTACTCAAGATTTATACACATGAGGTTGTCTCTGCTAATTCAAGGGTCAGTATTGGGCTCATTGCTCATAAACGTTTTTGCCAGATTGTGGAAGCTCAGTGTAGGGCGGTGCCTAACTCATGTATCCCTATGGTGGTAGAGGCCACGACCATCCTCCAGGGGCTCCTTTTTGCCCGTTCAAAATTTTGGCCCAAGATTGCGGTGGAATCTGACTGCCTCGAAGTGGTGAACTCTCTCTCAACCAAAGATGAGGATTTCTAACTATATGACCTCATCTTGAGGAAGATATGGTCCCTGACCGATGGTTTCGATGCATAAAAATTTTCGTTTATCAAAAGCAATGGTAATTCGAAAGCCCATAGTTTGGCTCATTTTTTAAAATGGTGGGGTGATCATTATTGGGTGAACTCTTTCCCTAATTGGCTTTGTAATCCTGGTTTCCTTGATCAGTAATTTATCTTTACCTTTCAAAAAAAAATGTACTCCTCATAATTTATGTGTGAGTTTTTTATATATGTGTTCCAACCAGAATCATACCTTCATTTATGTGGAGTTATATGTTTTAAAAGGATCTTTCAAAAAATTCCCAAAATACAAGATCGTTTCAAAGGAATTTTCTAAATTCCTACCTATTTTCAAGGGCACTCTATATTCTGTTTTAAGCAGTAGTTATTTTTTTTAAAACCTCTAATTTTATTATGAAATACTGTACTATTTAAATTCTGGTTTTATTCAATGAATTTTCTAAAAGAACACTTCTTTTCAAAAAGAGTATTTATCACAAGAATAACTCAATGATTTTATAAGACTATCTTCATCTATTTCAAAACTCTTATTTTTTACTATGTATTGTTGGGATTAATATCCTAATATATCATCTCCCATATTTAATTTAATGTTTTATTATTATTTTTACTATTTATTTTCTATATTAAAACCAGTCACCAATTTACTCCGAATGGTTTGTGTTTATGAAAAATGTTTGGGGAATATTAAATAAATTTCACATGTTAGTTTCAATATGAATGTATATGTTGTTTATGTTTATCTAAATTCATATGAGGAATGTATTGGACTTATTAAGTGTTGGGTGGGGACCTCTATAGCCATTCGATGCATTAGAAGGTCTCATGAGAAAAACTATGGTCTTGGAACAAGGCCTTAACAAAATGTATATTTATGGTTTTGGCATGTGGCCTTGATAGTATGGTTATGATGTCCCACATTAAATATTATCTCATTATGAAAATAGTATTTATGGTTCATGTGGTTATTTGACTAGTTGAATACCTATGATTATGTATTATAATGGAATTATTTATTCAGCTCTTATTTCTTCCATAATTTGTTCATGTTTATTGTTAAAGGCACATCTTTTTAGTTATTCAAAATGCCTAATGTTTATATTTGTGATATCTTATACTGTATTTCTTACCATTACTAAGCATTTTAGATCACCCCTTTCTTATGTTTCATTTTATTGGGACACGAAGAATTTTATTATGAATGACCTTCAGGGAAATATTTATAGTTCTTGACATTCCCAATCGAACTTATAATTTGTATTTCATTTCAAGTTGTAATGTTGAAATTATGTTTGTATCCTGTTCCAAATCTACTAAACTACTAGTTCCTTCATGATGTATAATCCTTGTTTATACTCCAATGAAATTAAATAAGGCACCAGCTCTAGGTAACTAGGTTCAGGTCCTTACAATCAGTTTGGAGTGTGTTCTATGAGATGGATTATGGTTTTGAATTATGATTAGCAAAGTGGTATAGAGTATGGATTTGAAGTTCCACTGTCAATGTTAACACTAATCTTGAGTGTGAACGGATGGTTTTGTGTGTGGAATTTTAATGGGTATGCCAAAAAAATTGAGATAAAGTTTAAAGACATTATTTTAATTCCTTCTATGTAAAATTATTTCTACCTTTGAAATAATATATTTTTACTGCTTAAAAATATTTATATAAATCATTCTAGCAAGTTTTTTCCTATTGTTGTGAGTTGGGAAGTCATTGGGAAAATCCTATTGAGTTTAGACTTACCCCCTACATGGTAACTATTGTGAATTTATAAATGTCATCAACCAGGACACATGTAAAGGTAAGTTATCTCAGTTCTTTTTTGATGTTTCTTAGTACCATGGGCATGGCATCTAGGGTTGGGGCTTGGATCGAGTTGGGTGTTTCTATTAGATTTCACCTGGGAGTTTTGAGTTTTGGTGTCTCTTGGTTCTCTTCAAGTTTGTCTTTTAGTTTTTTCTTTTCCTATAATATGGTATTTATTGTGTTGGTTATGTTTGGAGTTGTATTTTGTACTCATGAATCATATAGAGTTTTCAGTTTTTATTGACTATATAGTTTGGTAGTTTTATATTTCAAAGGGAAAATCATCCCGTAATTGTTCTTGAGTCCCTTGGAATTTATTTCTATACTTCGGTGTTTTAGATATGTCACTTAAGGCCTCATATAACACCCTTTACTCCTCAAGACAATGATGAGGGACATATGTTACAAGTTGTATCATTTTTTTCGGTCCCTAAAATAGGGGATGGTATCCTTATTTGACGATCTAAATATCATTTTGGTAGAATGGTGTTAGATTTGTTTGGTCCTAGAGTTGGAAATAGTTTCTGTATTTCTTCTTGTGATTGTTGTAATGATATAGGATTTTTAGAAAGTTAAATGGAGAGTATAAAATAGTGTATCTAACCTAAGTATGATAAACTTCAAGTTACAAGCGTTTTTGGGTACATGATTATTTTTATTAGACTTTTAGATGAGTTGTCACCTCATCATCATGTGTTTAGCCGATGAGGGTTGCATGACATGACTTGATATTAAGTGTTCCTAATAGGAATACATTGTTCATTTTATGTTATATGGATATTCAAATGGATAAAAAGTAATGCATTCTCAAAATAATAAAAATTATTGATTATGAAATGTAGGGTTGTAGTATTTTAAAAAATGGTTTAAATTTTGAAAATGGTTGAATTATGGAAATCTATATTGTAATATATGTTGATGTGGTAAGTTAAAAATTTTAAGCCTACTATTGCTAATGAGTGATATTAAATGGATTTTTATTTTTGTTGTATTGAATTTAATTAGGTAGGCATCATAGAAATCCACTGGATGAATCTATTGAAAATGTGGGTTCTCCTGAGCCATAGGTGAAAAAATATCTAGTCCAATGAATTTAAATGTTTTTAAGGGAATTGATATAGAAAATATGAATTATAAACCATGTAAAGTAGACCATTAGGTTTAGTTCTAAGAGAAATGTATACACATATTTTAGGACGATTCTGATCCAGAAAAAGTATAAATATGGTTGAAAAGGAAGAGTCAAGTATTCAATTTGCTTGGGATACCATTATAGTTGAAAGTAATGTCGGAAACATATATGCAAGAGGATTTGTATTCTAGTGTTGGGAATTAGTAGTTCGGGCTAAATTAGACCAAGTCAAGACATTGAAGGATTTTGAAGAATTTTTTATTAATAAATTTTATCTTATTACATTTCAAATTTTGAGAATATTAGAATTATTCAACTTTAATTAAGTGAATCTCTCGGTGATAGAGTATGTAGAATAATTTATGAATTTAGTTCACTTTTTTATAGATGTTGCTGCAAGTGCATCCTTAAAGTGATGTAGTTTTGAGTCAGGATTGAGAATAGATATTCACTAAAATATTTTCATTCATTGTATAAAATATTATGAAAAAATGGTTAATAGATAAATGATGGAAGAAGAGGTCATATTATGAACTAAATTTTTCAGGAGTATTTTTATTCCTATGGGAATAGGTGAGAACTCTAATGCCGTAAATAAGTAGAAGAGGTACATGTACATCTAGAGTGGTGGTATACCTCATAATTTAACTATGGGATCCATAAAATTTAATCCTCAACCCAAAAGTAACTTGGGGTGCTTTCAGTGTGGTTAACTTGATCATATCAATGGAGATTTTACAACACCACCTAGAGAATATCATAATTAAAATAAGATGGTACATCTTTAGAGATATTGTCTAGGTACTACAAGTTTTTTTCCTAGAGAAATTTCTCATGTTTCTTATACATATTATGCTTTGAAGGGATGAGTGTTGTAGAATAACTCTTATCATTAGAATATAGTGATTATATGTGATTTTATGAACACTTTGACTCCTCAACCAGTTCAATCTCAATAGGGTAAGAATTAGAAAAGGGAAACATGTAAAAAATGTAGGGATCTGAGGAAGTTATTGGGGAGGATCAATCTATTCCTTCAATGGTTAGAGGTACAATTCTTTTGAATTATACTATCATAAAATATTTGTTTTATACAATCACATCCCACTTATTTATTACTTCTTCTATTGTTCTTAATATGGGTTTTCATGTTTGGATAATTCATTCTCTATTTACTCTGAAACACCTCTTGAAAAAAGATAACATAGAGCCTTTTTATTAAAATATTGTTGTATAACAATTGATTGGGATGAGTTTCTTTGTAATTTACTTGTGCTTGAGATGAATGTCTATGAATTGACTTTGGTTATTGATTGGTCAGAATTTCTCAATTACCACAATGACTATTATTCCTGAAAGGTTTGTTTCACATATCTAGATGGTGTGACACATCACTTTAGAGGAGTTTCATATGTGAAGACAATTATAAAAGGACTATTGTAAATGGTGTTGGAAGCCATTTATTATCACCTGACACCACTTAACATGGAATCTATGTATGAGATTAAGAACATAGATTTTCTAACTATTATTTACTTGTTTCATGACATTTTCCCTGATAGTTCTCAAGGTTTCCACTCAAAATAGAAGATGATTTTATGATTTATCTCCTCTAAGGGACCAATACTCTGTCACTATGGTATTTTATGATAGAAGTAATATAATTGAGGGAAGATAATTTTTAGTTTGAATAATTGGAAAGTAATGTGTTCATTCAACCAAACATGTCTCCTTGAGAAGCACTAGTTCAATTTGTGAAGAAGGTTGATGGAACTATTAGAATTTATGTGGATTATCATAGGATAAATATAGTTAAAATAATTGATTTGGTATTCTATTCCATGAATTGATGATATATTCAATTATCCAAGGGAATCCCAGTGGTTCTTTAAAATTAATTAACATTCAGGTTATCATCAATTATGAGTTCTGCAAGTTGATATTCTGAAAAAATATTTTAGAATAAGATATGTCCATTATGAGTATGTGGTTATGTATTTTAATCATAGGAATGAAATAGTAATTTTTAGGGAATTAATGAATCAAATCATTCATAGGGAACTAGATTCCTTTGTGGTTGTTTTTTATGACATACTAGTGTATTCTAGGAAAATAATAGATCATGAGAAACACTTGGCTACAATTTTGGGTATCTTATGGGAGAATTATTTGTATTAAAAGTTATCAAAGTGTCAGATATAGATATAATTGGTACATTTACCAGGCCCTTTAATTTCTGAAAAATTAATTTCAATAGAACTTGAAAAGATAAAAGTTGTTATCTCTATGAACCCACTATTTTTTTAGATATGTAGTTTCCCAAGATTAGGGGAATAATGCTTTTGATTTGTATATCATTTTTCATGTTTTTCATCACCAATTATAGCTTTTACAAGGAAGGTAGTTCCTTTCAAAGAGAATGACGAATTCAAAAAATCTTTTAATGAACATAAGGCTAGACTTAAAGTAACTCATATCCTAAGGTTTCCAGAGTCTCTACCAGGATATGTAGTCTACTGTGATGCATCAGGATATAGGTTGGGTTGTGTTCTTATCAATATAGATCGTGTTTTTACTTATAATTAATGAATGTTATGGTTTCATGAGAAGAACTACCCAATCCATCGATTTGAATTAGCAATTGTGGTCCACTTTTTAAATTATTGGTATCATTATATCTATTTTAATAAATTCATAGTGTTTATGGATCATAATAGTTTGAAATAATGTTTCTAAAAAAGGATTTTAATTGAAGGTAGAGTATATCTATGAAGTATCTATAGATGTTTAAATTTTACTTATGTATACCCTGGGTAAACGGAACTCTATGGAAGAAGCATTGAGCAGCAATTGATATGATCAATTGGATAGAGAGGATTTGTACATGTGAAAACTAATACTAGTTATAACAGGTATTCATCTAGAATTATCGAACCACGATGATGTTTCAAATTTATTTATAGTTTTTTATTATTTATTTGGTCGAGCAGGATGGAGTTGTAGAAATATATAATTCTAACTTTGTTTTGATGTGGTCAGAACACAATGGTGGGGAGGCCATTGGGGGGTAGAAGTTGGATGGGACTTTAGTTATGATGTCTATGGATTGGATGGTTTCACCTTTATATTATCATGAACAACTTCTTAGTGCTTACCACCATTCGAAATAGGTTTTTCACCCTGACTTTCTGAAAATGTATAAAGCATTGAAAGAACAGTTTTCATGGGTTGGCATGAAAAGACCGTAGAAGATTATGTATCCATATTCCTCACCTATCAGTAAGTAAGGGCGGAGCATCAACGACTAATCAATATGTTGTAGTATTTTCCTATTCAAATCTAGAAATTGGTGAAGATAGATATGAGTTTTGTCACAGGTATTCGAAGGATGGTTAGGAAACATGATGCCATATAGGTGATTGTGGATCAGCTCACAAAGTCAGATCATTTCATTCCTATTCATAAAACTAATTCAGGGGAATACTTGTACAAAATATAAATTTTGTAAATTTTAATGATGAATGATGTTACACTCTCAATTATATCAAGTAGAGACACCAGGGTTAGGTATCGTTTTTTAAATCCTTACAGAAATCCCTTGGGACATAGTTGACTACAAGTTTGGCTTCTCATCCTCAAATGGATGCATAGCCAAACTGGACAATAAAAATATTGGAGGACATGATTAGGTCTTATGTGATGGATTTTTTGGCTCATTGGAGGATCATATAACTTTAGTGGAGTCCCCATATAATAAATTCTATATGGAATTGATACATATCGATCCCTTTGAATCATTTTATGGTCATCCTTTTCATTCTTCACTTTGTTGGGTGGAAACAAGTGATACTTCACTAATTAGACCAAGTATTATAAAAAAGACAAAAGAGAAGATTAAGTTTATTAGAAATAGAATATAGACAACTCAAATTCATTCAAAATCATATGTGGATCATCATCACTAACCGTTATCATTTGAAGTGAGTAACCATGTGTTTTTGAGAATCTCTCCAAGACATGGGAATAATCATTTTTTATGAATGTAAAGTTGTCTCCTCGATACAATGGACCATTTTAGATACATTATATAGTTTTTGAGGTGGAATACCAATTGGATTTCCTACCAAAGTTTAGTTTAGTACACAATGTATTTCATGTATCTCAATTGAAGAAGTACCAACCTGATCTTGACCATGTGATTCCATAGGATCACATTGACCTAGAGTAGGATGCTACATTTATTTATGTGCCAGCATAATTTTTGGATTTTAAAGATAATATCTTCTATGGGAAAAGTTTTATAGAAACATTTTTGGATTCAGAAAGAAACATGTGAATGTGAAAAGAAAATGATAGATAAATGACCTATACTCTTCCAACACAACATTGGTTTTCTAATTTCTAAGGAAACAAAATCCAATAGTGGGGAAATTATAACACCCTTATTTCTAGTAAATAACCTATTATTCATGAATTTGGATTCTATATAATATTTGGTTTATGTTTTGTGAAGTTATAATGGGTTTTGGATTGTTTCGGAGGATTTTATGGAGGTGGAAAGTTTGTTCATGGTTAGCTGAAACCATGCAGCATCTACAGGAAACCATGAAAGCATAGAAAATGGAAAAAAAGTAGGTGCATAGTTTTATAAATCATGTGGAGTACAATTTTTACACTTTAAATTTGGAACTAATATGAATTAATCCATTTGAACCTAGTTTTTCATCAAATCCCTGCATAACCGGAATTCTTATTTCTTATATGGTGTGTGAGAAAATCACCTCCAACCTAGGAGAGATCCTTAGGTGAATCAAAGTTCATTGGAGGCTCGTATTCATCAGTAAGTACTCGTTATTCCACTTATCTTCATAGATAAATGGTTATTTTCTCTCTCAGAACCATATATATAGTATGTTATGGATAGAGATTTGTGTTATGAATGGTTTTGTGGAAAAATCATATTGGATCTAGTTTAGGTAATGTCCGTTGTGGTTAGTTCATGAAGGTTTGTAGTTTTTTTCTTCATTTTATACAAACGTTTTGATGTAGGTGGATCTAATATTATCTATGATTAATTTATAACATAAATTATTAGTTTTAATTAAATTATTTTATTGAAATTTGGGTAAAATCCTTTTCTGATTATTGTTAGAAAACCCCTTTACGATTATGGTTTTGACATTGTGGAAATTGGAGAAATAGATTAGTTTTTGAAAACTATTTGGGTATTATTTTAAAATTATTATTTAAAATTATGGTTTTTTGGAAATATTTAAATTGGTTTTCAAAATACATTAAAATATGGAAATGATTTTATGTAAAATTGTTTGCCATGGAATTTGGTTTTTGGTAAATTTTGTGGTATGATTTTGGAATAATTAGTGTGGTGTGTGTTGTGTGGGATATAATATAGTAATGAAGTACCACCATCAATGTGGTAAAGATTATTTATGTGAAGTTCCACCATAAATTGTAACACTAATCTAGAGTGTGTGTGGATGCTTGTGCATGTGGACATGGAATGGGTATGCCAAATAAAATGAGAAATGTCTTCAAGGCCATGTTTTTTATCATTCAATGGAAAATTATAAATGGATTTTATATAAACTATTTTTACATCTTAAAACTATTTTATATAAATTTTTCTAACATGATTTTTCCTAGTTTCATGATTTGGAAAGTCATTAGGGAATTCCTAATGTGTTTTGACTCACCCCTCTCTTGGGCACTGTTGTGCATTCTGAAATGTCACCTATCAAGACAAATGTAAAGGCATGGTATTAAAAGTTATTTAGTGGTTCTTCATGATACCTTGGTATTGGATTGTGGATTTGGATCTTGGAGAGGGTTGGATGTTCCTTGTTGATGTAACTTGAGAGTTTTATGTTTTGTAGTCTCTTGGTTCTCTTCTTGTATATCTTTTAGTTTCTGTTTGTACCCTTATTTGGTTTTCATGGGTTTGGTTATGTTTTGAGTTTTATTTCATAATCATGCATCATATAGACTATACATTGTTTATTGATTATATAGATTGGTTGTTTTATCTTCCAAATGGAAATCATCCCGAAATTTATCTTGAGGTCCTTGGAAATTATTTTTAAGCCTTCAGTGTATTGGGGATGTCACCTAAGGACCAGTAGCACACCCATCACTCCTCAATACAATGAGGAGGGGTGGGATGTTAATGTACGTCTTGTGATGATTCTATAAATGAGTTTTCATATATTAATTTTCCATTCACAAAAGGTAAAATAAAATTTCGAACTATGATGATTTCTTGTACAAAATCCATGTACAAATAGAAGAAGATTAATATATTCTTTTAGCTTCCTTATTATCATACAATTTTTCATAACATTTATTATACAAAATTAACATTTAAAAATTATGTGTGAAATTTTACTTTCAATTCTTCTAAGAGCCAATGGGAATAAAAAAGATTATTTACAATATCAGTGTGACTTCATGGATTGGGGTATTACACTAGAATTGCATCTTGTGTTTATGAGTGATAATAAATGTAAAGTTCTACGTGCTTCTTTTGGGATGACACATTAAAAAATAAATTTCTAGAAGTACTAGATATTATAAAGGTTCCTGATGGATATTCAATAAAAATATCAAAATAGGTTAACAAAATAATGTTAAAGATGATATATTTGAAGACTCATGATTATCACATCCTTGTTCAGAAGCTCATTTAAAGTAATAATGTGTATTATATTATCTAATAATTTAATGGTGTAAATGATTCAATTGTGAAATTTTATAGATATATTTGTGATAAAATTTTGTCTATGTATTTCTTGTAAAAAATGTAGGAAGATGCATCATTAATTTTGTGTGAGTTATAGAAAAAATTTCCTCCATAATTTTTCACATGCATGTTGCATCTTACTATCATTCTTCTAATAAAAATAATTCTTGGAGGACCTATTAATTTTCATTAGATTTATCCAACTAAGATAAATATTTATACATTCAAGTCTTATGTTTGGGAAAATAATCATCCTAAAGGTTCCATTACGAAAGGTTACATGGAAAAAATGTATGGATTTATACTCAATGTATTTTCCTGATTGACCAAAATACATAACACACCAATGATAAATTAAGAAGAGGAGTATGGAAAATTTGAATCTAGTTTTCCATCACTCTCCCAAATATTAATATTTCTTGTATCATCTAAATTGGCTAAATTATGCCTTCAAAAGTGTGAGATAGCCCATTACACAATATTTTTTAATTACAATTTGTTTGATGACTACATCAATTAAGTAAATTGAACATGTATATATTAAATCATCCATGTAAATGTGAATTTTTGTTAAATTGTTTCAACATTTATATATATAGAGCATAAAAAAATTATAAATATAATTCATCATTCATTACCTTTGAGAACGAGAAAGAATTTTCATGATAAAAAGTTTTCTACATGGTGGAAATTAAAGGTATAATTATTAATGTAATAAAATAAACCAATAATATTCATTTATTGTTAATATTCATTTATATTTTAATAATTGAGTTTACCGGTAGGCTTTTTATATGAAGAAATAATTGATTTTGATTTTGGTCTTAATTTTTTGGTTTGAGAATGAAAACTAGTTGTGATCGATGGGTATAAATTTATTATCCTTAAATGAGTAGTGAACATTAGAACACCATATGATGGTGTAATGGTAACAGATGTAACATATTTTAATGAAATTTCATTAAATAGTATTCCTCAATATGAAAATGTATCTTATTATCGAGTTGCTGAGAAAATAATAATATTGGGTTATTTATCTCATGGTCACGCCGCTATGATTAAATTCAAGTTGTTTGATTCAATGAAAAGACATGGAAAATTTTTCAATGATCATGGATTTTGATTTATTTACATGACTTTAATTCTTGCTACTAATAAGCCATATGTTTTTTTTCAACATTGGTAAAATATATTTTTTATGTGAAAGATCATATGAGACTTGAATTTGGTGTCATTAATGAAGTAATAAAAATATATATTATTAATTATGATGGGTATTTAATCCACACAATCAATACCCCCATTACCCTTGATAAATTTATTACATAAGATGACTAAAATAGTTCAATATTAAGAGTTGATTTTGAACCTATAGTTGTGGCCAATAATATATAGAATCATCCATATGTGTTCTTAGTTATTTTTTATTTTCATGAATTTTTAGTTTTTAGGTTGGTACTCTTCCAATTTCATTAATGTGGGATTCAATTATTTTGTATTGAACTTGATCATCATGTGAATTTCCAATATGAAGTTGAAGAAATTTTCATTTAATTGCATTTTCTACTGTTGAATTGAACTGTATTACAACCTAAGAGAAAAAAAACTCAAATAATCCAATGTGACTAAATAAGATGAATTGAACTGAAACACAATAATCAATTTAGAATTAAAAAAATAATGAGTAAAAATTAAATAACAATGAAAATTTCCAAATGGCAAAATGACCTAACCCAAAATATGAACCAAATGATCAAAATCAAAAAATGTTCAAATGACCTAATAAAATTACCAAAATAAACCAAATAACCTAACCAAAACTAAATTGGTTTGAATTGAAAATATAATAATAAAATCATATCATAACCATTATTAACATGATAATGATAATGTTATTATTTTTCTATGATAATATATTTAGGTTTTTGTATTTTAGTCATTAAATATGATATGATAATGTTATGTCACTACCTATAATTTATATGGATTGATAATTGGTATCCCATAAATAAGTCACATCACCCCTTATTTCTTGTTTATCAAACACATCACTTACATATGGTTTGTTTTGATAAATATTTCAAAAAATTAAATTGGTTTGGATTTGGAATTTAGAAAACCTCCCATTGTATGTAGTGTAAAGAAATAATTGATTTGAAATGGAATGTTAATGCCCCAAGTGTGAATTATGGAACATGGTAACTTGGGGTACTTATGTGGGGAATGGAATATGGACAAGATAAGTTGGAATAATATGTTTTATATAGACATGATAAACAATTAGAACACAAATTGGAAAATGTTTAAGTTAAAGAGACACTTACTGGAGTGGAATATTACCCAATAGACCTGTTCTACTTGAGTAATGTGCACACCAGGTATGCATTGATCACGAAGATTGTGTAAGGATCAATTATAGATCATACATAAAGTACCCTATAATTTAGTTTCCATGATTCCTGCTATTTTGAATTTTTTATTTTTTCATTCATGGGACATTTGAAATTCTTTAAATATTAATTAGTGATTCAAATTTGTGAAAATTATTTTGTAAGATCTTTTGGAAAGGGGATAGACATCCATATTTATTGGATACCACGAAAAAAGTATTCCAACATTAGTTTTATTTTAAATGAGCATAAATGGTTTATATTATAAATAATAGTTACAGAACACTTGGTGGGATCCTACTAGGATAGTTTTCTTCCACCCTACATATACCTTTGGGAGTATGTTGATCATATTTTATCTGAAATGGGTAATAGAAATGATACTTTTGAAGAATATATGTATTCAGCTTAGTGGTTTGTGAGAACATGGTGGTGACATGGAGGGATATTAACTCACGTATCACATAGAGATGGGTTTTATTTATTTTTGGGAAATTTTTTCATCATTATGGTTTGGTTAATATTATTCCTTATATGATTTTGTATCCTACTGTTTGAATATGTTTTTTCATTCCCTATCTCTATTATATATTCATTTTCTATATCTCATTGTTATATAATAGTGGGATAAACTATTCCCAAATCTATTTGTTGATCCAAAGCTCTTGTTATCATCCCATGGGAATCAAAAACACTCTTATGTTCATTCCATGGGCTAACTCAGATAATCTTTTTAACAGGGATGTGGGATTCACTCTAATCATAACATTTCAAAATATTAGAAACTCTAAAATTTTAGTTTGAAAAAAATAAAAAAAATAAAGATAGTGTTCATAATTCATTGCATTCATTTCATTCTGATCATTACTTTGAGTCTAGGTAAATGTTTTTAGTAAATTTGGGATGGTAAAATTTCATTGAAGCATTTATTTTTTAATATCATGCATTATGATTTAGAGTTAATCCTCCCCTTTGAAGCACAATATTTTAAATATAATTACCCAACAACCTAAATCCTTTGAGTCATTATAAACATAACTCAATTACTCATAATTATTTTTTATTTATGTCTCTATGGGGTATAGAGAGTAGGTCATTTTCAATCCTATGGAAAAGGATCACATACTTATGGTATCGGAAAAACGTTAATTAATTTTTTTCCCAAGAGTGTTGAGAGAAAATAATTAATATTGGGGTAGATTACTACTTCCCATGCATAATGATAATAAATTATGATATGTAAATTAATGAAAGAATAAGGTTCACCAATTTCCAATTAGATAATATAAAATACTTTGGTTGATTATTTCTTTGAAAAGTGTGTAGTTGAATAAATATTTTATGTGGAAATTGAAATTTTGATCATCCCATTGAACATTGTTTGATTTTATTACATTGAAATTGAAATAGTGGTATCATGGTTTCCCTTTCAAATTTATTACTAATTCTAAATGCTTGAGGAAATACATGATTTAGAGTATGGGGTGGTTGACGTCCTTATATTTCAGGAAATATTTTTCATTATAAGTAATAAAAATAAATTATTTTTAATTTATTTTTCATGATTAATTAATTGGTTTATCATTTTATGGGTATTTATAATTTAATTTACATTTTGTGAAAAATAATATTTTTATGATCATATTTGAATGATATTTTAAAAAACAAATTCTTCTTATATAAGAGAAAAATTGGGCCTTAATCCTGGACAAGGATGAATTTTTCAAGCAAAGATGTAGAGGAACCAATACTAGAATGTAGGTTCCTAGGAAATCCAATAGGATCATGAAGTGTGTATTGGGTGGGATGAAGCCTATTGAAATTGTGCAAATAGTAATGGGTCCCTGAGGTTTTTTAGTATACCAAGAGCCCATACCTAGAGAGATCTTTTGTTCCAGGGATGCGACATCTTCATTGATATAACACTTCCCTCCCAAGTGCACATCCAATGTGGGACTCTAATTGCATGTTCAATGTCTACATAGTAGAAATAAACATCATCTCATTTCAACACATAAGTTCGAACACTTAGACACTTCCATTTTCTCCTCGGTTACACCGAAAGTCATTATTCATAGTTGATTCACACTAAAAACCTCCATAGATGATACTTCTGAGCTCAATACCAAGAAAAAAATCTATAAAAATGGCCTGGGAACACCATGAATGATATTTGGGCACTCAGAAAATCCCCATGGGACCATTTTTTACAGAAAGAAGAATCCCCCACAAGGAATGATGAACGCTACACTCCAGTGAGGCTTGGTTATGGTGAACAAGGATGATTGTGAGTGGAAATGGTGATGGCAATTCCTTTCTTCGGTTGATCTACTTATGTGGTGTGCCTTATATCACTAACTTACTACTATTAAGATGATTCTACCAGTTAATTATATTTCTTGCTACTGTCAAACATGATACTAATACTTTGTTCCATCATCTTGCATCCATTAAGACCTTCCATTATTCTATGTTTAGGTCTCCATACTAATTGAATTAGCAAGCCAACATCTCTATTCATGCAACCGTGGTGTGGCTCCACTGATTTCTATTGAAGAGAAATGTTGCAAAAAGTTGTGGATTATTAGTTTATCCAAGAATACATGATGCAAGAAAATCCATGAATCCTATAATATACGTTTTTTTCTATGTATGTCCGACCATGATAAATTAGGAGTTATGATATTATTGAATGCACTAGTGATGATTATTTGAGGCATTTAAATCCTGATGTATGATTTTTTTCATGAAAGTAACTTCCAAAAATCTGATGCTGCCATTGAAAAATGATAATTGGGGATGATAAGGTAGATTTAAATGTGGCAATTAATATTGATAACATAACTATTATGAGGTGGTGATTGATGAATTAATGATGAAATCTCAATCAAAGTATAATAATGTAAGATGATGAGATTTTAGGGCCAAATATGATGGTTTATAAAATAATTATGGGTATTTAGATGAAAAAGATATTGGGACCTCATGTCATAGTTTTGAAGAACCTGAGAAGAATACACGAACATGTTTCACAATTAGGTTTTTCTAAGTGTAACACATTAGGTCATTCAATCTTGCAATAAGTCAATTTTTGACTTCCATGCATGAGTTCCATGTCACAGGAAGCTCATTAATATTTTAAATGGATCTATGCATACAAGCTAAGAATCAAATTACATTAGGGAATTTTAAAATGTATAAATACACGAATAAGAAATAGTTATCATATTTTCAATCAAGAGAAACATAGAGAAGTAACATTCACTTCCTTTAGATGAAAATTTAAATTCTATAGATAATATATTGCATTATTCCATACCATAATGGATAAATATCTTTTTTAATTTGTGATTCATAAAGATTTGAAGATCCCCAAAATTCTATATGATTTATATAAGGATGATTGAACATAAATCACTATTTGAATTTGACTCCATGAATACTTGAAGGAGGAATTATTTTCCAAAAAAAAAGATAGGATTCATTCATATGAAAAGGATAATCCAATTTAAACTGGGAGTGGGATTCTATTTTATTTATTTTTCTAGTAGTTTTAATCTTTTTATTTAGTGTAACTTCATATTCATATTTTAATTAAAGTGTTTTTAAATTATCATTCTATCTATCACTTTCTCCACTATGATCTATTACACTCATAATGATGAGGGACTAATCCAATTCATGGCCTTATGGATATTTTTTCGATGTTCCAAAATTCATTCACTTCAATTCGTTATGTTTTTATTCTTGTTGTAGTGAGGTGAAAACAAATTCATAATATGTGGGTTGTGATCATCCACCACTACTTTTTGAGCTTGTAAATCCGACTCTATTCCTTTGATAAAATTCATTTCTACCCTACTTTAAGAAAAGATTATTAATATGATGTATTTGAATTTACTCAAGAGATTAAACATCTTATGATGGAGCCGGGTCTTGGAAGGTGTCACACTCTAAATTGTGGTGTTTCATTAACCTTGACTATTGGAGGAGTGATGTTTGGTGTGCCAAAGAAATCACTTAGGCATGCTATATTTCACACATAAAAATTAGATATATTAGTTCAGGAATGAACTATCTAATAAAATTTAAGAAATATTAATGGATAATGAAGGAACCCAAGTAACTTACCATAAGATATATAACTTTCTTTCAAGATATATTAATTCTGTAGGCATCTGAATTTTCATGTTTTTTTATTCCATGATCTCAAACCCCCATTTTTCATTGTTTTCATTAAATATTAAAAAACAAAAAAAAATATAATAAGTGAAGAAAGAATAATGTATAATCAACTGAAAATCTTCTTAAGAGAGACAACCCTAATAAACAACATTTCCACACTAGAAAATAAATTGTATCATTTTCACTCTCCTATGATAGTTGTGTCAATGATCATATCAAGGATATGATTATAAGTGTAAAAAGATGATGAAGAACATAATGAGAAAATAAAAATGACATTGTGAGATGACCTTTAGCATTATAAAAATCAGTTTAAAAAGATAAATATCAATGAAAAGACAATATTATATGTTGGTTGTACTAAATATACAACATTGTTATCCATGATGAAGATATATAATGTATAAGCTAGAAAAATATTGAGTGACTCCAAATTTTTTAAGCTTCTTACTCACTTGAATGATATTATATGAAAAGATAATGAGCTTCCTTACCAAACATATGATGCTAAAATGATGTTATGTTCAATGGGTATAATCTTATAAAGAATACATTCCCATACAAATGATTTTATGTTTTTTTCACATGGACCATGAATCACTTAAAATATGCTCAAATTTTGGTTCATCTTGATACAAAAAAGATGAATCAAATCCTGAACAAATGTATGATACTTTCTAACCATTCCATGGTTTATGATCCTATATAAAAGTAAAGTTATTATAAGTAAATTTACAGGGCATGCATATATAAAAAATCAAGATGGGATACTTTTCCACCAGGAATACTCTCCTTAGTAGAAAAAAATTGATCATGAGTATATTTAATATGGGGAAAACTATATAAACCTTCAATTTTTACCATCTATAGATAGATTTAATCCTTTGTGTGTAAAAATTAGAACTCAAAATAAATAGCTAGTTATTTTAGTAAATTATAACTTCCACCATGATAGTGCATGAAACAATAAATAAATTATGTAATCTCTACATATTTCAGAGCTGAAACTAAGGGGTAATGATATTATTGATATTTGTATCCTTTGATTGAAGAACTATAATTAATTTGGTATTTAAGTGTTATATTGTATGATGCTTATAGAAATTTAGCTACATGTTGAGATCCATTTTGTAGAGTTTGATAAATGAATTTCCTTCTTATAAAGAAATATCAATATATATAATTATGAAAATTCTATGGTGTCACATTTTTTAACATGGAACACACTTTGTTAGGTTGAAACATTCCTCAAAGACTATGTCTCTAGAATATTATTTTGTTACCATGATGACATATATATTAATCAAGGATGACAACATTTTATGGGAATTCATAATAATAAAAAACACCATATCCACTAACAACTGATCAACTGTTTGAAGTATTAAATTACATGGTAACCATTCTTTTGGTAAACCTTCATCATAAAACATTATGAAAATTGGTTGAAAAAAGTGAGAAGTTTTATTTTTGAATTACTGTACTATAATTGATTTAGGTTAGATATTTTCTTCAGGTCATGAACATTGGAAAAAAATTATATGATAGTGTCATCGACATGTTACAATATACATCTATAAAAACAAAGGATGGATTTAAGGATAGATTAGAATTTATTGACATGGGGATATGTCAATGGTTGGTGTTAGTGAAGGATGAGAGGTAAAATTTTCATCCTCCAAATACCTATACTATTTCTAGGAAATAAAAATATCAAATTTTAAACATCCAAAATAGTGAAAAGGTTCTAGATTTTTATTTATCAAAAATCAAGAATATTGTGCTAATGAAATATTTAGTGTTAATGAGTTTAAAATCATATGATTGTAATATTTTGCGTTAATATTTAATGCGTATAACTTTAAGTTGAATTATTACAAAATATTATCATATTAAATAAACCAACTTTTTTCTTTTAAAATATAATTAATGTAAAGCTATAGACTTGAAGAAGTCTTCAAATATAGAAAATGAAATTGTAGTCATATTATTTAAGTTGGTGATGTTATTCCCACTGATATTTTTAAGATGATGGTTCACTTAATGGTTCACTTGTTTAGAGAGATCTAGATTTGTGACCTAGTACATTATATATGGAAGTAACCTAAAGAATTTTATATAATGATTTTGAATTTGTTTTTCAATTTTTTTTTCATTTAGAAGGTTTTATTACAGAGAGATATATTATTGAGGAAGCATTTAAATAATGTTAAACAACATGTCTGTTGTAGAGAGAATAGGTCTACAAAAATTTTATCATAGTGGGATACATTTATGTAAAGGAATATCTTGTAGAGATTTTTCCTCAATTACCAAAGGAAATTGATATCAAAGTCACCTATTGATTTTACATAACAATTTAGATATTACGCTAGATATTGTAACCCATAAAATAATTCATAGGCTTTTGAATCTATAAAGGGATAAAATTTGGGTTTCAAATAAATATAATCAATAGTTTTTAGGATGGTTTAAAGACCATATTTTTAAGGATTTTGGTGAAAGTCCAAATTATATTTCAGAATAACTTCAATAGCTACCCAGGGGAGCAATTATGTATGTATTATCTTATAATACTTATGAAATTAATGGTTATATTTTTATAAAAAACAACATAAAGAACATAATACCCTAAAAAATAGTGAAGTTACTCTTATGGAAGAAGTTATGCATGTATTGGGTACCAAAGATAGAAATCCAATTTATGTGAATAGTTCATAGTTGGAATACCCAAACAAATATGGGAGTTAGATTATATAACATTGAAAATGATTAATTTTCAATGTAATGGGTAGATAACATGATTATAATTAAAATAGAAGAATTGGAATTCATGAAAGTGTATTGCAGTTGGGAAGGATACAAGGATAAAAAATTTATAATGGAATCATATGCAGTACAATTATTTTAACATCTAAATCCTATAAACAAAAAGTGTTTAACTGTTCTTTCATCAACCAAAATGACTCGAGGGTCATATTTCAATTCAATAGAGGATAAACTTTTAATTGGAACATTTTAATCATTTAACAGTGGTCCTAATATAGATGAGTTCTTGTATATCATAGGATACCATAAGGATAGGATTTGGATACATAATAGTGTGGTAAAATCCATTCAACATTTAAAGAAACAAAATCAAGTTCAATAATTATGAAAAAAGTTTTTTAATATAAATTTCATTTTTAGGTTGTATTTTCTCTTCACTAATGTATTTAAACAATCTAAATTAATTTTTCATCGACTTATATAGAATGTACTCTCTCCACTCATCGATGCTCCCAATCCTAAGGGACAATTGGTTTCTCCACATGCTGATTCTTTAAATCCAGAGGAATAATAGGTTTCTCCAAATACTGATCCTACCAATTCGTATGAATAATATATTGAAAATATTGAAATAGAGAAAAGTGTAAAAGCCAAATAACCTATGTCTGAGAAAAAATAGGCGTGTTATAGTGAATTTGTCTTAAAATATATTAAGGAAAGAAGAAATAACATAAAAAATTAAGGTTGGATAGAATGCATCTGACCAACATGTTTACCCCAATAAGTTCATTTTAAGTAGTTACATTAGGGTAACCACTCAAATGAATGTGCTGATTGATATATATATGTGACACAATGTTTTGATCATGATAAAGACACTATTTAGGAAGAGATTAGGGTAGCATTATGATATAAATCCTCTATTTTACTAAAAAATAAAATAATAAAGTGTTGATTTAATCTTTATTATCCATTTTATAGTTCATTAATAATATAAAACCGTCGAATGAAAAAAATAATAGTCATAAAAAAAATCCTAGAGCCTTTCATACAATTCTTTTGAAGCTTCATCTCAGGGATACTAATGGAAGAGTAAACCATCACTAACAATAGATATATATACATATGATTAACCAAGGAACATGAAATTCATTTATTATCTATCATAAGGAGACAAATCTTAGGTACATTGTTATTAGTAGTACTTTAATTGGAAATACATATATTAATCACTTTGATTAAGAATTATTTATTTATGAAACATGAATAGAGTGTTGAAAATAAGTAGGGTGCATTGAAACTATTGTACCCCAACCATAAATAAAGGATGTGGTATGCTTCATATGAAAAAATGGAATTTTTTTCTAAATTTATTGTAATACTTTTATTCAGTTCGGAACAATAATAGAATTATGATCCTTTGTCTATATTCAGATTTATGAATCCAAATACAAATCCACTTCCAACACACGTCATGTGTTATGGAAGGATTCTCTTGTACATAAAGACAGAAGAATATTATATAAAAGTGCACAAAAAGTATAGGAATCATGTGTTAGTATAAAATAATAAAAATTTGTTCTATTTTAAATAGTATAACATAAAATTATTACTTCTTTTCCATTGTTTTTATCAAATTTAGACATAAGAATCGCCATCAACTCTAGCATATGAACAACTACTTTTAGAGGCCTTGAAGTGAATAATACAATATGGTTGCGTCAAAGGTGTGGGTTTTGGAGTGTATCATACAACATATTTTGAGAAAATTAATGAATAATGGGATAGAAATAATAAAATGGATGAGATTCAGGGATAAATAAATTTTCTATAAGAAAAATTTAATTGTAATACTTATTATTTAGAGAATGTTTTTATAAGAAATATAAGAAAAGAAATAACAAAATTACAACCACTACATGAATATCCAACCCCATATCCTTGAACCTCGTTATTTCCCTCAATGGTCTTCCTTACCTGAGTTAATCAATTTTATCATAAATTTTCATGTAAAATGTGAATCATATGGATATTGAGAACTTTATTGTATTAATATTCTACTGGGTAAAATAAATTGTGATTTATATATATCAAAACCCTCTAATAACCTTGTTGTTCAGTATATATTGTATAATACCCAAGTTGACACTCTACACAATAAAAAACTTCCAAAAGATCATGTGTGAGTGTGGATTCAAGCATCTTATGAGCTAATCATCATGTTACATTTTCCACATACTGATATGGATGTTCACATAGGTGAAATTTCTAGAGGAACTTTCTTTTTATATCCATTTGATCATGTAAAAATACATTCCTATAAATATGTATGTCATTTAAAACTTATATTTTTTTACCAAAAGCCTTAAAAAATTAATGAAAAAAATTCATGAGCTATGGAATGTTGTTACAGATGAAGAAAATGAAGGGGAAAGAGAGATTCCAATAAAAGTAATCTATAGCATCAACCAATCGATTGAAAATAACTTCTACGGTTACATTTACCCTTCTAGTTCAATAGTTGTAAATACAGATATTATATGTTCATAAAAATAAAACATCCAAATAAAATATTATATCCATCATTGTTTCTTAAGAACAAATATATGGATAATCCATTATAGACTATCTTAGTATTAAGAATGTAGATGGAATCCACAATCATGGATGGTTTGAAGTCTCAGTTATAAATGTATATGTGTGGTGCATGTTCATAATATGTATTTCCAATAACATATATACTATGTTCATTAAAGTTAATTTACATTCATAATTTTTAGAACATATATATATACAATGTTAAAGGAAAACCCTACCCAAAAAAAATTGGACTCATTAGTACTCACATCACTTCTACCAAAAAACAACACTAGATGAAGATAAATATTAAAAAATAGTGAACCAATTGGATTCAATGTTTGAAAATAAACTTAAAAAAGATGAATTCTTTATAATACCCACAATGCATGACTAAAAATCTAATATCTAATCATCTAAAATATATTTCCACTTCTTTCTATACATATTCCATTTTTAGGGAGCATTGGTTGAAGATTAAAATCAATATAGATACTCCAAAGATTTATTTTTTGTACTAAAATCTTGTAATACAAACAAATCGACCATACATGATGATGTTTATCAGTTTTTAACTCACTATATTCAACATTTCACAAATAAAATTCACATTATAAATTTTATATTATATATTAATGAAAATGATGTTATGATATGGTAGTGTTTAAATATCATCAAAATCATGGTATGAATACGGTCCATGAGCATAATAATCAAATTAATTTCTACAACTTGATATGTATTAGGGTATATATGAAAACATTTCACTATCAAAAAAATTTTTAAAACAAATTTCTTGTTTTTATCAATGTTTACACTATATTTGAATCAAACTAATGGAAAATATTGTGGTTATTACATTTCCAAAATTTATGAAAGATATCATATTCCATTAAAAAACTAGGATACCCAAAGAGGTTTTAATGAAGATAATTACAATTTCATTAAAATATTTTTGAATATTTTTTATTAATATTTTTCTAGTAGTACCAGGATTATTGAAAATCATCATATTAAAAAGAGGAAACTGATTTGTTTATACCACAACAACACTCCAACACACCCATAGAGATATAAGATATTTTTCCAATGACATAAAACCACATATGAATTCGTACTATTTAATATAATACATTTATCTTGATATTTTTAATCAAGTAGGTTGTATACTAGTTCTATCTCCTAAGTTTCTCTATATCTATTTATTTGAATTTTAAAAAATTAATCTTTCCTACAGAACACCATGGGAATGGATTTATTTAGGATATATAATTTCCATCATAGGTCATGATATATTAACTTTTTTTAATGAATAGAATCGAAAAATCATGTCTCACATTATCCGTTAATGAAATTTTACTCGTGATGCACCCAATATATCCTACTTCTCAGAAAACATATCATGGTTTTTTCAACACATAAAAGTATGTGACTCATAATATCAATTAATAATAATCATAAATTTTAAGGATAATTACAAATGTCCTCATATAAGAACATCAAATGAAAATATAAATTTGGATTTACTATTGGAAAGTCTCATTCTCTTAATCTCTTGAACTAAAAATTACAGAAGGCATACACCATGAGAAGGTTCCTGAATGTACAATGATTCTCCACACTTGATAAAATATATCATTTTCCCCTATAATTAATTTTTATTTCTATAGAAAATATATTTAATTATAAAATCTTTTAACTTCTTGGATATAATAATAGTGGGGAGCTTCTATGAGCTTTCAAGGTAAATAATACTCTTAGTACATTATCACATACTATGTCACACAGAATAAAAACCATGATGTCTTAATAAGTCTATTAGTATTCAAAACAATGAATAAAAGTAATCATAATGTATAGATAAGTTGGTTCTTGGGAACCATCTCCGAGAAAAAGACCCTACCAAAACACCTCACTGGTAACCAGAAACCTCTCACATAATCTAACTTTACACCAAACCCTTCTACCCAAAAACATGAGGCACACACAAGAAAAACTTAAAAAATTGAATCTTCATGGTACATATAACTAGATTAAAATTTAAAATTCATGGAAATAACAATCCAATTACAAATCATAAAATTACAACCAAAAGAGAGAAAATGATAAAGAAAAAACTAGGTAAACATACATCAAATCATACAGTAATGTAAAATTGTTAGGTATATTATGTCTAATACCCTTATAGGGGGGGTGAATCAGGGTATTTTAGACAAAAACTAAATCCCCTTTAGATCTAGTTTCTTTGTTAAATAAAAAACACCGATCTCTTTCTCTCGTAGCAATATATGAGTAGAAATGAAATCATACACAAGACAAATGAAACTTTTCTTGGTTCACCCTTACTAGGATACATCCAAGGAGTATACAATTGTGATGTGCCGAAATAAAAAATCCACTAAATCTCACTTCCAATTTCAATGTCCGACTAGATTATTTATGCTTGTGCTCACTGCCTTTACAAGATTTAGAGTCTACTCACTACATTCACTAGGGTCATTGCCTATGTATCTTCCTCTAGCTCACTTATAGTGGTAAGGATCACCACCTTACAATTCCTTTGCCGACTTCTATTTGAAGAGATCAACAAATAGTTTATGGACATGTAGGTCCCTTCAATTCCATGAGATCACACATCCTAAAATTTAGGTAGATTCTCTATTGAAGTTCCTTTTTCACCCATAGATGAGATTCAATATTCTATGTACTGTTAGATAGTAGGAATTAAAATTGAGAACTATTTTAGTTCATTTGAAATTTTCATTGAGTCCTCCCTGAACAACTTTTCATGTTTTAGAAACTACGTAGCCGGTATTCATCACAGACAGTCTCCCCATGAACCATATTTCCTCCGTGTATCATCCCTACTTCACAAACTATCTCTGTATTCGTAAACTGTCTATCATCCTCATATCATCCTTGATTTGTGGGCTATCTCAGCTTCTACTAATTGAATCTCATATGCATACTACCTCTTCTTATACAGACCATCTATCCTCCACATATAGGGTCTTCCTCCATTGTGTACCATGTCTTTCTCCTCTGTGTATCGTGTCTTCCTCTTCCGTGTACCGCTTCCTTTGTGGGATATAGTTCACCTCAAAAACCTTCAATAGAAATGATTCTATGTGAACCGCTTAACCCATCACGGAATTATCCACGCTGGACCTTTTTTTGAACGTCACTGAATTCCTAGAGGAAATATTCTTTCTTTTGAAAACCACTTTAAGTAATGATGGGATTAACACTATTGATATAGGAAAATAGATCTGACAAATATTCTAATCTATGATTACCCAAATCATCAATGTAGTACAACCTACACCACACACTAGTTCTTCCGTGAACTATTTCCCTATACAGTCCACATACTGACTTTCTTCCTTCACAGTGACCCCAATCACCATCTCATGTTTTTCCAATGACTCCCTTCACATTTTATCAAATCATTGCCTCATTTCCTTCTATGTATCTTGGGGAGAAGTCTCCAATTACTTAGACTCTGACTTAGATTATCCATACTCTATAATTTCCATGAAATATTTGGTGATAAGGGTAGGGGAGGATGAAGATCGGTCCGAGGATTAAAACTCAATTGTGCAAATTTTTTTGAAAATTAGAAATGAAAACCGAAGCACACAATTAAATATCAAGGATTAAATTAAAACATGGAATTTGGAAGGAAAAACCCCTCAATGAATAAGATTAAAAAATCACAAACAACTCTTAACTATCAACTATGAATCATAGACTACAAAATTGATGCAATTACATAACTTGAATTACAATGAGAGCACATAAGAACCTATGTGAAAACCACACCCTCATATGACTATATCTTATCTATGATAATCATCCATGAAAAAATTTCACCCATTATAGAAAAAATTGAAAAATTGGAGTTATTTCATTGTATTAAATAAGTCATTTCACAAAATGATTTTCCAGTGCTTTTTGGTGCCCACATCGCACTATTTCCCACACCTAGAAACTTCTACCCACATGACTGCTCCTTTTTTCTCACCTTAATTGCATCACCCGTACTGCACCCTTTTCAAGGCCTTTGAATTGACTTAATTATTGTGTGTGGAAATTAAATTCAAAAAATATATCCATGTTATAAGAAATAAAATCTCTACATTTTGGAAGTCACCTGATGTTGGAAGGTTTGAATAAATTCAAACACCAAATTATTTCCCTACTTTGTTTATCTTTGTGTGAGATATTGGGTGAACCCCATCAATATTCCCCTTCAACCAATAAAATAAGGATATGAATTCCCACAAACTTAGTTGGCCTTGTAATTATTATGTCATTTCAATCAAAGAGATTCCATTTGTGTATCTTGGAGAGAAGTATCCTCTACCATGGACTCTAACATGGTGTGTCCACACTCAATGATGTCCATGAAATCTACTGTTACAAGAAGAATCAGAATTTGGATACACCGATTATCATAATTATACTTCATCAATTTTGATTTCCATGCTTGATTAGTCCCCAGTTTTTATGGAAGTTTTAGAAAAATGATTTGGTATTTGAGAAAAAATATAGAAGTAGATTTTAGAAAGTTCTGATTAGTGGTACTTTTTATGAGAGTTGGTGAATTGAGTAGGGTGAGATGATAGTGATAATGGAAAATGGGTGGGTAATTTTTTATTAAAATAGAGAGAGTGGAAGAGGGAGGGAGAGGCATGGAGTAAAAGTAAAAAAATTTAATTTTTTTTTGAAATTTTTAAAAAGGAGTTGAAAAAAGTAACATATGGGAAAAAACAACATGATTTGAAAAAATTTCTAAGTATCTTTCTTCCAATGGATAACACTAAAGAGAAGGTGAAAATAAAAAAAATGAAATACTACATGTTGGACTAATCATCATCTTCTTCCTACAACCACTTCAATTGATGAGTTCTTGAAAAATATCACATACCACTTTAGAGAAAGCATGTCAGATATCACATAAGACATAATTTTTTGGGAACACAAAATCAGATGCATATACCGATTGTTGGATGTGATTGAAAAAAAAAACATGGATGGAAAGAAAAAAGGAGCGAAATTTATTTCTTTAACTCATAACGATTTAAAGCACTTACAAGAACACCCTATTTATAGGGATATAAACACATAGAAATAAAATCATAAAAATGAAAATGGTATTTTGATTTTTTTGTAGTAGTTACTACCCAAAATTAAAAGCATTTAAATTTACTCATCAATTAGTGGAAGAGGGTGCACAAGTGAGGAGATGCCATAATCCTTGGTCTTACTTTCTGTATCTCCATACCAATCTCCATATTAGTATAAAAAATGTGATGCACTTATGACAGTTTTAGTGAACCTTAAAAATGGCTCGATGAATGTATATGGATTGAAAAAACATTTATTCATCCTCTTCCACCATAGAAGAAGAATACATCTGATGTGTTCATATGAAGACTCTATAGAAGCACTGGTCTTATTCATATAATAATTATTGGACTTTATAGTGTCACCTCTTTCCATTTCTTACTATATAATGAAAAATAATTATTTACAATAATTGTGAAAAGATAAGTGGTGACAGTATTAAAAATTCATGACAAATAATGAATTAAAACTTGAGAAATTCCCATGTCATTAATCATCCACAAATAATGGATGATGCACACACAATGAGGGGGAAGGTTATAATCATATTCAAGACTTTTTTTTGAAGGATGATCTATATCCGTGAGGTATATAGTGATCAAGAGTGTCAGAAACCCTATATTGTCCAGTGCATTTTCCATGTACGCTACTAAAGTGGGTTTGTAACCTTAATGTAACCACATCACTTTTTTGTATGAGTGTTGATTAAATTGTTCCACAAATTTCAAACATCAAAATTATTCAATAAAAAATAGATAAATTTGATAATTAGAAATAAAATTATGAATAAAGGTCATGAAAATACTAATCTAGATATTTAAGGAGTCCCATCAAACCTATTTTCCTTTAAGATCCAATTGACGAATCCATTAGAAGCATCAAACATGGTACACATCTTCTTTTTTATATTATGTGATAATGTATCAGATTTAGAAGGATCCCAACTGATAAATGAAATAATGGGTTATATATAATAAAAACTGTGTTTCTATTGACAAAAAAGTCTAAAATATTCTTTTAAATGAACCCTTGGATGATATTTGTGAATTTCTGTAATTCCTCCATTATTCCATATGAATCCTAAATGTCATCATTGTTTGTTTCGATAACACTGATTTTGGCTTCCATTTTTGTATTTCTCCATAATGCATCTAAAAAATCATTCCAATGAAACACATGTATATTTTTGTGATACCATTTATTACCATGGTCAGCTTATTTATTCTTGTGGTGGACCAGAGCCTTGATAATCAACAAGAACATTATTTATTTTCAAAATAAAATTAAATATAATTTTTCAAAATTCAAAAATTAATGGAGAGTAATACGTTATTAATCTGATAATTTCTTTTTTATGGGAATAATGTATGATATTGAAGTCAAAAATATAAAATATTATTAAACATGGGTTCATGTCTTCATTCTATTTATAATGATCAATATACCAATGTGCTTCATATCTTATTACTATTCAGGGAAATTGAACATCCATAACATAACGCACAAGTTTTTCTAATGTTGTGGAAGATATGTCTATGCTGATACTCATCAATGGATTGGAAGATAATTTCTGAGCAAGGTCATAAATTTCTCACCCTCCCATCCCTAAAATTAATCTTTATACATGCTTAAAAACCCTTTTACATCACACAAGTGTGGTTGAGAAACATAGGAAGGGTATGTGTATCACATTGGGAAGACATCTGGGGAAAATAAATAAACATGGTTTTCCATAAAAAACCATGTTTACATGGTATTAATGAGATGGATATGAGATATGGGTACCTTCTAGAATGAAAATCCCATTTTCTCAGAGATGGCTGAAACAAAGTCCAGTGGCATGTAAGTTGTGGTCCCACCATGAATGGTTCTGCTCTAGACTAAAACTAACAACTATAGACAAAAACTTGGTCTCGAAATGGTATTTGATGCCAAGAATACTAACCCCATAAAACAAATACAATTTTGTTATTTTCTTTATGGGTTGTAGGATAAGAGACCTGACTTCGCCCTTCAATTTCTCAGCTACCTTCACATTCCCTTCGTCCACCATTCATCTGTGCATCCATTCATGAAGGAGTAATACTTACTGATATATAATATAGGGATGGAAATGATGAGATTACCACATTGGCGCCATCCTCGAGTGATCTGAGGAAATTGAAGTCCCACAAGTTGAGGGGGTAATTTCCAAATTTCCGCGTCACAGAGGACTGCTCCACACTACTAACCAGAGATCTGTTGTTGGAATCCATGGAAAATGGCACCTTTCCCCTGAACTGAGAGAGAGATATATATATGATAGTTACAATGCATCCTTCTTCTGTCATTGCACAGTCCTCTATTTATTTTATTTATTGTTGAGGGGTCAATAAAGGGAAACTAAGGAAAAGAATTCATATCCTTTCTGGGGCATCGACTTTAATCCTTGATGGGTCATCTCACATTGGAGTCATATAGATTTATACTTTCCTACACACTTGGCCTCTCACCAACCACACATTCACCATTGGGAGTGTATTTTTATATTAAAAAAATCATCATTAAACAACCCTTAACTCAAATATTTACCATTAAATCCAAAAGTTTTTGAATGAAATGGATTATTTTTTACATACTGTCTAAAATACACGTTTTAAAAAAAAATTAACGTTCGAATAGGTATTTAATAATAAATTTTAAAATTTTAATTAAAACTAATATAATTTACATTTACATAACAACCATTATAATACTGAACATCTATGTTATTTTCAATTTTATAAAAATGAATATGTATATATAATATTTTTTCACATTCTACTACTTTTTAAAATATAAATAAATATATTCTAAATTTATTACATGATAGAATAATAATTTACACATAATTTAATTTAAATTTATTGATTAAAAATAATTTTAGTAGTAATAAAAGTAATATAATTTACACTTACCTAAAAGACACTGAAAAATATAAACTTATGTTATTTTCAATTTAATAAAATTTAATATATATAATTTTTTTTTGTCATTTTTCTACTTTCCAATATTTAATTAATTATATTTCATACTTTAATACATCAAATAATAATTATTTACACTGAAAATAATTATTAAATAATTTTTTATAAAAATATTTGCGTACCATTAAAAAAATAATTTTCTATATATTTTTAATAATTTTAAATATGATACTCACTATAACTAATATAATTTTAATAAATTATATAGTAAGAGTATAATATATTATAATATATATTTATATTACATTAAACATAACATATTTCATATGCATATAAATATATTCAGCTTACCATTTAAATAAAAAATATATAAATTTTTAAAAACAAATTTATGCTAGTGTATAGAATATTATAATTTCAAGGTTATATTAATTTAAAAATAAAATATTTTATATTAATAAAAATACATTCAAATCTATATTTAAATTAAAAATATATACATTTTTAAAAACAATTTTATTTCCCTAAATATAAATTATATTTTATAGACACCATTTTTTAATTTCTAAAACATTTAATATGAATTATATCATACAACAAAAAATAACTCATTTATAAATTAAATCATATAAAAGAAATGAAATTATACATTTATACGTGCAACAATACATATTAATTAAATAAACCATAAACAAAAAAAAACTACCCATCTCATATTAAATAAATAAACCATACAAGAAAAATATATAAACCATAAAATAAAAATAAATAAACACAATTAAACAATTAAAATTTTAAACAAAAAATTTACCTTCATAAAAGGAGAAAATATATGTTGAGAAAGATTTTTTGCAGGGCTTCCAAACAATAATCAGAGGAGGGTAATGAGATCTGGGTGGGGGCCTCCTTTTATAGAATTTGGCATATAGGTTTTGTGAATCCTATTAATGAATCCTTCATGGCGTTTACGAAGGAAGTGTGAATAGGGTTTTATCTTCCTCCATCGTGCCTATGAAGCATGAATGAGGTTCACACTTATCTTGTAAAAGAATGAGAAGCCTGAACCCCATTCAAAATTCTTAGATCCCATTTTTAATATTATCAGGGAATCTAACCCATTAATAATATTTATATTTTTATAAAACCCATAAAAAACATTGAACTCTAAAAAAATAGAGTTGAAAAGATGTGAGATTCTGAATGGGAAATGATTTTAGCTTGCTTGCCACAACTCATATTTATGTGTCATATGTCCCTACATTTTAAAAATCAATACATAAAAATTTTCTCAATAATTGAAGAAATTACTAGATCCTATCTTGAGTTTAACCTCTAAACACACGTTTTTAAAACCTATAATTTCTTTAAAAACAACTTAATTAGTCATTCTGATCACATTGTGTGTCAGATTAGAGGTCAATCCATTATAACATGTTAGAAATAATTCCAATATCATGATTCTATGAGTACACCTCAACCAGAGATCATCTTCTAGGTTTTAATAATTATTTTCTCATTTAGAGTTTTAAAGCATGAAAAATGTAGTTTCAGTTATCCCAAGAAAACCACAACTCTGATTGATGCAATGTATATTAATACATTTCACAAATAAGTTAGTGGTCGTTGTATAAATATTTCAGGGCAATTCAATGTCCTTTTCTTGGTTTTGAAACATTTACACATTTTTTTAATGATTTTCAATTCATTACACTTCTAAATATTGGAGTTATACTATCAGACCTATACCCACAATTATACTTAACCATTGGTATAACATGTATATGGGAAGGTTATACAAATTGTTTTTAAAAAACTATTGGTGTATATAAAAATATACCAATGGTTTTAAAAAAAAATTTGTACAACCATCATCAAATATCTTAGCCACACACCCTCCCCTCCTCCCATCCCATTCCCATCTAGATTAAACCCTAAGACCGCCATTCTATTTTCTTCCCCCACCCACAACGATCTCTCTCAAGTCTGTGTTTTGATCATGTTTCCATTGACCCTCAAATTGGTGAGTTCCAAATCCATCATCTCTTCTGCCAAAAATCATTGCCTTTTTTTTTGAAGTAGAAAACACTAACCAAGATTATTTTGTTTAAGGATTCTTCATGATTCAGTGAATGCGTGTTAGTTTTGATTATAATTTTTATCATATTTCATAACAAATATGATTGCATGTGTTGTGTTTTTTAAATTTTAGTTACTTAATACTTATATATAAATCCAATATACACTACAAGAAAACAGGTTTTTGTGACGGGCCCATCGCCCGTCGCAAATAGTCTTTGGAAAAGGACTATTTGCCACGGAAAAATTCCAATCGAATGTAGCCTTTAATAAAAAACTATTTTTCAATGGGAAAAACTAACCTGTCACAAATACCTTTGGCACACATGCTTTCCAAACCACGAGAAACTTATTTGCGATGGGGATTTACCCCCATCATAAATACCATCCATATTAATTGTTGTTTATGAAGGGAATTAATTCTCATCCCAAATAAACAGTCAGCATTAGAGCATTTGTGACCAGACCCATCATAAACACCTTTTTAACCGCCGATAGGGTCATTAATTGTGAGTACTAATTACGACAGGGCAAACATAACTAATAATTAATAACAAGTATTAGTAATTAGTAACAATTAGTGGTAATTAATAAAAAATAGTGTTAATTAGCAATAAATATAAATAAATAGTAATAGTTGTTGGTACTCAGTAATAATTAGTGGTACTTTCTAATAATTAGTAATAATTAGTAATAATTAGTAATAATTTGCAATAATTAGTAATAATAAGCAATAATTTCTAATTATTTTCCATAATTAGAGATAATTAGTGGAAATTAGTGGTAATTAGAAATAATTAGTGGTAATTAGCATTAATTAGTGGTAATTAGTGATAATTAGTTGTAATTAGTGATAATTATTGGTAATTTGTGGTACTTAGTAATAATTATTGGTAATTAGTGGTAATTAGTAGTAATTAGTAAAAATTAGTAAAAAAACACTAGTAATTAGTGATAATTTGTAATAACTAGTAATAATTAGTGGTACTTATTAATAATTAGTCTAAATTAGTAATAATTAGCAATAATTTGTAAAAAATTCAAAAAATTACACATAATTAGTATAATAAGTAATGATTAGTAATCTTTAGTAATAATAGGTGGTAACCAGTGATAATTATTAATTATAATTAGTAAATATTAGTAATAATTAGTGGTACTTAGTGATAATTAGTATTAATTGTTGGTAATTAGTAACAAATAGTAATAATTAGAGGTAATTAGTAAGGATTATTGGTACTTAGTAATAAATAGTGGTAATTTGTAATAAATTGCTGTAATTAGAAATAATTAAGGGTAATTAGAAATAAATAGTAATAATTAAAAATAATTAGTGGTAATTAGTAATAATTAGTATAATTTAGTAAAAATTAGTAATAATTAGCATTAATTAGGGGTGCTTATTAATAATTAGTGGCAATTAGTAACAATTAGTGGTAACTAGTAGTCATTATTAATAATTAGTGGTAATAAGTAATAATTAGTGATAGTTTGTAATATTTAGTAATAATTAGTAATAATTACTAGTATTTAGTAAATATTAGTGGTACATAGATGTAATTGGTGATAATTAGTCACAATTAGTAATAATTGGTAATAATTAGTAATAACTAGTAGTAATTTGAAATAACTAGTTGTACTGAGTAATATTTAGTAGTACTGAGTAATAATTAGAAATAATTAATAATAATTATAAATACTTGGTGGTACTTAGTAATGTTTAGTAATAATTAGCAATAATTATTAGAAACTAGTAATAATTAGTAAAAATTAGTAGTACAAAGAAATAAAAAGTAATAATTAATAATAATTAGTGGTAAAAAGTAATAATTAATAATAAATAGTTATAATTATCCTTAATTACTAATAATTATTAATAATTAGCTGTAATTAGTAATAATTAGTGATTTTTATTAATAATTAGCATTATAGAGTAATAATTAGTAACAATTAGTGGTAATTAGGTATAATTAGTTGTAATTAGTAATAATTAGTAGTAATTGGTAATAATTAGTTGTAATTAGTAATAATTAGAGGTAATTAGTAATAATTAGTCTTGATTAGTAATAATTAGTGGTAATTAGCGATATTTTGTAAAAATTAGTGGTAATTAGTGGTAATTAGGAATAATTAATGGTGATTATGAATAATTAGTAGTAATTAGTGATAATTAGTGCTAATTAGTAATAATTATATGTAATTAGTAATAATTAGTAATAATAAGCAATAATTAGTAATAACTAGAGGTAATTATTAACAATTAGCATTAATTAGTGATAATTAGTAATAATTATTAATAATAAGTGATAATTAGTAATAATCTTTTGTAATTGGTAAAAATTATTAATAGTAAGTAATAAGTAGTAATAACTTGTGGTACTTAGTAATAATTAGTAATGATTAGTAATAATTACTAAACATTAGCGGTAATTAGTATTAATTAGTACTAATTAGTGGTATATAGTAGTAATTAGTAGTAATTAGTAATAATTAGGAATAATTATTAATAATTTTTAATAATTTGTAATAATTAGAAATCATTATCAGTAATTAGAACTAATTAGCAGTAACAAGTGGTACTTATTAAAAAAAATCAGTAATTTGTAAAAATTAGTGGTACATAGTAAAAAATACCGATACTTACTAATAATTAGTGGTACCTAAAAAATAATAGTTTAGTTACAAAAACTAAGCCATATATATATATATATATAATTGTTAAAATTTACATGTAAATTATAATTTTTATAATTTTCTACTCTTTTTTATTTATTTTTTTTATCAAATCAAAAAAAATTTCTATTTAAAATTTTAAAGAGAAATATGGAACAAGGAAGTCAATAAAAGTCTTCATTACATGATAACGATTGGATTCATCATCAGCAGAATCCAAACAACTGTGGTATAAATCCTATATATATTGAGGGATTTGAAGCTTTTTTTTTATCATTTTCATCATCAAAACCAAAATTTGTTTTATAAGGGTCAATTAAGTTTCCATGTAAGAAATGTGTTTTGAGGAGGATTACCACATTAGAAAATGTTGGGGGTCATCTATTGAATTTTTGATTTTGAAAAGATTGAGTATTTTGGTATCAACATGGTGAACAAAATTAGATAGAAGTTATTAATAATTTGGTTCCAGATCCATCATGGTTTCAGACTTAAGTATATGATGTTGCTAGTCAGTCTTTAAAACAAACTAAAACCTAAGATGATATTAATTTCAATCTTTAGTTAGAAGCATCATGATTTTATGAGATGTTAAATTCTTCTAAGGATGCATCTTATCCTCATTGTAAGATAATAAAATTTTAAGAGGTTTCAAAATATATGGCTATTAAATAATAAAATTGAATGATAAATAGATTCATTGATATGATATTCTATTTGGTTAAATCACTATTACATAAAGGAAATGTGTTGCCAAAAATTTCTATTAGAGGAAATGGATGGTTCATAATCTGGGTCTTGGTTATTAGAAGATTCATGAATATTGAAATTATCACATCCTATATTATGGTGAAAATGAGTTGTTAATTAGTTTTCCTACATGTAGAAAATTGAGGTATAAAGAGGCTCAATTAGGGAAGTCTAGATTGATTCTTGTTAAACAGTTATGATATTTTCCACTAAAACATAGATTACAACATTTATTTATGTCTTAAAACAATGTTTCATTGATGTCATAGAATAAAATCATTATTTCAACCAGTACAAGATTAAATCATCATTTTGACGGTGATCCAAGGAATCATTTTGACCAGGTATATCCATCTTTTTATTCAAAATACCTAAACCTATGATTTATTATTTCTAATGATAGTTTCTATCCTTTTTATTTTTACAATATTAAATATTCTATTTGGTCTAAATTTATAACTTCTTACAACTAACCTATTTTGATATTTATGAGTGACCCATATATCTTTTTGACCTTTTTAATTCTAGGAAATTCAAAAAAGAATATCAATTTTTATTTGAATCCATTATGTTGGGAAAAATACCTCATGGTATTATTGATGAATTTTTGAGATGATTGTGTTTGTTGACAAAGTGGACCTCTGTGTTGTGTTTGTTGACAAAACAAACCATAAAGAACAAATTTGTTTACATAGGGGATTTCATGGTGGCATGTTGAGTTCAAGGGATATTGTTAATGATCAATAACTAATTAAAGAACATCGAAAAAGGAATGGATGATCTGGAGGCGGTTCAAAAAGAGCTGATACAAGGTGGGCCATTTTCCATGTTTTCCATATTTTTGGACCTCAAAATCGACAAATGAAAAAAAGTGTTTTTGGCAAAGGGACTTGTGCAATGGTGTCTTGGAGTTGTGGAAACTTTTGCTCCATTTTTTTCGAGATCAGAAGATCAAAATATATAAAAGGAAAAAGAGGCGCCCATGTTTTGTGTTTGGTCACGCAAGTGACTAGGGCGGCAGAGACTAGGGCGGCTGGACTTGTGCGCCGAGAGGACACTTGCACGGCGGCGCTCTGGGTGCCCAAATGCCTATAAATAGTGGTCAAACCCTCCCCATTCAGGATGAGTTCAACACTTAGAGAAAATCACATCTCCCTTCGCACAGATGTAGTGGTCGCGCAAGTATAAAGATATTCGGATGTTGCACGCCAGTTGATAGTTGCGAGCCCAAAGTGGTTTGGGCAAGAAAGGGTGTGAGTAACCCAAGTTTAGAGTTGAAGAAAGGGGTGTCGTGCAGGTGGTTTTGTGACACTTGCGTGCCAGGCTTTGAAGAAGCATGATATTTGATAGTTGCGCGCCAAAATTGGTTTGGGCATAAAAGAGTGTGAGTCGCACAAGTTTGGAGTTGAAGAAGTGAGTTTCGTGCAAGTGGTTGAGGTGAACTTGCGCACCAGCTTGGAGAAGCGCTCTAGGTATGGTAGAAGCATGCCAATCATTTTAAGGGCTATGCGAAAACTAGAATATTGCCCGCTACCTTCGGTGAAAAGTGAGATTCATCTACGGGTGAAAGGTGGACTTCAACAGAGAATCTACGTACAATAGAGGATGTATTCATTAGTGATAACGAAGAGACCTACATGTATATAAACTATGAGTGGATCCTTTCCAGTGTAGTGATCAAAGGAAGAGGAAGAAGTTGATTCTCTCCATCGACAGTGAGCCAGAGAGAGAGAAATAGGGAGTGACCCTTGGGAAAGCAGTGAGTTGACCCTAAACATTGTAAATGCAGTGATCCTGGGAATATAAGTGATCTATCCCAAACATTGTAAACAATAGTTCACTTTTAGTGGATTTGGTACATCGACACATCACCGGTGTATGCTCCTTGGATGTATCCTAGTGGGGGTGAACCATGTAAAAATAGATGTGTCCTGTGCATGCTTTAGTTTTTGTTTATACTTTGCTGTAGGAAAGAGAGAGAATAAATGCCTTCTTAACAATGATACAAGATCAATAGGGGTAGTTGTTTTAATCTGTTATACCCTAATTCACCCCCCTCTTAGGGTATCTTGACTAGTGGACCTGAAAATTGGTATCAGAGGAAAAGTTTATATCAGTGGTTCTCTCTCAAATGGAGGTCACCAATCATAAAGGGATTCCAATCATCGATGGGAAAAATTTTCCGCTATGGAAGAATTGGATGCAATACTGCTTTCAATCTTTGGGAATGGATGTATTCACAGCAGAAATGCATGGTATAACAGTTGACATCAACAGTGGGGAATTATCTGAAGCCGAACAAAGAGAATTGGATTCTGATTCCAATTGCATGAATTATTTAGGGGATCCCTATCCAATTATATTTATACGAAGGTGATGTCATGTAAAAAATCACATACTATGTGGGAAAAGATTTTGAATATATATAAAGGAGATACAAAGGTCAGATAGGTGAAGTTACAAGTACTATAGAATAAGTATGAAGATATGAAAATGAACCTGAATGAGTCTGTTGATGCATTCTTTGATAGGGTAAATATTATTATGGAAGATATGAGAGGTCTTGGAGAAGTCATTGAAGACATAAATATCATAAAGTGAATCTTGAAGAAACTTCTACCTCGGTTCAATATGAAAGTTTCAGTACTAGAAGATAAAGATCCAAAAGATCTGACACTGAACAATTTGTATAATACCTTGGTTGCATATGAAATGAGGAACAATGATAACGAGGCCGTGGAAAATGGGAAATCCAAAGAGGTGGAATTTAAGGCCATGAAGAAGATCATAATTGAATATTCTTAGGAAGAAGAAGAGACATATGAGGTAATGAAATTCCTTTCCTCAAACCTTCAAAGATGAAAAGGAAAGTTCAAAGGGAAACTTCCACTTGCTTTCTTTAGATGTAGAAAATTTGGTCATCTTGCCGCAAGGTGCCCCAAAAAGTTTCAAGAGGAAAATGATGAAGATGTAGTTGAAATTCCCAAGAAGAAATCTTCAGCCTATGTAAAAGGGAAGAAGCAGTTCAAGAGAAATTTCTTCAAGAAGAAGAATCTTCATTCAGAAGAAATAGACAGTTCAGATGAGTCTGATGTTGAAGAGGTTGAGAAGATTGAAAATTTTAAAGATCTTGCAAAAAATGAAATGGTGGATGTTGTCGGTAGTGCTCAAGAAAAGGAAGAAACTAACACTGATGAAGAATAATAATAAATTGAAGGGATAGTTGATATGCAAGATGAGTTAGAGGCTACTCTTGAGGAGATAGATGTTTGGAGAGCCAAGAAAAGAAATCTAACAAAGTTGTTCATGATGCCAAACTCTATATGCAGCAGCAGGAAGAAGAGAAGTCTGAGTTGATGGAAGAAATTGAGAAACTCAAATCATCAACACCAGAGAACTCAAAATCAGCTTCTAAGTATAAAATCAAGATTGAAGAACAAAAAAGGGAGATCGATGGATTGAAAAACACAGGGAAATATCATGCCAAGTGTATCGAAGATCTTGAAGAGGAAGTTGTCGGTCTGCGGAGAAATGTTAAAGAACAAGAAAAACCATTGATTCCCAACAAATTCTTAGGAAAGCAGGTCATTACGAATACTGAAAAAATGAAGGAGTATCTAGTAGTTTAGCAAGAAATATGTGCAATTGGGCTTAGACATTAAGGATGATTCAGGGCTTGATCATAAACAAAAATCTTTTAAATTTGAAGTCAGACCACAAGCACCCATCCTGAGATTAAAGGTTGATTTGGGAACAAAAAAGAATCATAATATTCAAAGATCCCAAGGGGAAACTCTTAGTGCAGAAGTAACATTAAGGAATGCACCTTATATCAATTGTTATTGTTTTGTAATGATCAGACATTCCCAGTATGTGTGTTCCGTAGCGAAGAGATATCGAAGGGAACAAGAACAAAGGTTGAAGCCCAATAGAGAACAGTTCTCGAGAACATATTTTGAAGGACACTATTATTGGTGCGGCGGATTTGGGCACATGTCTAGGTACTACAGTTCGACCATATTGAGAAATGTGCCAAAGCAGAATCAAAATGTTTGCAAGCAGTAGATCAATAAACCAACAGGTGAGTTAAAAATGAAAAATAGATTTGCAGCTTTACATGATGAAGTTGGTCCATCATAGTCTGAAAAAGATCAAAAGTCACAATCTTTTCCGAGTGTGAGTAAAAAAATATGGACCAAGAAGAGGAGAGCAGAGAAGGCAGTGGTTGCTGAAATTACCCTTAATGCATCAGACTGTACTGGTGTTTGGATCCTAGACAGCGGTTGCATGTCTCACATGACAGGTAATAAATATCTTGTTACATGCATAAAATATGACAAAGAAAGAGTTTTCAAGTTTGGAAATGATGAAGTCCTGAATATTATTAGCTCAAGAAAGGCTAGGTTTGTGGGAAATGAAATAAGACGTGCTGATGTATTGGTTGTAGAAGGCCTCAGTCAGAATCTGCTCAGCGTAAGTCAACTATGTGACTCAGGACATTCTATAAGGTTTACTAAGAAGATGTGCATCATCAGAGGAAGATATGGGGAAATGGTTATAGAGGGAAAAAGGACAAATGGAAATGTCTACCTTGTAATTGGAGAAGATGATATGTGATTTTTATCCAGAGATGAAGAAAAAACATTGTGGCATAAACGACTTGGTCATGAATGTCAACCATCTCTAGAAGATCTGGTAATGTGTGAAGCAGCAAGAGACCTCCCTAAGATATCACGGGATTGTACACATACGTGAAATGCTTGTCAACAAGGTAAGATCATCAAAAAGATGTACAAAGTGAAGGAAAAGAAGTCGATCAATGTGCTTGAATTGGTGCATGCTGATGTCTGTGGACCTATTTCACCAAGATCCATTGATGGGAAGTGGTATTACGTTCTTTTCATTGATTAATATAGCATAATGGTATGGGTATTTGTTATTTACCATAAGTATGATGTGTTCAGCTTCCTAAAATAGTACCGAAGGAAATCTGAAAGGATTATTAGACATAAAATTCTGAAGTTTCATACAGAAAATGGTACAGAATTCAATAATTGTCAGGTGGAAGAGTATCTAAAAAAACATGTGATAAGGCATCAAGTATCTTCAGTAAGAACTCCCCAAAATAATGGAGTGGTTGAAATGAGAAATTAGATCATCAACAACATGGCCAGAACAATGCCTATAGAAAATGTCCACCAGAGAAGTTTTGGAAGGAAACAGTATTGACATCATTCTACATTTCTAAGAGGGATTTGTTGTTTCTGAAGGAAGGAAAGGCTCCGTATGAAATTTGGTACGTAAAGAAGCCAATAGTGAAATACTTTTGAATATTTGGAATTAAGTGTTTCATTCTCAACAAAGAATATAATAGGATGTTTGAATCACGTGGATATGAGGGAATATTTCTGGGCTGCTCAGGAAAAAGCCAAGCATACAAATACTTTAACTAGAGGCTGGGAAAAGTAGTTGGGAGCAATGATGTCACTTTTGTGGAAAACGAAGATAATATTCAACAATATAGTGAACAGTTTCTTGATGAAAGTTATAAAGATGAAAGTAACAGAGGAGGAGGAGAAGTGGAAGATGCTGACTCAGAAGAAGACACTGATGTTGAACAAGAAAGTGTCAAGTCTGTGTCTGTAAGAAATCCAAAGAAACGAGCTGAAATTGATAGGCAGAATATCATTAGTGATCAGACAGCTCCAATTCAGACAAGAAGAATGAAGTGACTGTAGTAGACATCTTTCCTATCTCAGGTAGATCTGAAATGAATTGCTGATGCAGCTAAAGATGAAATCTGGGTTCATGATATGAATGAAGAGCTTGATCAGATTGAGAAGAACCAAACGTGAAAGATTATTTCAGGACCAGCAGATAAGAATGTCATCGGGACTAAATGGGTATATCGAAACAAGATGAATGAATATGGAATAATGGTTCGATACAAAGAATGACTAGTGTTTAAAGGATACTCCCAGATATAGGGAAAAGATGTTGATGGTACATTTGCACCGGTTTCAAGGCTGGAGACAATCATATTATTCATAGCCATTATAGTGCAACAGAAGTTCAAAGTGTTCCTGATGGATGTCAAATCTGCATTCTTGAATGGGGTTCTGGAGGAGGAAGTGTATATTGAGCAGACAGATGGTTTTATCATTCATGAGGATAAGAACAAAGTTTAATGAATGAAGAAGGCATTGTATGGGATGAAACAAGCACCAAGAGCATGGTACTCAAGGCTTGATCAGTACTTGAAGAATCTTGGTTTCCAGTGTGGGGGATTTGATTACAATATCTGTTTTATCAATGATAGTAATCAAAGGATGATTGTGTTAGTTTATGTCAATGACATAATACTTGGTGGATCAGATGAAGCTTAGTGATGACAGTTTTTTGAATTCATGAAAAGTGAGTTTGAAATGTCAATTATTGGAGAGATAATGTATTTCCTTGGTCTACAGGTTACACAATGAAAGAATGAAACATTCATTTCTCAATCTAAATATTCCAAGGACTTTTTGAAAAGGTTTGGAATGGAAAATTCCAAGGAGATGAAGACTCTAGTTTCTACCTAGATGAAACTATCCAAAGATGAGGATGGAAAGGCAGTTAATATCACAGAATACAGGAAAATTATGGGATGTTTGATGCACATGACCGCAACAAGGTCTGACATTATATTCGCCACATTCCAAGTAGCGAGATATCAAACTAATCCCAAGGAAATCCACATTATTTTAGTGAAAAAAATAATTCAGTATATCAAGGGAACGATGGAATTCAGCTTGACATATAACGAAAAATCTCAGACAGAGTTATTGGGATATAATGATGCAGAAAGGGCCGGTTCAGCAGAATATAGGAAATCAATTTCAGGTGGTGCTTTCTATCTTGGTGGATTGTGTATTTCTTGGCTAAGAAAGAAGTAGTATTGCATTTCATTGAGTACCGTGGAGGCTGTGTATATTTTTTCCACTCAATCATGGACACAGTTATTATGGATGAAGCCACATCTTGATGATTTTGAAGTTGAAGTGAAGTCTCTAATCGGAATCCAGTGCGATAACTCAAGTGCTATAAATTTTATCAAAAATCCCATCCATCATTCAGGGACAAACCATATTGATATAAAGTATCATTTTTTCAAGGAGAATGTTGAGTAGGGAATCGTAAAGTTGGAGTATGTTCCTATAGAGCTACATGATGTATACATTCTGACAAAGGCCATACCCAAGGAAGCTTTTGAGAGGCATTTACTGGCTCTGGGAGTTCAGTCGACTCCCCACACTTGAAAAGATTTGGATGTGGGCCTCCCCCTTTCCCCGAGGTATGATGTGTTTTTCCTTAATGTGCTAATATGTGTTCTCTACTCTGTTACAGACTGTAAAGGAGTGAGAATGGGGTTCGTTGACAAAGGGGGAGAAAATAGTTATTGTTCAAGGGGGAGATATTGTGGCTATTTCAGAAATCATGAATGATACGGGGAGAAGATGATAGATGGAGTAGGCAGATAGGGGGAGTAGAAGATGGTTCAAAGTGCTTAGTCAGATCTTAGCTTGGACTACACAAGCAATAGTGCTGAAGAGGATTTTCAACTGACAAGGGTTAAAGTTGTGAGTAGATAGGGAGAGTATCAAATCTGATGATTCTAGACATGATCGATCAAAGAATAGATATCACGACAGCTGAGGATCGTGATAAAATTAAAAGATTTTTGTTGGAATGCGGTAAGAATATTTCCAACAATTGGTATTAGTTTGGTATCAATAGTGGGTGTCATAGTTGAAGTGATTCATTGATGAAATTTTCATTTAATCTTGTTTCTCATGCCAATCATTTCTCAAGTGGGGTTAGAGTATGTGTTGAGTAAATCCCTGATCACTATCTGAATCACAATAGGTGAATGGTGGATGAAATATTAACGATGTTTATTTTTATGTAATAGTTGTCAACAAACCCAAAGGGGGATATTTTTGGGAAAAAATCCCTTAAGGTATCATTGAATAATTTTTTAGATGATTGTGTTTGTTGACAAAGTGGTCCTCTATGTTTTGTTTGTTGACAAAGCAAACCATGACGAACAAATTTTTTGATAAAGGGGTTATCATGGTGGCATGTAGAGTACAAGGGATGTTGTTAACTATCCATGACTGATTCAAGAACATCGACAAAGGAATGGTCAATCTGGAGGCAGTTCAAAAAGAGCATATATAAGGTTGCACTATTTTCCATTGTTTTCCATTGTTTTCCAAATTTTTGGACCTCAAAATCGACAAATAGAGAAAAGTGTTTTTGGAAAAGGGACATATGCACTGGTGTCTTTGAGGATTGGTAACTTGAGCGCCATTTTTTTTCAAGATCAGAACATTAAAATATGGAAAAGGAAAACGTGGTGCCCAAGTTTTGGGTTTGCTCACGCACGCGACTAGGGAAGCATAGACTAGGGTGGATGGACTTGCACGCTGAGAGGAGACATGCACGCCAATGCTCAGGGTTTCCAAATGACTATAAATAGAGTTTGACCTCTCCTCATTCGTGATGAGTTCAACACTTATAGAAAATCAGAGCTCCTATCCCGTAGATGTAGTGGTCGCGCAAGTGGTGGTGTGTTTGCACAGGTATAAAAATATTCAGAAGTTGCGTGCTAGTAGATAGTTGCCTGAACAAAGTGGTTTTGGAGAGAAAGGGTGTGAGTCGCCCAAGTTTAGAGTTGAAGAAGGGGGTTTCGTGCGGGTGGTTTGGTGACACTTGTGCACTAGTCTTTGTATAAGCGCGACAGTTGATAGTTGTGTGCCAAAATTGGTTTGGGCGTAAAAGGGTGTGAGTCGCACAATTTTGGAGTTGGAAAAGTGAGTGTCATGCAAGTGCTTGAGGTGAACTTGTGTGCCGGATTAGAGAATCATGCTAGGTATGGTAGAAGTATTCTAGTCATTTTAAGGGCTGCACGAAAGATGGAAGATTTCTTGATACCTTCGGTGCAAAGTGAGATTCATCTACCGGTGAAAGTTGGACTTCAACAGAACATCTACATACAACAGAGGATGTATTTATTAGTGATAATGAAGATACCTACAGGTCTATAAACTATGATTGGATCCTTTCCATAGCAGTGAGCAAAGGAAGAAGAAGAAGGTGATCCTCTCCACCGGCAGTGAGCCGGAGAGAGAGAAATAGGGAGTGACCTTTGGGAAAACAGTGAGCTGACCCTAAACATCGTAAAGGCAGTGAACCTGGGAATAGAAGAGATCTATCCCAAACTTTGTAAACAGCAGTGCACTTTTAGTAGTTTTGGTACATTGGCACATCACCAGTGTATACTTCTTGGATATAGCCCGGTGAGGGTAAACCAATTAAAAATCATTGTGTCCTGTTCATGCTTTAGTTTTTTTTTATACTTTGCTACAGGAAAGAGAGAGAAGAAATTCTTGCTTAACAGCGAGACAAAATCAATAGGGGCAGTTGTTTTAATCTGTTATATCCTGATTCAACCCCCATCTCAGGTTATATAACCTTGTGGAACTAATACATTAATTGATGTGTTAAATTTATTGTGGAGTAATGCTGTCAGAACATATGATATTGTTTCAAAAAAAATCTTAATGAAAGATGCATTAATGTTAACAATTAATGACTTCCCGGTATATGACATGTTATCTAGTTGGAGTACACATCATCAAAAATCAGTTTAGTACTGTATGAGTGAAAGAAATGTGTTTATCCTCATCAATGGTAGAAAATCATGTTTTCCTGGATAACATCACTTATTTATTTCAATTGATCATCATTTCCGAAGGAACTTGAATCATTTAAGAAAAGGTACAATTGAAAGAGATGGACCTCTAGACATGATCTCGGGTTTTAATTTGAAATATATTATATCGTTATTACATCCCATTACCTTTGGAATGACTATAATCGATACAAATAGATGGCTCTAAGAAATTTTACAGTTGAATTAATCGAAGTATTTTTTGGCAAAGTCCCATAGGTTAGGCAGGTAATTGTCTGATCACCACATCTAGGAGGACTGCTCCACACTGGTAACATGCAATCTGTTGCTGGAATCCATAGATCATGGATGATATCCCCTACACTAAGAGAGAGAGAGAGAGAGAGAATTGAGAGTTGATGTGTGTCTTTCTATTGCTCCCACATAATCCTCTATTATGTAGCTTCAACACGGAGGGATCAATAAAGGACGAATGTGGAAAATAATTCTTATCCTTTCAGGGGCATTGACTTCAAACCTGGCTGGATCCTCTCGCATCAGAGTCTTGGAGCTTTCTACTTTTCCACATACATGGCCTCTCACTAACCACACATTCACCATAGGGATTTTATTTTTATATTAAAAAGTTCATAATTAAACTACCCATCATGAAAATATTTACAAAAAAATCCAAAAGTTTTTTCATGAAATAGATTCTATTTTATGTATTGTCAAAAATACCTCTGTATTCCTTGTATTGATAATTTCATTTCTAGGTTTTTGAAACTTTGAACCAATTTTTAATGATTTTCAATTCATTACACTACTGAAAATGGGAGCTATACCAACAGACCTATACCAATGATTATGCTCAATCGTTGATATATCTTGTATATGGAAACACTAAACAAATAGTTTTTTAAAAACCATTGGTTAGTATATCAAATGTTTTTTTTAAAACCATTTGTACAGCCTTCATCACATATCCCTACCATACCGCCTTCCCTCCTACCATCTCACTGCCATATAGATTCAACCCTAAGATCATCATTCTATTTTCTTCCCCACCCACTTCGATCTCTCCCAATTCAGAGTTTTGATCCTATTTTTGTTGAACATCAAATTGGCGAGTTCAAAATCCATCATCTCTTCTTCCAAAAATAATTTTTTTCTAGGAATAAATCTATAACCAATATTATTTTGTTTAAGTATTCTTTCTGATTCATTGAATGAGTGTTAGTTTTAATTATATTAGATTTTATATCTCATAAATAATTTGATTCCATGTGATGTATTTTATTTAAATTTTGTTACTTATTGTTACTAAATATATCAAATATATACTATGGGGAAAATATGTTTTTGTGATGGACCCATCGACCATCGAAAATAGTCCTTTCCATGAGACTATTGTCCTAGAGAAAAAAATCCGATTGAAAAAATTATTTAATAACAAAAACTATTTTGCGACTAGAAAATTGACCCATTGCAAATACCTTTGGCACACAAGCACACCAAACCATGAGAAAAGTATTTGCGACGAGATTATACCCTCTTCCCAAATATCATCTGTCATGATTGTTATTTACCAATAGCATTAATTCCCGTCCAAAATAAACAATCTACATAAGAGTATTTATGACGGGTTCCGTCGCAAATACCTATTTAACCAAATTCAAGGTCATTATTTGTGAGTACTATTTGCGACATGGTAATAATGATTAATAATTAGTAATAATTAGTGGTAATAATGAATAATTAGTGGTAATTAATAATAAATAATGATAATTAGAAATAAATAGTAACAAATTTTAATAATTATTGGTTCTCTCTAATAATTTGGGGTGATTACTAACAATTATTAATAATTAGTAAAAATTTGTAATAATAAGCAATAATTAGTAATAATTAGCCATAATTAGTGACCATTAGTAGCAATTTGTAGCAATTTGTAATAATTAGATGTAATTAGTATAAATTAGTGGTAATTAGTGGTACTTTGTAATTTTTTTTTATAACTAGTGATAATTAGTAGCAATCAGTAATAATTTGTAAAACAAATAGTGGTAATTAGTGGTAATTAGTTGTAATTATTAATAAATAGTGGTATATAGTAATAATTAGTAAAATTTATCAATAATTATGAATAATTAGTATAATTAGTAATGATTAGTAATCATTAATAATAATTTGTTGTAACCAGTAATAATTATTATGTATTTCTAATAACACTAATTAGTAATAATTAGTAATAATTAGTGGTACTTGGTAATAATTAGTAATAATTAGTGGAAATTAGTAGTAATTAGTGGTAATATGTAATAATTATTGGTACTTAGCAACAAATAGTGGTAATTAGAAATAATTAGGGATAATTAGCAATAATTAGTGGTAATTTGTAATAATTCGAAATAATTAGAAATAATTAGTGCGAATTAGGAATAATTAGTATTAATTGTTAATTATTATTAAAAATTAGTAATAATTAGTGGCGCTTAGTAATAAATAGTAATAATTAGTAATAATTAGTGATAATTAGTAGTAATTAGTAATAAATAGTGGTACTTAGTAATAATTAGTGGTACTAATTAATAATTTGTAATAATTTATAATATTTAATAATAATTAGTAATAATTTATGGTACCTAGTAATAATTAGTGGCACTTAGTGTTACTTAGTGGTTATTAGTAATAATTTGTAATAATTAGCAGTAATTAGTAACAATTAGAAATAATTAGCAGTACTTAGTAATATTTACTAATATTGAGTAATAATTAGTAATAATTTTTAATAATTGGCAGTACTTTGTATTATTAAATGAAAATATGAAATGATTATAAATATTTTAATAATAATTAGAAATTATTATTAATAATTAGTGGTTTTTAGTAATAAATAGTAATAATTAACAATAATTCGCAGTAATTTGTAATAATTAATAATAAATAGTAACAATTAGCCATAATTAGTAATAATTATTAATAATTAGTGGAAATGAGTATTAATTAGTAATAATTAGTAATAATTAGTAATAATTAGCATTATATAGTAATAATTAGTAATAATTAGAGGTAATTATAAATAATTAATGGTAATTATCAATAATTAGAGGTAATCACAAATAATTAGCGGTAATCAGTAATAATTTGGAGTAATTAGAAATAATTAGTTGTAATTAGTAATAATTAGCAATAATTAGTGGTAATTAGCAACATTTAGTAATAATTAGTGGTAATTTGTAGTAATTACGAATAATTAGTAGTGAGCATGAATAATTAGCAGTAATTAGTAATAAGTATTGATAATTAGAGATAATTAGTAAGAATTAGTAATAATAAGCCGAAATTAGTAATATTTACTCGTAATTAGTAATAATTATAAATGATTAGAAATAATTATAAATAACTAGTGGTACTCTTTAATAATTAGTAATGATTGATAATAGTTAGAAAAAATTAGTGGTAATTAGTTATAATTTATAATAGTTAGTAATAGTTAGTAGTACTTGGTAATAATAACTGGTGTTTTGTATAATTAGTAATAATTAGTAATACATTGTAATAACTAGTAATAATTAGCATTAATTAGAAACAATTAGTGGTACATAGTAAAAATTATCACTAGTTACTAAGAATTATTGGTACTTAGTAAAAATTAATGGTATTTAGCAATAATTAGTGGTACCTACTAAATATTATTGTTAGTTAATATAAATCATCCACAAATAGATAAAATTGATAATATTTACAATTAAATTATAATTTTTTAAATTTATCCCCTTTTTTATTTATTTTTCTTCTATCAAATTTATCATAACCAATTTTTTATTTAATATTTTTAGAGAAATATTGACCAAGGAATTCAAAAAAATGTTTATTACATGATCATATTTGGATAAATCATCATTGGAATCCAAAAAATATTGGTATAAATCTTATATATATTGAGGGTGTTGAATCTTTTTTATCATTTGTATTATCATAACCAGAATTTATTTCATTAGGAATATTGAAGTGTTCATATAAGAAATTTGATCTGGGGAGGTTTAACACATTTGAGAATGTTGGGGGTTATCTTTTTTCCTTTTGTATTTTGAATAGATCATGTTTCTGTTGTTTCAATATGGTGAACACTCTTCCAGAGAAGATATTAATAATTTGTGTCTAGATTCATTATGGTTTCAAACATTAGTCTATGATGTTTCTAGTATATATTTTCAATAAATAAAAACTTAGGATGATATTAATATCACTTTTGAGTTATAGGAATCTCGATTTTATTTTTTTCTAAAGTCTACCAAGGATGCCTTATATCATAGTTGTATGATAATAAAACATGAAGCGATTGTAAAATATATGGCTATTAAATCAAAAAATTGAATGTTAAATAACTATTTTGATCAGATATTCCCTTTAAAAAATCACTGTTACCTGAAGGGAATGTATTTCCTACAAATATCTTTTATAGTAAGAGTCTAGTTCATAATTTGGGTCTTGGTTAACAAAATATTTCTGAATATTAAAATGATTGCACCATATATGATGGTGAAAATGAGTTATTAATTAGTTGTTCATCATGTAGAATATAAAGGTATAAAGAGTCTCAATTAAGGAAATCTATATTGATTCCTCTTAAACAGCTGAGGTATTTTCCACTCACACATAGATTGCGACATTTATTTAAGTCTAAGAAAAAAAAATCATTGATTTCATGGAAAAATACCAATATTTAAACTGGAAAAATATTATGTCATCATTTTGGTAGTTATTCATGGAATCATTTTTAGCAGGTAAATTTGTATTTTGGTTCAAAATCATATAACGTTTGATTGGGTATTTCTACTGAAGGTTTCAATCCAATTGGGTTTTATGGTTGTCAATATTGTTTTAAGTACATATATACAGCTTTATACAACTTAGCTCCTTGGATGTTAATGAATGAGCCATATATAATTTTGAACTTGTTAATGCTAGGACATAACAAATATAATATCAACATTTATTTGAAGCCATTGATTGTGAAGGTAAATGTTTTGTGGATTAACGGTGTCACAACATACGATGTTTTTGTGAAACAAAATTTAACAATGAAAGTTACATTAATTCTAACAGTTAGTGACATCCCATTATATGACATGTTATCTAGCTAGAATACACATGGTCTAAAATCATGTCCATACTATATGAGTGAAAATAAAGTGTTTATGATCATCAATGGTAGAAAACCATGTTTTATTGAATGTCATCACTTATTTCTTTCTATTGACCATCCTTTCCAAAGAAACAAAAAAAATTTAGAAAAGGTAAAATTTAATGAGATGGATATACATAAATGATAGTAAGTATTGATTTAAAATATATCATCTCTTCATTAACTCACACTACCTTTATAGCAACTATTAAAAAAACAATAGATGTATTTGGGAAATATTACAATTGGATTGAACAATGTTTTTTTGGGATCTTCCATATTGGTATGATTTGTATTCCACCACATGTTGGATGTCATACATATTGAGAAGAACTATTTTGATAAAATATTTTATACAATTTTGGACACATCAGGCAAGACCAAAGATAATGTAATGGAACAACTAAATCTTTCCCAAATTTACAGGTGACCACAACTTGAGTTTTCTGAAAATTATAGATCAAAGAAATTAATGAATCCCGAAGTTGGAAATACACTTTCCAAAGATAACCATTTATTATTTTGTCAGTGAATTATGAATTTGAGACTACTAGATAGTTATTTTATCAATTTGGTTAGATTTGTCAGAAATAATCATGTTGTCATAATAAAAATTCATGATTGACATGTTATATTGGAATGATTTATACCAATTGGATTTAGAGGTTTTTTGTGTTATTATATTTGGGATGAACTAAAAACAATTATATTTTCTACTAGATATATATTTGGAGACAATAGAATATAATTATCTTAGTATATTTCAAGAATATGCGGTTTTAATTTTATGTAAAAGATAATTTTTCCACTGGATTTCTTTGATTCAAGGGAACATTTAATATTACATTTTCCACATTAAGAAAAATTTGGAGGGATATTAATGTTATGATGAATATATCCATATGAGAGATGTATGTAGAAATAGTAGAAAAAGGTACATAACAAAGCATCAGATGAAAGGTCAATTATAGAATCATATTCATAGGATGAAACTAGTTTTTTCGGCTCCCATTATTTACAAACTAAAAATCCTTCAAAACATAATTGAATGGGTTATAATAAGGGAAATGATGATGATGCATTGAACATTAAATTACTAGTTTTTAATAATCCTGAATATATATTTTGGGGGAGCCTGTGAATTTTGGACTTTAGATGATGAACATCACCGGACACATATATATGTTCTGCTCAACTGCGAAAAAATGAAACTATTTGTACAATGTGTTTAACTACCACATATTATTTTTTTTAAAAAAATTAAGATTATTTTATTAATAAATTATTTGATGATCATATCAAGAAATGTTTTCCAAAAATTAAAATAGCTTCTCTTGAAGAACGTCGAAAACATAATTATATACACTGGGTTTAATGAATGGTAAAGTAAATTTTTTATGATTTAACATATGAAATTCATTTATTATCTTTATATTGTCAGTTTTTCAATGATATAGGTATTGAAACATAATAATTAAATTAATAATAAATTGTGTGTATTGAGTAACCAACCATCCAAAATAGTTAAATCTTATAATGTATATGTGGAGAATGGTTTTCATTTTTATACATGTGCATGTTAGGAATTAAAAAACAATTAATATCCAGGGAATGATTTTCAATTTCATATTTCATGTAATTCCTTACTACATGTTATTTATTCCCTTTTAGAAGTGGTTGGTTACTGACAGAGACTCCACGTGGCATGTGGGGTGGCACTACATGCCGTGTACCCCACCAATTGGTTGGTCATTGTTGATTATCAAGGAGAGGAATGATAGATCACCTACCAATGGGGAAACCAAGAAAAACTAAGTTATACTAAGTGAAAAACATGTAATTTTTATTACACTCCGTATAGTATAAAAATATATAAAAGGAGAGGCATCCCTCCATGTTTGGGGATGGACATCCAAGGGGGAGGTGCTGCCACTTTGTCCTTCGATCTTCCCCAAGTCCAATTTGAGTTGTCTTTAGTCCTTTCAATTTTTTTAGTTTAATTATACTTATTCCTCTTTCTCCTCCTGTGTACATGGTAGGGGTTCAGTTTTTACTCAACCCACACACCATGACCATGTTTATAGGAAGCAAGTCCCATTATATTGGGGTTGTAATTTGATTATGGGTTTTATATAATTTGAATGATAGTGTGTTGATTTAATTTTGAATTCCTATTTATAATTAATATAATGAATTAAATCAATATTTACTACTGGGGAAATTTCAGAACAAGAACAACACTAGAAGTGAAAACAAAATGAGTTACAATGAGAAAAATTCATAGCGATTTGGTGAGCCCATTGCTGCTTGATTTATGGGTAGTGTATTAATGTGTTTCTGAATATTCTATTACCAAACAAATGGATTGATTTTTAAATGCATAATTACCAATTTTTAGACTAAGAAATAATAATAGAATTTAATACCCATGTTAATTTATTTTCATAAATAATTTTAATACCAAAGAATGATGGTTTAAATAAACCCTAATCGAATTGAAACCTCAATACCTGTCTTCTGATTGTTCTGTCATATCTTCTTTTATTTTAATTTCATTTTCTCAAATCCTTTCACTACCTAATTCACATTCCATTCATCATGTTTTCCTAGATAATCAACTAATACTAGTTGATTTTCAATCTTCATTTCATTTTTGTTCACCCCATGGGATCCACCCAAACTACTACAATCTACCTAGTCAGTCAGTTTAGAAGGGAACAAATAAATTCATTCAATTTTTTCTACTTCATGATGGGAGTGATCAAAATTATGGGACTATTTTGGGGATGGAGGAAATTAATAGTGAATGTATAAGATAAGGTTTGTTTACCCAAAGTTTTTCTTTTCAGTTTTATTGACTCATCTTCTTGAGAATCTCAACCCCACATCCCATTGATTATTATCTGACTAGGGAATGGTGCAATCCACCTAGATAGGATTTTTATCAGCATGATCTAATTTTATTTGTTTTAATACCCAGAAGATAATTATACATACATTGACGACGAGTTCAATTATGAGGAAGAATCATATACATTATTCAACCCACCCATCTCTTATTATCCATCAAAAAAATCTTTGGGTAATACCAAAAAGTTATAATCAATGATGTAGGCCTTTACCACATACTAATTGAAGAAGAATAAAAGGTTGGGACAACTTTGAAATATAGTAGAGTATCTCCCCAAGATAATTTCTAATTTTGATACTTCGGTTATGCTTAAGGTTGGGTGTTCTAGACTTATTTAAAATGAGGAGACATGCTATAATGTGGGACCCACCTATCATTCACTAGATATTTCTGAACATAATTTTCAAAACTCAATCATCGAATATCGGGACACATAAAATCATGTTAATGATAAAATGGATCAATTATTTCCTTATAACCCCTTAGTTGATAATATAAATGATTTAGAGCACTCATGTGATTACTTTCAGGTGTTCAACATTATAAAGTTAGAACCTCTAGAGGAGGAGTATATACATGATCAGACCAAAAAAAAATACCACCTTTGACATATTTTTTCATAGAAAAAGGATACTATAAACCGCAACCTAAAACCATCTATGTAACATCCCAGGTAAATAGAGAATAAAGAATTTTCATATTTATTAGTATTTACAAATTAAATAGTAATTTTATTTTAAAGGGGTTACTATGTTCGATAGCGTACCCGATACGCAACGATGAGTTTCTTTGAAACTTACGTAGCACACTAGTAATAAAATAATATTATTTTAAATGTTAGTTAACAAGTAGTCGTTGTACTGGAGGGAATGGATAGAAATAACTAAAATATGATTAGATATGTTTTTAAATGTTTATACATTTACCCAATAAAAGATAATGTCTTAAAATACGGAAAGAGTTCAATTTTAGGCATTTATACCCTAATTTTCACGAAAGGTTCACTTATCACCTTTTGACGGAGAACCGCCATTAAATATAGTTTTGATCGATCTTATAAATTCTATTGGACCAAATATAACTCTTATTTAGAATCGGGACATCAAAATTTACTTTGTGTAAATTTTTGGTACCTTTCTGATAAAGTTCTTTTTTTAATGAATAGTGTAAAATGTTGTATTTTAATTCAAAACCTCTTTTTAATCTAATTTATCTATATGATTAGATTATCTTTTGAATTGGTTTTGAAGTGAAATTAGAATATATTTTTACCAGTTAATCCAATGGTGGTCATTGGAATCAATTTCACTTTGAAATTGGACTTAAACTGGTGTCAATCTTTTGATACTTATTGTTTCACAAAAACACGCTATTTGTCATGACAGCGGAAATTAATTATTAAATTAATTAATTTTACTTATATGTTTTTAGTTTTGTAAAATGGACTTCATTTTTGAATTCGGAATATCAAATATAGCTTAGGGTGAATTTTTGGTAATTTTCTGAAAAACTTCAATTTTTGATGAATAGTGAAACCACTAAGTGGTAATCAAGCAAACTGATTTTTCAGTTAAATGAAAGTTTACCACTAATGTGAATTGAATTTTGAAAATCCGACATACATGGTTGTCATTAAGAAGTAAAATGTGATTCAATGAGATTAAAATAATTTTTTGGTGAATAGTAATTTTTTTTCATTAATCGCGATTAGAGGTAATTAGTGTAGTTTAAGGTAAAAATGGTATTATAAGAATGTGAAAACACCATGACACTTGTCCTACACCTATTGGGTGAGTCATGGACGACCAATACAAGCCATGGGCCAACTTGGGGACCCCATGGAGCCACTTTAGTTGGAAAATGACATTAATATATTTTTATTTAATGTTAAAGTCAAAATGACACTAACATAAATTGTTTTACTAAAATAATTTTTGAGTGGGGTTATACAAGTCCAAATTTTGATTATAAATAGTAATTGGAAAGCTAAAACGATTTCCTACATCATAGTATTTTCTTTATAATTTTTAGACATTAAATAAATTAAATTATATATGACATAATAATGATGCAGCGATGACATCATTATTTGATGATTTAAATAAAATGGAAAGATAATGAAAACTCTAAAACCTACACATGGACAAAACCAATTGGATGAGTGGATTTCAAACCCTTATCACATTATCCACTAATTATATCAATTTGGGACCTTTTAAAACCGAAACACATTTTCAAATAAAGTAATATTTCTTTACTTTCCAAAAGTGCCCCTCCTCTCCTCTTATAAAAGGCCCCCACCTCTACCTCATTTCACACACTTCTCAAGCCTTTGGATCGGCAAACCCCTGCCCAATTACTCTCTCCACATCCCTCTCCTCATCCTAGAGGATTACCTTTGGGCATAATCCTTTCAAATGAAGCCTTTAGGCTCAAATCAAAAGGGAGTTACACTTTTAAAGGTAATTCATTCTCTCTTGTTCATTTGTTTTATTTTGCTTCTCCAACCCTCTAAACTCTTTTTATTTACTTCTTTTGTAACAACACAAGTATCGTCAATATACTAGGATGTTGTTATAATATTTATTTGAGCTACACTCTCACACAACTACATCAAATGGTTAAAGAACATTCGGTTTCCGTGGATGGCGAAATTCTGCCTCCCGAAACGATGATTGTTCAATACTCATTTAACACCTTCAAGGGTGGCCATTATGATGTCACTATTTTTATATATGATATATAATATTCTTATGTTTTCTTTAAGTTTCTTTATTTTTCATTTTTGGCATACCTTTATGGTTTCCATTATGGGTAAACACGATATCTTCATTTAAGGAAGTGCGGACTACCGCCCCCTAAAAGTGATGTGATCCGTTAATGCCATATGTGGGACGTGTAAAGGATGGATTTAAAGTTATTATATATGATGTTATACTAGAATTATAATATACCTCTATATCATTATTATTTCTTTCCATTAAAGTATGAGATAGAAATGAAAGTAGCGTTCATGCGTACGTACGGCTTACCGTCTCCATGAACGGTGCATTTCATTTCTTATCCCTAAATGTAATGTACTATTAAAAGTACATGTATATAATGGATATATATAATTAATGATATATCTAAATGATGAATATAATTCTGTAATTAAAATATACATACCTATCATTTAGTATTAATTCCACTAATATGACAAAGAAATGAAAGTAGCGTTCATGCGTACGTACAGCTTACCGTCTCCATGAACGGTGCATTTCATTTCTTACCTCTAAATGATTATGTAATATTATAAATACATGTATATGATGGATATATATGATATATATGATATCCAAATCAGGAATTTCATTCTGGATATAAAGAACTTTTGACCACACGAACAACATGTAATTGTAAGAAGTCAACTTTCGACTTAAGAACCAAATATTGACAAAACAAAAATTATTAACTTAAATGGTTACATAATGTTTATAACATGGCAATAAGTGATATAAAAGGAATAATGAACTTTAAAAATGTTCTTAATCAAGTATAAATTAACTCAAGTTTATTATTCAGGACGTTAAAGAACGATCGAGTCAAGTCGGACCCGAGGTAAGGGACTTCGTCTCAATCTCCTTTCATTGAGGCATATTTCGTTTTATACACAACTTTCTTTTATACGGTGTATAAAATCCTTTGAATTTTACTTTTATACAAAAGGAATCTTTTTCTACGAAGCGTTTTACAAAACGACAAAAAGGAATGTTTTTTTAACGTACGCGGTGACAACGACTTTTTCCGCCGCCGCGAGTATTATTTGGTCTTTGGCTTCCTCAACAAGCCGTATTGTTTTTAGAATAAAATAAATACCATATACTCTTTTATGTATTTTGGTATTGAAAATGGTTTTGATAAAGGATTATATTATGTCAATATATTTATGTTATATTATGATTGAAATGTGGAAATGTTATCATTCCTTTATATTGGTTTTATGTTTTATGATTTTATATTGGTACTTGGACATTTTAACGGGTGGTTACGTTATAAACAATATGACGGGTGGTGCCGTGAATACCAGGACGGGTGGTTACGTTATAACCTCTAATGCATTGGGTATGGAAGTTGGCCGTATGGCTATTCCATTAAGTATGTATGGAAATTGGCCGTATGGCTATTCCATTAAGTGATATGTGTTGAAGTCAACCGTATGGTTATTCCACTTAAGTATGTTTATGTCCCAAGTTACCTTTATATATTCTATGTGTTCTTTATATGGGTTTTATGGTAATCTTTTGGTTACAAAAAGTTAAGTAATGATACTTTATTCAGTGAAGATTGTTTTTACTACTTCATGAAGGTGAAGGTATTACTTTGATATAGTATACATGGTTTACTTGATGTTTGAAAAACTAACAGTTTTCATTCTTTTTGTATCCCTTACTGAGCTTTTTATGCTCACCCCAAGTTTTTCGAAATGTTTTTCACAGGACTTAAAGTGGAATAAGGTCAAGGATGGGATCAAGGGAATTTCATGCTATCTAAAACATGGAATCTAGACATCTTTCTTTTTAAGAGTTTTTATTTTATGGAGACTTAGTAGAAGTGTCTACTTTGTAATCTTTTAAGATGTAATAGTTATGTTCTAATTCTCTAAAACTCTAAACCTGAAAAGATCCTCAATGTGAATTATTCATTTAATTCAATATTAAGTAAGGTTTAAGGCTGGGGCTTTATAATCTAACATTTAAGAAACATGGATACAAGATGAGGGAATCAGACACATATGGTGGTTCAAACTATGAAATCCACACCTGCCTTTAGATTATTGGTAAGTGTTTAATCTCAAGTCTATCCAAATACATAACACAAAGGCACTTAATGGAAGGCAACAAAGTTACTCTTCTTTCTCTTCTTTTTCTGTTTTTAACAAAACAAAAAATGTCTCTTTCTTCCCCACATGTCATGTACCACATATTTCTTCTGGTAATAGTTTCAATAAGGGAAAACAAGGTTATAATCCTTGTGTACCCTTATACAAGGTGAGTAATTTTCAAATTATTTTATATTATTTTATATTATTTATAATTATATATTTCATAAGTTAATAATCAGGAATGATTCCTATGTCGATGATAAGGTCGATGGAGCGTATCCGAGTCGTTGCCTGTTTGAATTGATCTACAAATGCCTTTGATAAAAGATTAATTATTTTTAATCTCTTATTTTAAATAAATTGAATGTGATATGTTTTATAAACTAAATAAAACATCTTCCAAATAAAAAACATTGGTGGGGTTGAATTGGTTGGTAGGTTCATAGGCATTGATCCAAAAGATACGGGGATGAATCCTACTAATCGGTTCAGTTATATCCTATTTAACTGAAATAAAACCACATGGTGTGTGTTTTGGTAGAAATCATTAGAGATAGGTTTTCAAAATAAATTAATATGTTTTAAAAAATAAGAAATCACTTGGAGGTGATGTGGGATGATTGGAAAAGCTATATCCTAGGGTACAAAAGACCTAGGTGTAAGTTCAACTAATCTCCATATATCATACCAATATTTCAATAATTGAAACCACACATCATGTGTTATTCCTTTAAACATGTAATGTTGCAACTATTATTTAAACATATAACATTAACAAAACCTTACAGCACTAAAACCATTACTCTAATGGTTGAGGGCTTGTATTTGGATCAGCTGGTCATCGATTCGAATCACACCCTGAGCCTTAGACCAAAGGTTGTAGTTCTCTTTTTCAAATTTTAGAAAACACATCGTGTATTTCTATGTTACACGTGCTAAATAGGGTTATTTTCATTTTTAAAAATTTATATTAATATTTCTTTTTAATTATTTAATAATAATTATTATATAGATTATTATAATAATTATATATATATAAGGGACATACACACAATGTATGGAGATGTATATGATGTGTGTCTCAGCTATATAAGCTGGTAGACCTAACCTGGATGAGTCCATGTTGAACCCCCAACCATTTCATCTCTCGAGGTGTCCCCTATATGCCTATCCACTTCTCTCCCTCCATTCCACCATTTCAGTTCCTTTAAATCCACCAAATCTCTATCATTTCAATCCTTGGTCAAGGTATGTGCTTCTACACTGTCTATGTCACTATTTAAAAAACATTTGGGTAATTTGGTGATAATGGTAGGCATTCATCCAATCCAAATCTTACACTACACAAAACATGTAATAAAAGTATACCTCCACAAATACTCACTTCATAATTTAAAAAACACATGGAATTTATGTTCAGTAAATGTCATATACAGTGACTCTTCCCTAGTTCTATAAAGAATCTGTGTCTATCCACATACACAACTACTATACCATATACATATACATGGAGTATTATTTTGGTACATGCAGTGTATGACCCCCCTATCTGATGATGTCTGTGTTCTGGAAAATACACGGATAGATCCCCATTTACCAATACACGATGTGTACGCATTATACATGCTATGTAGTATTTTGACCCTCACACATGCCCAATCAGCATGTTTATCCAAAATATAAGGATTTTCAACAAAATCCGCCTACATTATGCTCACTCTAGATCTACACACCATGTACTTTGATTTTTAGGATTTCTCAATTTTTATCTTTATTTTTCATTTTCATTTCTTGTTTATTCTATGTCATTCTTTCCATTTCAACTATGGAATACCTTGAATGAGCAAGTGGGAAGTGTCCCACACCCTCCACTGATGGGGGGTGGACCACAAGTTATATTTAGATCAGGTCACTAGCAATACCTTTAGTGAAAAATCTCTTAGTGTCAGAGCCACCAGCTTCGACAATGTCGCCTCCAATCCCACTGGCACTGACATCTTCAACATTAGATTCCTATCTAGTGTGAGTGACTGTGCCACCTTCCATAGATACTAAGTCCCCTAGTGTAAAAGATCCTACTTCTAGAGTGACATCTTCAGGCACCTCTACAAAACCTTCCCCAATTGCCACCACATTAGAGCCATCCTCCTCTAAAGATGGTCTATCTCTGCCCACTTCCACTACAGCCGACCGTTCACCATCAGCAGTTGTTTCCACACCATGGCTAGCTCTTGCAATAGTTCAACCCAAGTTGTACCCCTACCTAATCTTTGATGATCACCATCCTATTAAATATTTAATGCAACATGTTTCAAGGCCTACGATATAACTGAGTGGTTGATTCTTTTATATTTCTCTTCCACAATGACTTGGAGTAAGGGAGGAGATAGAGGATCTCCTTAGGAACATTCATCTACCAGACATACTCTATATCATCACTCCCACTTTTAGAGATTTATTTTTAAGGATTCCTTTAATTTTTTAGATCGATAAGAACACATACCAAGCGATTCCTTGTGATACAGTGACTCTAGTCTAATTTAGTCTGGGAGGACATCATGTTTCACTAACTATGGTAGAGTTTGGATGAGGGTAAAGTTTCTATCCCAGTTGGCTACCTTAGACCCTATTTCCACCAACACCCACACTGAGGGCACTGACATAGTTGTCATGTGGTGGGAATTTTCTATGTCTAACCAAAAGTATGCCCCCACTTCCAAGAAGATCACACTCATCAGTTATATTTCACTCTATTACAATCATAGGTGTTTTAGCGCAATACATTTTCCTCTTCATGAGTACATGGGTGTCATTTCCCGATGTGATATAGCACAACTTATGGGAATTGTTCAGTAGGATTACCCTGACCTCCCATATTTTCATGCATATTACTTTTATTCCATAATCCAAGGCCACTAGTGAAATTTTAATGGAAGTTTCTAAAGCACCTGGTTTTCACAAAACTTGGTGGTATTTGAGCAATATCTCCCTTGAAATCTCTTTGGATCTCCCTAGCATATGGATTTAATCATTCTTATACACATGAATATGTTTGATCACTAAGAATATGGGTTTGTGATCATGTAGGATGCCATGGCTCCGGAAGTGGTGAGAGATGGGCCACTTTCCCTTGGTGGTTTTGTTGATTCAGTATTACCAATACACCACTGGATGTTCCATCCCCACCTCTTACCACTTCTTCCTCCCTTCCAACTTCATCCACTATCCCCTCTTATTTTGGACCATCCACACCCCCACCTCCAACCACCCCTCGGCTGATCTTCCCATCTCCTTCTACATAACTATCTTTGATAGCTGCCTGAACACCTTGGATTATCAATATGCCACTATGAAGCACCACCAGGTTGTTATGAATCAATGACTAGGACAGATCGAGTAGATATTAGGCCTTATTCTTCAGCACTAGGGCATTAAATTCACCCAACACCTGCACCTCCCTATGATCCTCATCCTTCCATGGTGCGACCTCCATCTGTAGCTTTGGCTACCAATTCTGTTCTTCTATCCCTAGTCGCCCAACTTCAACTACAGCTGCTCCTATGTTTGATACTTATATTTTTGATATTATCTCCCTTAGGGAGACATAATGTTTGTTTTTTCACACTACTTTCATTATATATATATCCTTTTATATTTATTTGTGATGTGATGCGTTGTATTTATACAGAATTTTTATTCCATTTCGTCGACAGTCACATGTACTCTGGAGCATTATGGGAATCTTCATTCAACTTCTTTCCATATTTTTGTGCTTTCTATGAGGGGAGTATTGTTTTTGGAATTCATTTTACAATAATTTGGGTCCACTTCATTCACTAATTCCCTTCACCCTGATCTAGTTATGTTTTCACACATCCTCTTCTCTTATTTAGTAATGCACATGGGGGACATGTGCAGTATTAAGTGTGGGGGAGATTCTCTTCACAACACTAGTCCTTTACCTTAAACAGATATAGAAGAGAACATTAATAGATGAAATATTTTAAAATGTGGAATTTTTTTGATTAATTATAATTATGAATAATAAAGACATAATTGCTAATTTTAAAATTTACATGCTTATTTTAATTATAAAATATTTTTAAAATGATTTGTGATATAGTTTAATAATTTATTAGAATTCTTAGCCATTTAATTTTATTAAACTGATCATTTTTATTCATGTCATGACCTGATACACCCTTTATTACTCTCATTCCAAAGAGGTATTCTGAACCCTTGGTAATATTGTTTCTTATACCCTCTTTCTTGAGAGATTCTTGGGATATGCATGACTATTAGAACATCCATGTTTTCCTTTTCAAAACATGATAATTTTGAATCAAATTTAAATTATTGAGGAATTTGATCGATATTTTCATCCCCTTTGACTTTGAGACCAACCCTACATATAACCTTCATAAAAACCATAGAAACCATGAATTTCCTAGATTGGATGCCACATTACTAGCCTATTTATCGTTGCAACACTAAATCTTTAATAATATTTCATGATATTCATTTTAGATTTAAAAAATAATTTTTATTTTAACGGTATATTTTTGTGATCCAATATAAATGTAAGTATGGGGGAGAATTACTCATTTCCATTTAGAAAAAAAGTGTTTTAAAACAACTATTTATTTTATTCAAAGTGGTCCCTCTTTAAAAAAGATGAAAAATTCAAAAGAGGGCCAAAATTAATTCATTATACTTATTGATGGATTATGAACCAATATTGGAAGTGAATATCTGGTAATGGTAACCTTTGAGAGTTTTTTTGGGGATTTATTTTCATTTATCTTTGTTATTGTGTATCATGCATTATTATTTAACAATTTAGCCTCATTTTTCAAACCTATGTGATTATTTTTTACATCATTACTTACGTACCCTTATCCAAAGAATAATTGGAATCTTACTAAAACAGCTCATGATTTTTGTGATTTAATTTCTATATATAGAACTAGAATAATTGATATCCTATAGATAGTTTGCATATACATGAGATTGTACATAAATCGAATAAAGTGATCTTGAGTGGTGAGTGTGGTTTTTTATGGTGATGTAAGACATCAAGTGGCATGGATATATATGAAATGTTGAAAAATGTGAATAAAAGAGGATTAAAGTATTTAATTGAATGCTTCCCTTTTTAGAGTATGGATTTTTCTAATTAGAGGTTGTGATTTTTCTCGAGGGAAAGAAAATAACTAAGTGTGGTGGTGTTTGATGTGCCTGATTTGTGTATTCCTTTATATACATATTATTGAGTATAAAAACATGTTTTCAATGGATACATATTTTTTTGTGGATAAAATTATTTATTTCAGAATTTGTGATGACGTTTTAGGAGATTCTAGTCAAATTCAAAAATTGAGAGTTACTAAAAAAAGATTTATATACACACCATGTACTTTATAAACAAATGATGTATACCTTCACCCTAACATAGATCAACCAGCTAAGTACTTGCCTATATTGCCATCCTAAGAGAACACATTGTGTACTTTATTATTAAATGTTGTGTATTCCCTTCTAAAAGAGGTTGGTTTCTAAAATAGACTCCACATGGATTTTGGGGTGGTTCATCATTCTTTGTTCCCCACCAACTGACCTATTAGCATGGAATTTCAAGGGGGGAACAATAGGTCACATACTGACATAGAAATAAATAAAAACTGAGTTGACCTAAGTACATGATGTGTACTTTCTTGTATCCATTGTGTAGTCTAAATGTCTATAAAAATACATGTAGCCCTCCATGTTTGAGGTTGTACATCCAAGGGGGAGGTGTTGTCGCTCTGAAATTCAATCTCCCCCAAGTCCAATTTGAGTTTTCATTATTACTTTCAATTCTATTTAGTGTAATCCCTCTTCTTCCTCTTTCTTCTCTCATATCCATACTAGGGGTTGAGTTTCTACTCTACACGCACACCGTGACCATGGTCATAGGAGTCTAGTACCCTTATGTTGGGGTTGTAATATAATTATGGGTTTTCTATAATTTGAATTTTGATGTATTGATTTTATTTTGAATTTTTCTTTATAATTAAATTAATTAATTAATTTAATATTGATTATTGGTGCTATATCAGACCAAGAACAACACAAAAAGAACAAACTAAAGAAGTTACAGCAGGAGAAATCCCTGGACATTGGGTGAGCCTGTTTCTATTTTTTGTAAGGTTAATGTATTAATGTGTTTTTGAACCTTAAATTAGCGGACCAAGGGATTGACTATTAAATGCATTATTAATATTTATCAGATCAAGAAATCATAATAGAATAGAATACCCACAGTAAACTATTTTTATAACTAATTTTAATGAAAAATAATGATGATCCCAATAAACCCAAATTTAATTGTAGCCTTGGAACACTATATTATTATATTTTTCATTTCTTTTTTTATTTTAATTGATTTTTTGAAAATAATTTTACTAGATCATTTATGTTCCCTTCATTGTTTTTTCTAGATAATCACCTGATATTCACTGATTTCAATCTTCATTTTTATACCATTCACCCTATGGGATCAACCCTCACTGTCTCTAGCTTCCTAGTTAGTATATTAAAAATGGAACAAATAAATTCTTCTAGTTTACTGCACCTCATGATGGGAGGATTCACTTGTTTTAATGACATTCAATTTAATAAAATACTGAAAATAGAAGCTATACTAAAGAACTATATCAAAAATTATTCTTAACCATTGGTATACCCTGTATATGGGAAGTATGTACTAATGGTTTTTTAAAAACCCTTTGTTTAGAGAAAACAATACCAATGGTTTTAAAAAACCATTAGTATATCCTTCATCACATGTCCCAACCATGTAGACTCCCCTCCTCCCATCTCAATCCCATCTAGATTCATCCATAAGAGCGACCTTTTGTTTTCTTCCCCATTTGAAACAATCTCTCTTAGTATGTGTTTTAATGTTATTTTTCTTCAAAATCAAATTGGTGAGTTCCAAATCCATCATCTCTTCTACCAAAAATCATTTTCATTTTTTTCTAGGTATAAAACAATACCCTAGATTATTTTATTTTACTATTATTCCCAATTCATTGAATGAAAGTTAGTTTTTATTATATTTTTTATTTTATTTTATAATAAATGTGATTTTTGGTGATGCAGTTTTTAAATTTTGTTACATACTAATTATATATTAATTGTATATAAACCTATTTTTTTGATATATGTGGTAAATACATAATTATTTATCGTATTAACTTTTATTTTTTTTGAATGTATTAGGGGTTAATAAATTATTCATTTAAATATTTTATTTTAATAAATGAAACTAGTAATTTTAGGGCTTAAATATGTCTAGGTTTAAAATTTAATAAATGGTTTGAATATATAGATTACCCTTCATTGAAAAACAATTAACATGGATAGAATTTTTTTCCACAGAAACAAATTTCTTAAACTATGATAATTTATATGGAAAAAATATTTATATAAAGAAGAATTTTCTTTTTTAAATATGAACAAGGAGAGGTTTTTTTATGTGTTATGCATTTTGAGGGTTTTTTAGTGAGTGTTTGTTTTAAGGTATTTCAAACAAAACTGATTATTTAGTACAAATATAATTTTTTATTTTCCAACCCCATATAATTAAATGTTTGGTTTGTAACATGTGAGATTCAAACCACTATATATACTGTATTTATATATATATAATTGTTTTCTTTTATATTATAATCCTCATATGGACTAGTTTTTTTGGTTATGGTTTAATTTAAAGTGACCAATTCCAATTTCCATTAATATATTTTGGATTTAACTTCATTATTATTTCAATATTTGTATGACATGACCTAAAATATTTTATTAATAGAATAGATGGAATATGGATGTATGAAACTGATCAGATCTGAATCAATTTTTAGATCATGTTTTATATTTTTTATATTTTTCATTAAACAATGATATAGATAGAAGTATTATACACTTCCCATTTGATAATTTTATTAAATATCTTGGTTAAGTCACAAATGATTTAGCTACCTTATAATAAAATTTATGTTTCGTAAAAACATTTATGTACAGTATCATAATGGATAGATAAGGAAGTCTCAAAATTTTTATGATATTAATGAGTGGACTGAATTAGAGATTTTATTATATGACAAATTTCTATTTATTTATCCCCATGATAAAGAAATATTTTAAATATAAGAATAAAATGATACAAATAAACAAGTGCATGTAATAAAAAGGATGGCACTGACTGGGGGAAAAATTAAAGGTTGTTCCCATCACTCTATTATTTCGGTAATGTAGTAAAATTTAAAATCATGATATTTTAATATGATCATTTCATAGAAAAACCATTAGAGAATATATAATACCACTATTGATTATATTATCACATTTTTGAATTATCTACTTTCAAATGATGTAGATATTAAGATGAACCATTATATGGTAGAGAAATTAATTAATCAACATGAATTTTCTAAAAATAGCATTCTAGCACAAAATTTTATAAATTATTTTAGGATGAAATCATTATCCAAAATTATTGTATAAAATGTGGAACATCTTGGGGGAATACAAATGATAATGAAACAATATCTCATGTGCCACTGAATGTAATATTGAACTTTCCATTAATTTACAAACAACAAAAATAATTCCATTCCTAATAAAACATCAAAAAATATGTGATGGAATTATTTTGAGATAAATATGGATAATGATGAATTTTTTTATCCTGTAGATGGATTGGCATGGAAGAAATTTGATTCTTGGTATTCAATTTTTTTAGTTGAGGTGTGTAATGTTAGGTTGGATCTATTATGTGATTATTTTAATCTGTTTGTTCATATTATTACTTTGTACAACACACAAAAAAATTTTATACATATTTATATCCTTCCTCTTTGAATTTGTAAGAAAATACCATTCCATTTCTTTATTATACTCATATCTAGACCATATAATTCTGAATTCTATATGTCGTCGTTTTCCATGTACGATTTTATCTGAGTTTTTCATTTGAGTATTGGTAGCTGAGTCCTGTTCAAAGATGAAGAGACTATGTTGGGGAAAATGACCTAAACTTGGGATTTATGATTTTTTAATTAATGGTGTCAAGATATAAATGGGGTAAGTGTTTGTTGGGTTCTTGGAAATTTGATAGGTCTTAAAGAAGGTTCTGTTTGTTTAAAAGGAATTTGGGCTGAAAAATCAATTGAGAAACATTTAAATCTTGTATAAGGGTACTGAACATCATGTAATTATTCTACAGTTTTAATAAAATAAATCCTAGGAGATGATTTGTTATTTAATACCAATAAAAACATTTAAAAATTGTGTAACAACATTACATGCCATGTAAATGCCTATCCATCAATTTTAAACATGCTATGAGAATAATTTTCATTCTAATCCACTATATTTGCTATCCACTCAACCCTAGGGATTTATCAATGTGATTTTTGGGTGCCAAAATCCCTTTTGGACATCCTATTTGTGTGATAAATCTTTAGTATGTGGTTTTGGTCCTGTTTCTGCATTCTCTTCCTTCATCTCTAACCATTGCGGTGAAATCCTTTCCCCTTTTTCAATGTTGTTTTTGATCTTGACCCGTTTTGATATAGGATCCTCTTTGAACTAATTTTCACCTTCCTTGTGGGAATTTTTTGTTGGAAGCTTTTTTGGATCATCAGTCAAAGGTATGGGTCTAAATAATAACCTTATAGAATGGTAATTTCTGATGTTTATGCAATATTATTATTTCACCATCGTTGTGTGTGCCCAAATTAATTAAATAATGAATTGGATAATTTATTGATTCCCTTTTTTTTAATTGGATTATAACATTACATATGGATACCCACAGGGTGAGAGAACCCGGAATATAATTGAATTAGAAAATGGGTTAAAATACGTTTAACATCACATGTAACCTTTGGTGATTTCTTGCTATAAAATCCCTAAATTGTTAACTATTTCTTATTAATATAATTTTTAAACAATTGTCAATTGAATTGAAAGTGGAATATTAAAGAATAATGGAAATTTTCATAATCAATCATTGATAATTGTAATGTGATATTGTGATATCCATGTTATATGATAGGAATTGTGTTCTATGTTGTAATGCTTAAATATCTGGCACAACCCTGACACATGCAAACTTATATGCTGTAATGTTGATATTGAGCGGGCTCAGCCTAGTCCATGTTGTAATTATTATAGAGAGTAGGTTATGCCCAGTCCCATGCAGTAATTCTTTTAGGTATTTGACCTAGAAATGATATAATACTGATAGGGATTTAACCCATAATGTTGTAATGCTTATAAAGCTTTGACCCAGATCAATAGTTGTGACTATACCATTGTTATATGGTTGTGGTTAGTATGGTCGTAATACTTTCTCTGGGATATTCTGGCATGGTTCCAAAGTAGGCTATTTTACCTTGGTAATAATATTATGTTTGGCATGGTCCTATTACATGCTCAGAGTTATTCGGGCATGGGGACGATCCATGTTGTTTTTTTATTAATTGTTTAATTAATTAATACTCATTTTTATCACTTTATTGCATACACTTCTTATTTTACTAGTTTTATTTAGACATGGTGGGGTTGACCTACTAAGTTATACTCACAACCTATTCAGGACACCATTTGGCACTCGACAAGATTTTTTGGATGCAAGTTTCGACAAGGGAAAAAGACTTTTTTTGTTGATTTCTGTTTTTCTTTTGGGATGAAGTTCAGGGATGGGACGGACATGGGATTTGGGACCCAGGACTTGGAGTTTTTAATTCATTCTTCTAGTCTTTTATTGTATTGTACTACGATGACAACTAGTTACATTCCCACATGTTGTCACATTATTCCTTTAGTATTTGTTGGATTATTCATTTTGATTTTATTGTTGTCTTTTTATATGTATATAAATTGATTGTTAACATTATATTATGATGTGTTTATATTGTTGTGATGCCTCAAACCAGGGGGTTTAGTATCCCCACTATATATTTCACTCCCCCACTTCTAGTCGGTAGCCTCCAGCATATGGGGAGGTGTGCTCGAGGTCTCATAACCAACCATTTTAATCCATTTCAGAGAGTGCTAGATTGGGGGATGTTACCCTAGTATTGATATATATGTATACATTCAACCTTTAATAAAAAAGTTAAAGCATATTTGGAATGTGTATGTGCGCACATATGACACTTTTTCAAAAGACATATATCATATGCATGTTATTCTTATGTGGATGATAAATGATTGTCCTGCTTATGCAATGATGTATAGCTAGAGTATGAAGGGAAATAATTCAATTATAGGTTTTAATAAGAATAGAAAATTTGAAGACTTAAATTTGATCTTAGTTTCATTTTTATGGGAAAAAATGATTATTTACAATGGCTCATCCATGTAGGAATAATCCTTTAAGGTTTGACAATACCATAGAGACTGGAAATCAACCTAAGTAAATGTGTTTCACCCACGGTTTCAGGTGAATAAATCTCTATTCAGGTATTTTGAGTCTCTATGATGTTCAAGTTTTGATTTAGGATGTTATTAGGGATTTTTACATGTTTTGGAGGATTTTATGGAGGTTCACAATTTATACACAGTTAGTAGAAACCAGAAGCATCTCTAAAAAATGTAAAAGGGAAGACAGTGGGCACTGGGTAGGCACATGATTGGTTCATGGTTTGGAAAAACTATGTGAGTGCCTATGAGAAAACATGAATCCTGAAACAATGGGAAAATAATGTTTGTCACATGATTTTTCTACCCATGTCATCCAATTATGCATGGTGTGGCATTCCGATAGTAGAACAACATGGATGTCCCAATATTCTCCAAACTGTATACCCTAACTGTGTGATGTATAGTTTGGACTCCTTTTGAATTGTGGATCTAATATTAATTAAGTCTTTTTTTCACTGGGTTTACCTATAATCCCTCCATAACCCTAATTCCCTTTTCTCCCAAGTTGTAAGAGTCAATCCCCATCAATTCGGGAGTGATCATTGGGTGAATGAAAGTGCATTGGAGGCCCAGATTCATTGATAAGTACCCAATCTTAATCTTTCATATTATATCCGAGAAACTTCTCTCTCTCTCTCTCAATACCATAGATATAGTACATTATGGATAGGTTTTTGTGTTATTAAAGGATTTATGATGAAATATTATTGGATATAGTGAGGGGAACATGGATTGTGATCGGATCGTGAAGTTTAGTATGGTTTCCATTTGTTTTCACCAATGTTTATGAGGCAGATGACTTCTCTCTTATCTTCACATGATTTTTAACTCGAAGTCTTAGTTTTAAATAAATTTTTTGATTAAAATGGTGGTGAAATCCTTATTTTATTCTTATTAGAAAACCACTTTTTGGTTATGGCTTGGAGATTTTGGAAATTGGGGAAATTAATTTTTTTAGGAAATATTTTTGGTCATAATATAAAAATGTGTTTTAAAATTATAATTTGGTTTGACATATGTAATTTTGTTGTGAAAATACTATAAAAGAATTAAATGGTTTTATATAAAATTGGTTTTCCATAAAATTGGCTTTTGGTAATTGGTGTGGCATGATTCAAGCATAATCAATTTGGAGTGTGTTATGTGGGATAGGTTATGATCATGAAGTATGACTATAAAAGTAGTAGAGAGTATGGATGTGAAGTTCCACCATCAATAGTAACACTAATATTGAGTGTGTATGGATGGTTTTGTTTGTGTAAATTGAATGGGTATGACAACAATTTGAGATATAGTGTAAAGACATTATTTTAATTCATTCCATGGGAAATTATTTATGGATTTGATATAAACTATTTTTACTGCTCTAAAACTATTTTACTTAAATCGAGCTAACAAGTTTTGTCATAGTGGTGTGAGTTGGGAAGTCATTGAAAAAATACAGCTGTGTTTAGACTCAAACCCTTCTTATAAACTATTGTTCATTTATAGATGTTATCTATTGAGACATAGGTAAAGGTAATGTATCTAAATTCTTTATTGATGATTCATTGTACTGTGGACATGACATGTGGAGTTGGATCTTGGAGCAGGTTGGGTATTTTTGGTAGATTCCACTTGGGCGTTTTGAGTTTTTTGGCCTCTTGGTTCTCTTCCAGTATGTGTTTTATTTTCCACTTTTACTTTGATATGGTTTTTTATTTTGTTGGTTATGTTTGGATTTGTATTTTGTACTCATGTGTCATATAGAGTTTCAGTTTTTTGTTCACAATGTAGTTTTGGAGTTTTATCTTTCAAAGGAAAACTCATCCCCCAATTGTTATTGAGGCCCTTGGAATTTATTCCATGACTTTGGTGTCTTGGGGATGTCTCCCAAGGCCTAGTGGAACACCAGTTACTCCTCAAGCCAATGAAGAGGGGTGAATGTTACAAATTATCTCAGTTTGTTTAGTAATTGACATATGGAATATTATCATTAATATTCGGTCTAAATATCCTTTTGGTAATATTGTGTTAGTTGTTTTGTTTATGGATTTTGAAATAATTTCATTATGTCTTATTGGGATGGTATTAATGAGATAGTACTGTTAGAATGTGAAATTTAGAGCATAAAAAGGCATAGCTAACCAAATTTTGATGAACTTCAAGTTACCAGGGTGTTTGGGTACAAGATTGTTTTAAGACACTTTTAGGTTAGTCATCACCTCATCACCATGTGTTTAGCTGATGAGAGTTTACTATAATGAATTGATAGTTATACTTCCCAATAAGAATTCACTGTTCATTTTTTTGTTATATGGCTTATTAAATGGAAAAAATTGTTTCTTTTTTATAATAGAGAAAATGGTTGATTTTGAAAATATTGATTATAGTATTTTAAAAAATGGTTATAATGTTGATAGTGGATAAATTTTGGGAAGATTGATTGTGATATGTGTTGATGGGATAAATTATAATTTTTAAGCATTTTTTTATAATGAGTGATACTAAATGGAGTTTTGTTCCAGTTATAGTTAACGGATCTCAGTAGGCATTGTAGAAATCAACTAGAGGAAGATATAGAAAATGTGTTGCAGATGAGCCACTGGTGAACTAATTGATGGTACAAATAATTTACCAAGACCTCCTGGATAGGGATATGGGCAATAATAATGATAAACCTTGGAAAGTGGACCATTTTGTTCTATTCCAAATGAAAAATCTACACATTATTTGTAGGTATTATATGAAGAAAAGTAGAAATATGGGTAAATCAAAATAATCAAGTATTAAATTTCCTTGGTATACTATAGGAACTAAATGTAAGGTTGGAAATGTTCATACTAGATGATTTTGGAACTCTCGGGGTAGGATTTAGCAGTTTGGGCTATATTGGACCAGGGAAAGACATGGGATGATATTGAAGAATTGATTAACAATCAATTCTATCCCCATAAATTTCATATTACAATAATAATGGACTTATTTATCTTGAAGAAAGATAGTATCTCAGTGATAGAGTATGTAGAAAAATTTATGAATTTAGTTCACTATTACCTGGATGTTGTTGCAAGTTCATCCTTGAAGGCATGCATTTTTGAGTCAGGATTGAGACACGATATTCACTCAATGATTATAATTCATTGTATAAAGGATTATATATAAATGGTCAATAGATAAATGATGAAATAAAGGGATGTCTTAGGAAATATAGTTTTGAGAATTATGTTTATTACTATGGGAATAGGCGAGAACTCTAATACTGAGAATAAGTAGGAGAGGAACACCAAATTCTAGAGTAGTGGTACACCACATAATCCAACTATGGGATCAATAAAAATTCCTCATAAAATAAAAAGTAAGACAATATGTTTTATATATGGTCCACTTAATCACATGAAGTGATATTATATAATATCACCTAGAGAATGTCATAAATACAATAAGAAGTGACATCTATAGAGTTGTTTTCACAGTTCTCCAAGGTTTGAACCTACAGACATATCACATGTTTATCATGTATCTTATGCTTATACAAGATAAGTGTAATAGAATAACTACCATCATTAGAATATAGTGATCCTAGTCTATTCAATGAACACAATGACTCATCAACTAGTTCAATGTCAATAGGGTAACAAAGAGAAAAGTGCAGCAAGTGAGAAAATGAATGTATATGAGGAAGCGACTGAGGATGATCAATTTTTTCCTTCAATGGATAGATGTACAATTCTTATGAATTCAAACCTAATGCAAGATTTTTTATATAAAATTGAATCCCACTAATTTATTACATGTTATGTTGTTAATATGGGTTTTCATGATGAGATAATTCCTTCTCTACTGAAACTGAAAAATCCTCTTAAAAAAGTGAATTTAGAGCCTTTATGTGTCAGGATTTTTTTATAACAATTGAAAGGGATACATTTATTTTGGATTTATTTTTTCTTGATTTAGTATTATACAGATTGTCTTTGGTTATAGATTTGTTGAAATCATTCAAGGCCCACATTGACAATTATACCGAAATTTTTTGTTTCACTTCTATAGATAGTGTCATTGATTAATTTAGAAGAGTTCTAGATATATAAGAATATAGATTAGGAATTTTGGAACTATTTATTTAAAAAATCTCATATCAATTGAAAGAACATACTATGGAATCTATTGATGAGAATGTGAAAAGATGTTTTCTTACTATTGTTGACCCGTTTTATGACATTTTCCCTAATAATTATCAGGGTTTCAACTCAAAATAGAAGTGGAGATTGCTATTGATATCCTACTAGTGACCAATCCAACATCACACATATATTATACGATGGAAGAAATATAATTGAGGGAATTGAATGTTTAATTGGAAGAATAGAAATGTAAAGTGTTAATTCAACCAAGCATGTCTCATTGGGATGCACCAATTAAAATTGTGAACAAGGAAGATAGATATATTAGACACTGTGTGCAATATCATAAGATAAGTCAAGTGAAAATAAATAATAGGTATCCTATTCAACACATTTATGATCTATCTGATCAGTTTAGGGGATCCTAATGGTTCCCTGAAATTAATTTATTTTCAAGGTATCATCTAATGTCCGTTTGGAAAGAGAATATTATGAAAAAAATATTTTTGAATGAGATATTTCCATTTTTATTTTTTGGTTATGCCTTTTGGTCTTATAAATACACCAGTATTATTTATGGTATTTATGAATTGAATCTTTCAAAGGTATCTTGATTCCTTTTTGGTAGTGTTTTTTGATGATATACTTGTGAATTCTAGGACAAAAATGGATCATGAGAAACACTTTTCTATAGTATTGAGTATCTTTTTGGGGGAATAATCTATATGAAATGATCTAAAAGTGTGATTTATGGATAAAATTGGTAAATTTTCTTGCCCATTACATTCCCTAAAAAAATTATATTTCATGAAAAGATATAAGTTTTTATCTCTTCGAACCCACTAAATAATTTATTTGAGATATGTTGTTTCCTTGGCATAATGGGATACTAAAAATGTTTTGTATACAATTTTTCAGGTTTTGTATCAGCAATGAAAACTTTTATATGGAAGGGAATTTCTTTAGAATGGAATCAGAAATGCTAAAAATCCTTTAATGAACTTAATTCTATAATTACATCAGTTCTTATCCTATTGTTTCTAGATTCTGGGTAGGGCTATATAGTTTATTATGATGCATCAAGATCTAGGTTATGTTGTGTTCTCACAAAGGGGGGTCATTTGTTTACTTAAGGTTCAAAGAATTTATGGTTGTATGAGAATAAATACCCAATTTTTGATAATTAATTAGTTTTCATGGTCAATTATTTGAAGACTTGTCATCATTATCACTTTTTTATAAATTAATATTGTTTACGAATAATAATAGTTTGAAAGATAGTTCTTCTAAAAGGGATTTGAATTTAAGGTAGTAAATGGATGGAGTATCAATATATATTAGGATTTGACTTGATGTATACAATGGGAAACAGAAACTCTGAGGAAGTTGCATTTATTAAAAATTTATATGATCATTTGGCTACAAAGGATTCAAATTAGTGAAAACTAATTCTAGTAATAATGGATATGCATCTAGAATTATCAAAACAAGATAGTGTTTCTATTTTATTTATATTTTAATTAATTCTTTATTTGTTTGATAATATTAGAGTTTCATAGACATATAATTTTGACATTGTTATGATGTGGTCAGAACTCAATGGTGGGTAGACATTGGGGGATTGAAGATGGATTAAAATTTTGTTTTAATGTTTAGAGATCAGATGGTTATACCAATGGATTTCTAGGATCAAATTATTAATTTATACCACCATTATAAATAGGTTATTCACCCAAGGATCATAAAATTTATAAATCATTGAAATCATAGTTTTGGTGGGTTGGCATGAAAAGATCTAAAGTAAAGTATGTATCTATATTCCTCACCTATCAATAGGTAATGGTGGAGAATCAATAACCAGTGAGTATTTTATAGTATTTACCAAATCCCATATTTAAATGGGAGAATATAGACATATATTTTCTAACAGGTCTTCCAATAATGGTTAGGAAATACGATTTCTTATGTGTGATTGTGGATCATCTCACAAAGTCAGATCACTACATCCATTTTATCAAAACTAATTCAGTGAAATACTAGTCCAAAATCTAAATTTTGGAAATTTTAATGATACAAGAGATTATAGTCTCTATTTTATCTATTCAAGACCCCAAGTTTACATCTCATTTTTTTAAATCCTTGTAGTAATCCCTAGGAATATAGTTTACTATGAGTATAAGTTATCATCCTCAAACAGATGCATAGTAAGAATGGACAATCCAAATATTGGAGTACATGATTAGTTTTTTTTGGGATGGATTTTAATGGATTATGGGAGGAGAATATACATTTATTAGATTCCTCATATAGTAAAAACTATCTATAATTAATATATATGGATCTTTCCTAATCATTCTATTGGAGTCCTTATAGTTCTCCACATTGTTGGGTGAAACAAGTGAGACATTTCTAATTAGACATATTCTTGTGCAAGGGAAAAAATAGAATATTAATTTGACCATTAAGAGAATAGAGATAGATAAATTCATCAAAAATCATAAGTGGATCATCATCACAAGCCGTTTTCCTTTGAGATGAGTGACCATGTTTTTTTAGAATCTCTCCAAGACTTGGGTATCGACATTTTCTGAGAAGGTAAAGTTGTATCCTTGATACATTATCCCTTTCTAGATACATGAAATAGTTTTTAAGGTCGTATAAAAGTTGGATTTTGCACAATGGTTCAGTTCAGTGCACAATGTCTTTCATGAATCTCACTTGAAGAAGTACCAACCAGATATTGACCATGTGATTTGATGGGATCACATTGACATAGAGTCGGATGCTACATTAATTCATGTGTCTTTACATATTGTGGGTAGTTAATATAATATCTTTCATGGATGTGAACATACTCTATCAATATGAACACCATGTTTGAGTATGTTTGGATGGTTTTGTGTGTGGACATGGAATGGGTATGACAAATAAATTGAAAAATGGTTTAAAGACTATGTTTTAGTTATTTCAATATAAAATAACTAGTACATCACCCATAAAAATGCACGGGACTATTCAAATTCCCATAAAATTATAAGGTTCAAAATCATTAAAAAATCTTATTTTCAATTAACCTGACATATTGTTGAGAAATAAATTATGACAATAACAGTATGAATATAGTAGGTAATCAATAAGGAAAGAATAAAAAAATGGAAAATGAAATTGGGCAATGAAGAATGAAAATAAATAAATAGATTGTTGAATTGAAAATAAATGATTAATAAATAATAAAGTAAAACTTTGGTTGTAGGTATGAAATACTACAAAGAAACTAGAAATATGAAAAATGCATTTTCCAGTGGTACATAGTACGGAATATGCAGTGTGTTTCCTAAAAAAATTAATAGTTGGTTTAAGTAGTGTATTACATGATGAAAATAGATGTAGTAACCATAGTTTTCGAGACCTATAGCTGTTCCCTTCAAACTCCACCCATAATTATCAATATGTGAAATTACCCCTAGATTCCCCTCATACCATTTGTGGTTCCTGAACATTATATATGATTTGAACACTATACAAGAAACATAAATGAACAGAGAGAGAAATATATCAAATAGGAAATACTACAATAACCTCAATTTCTGGTTTTTGTTTCTCTTGAGGTGGCTTGGATGATGTGCATTCCATTGCAAAAACATCCATAATATCAACGTTCCTAGAGAGGGATGAAGAGTTTCAATTAATATGCGATGAGAAAATGAAAACCAAGAACCAAAATTGAATTTTTATTCCAATGAATAACCAAAATAATAATTTTGTACAATGTATTTATAACTGGACAGGTCCTTTATTGAAAAAAAAACATGTAGTTTTGATCCCAGTAGTAAATTTTCCATAAATGATCAATGAAACCACTTTCATCAAAGTACAATAATCAATAATATTTTAGAGTTACAAATGAAAAATGTCCCTTCAAAACAGTCAAACAAAAGCTATGAATAAAAATTCAAATTCAACTAAATACAACAGTTGGAACTTCCATACATGGAAAGACACTAACAGTCACCAGGTTCTTAATGGCCATTATGCGATATCTTAGGTATTCAGTCAAAAAATGACCAAGAGCATAAATGAAAGACAGAAAAGTATCCAAATATAGTGGTCTATTTTAAAGGTTGAATGCCCACAAGAAACAGAGGGTACAAGTCAGAAAAGTCCAGACTCCAAAAGTCTATACATGAACCTCAATCACTACAACGAATAATAAAAATCAAAGAAGTATTAAAAGGGTTAGGTCAAGAAATGTGTTATGTAAAATTAGAAAAATAAATACAGAAAAAATGAGGTTACTCATTAATAAAACTCAGTTATAATTATTATTTCACATCTTTGTACTTATTTTCAACCCAAACCCAGAGAACATGGGAAAAATAGAATTGCTATTCAATTTTATTTTATTTAGAGAACCAGAGACAAAAAAATGATACATGCTAATAGTTGAACACATAATTGAACAAAAAAATGATACATGCTACAAGTGAACATAAATTGATACATCCTAACAGTTAGAAAAATAATATTGTATAGCTTGAATACTAGAAACATTTCAGGTGCAATGGTATTTTCCATGACACAGGATATATTAATAATATCAAAATAGAAAATGAGTACCAGAATAAATTTTAAATGAATTTTCTGTACTCTATCAAATGTAATACATATTTAACTACAATTGTAATTATGAAAAAATAATGAAATAAATATGAATAGTGAATATGTATGGTTACCTTGTGTTTGCAGCAACATATTTTAGTCGATTTTTTTCAGTTTTGCCTCGTTATATATCCCCTTAGTATGGTGTGTAATTCACAAATATGACTTGTCATAGGGAAGTAGTCTGGAGAGGTCTTGTCACTATGTTGTAGACCATATTCATTATCAAAATAATGCGACAGATTGTTCTACATAGAGGATATTGTTAGAAGAAATAGAACCTAGAAACTAAATCAGTTGACCAACACTTTCGGACAAAATATCTATTCATAATTCCATGTCAATAATAGCCTATCGGGAATTTTTTGTGATTTTCCTATAGTGAACCAACACTTCTGGATGTTGGTTGACAGTAATGTCAATCCATAAAACAATTAATACTAGCTGAGAAAAAATAACCAGGGAATGTTGTTCAGTGTACAGTATATACTCATTAGAAAGGAAAAATACTGAAGAAAATTTTGATGTTTACATATTTTCATATGAGAACAATAAATGCAATGTGTTTTAATAATATAAACATTGTAAATAAAATTGAAAAAATTGGAATTTTCTACTCAAATGATGTAATGAATATAAAAGACAATGATGAAAAAAACATCTACCAGAATTGATGAAATATTTGTAGTTGTAAGAAATCCAATTTCACTATTACATCTAACTCCTAAACATCCAGAACTTTCATTTTTCTACAAAGAAAGTGTAAAATTAATATTACAATAATGTGGCATATGGTTTCTAGTAAATATAAATTAAAAAGGTAAAAATAGATCCTCTTATTGGTCAATGGTAATACTTGTGAAGATTCACTACAATGATGATCCTATATAATAAGGTTAAAAAGAATTGTTGTTATCTAAATTTTATAGGGTTATTAAATTAATTTATATAATTTCAATATATAATTACCTAAAAGGTATATAGATCAATCTCTTTTATCCAACTAATTTCATGATAAGTACCCATAGAGGAGTCATTTTTGGTTTCCAGATATTGTGTTATTATGTTGGCATAATCTCCCCATACTCTGTAGTTAATTTGTAAGCCTCCGTAAAAAAATATAGAAATATTGTTGTTAATTATAACATTTCAATCAAATTATGTTAGAAGAGAAACTTACTAATATCTCGTCCTCTTAAAAAATTTGGTTGTTTTTATTGGTATTCAAAATTATAGGGTATGAAAGATAAATATGTCAACATTTTAAAATAAATTAAAAACCAGTTGAAAAACATTTAAACATAATGATGGAACGCTCTACTGAAACTGTATCATATGTTACAAGAAATAATCAAACTCAAGACTATGTAGTGGAACATGTAATTGTGTTAAAAAATGAATTAAAGATGTCTTGAATAATCATAGAATTTCAAAAACTATATTGGTTATGAAATGTACCTATTAAGTGTCATTCTAGATCTTGTTTCTGAACAATGTCATAAAAAGAAGTGAATTCAAAACTAAATATTTAATTAGTACCATTGTGAATGGAAAGATAAAAGGAATAGTTTGAAACAAAGAAAAAATTACTGTCCCTTGGTTGCAACTGAAACCCAAAGTTATACTACTTTGATGTCCCTATCATTCAATGATAAAATCAATATTACAATGAAGTGGTATTTTTTCAAATAAATTAGAATGGACAAGGTAAAAAAATTGTAACTGGTTATGGTAAATGGTAATACATACTCATGAAGATTCACTACTATAATTATCAGATATAGTAAGGTTAAAAAGTATGTTTTAATATGAATTTATTTCTTTTAATAATGAAATTTATGAAATTATCTATCATTACTGTCAGTTGGTTGTAGAATGAACAAATTTTGTTTCCACATTTTACTGAATCATCAACTTCAAAAGCTTCCAACACCATTTTCTGCAAACTATAATGTTTAAAAATAAGAATAAATATTTAAAAAACTAATGTAGAAGAGGTTTTTAGAAGTGAAAAATTCAAGGATAAATGGTGGAATGGCATACCTAACAGGAGTTTTCAGAATGAAAGATGTTGGGTCTTGCATTATGTCAATTCTATTTTGCAGGACCCATTATTCTCTATGTTTGAAATGTCTACCCATGACCCGTTATGTTGGATACTTATTGGTAAACATCTTGCATATAACTGAGCGAAGACAACCAACAAAGTGACACAATCTGCATTTTTTTAAACTGTATAATTATTTTCAGATTTCTTTATTACTACACATAATTAGATCATCGATCATAATATTAAAAAACATAATATTTCATAATCATTTAATATTAATAATATTGAAAAATAATAATCATAGAAAACTGAATAAAAAAATTGAATAATACGGTTTAATGGAATACCAAAATAAATAGAGAAAGGAGCATTACAGTACTTGTAAATGGTTCTAGTGAAGATTGTATATGTGAAAATCGGCAGTGCAGTTGATCCAGAGCCCCATCTTTTTCTCCCAGTTCCCTTATTCCGATTCCCCGCTAGAGGCCCCTAAAAACACAAAATCAAACTGTTCATGATTTTAGTTTTCCAGGGCATATACCAATTTAAATACAATACCTGTTAGAATATTGGGTGGTGTAGGAGCCGGATGCAGAGGAGCTCGATGCAGATGATCTGGACACGGAGGATCTAGACATGGAGGATCTGTGCAGTGCGGTTGATCCAGAGCCCCATCTTTTTTCTCCTAGTTCCCTTATTCCAGCTCCCCGCTGGAGTTCCATAAAAACACGAAATCAAACGCTTCATGATTTTAGTTTTTAGGGCATCTACCTCTTTAAATACAATACCTGTTAGCCGCTCTAAATAAGAAATCAATGAACCCATCCTACAGTAATATTCAATGACTGTACAGTTAACAAAAAAGTGATGTAAATCCATTTATATCCATGCATAATAGATAATTGATGGTAGTTCTTGTAGGCCACAAGACAATAATAGATAGAGGAGGCCGAATTAAGTGAAACAAGATGTTATATTCTACGGATATTGAAAATAAGACATTAAAAGAATAATATTCCAAACCATGACTTCACACAACTAAGTTGAGAGCCATCCCACTTGCCCAAACGTGAACAACATGATTAAATCAAGCGCAATGAGAGATGAAAATCTCAAACAAATAATCTGTTTGGTAAATTGAATAAGATTACATAGAAAGAAGTCCAAGATTTCCATGTAAATACATCAACTAAAATGTCATTTTCCCCATATCCTGAAATAAATAGAATCCAGATATCAGAAACCAGAAAAAGAAAAAAATAACAGTAATTATACATATGAATTTACATATAAAACCACTTTCAAATCAAACAGAGGTGGTGGCCAACCTTATATTTTGTGAGAGGCATGAAAACAGATAAAATTTCATTAAACCCAGTCAACCAGACTGGATGTCACTACATCAAGGAACATGATTAAATAAAGCGCAACAAGAGATGAAAATCTCAAACAAATAATCTATTTGGTAAATTGAATAACATTACATAAAAATATTTCTAGGATTTCTATGTAAACACATCAACTGAAATCACATTTTCCCCATATCCTGAAATAAATAAAATCCAAATATCAGAAACCCAAAAAAGGAAAAAATCATAGTAATTGTACATATGAATTTACACATAAAACAACTTACAAAGAAAATAGAGGTTGTGTCCAGCCTTAGATTTTGAGATAATCTTAAAAACATATAATTTTGCATCAAACCAAGTCAAACAGACTAGATGTCACTGCATCAACTTGTGAAATGGACAATGAGAATGTAAAACAATTCTATAAAAAAGTAGTTCCTTTGAAATCATAATCATAAAGTGATCAAGGGGATTACCATTTGGCACTATGATGAGGCTAAATTACATGATTGAGGATGCATTAGAGAAAAATGACATGTTGTCTTGAAGTAAAATAGGATGTTGTAAAACCCTATATTAGGAGACGATGGATATGTCGAATGTGGTATGGAGGGCATGGAGAATAAGGTCGGATGAATGTCGAATTACCATAAAGAGACAGCTACTGCACATTTCTTATGAGGGCGTGGAGGAGCAGTAAAAATGTTGTGGGTGTTGTAACAACAGCTGACTGAAATCGCGAGTCGGAGATTTTGAAGTAGGGAATGGAGGATAAAACAGTAAAAATTAAGTTGGTAACTTAGAAATACTGGACAAAAATCACGAATCGGATGAGCCATAGACATTGGAGCTGAAGAGGAAGGAGAAAAAAAGGAGGAGTCAAAGATGGATGAGCCAAAGACGGAGGAGCTGAGGGCAGTGGAACCGAAGGCGAAGGAGACAAAGGACGATCATGCGGAGTCGGAGTCAAGATCGTGGAAATGATTTTGGCTCAAGTGCACGATTGAACGGAGTTCTGTCAAAACTTTAGATGTGGGCGGAAGAGCGGGTAAATAGAGCGACGTGAATGAAAGGCTTGGAGCTCAGAGAACTCTCAGAGAACTCGTGTCAGGAAAAGAGCACGATAGTTTGGGGGTATTTGTGGGGAGATATTTTTTTTTTCTGGTGATGTGCCTACCTGTGGAGGTGACAAGTAAGGCTGGAGGAACCCAGCTTTAGTATATATAGTGGATTATTTGATTTTATATAAACTAATTTTTCTACTTAAAACTATTTTATATAAATTATTCTAACTTGGTTTGCCCATGTGGCATGAGTTGGGAAATCATTAGGGAAATCCTACTGAGTTTAGAGTCACCCCTTGATTGGGCACAGTTGTGTGATCTCAAAAGTCTTGTATCATGACAGATGTAGGGGAAAGGTATCTCTAGTTTTTATCGATGCTTATTGATACTGTGTTATAGGGCATGTGGAGTTGGAGCATTGAGATGGTTGGGTGTTGTTGGTTTATGTCACTATGTAGTTTTATGTTTTGTTGTATCTTGGTTCTCTTCCAATATATATTTTATTTTCTGGGTGTAATTTCTTATGGTTTTTATTGGTTTGGATATGTTTTGTGTTTTATTTCATAGTCAGGCATCATAATGAGGATTTTTTGTTTATTAATTATGTAGTTTGTGTGTTTTATATTCCAAAGGTAAAATAATTCCCCAATTGTTCTTGAGGCCCTTATCATTTATTTCTCGCCTTTGGTGTCATGAGGATATTACCTAAAGGCCTTGTATCACACCCTTCACCCTTTAGGCCAATGTGGGAGGGTGGTATATTAATTTATGTGTACATCTGATGTTCTTAATGCATTATGGTATATCATTTTTTCATTAAAAATACTTCAAATGAAATCTTGATATAGGAAGAATTTTTTCACTAAATACAAATACTATTGGAAGAAGATAAGTATATTCTTTTATATTTTTTGTTAACAACTTAATTTTTTATATCATAGATTAGACATATTGATAGCTAAAAGAATAGGTGAAATATTTCTTTCAATTATTCCGAATTTCAATGGGAAGATAGAAGTTTATTTACAATCACAGTGTAACTTGGTTGATTAGGGTATTAGACCAGAATTGCATCCTATGTTTATTAGTAAAAATAAATGGAATGTTCTATGTTATTCTTATGTTATGACACCTTAAAATATATTTTTATAAGGACTAGATGTTTCATTGTACAAGATGGATATTCATGAAAAATATCAAAATAGGTCAACAAAAGAGAGTTGAAGATGAAATATTTGAAGTCTTGTGATTATCGCATCCTTCTTCATGAGTTGATTATAATAAAAATATATTGCCTATTATTCAAATATTTAAGGGTGTACATGATTTGACTATACAATTTTATAGATATCATTGGGATAAAAATTTTCCAAGTATTTCTTGTGAAAAATATAAGAAGAGGTGCCATTAATTTTGTGTGATTTTCAGAAAATTTTCCTCCATCATTTTTCACATGTATGTTGCATCTAACCATACTTATTCTAACTAAAATACATCTTTGAGGACCTATCAATTTCATTGGATTCATCCAACTGAAAGAAACAGTAACACCTTTCACTCTTATGACCGTGAAAAGAATCACCATAAAGGTTCCATAGTGAAATTTTACTTTGCTAAAGAATGTATGGATTTATTCTCAATGTATTTTCCTGATGTGACTAGAATGCATAACTGACCACTGATAAAGGAATAAGTGAAGTATAAGAAACTTTAATCCATTTTTCCATCACTTCACCAAATATGAATAATTCTTGGATCATATAAGTTGACTACATTAATCATTTAAAAGTGGGAGATGGAAGACCACATAGAATTGTTTAACTACAATTTGTTTGATGATTACATCAAGTAATTAAAATTAACATGTATCTTTATAATCATACAATGTAAACATACATATGTTTTAAGTCATTTCTATATTTTTAGGTATGGAAAATAAAAGTTATAAACAAAATTCATCATTCATTACCTTTAATAAGTATAAATTCTTTTCTTAATAAAACGTTTTCTTCTTGGTTAAAATCATTGGTAGAAGTATTATTAAAATAAAATAAAATAAAATATTCATTTATTTTTAGTATTCATTTTTGTTCCAGGTATTGAGTTTACCTGAAAACCCTATCTCCAAAGAAATAAGAGCTTTGGATTTTGGTACAAATATTTTGGTTCGTGAATGAAAATTAAATGTCACGAATAGGTACAAATTTTTTATTATTGAATGAGTAGTGAAAATGAGAATAAAACATGATGGTGTTATGAAAACTGAAAAAATATATTTTTACAATAGTTCATTAAATTGTAGGCATCAAAATAAAAATACATCTTATTATAGAGTTGTTAAGAAAATACTAATATGGGGTTTTTTTTATCACGGTCATGCTGCTATGATTAAATTTAAGTTGTTTGATTCAATGAGGATAAATGGAAAATTTATAGATAATATTGGATTTTGAGTTATTGACATGAATCACCAATGCATTCTGGTCATGGGGCATGCGAAAACAATATTTTTATTACCTAAGTATAGTATAATAGATGATCTTAGGTAGTCCCTTGAAGAGGAGTGCACACAAAACAAGGTTGTAATTTTTTATTTGGTATTCAAAAATAAATTTTTTAATTGAATTTGAATGATGTGGGAGAAATAATAATATTTATTTGATCATTTTAAAAAAAATAATAAAGATGGTGATCAGGGTGGGTTTGGCTAAACCTAGTGATGTTCTATCATGGATTCCTTTTTTGTCCTTTTTTTCTTCCATTTTCTGTTTAGGGAGAGATTCATCTCTTGAGTCCTTTCAGTCCCCTGGAAAATAATTATGATACGAATATTACATTTTGAAACTTCAGGTAATTTTATTCTCCTCCGAGTGTTTTTAAAAACCATTAAACACTCACCTCCCAATCCTAATCTATTCCACCGTATACAGAAGAGAATTGGGTTGAGGGAGATATGATCATCAACAAAATAAATTTAAATTTATAGAATTAAAACCTAACACAACTGTATTCAGAATATAAAACTGAATTTATAATTGAAACTAAATTAAGAAAGAAGAAGGGATGTTATTAAATTGAAGCACAAGAACACAAGCCAACATGTCAGTCCATACTACCCCTCTTTATCACTAAATGAAACTACCCCTTCATGGATGGGGAAGTCGATATGACGTGAGGGAGGGGAGAAATTACAATAGAATAGAAATAATGAAATGAAATAAATAAAAATAAATCCATCGTCCAATGATTCCCTCACCAGTTGATTGGAGGATGTGAGGATGGGAAATAGATTGATTTGAGAGGTTGGATATCCTCTCCTTTTATAGGCACAATTTAACCTTCACAAGTGGGAACATTTTATCCCCAATAAATGATCTAATAACTTGTTTATTCATTCATGAAAGTTATTTATAATTTTCTAGACTGCCCACCCTAAATATTTCAAAGTATTTTGATGTTTGGTTAGGGAGTTACATTCTTTTTACTCAAAGAATTTATTCTCTCTAGCTAGACTCTCCACATTTCATATATCATGCATTATTGATAATTAAAATGGCCTCTTCACTCATTGTATCCTTAATTAAAGTTGTTTGTTATTTTATTTTCTGTACACTATCCAAATTTTAGTATAATTGGCCACCTCATGCACATGTTATTACTTTTTTATTGGATGTTTTTTTCTAGATGAAATTTCCAAGAATCATCCTTCAATTGAGTTAGTTCAAAATCCTCGTTAATGGATTCCAAACATCTTGGAAGTTAATGGGTAAAATAAACATTGAGTTCACTTTCTTATACTTGTAGTATAACCTCAATTTCAAGTGAGTAAGCTGAGATGTGGTATTTTTAATGTGGTGGGGTCCATGCTGTCCGCCCCAAAAATTATTCAACTTCATTGATTTTTAAGGCCTCTAGATACTCGAATCAGCCCCAAGTACTCAATAGAAATATGAATCAAATAAATCAAAATTTCTAAAAAAATAGTCATTCAATTTTGAAGTATATTTTAAATGAAATGATAAATATAACCTTGATGTGAAAATCTGTAAAAAAAATTCATATTTAAGAAAAATTCCATTTTTATCATGACAGACACCAAAAATATTAAAATCATGCAAATCAGCTTAAATTTAAAATTATATGAGATTAAATAACTAAAAAACATATAAAAATTATGAACACATTAGCTCTATCAATTCTCCCACACATAAAAAATGCTTTTCCTCAGGCAAGAAATCTAAACATTGAAAATCTGAGGGCACCAATGTTACCAATATTTAAATTCCAAATAAATAAAACCAAACAATTTTCAATGTAAAATAAAAATTTCAAATTCCGCATAAAATATCAATTTGATTTCCCAATATTCAAAGAAACAATCAACTCATGAATTTTAATTTTACCTATTGAAAAATTATGGGACATCTCCTTCCCTTCATTAATGCTCCTCAATTCATTATTATTAAACATGCCATATCATGATTTACCTCATGCAAGTCCTTTCTATCATATCTCATAATACAATTCATGTAGGGTTATTCTAATATCATGAGAACAATCCCCTTATCCATAGTCTTGTAAATAAACTACTTTCTCCACTTTGTAAAGATACAAGGCACATAAAACCACGAGGACTTGGAATAAAGGTTCACATGACTCTGTGGCATAGGGTTGGTGGTAAAATGATTAAAATAATATAAGTCCAGATGTAGGAGGTTTGAATCGTAAGTATAATGCATGAATAATAATGTGAAAACACAAGATTAACCGCACTCAAATACCATTGAGAATGTGAAACATGACACCACCCCTTTTTTTAACTTGGGAAATGAGTCAATCAGTGATTGAAAAGAATTATATCATCCATGTTCTCCCCTTTTTTTGATGATCTAGAAGGGAACAACTTTATTTTATTTTATTTTCCTAGAGAATTAGCTGAAAATTTAATAAAATGAATGAATTAAAATCATGATTTTAATTTTTGAGAGGAACATGAGTCATAAAATAATTTACACTGAGGAATTAAATCACATCTCCATTTTTTAGAGGAGATATTTATTAAAAAAATAAATCACAAAAAAATGAGTAAACATGCCCAATTATCTTATTATCCAATACCAATGTATTGAAACCCAGGTCAAACCACCCATAAATGATACACATCCCAATGAACGCAAACAAAATGCCCTTTACCCACACTCAAACCTTAAATATCCATGAAAAAATACTAAAAGTCTGGGTAGGTAAGCAAAAATCATCTTGTAATGTGGCATCCACCAATAAAGAAATTCATGTCTTCTATGGGATAATTAAAAATAAATATAAGGGTGGGTATTAGAAAAATATGTTTCTAGACAAAGTAGTTCAACTGTCATTTAAAATAAGTTTTTTCACAATCACAACTTCAAAAAAAATTCTATGCATGTTCTGGTAGGTGACATGTTTCAAGATCACTTAAGAAACATGCTCAATATAAAATAGGAAATATTTGATCTAGAAGTCCTCTTGGGGATGGGAATTATTATTTTGGACAATCACTCATCGCATTATTAATAATAACACATCAATTCACAAGAATTTCAGAAATTCAAAGCATGATGGGTAGTAGGAAAATTTCATTTACATGAATCAATTAAGTACTTCAAATATTGAGTCTTTATTTAAATATCCATACTTAATTTAATCATCCAATTCTTCATTTTACTCATTCAATTTTATTGACATTGAATTCTAAAACTTGGAATCATAGGATTTCTAAGAAACTAATGTCACCTAGATAAGTCAATTATAGGGATAATTCATACGTGGGAATTCACTTTGCAATTAAATCCCTAAAACACTAAAAATGTGGGTAATATTGTTGAATACTATATAATTAAAACTCTTAATCCCCTTTCAAATTGATATTTCTACTTGGGTAGATTAGGTTATGGCTGTATCCTTTTCATGGAATATGTTCTATAAAGTATCTCCAATTTTCAGCCTTGAATAATCTTCAATAATGGACATAAAATGTAAAACTAAAAACAATTTATATTGTAGTCTTATTCATTCATTCTAGTATATGACTGAGGGGAAGAGTGGACTAAGGAAAAAAACACAGGTTTCCTCCTGAAAGCACTTTGGTTAAATGTTGTTAGCTCGACTCAAAAATTTATTTTTTCTTGAAAAATCATGAAAAATACAAGACTACATGATTCTATCCCTCAAATTTAATTTATGTAGTGTCTTCAATGAATTTAAATTTATTTAACATGTAATAATATTTGAAAATTAATCACAACTAGAAACAAATGTAGAGGAGCGGTATGACCTGATGGATTCTATTGATAAACAGATTGGAGGAGTTTGATCTCATACACTATCTCTTTCCTATATCCAGGTAAGGTAATGTTTTACCAACAAGAGTATGATTTCTATCCATGGATAACACAACACCAAAAAACCCCTTAAAATTTTGTTCTTCTAGGATGGTTTCAATATTTCCTGATATTTACTGCTTCCTTGTTACAAAATGAACATCTATCTTTTGAAGGGTTTGTGGTTCTCATTGAAAATTCCCTTATTCTCTTGATGCATGAGATTGACCCTCATTTTTCTTTTCCCACATGAATGTGGTTTTGGTTTTTGCCTCTCCACATTTAAATAAAATAGGTCTATTTTGAAATTGATTAAGTATAGATTTACCATTTTCTTATGATCCATTATTACCATTGGTTTGAGAATATCCTTTACATACCACATCAATAATAAGTGGGTTTTCCCTAACCTTGTTTAGTACATGTTCCACTATAAGGAATAATGAATTCTTCTCGGCATGTTTATCTTCCTTCGCAGAAAGTTCCTTCTGCAGATTTGTGATAATCTTTTCATGTTCAGCCTCCTGGATTTTATAGTTCTTGATCTCAACATCTTCTCTAGATTTTTAATCTCTATACACTTTTAACAAACTATCCAAGAATTATGAGGTTGTATCTTCTAACTATCTTTGTGGTGGATTGAATTTAGTGAATGAACATTTGACAGATTATTCATGGATTCAAGTATATTGAAATTCACTCGACTATCTCTGAGCACCATTGAGATTTTTCCCTCATTGAAATTCATGATTTTATTTGCAGTGTTTAAGAATGGTCTCCCCAAGATGATGGGTGATTTTGATGAAATCCTATCTTTTTTCCATTGTCAACACATATAATTCAGTAGTGAATATTAGATCTTTGACCTTTTTAATATCAACTTCTGAAACACCTGCTGGGAAAACTTTGGCTCTGTTTATGAGCTAGACCACAACTCTAGTAGGGTTCAATTTCCCAATATACAAATATGTAAATTCTATGTGAGGCACAAAACTTATTTATGTTCCTAGATCACATTGTGCATTCTAAAAATTTTAACAGCAAATGGTATAGGGAATAGATTATGTCCCTATATCTTTACATTTTTTTTGTATCAGTGGTGTGACTAGGTCTAAAACACTTCTTCCCAATTTTATCCCTTTATTCCCATCCAGCGTCCTTCTATTAGTGCACAAATCCTTCATAATTTTTTCATATATAGGGATTTTTGTATTTCATCAAGTAGTGGGATGTTAATCTCAAATTTTTTTAATGTTTTCTACACTCCTTGTTGAAGTCGTTCTTATTCAAACTTTTTTGAATCAACTAATATTAATGGGAGTAGTGTTGAGATATCCTTTTTCACAATTTTTTGTTTTCACAAAGGTGTTTATGTCATTTCATTCAGAAACCTTGTTCTTTCTCCCTTGTTGTTATGGTTTCCTTCATGTGGATGGGTGTGTTGAGCTTTAGAAGGTTTCTTGGAATCATTGTCCTCACATTATTCATGTGGTGTGATCTCCTTCCCTCTTTAAGTTGTTATTGCACTAACATTCTACATTAGATTTGGAACTATTTGGGCTGTGAGTTTTCCTTGGTTCTTGGTTAGAACATCCACTATGCTTGCAAATTGATTAGTTAGCTTTTAAATATTATCTTCCATTCCTAAAACATTCATATTCAATTGTCAATCTTATTTATTTGGTGCACTTGTAGATGATTTCTTATAATTGTTTCACTGGAAAGGTGGCAATTCAAATGTTTGTTGTTTCTAGTAGGACATCTTTTAAGGCTGTTAGAATGGTTCCGGGTCTGATATTGCGGTTGAAAAGGTGGCCATTCTTGATTTTGTTGAAATCCATACCCTATTTGGGTCTGAGTTTTGAATATCCTTTGCTGATAGGTTGCATTACAACATCTTATCACCTGCATTTTTGAAAATTTATCAGTGTAATGATAAGTAGAAGAGCATAAAACACATATCTGACTCAAGCCTTTTTGTTCCTTCACTTGGTTTTAAACAATTTATTTTATAACACTAGTCATCTCCTTAAGTGTTGCTTCATGTAATGGTGATGAAGAATCTGAAGTCCTTACCTCATAAATGCTTCTGGGGCTCATACCTCTGGTGCCAAACTGCTGTGAGTTTTGTGTAATCTTTTAAATCAGTCCTCTGGAATCCATTTGTTACATGTCAATCAAGTCTCCTCTAGATGATTTTTCTAGCATTTTTTGATCATTTGTGGAAAATCCTTTATATAAGTAAACAATTAAATAGTTTTCTTCCAATGTTTGATGTGGACATCTAGCGCAGAGATTCTTGAATTTCTCCCAGTACTCTTAATGTGTTTCACCAGTTTATTGGTGAATGGAATAGATCCATTTTTACATATTTGTTCCCCTAGATACAGGAAACATATTGCATGAAACATATTTTAAGATCTTCTCGGTCTTGGAAAAATTTGGTACCCGAAATGCATAGTGTAATTACACACTGTGTGTTTATTAGAAATAGAATATAAAAAGAAATAAAAGTAACTAGGATGCATCCCAACAAGGGAAAACAAGGTTACACATCACGGGTACCCTTATACAAGATATTTAATTTTATAATAGTTGTATATTATTATAGAAATATTTTTATAATTACATATTTCATAATTTAATAAGTCAGAAATGATTATTATGCTGATGATAAGGTCACTAGAGTGTTTCTGAGATATCACCAGTTTGAATTGCTCCAAACCTCTATTTCATATTGTATTTAATCTTTTAAATCACATGTTTTAATTAAAATACATGTGATGTATTTTCAAAACATAATAAAACGCTTTCAAAACAAAATAAAACCAATGGTGGGGTTGAATTTTCTGGCAGGGTCATAGCCATAGATCTAAAAGACATGGTTTCGAATCCTGTTAACTAGTTCAGGTCCATCCTTCTTCACTTAAATAAAACCACATGGAATTTTTTTTGGTAGACATAAATTATGAAATGCTTTCATAAAATTTTAAATGTCAAAAAAAAAATCACTTGGAGGTGATGTTGGCTGATTAGTAGAGTCGTAGCATTTGTACAAAAGATAGGGGTTGGAATTTGGGCAATCTCCCTGCATCATCCCAATATTTTAATAATTAAGACCACACATAAGGCATTATTCCTTTAACGATGTAAATCTATAACTATGAATTAGATATATAATGTGAATAAAACCTTGCAGAACTACAACCTTCACCCCAGTGGTTGAGGTCTTATGTTCAAATTGGCTGATCTCCACTTTGAATCACACCCCAGGCCCCAGACAAAAGGTTGTAGTTCTCTTTTTAAAATTTTAGAAAACACATTGTGTATTTATATGTTACACAAAATAAATAGTTTTAATTTTTATTTGTAAATATTTATATTTACATTTCTTTTTAATTATTTAATAACAATTATTATATATTTTATTATAATAATTATAATTATAAATATATATATATAAGTATTGTACACGGGGTGTATGGATTTGTACACGCCATGTGTATTTCCTATATAAGTTGGTATCCTTAACTAGACATAGTCTCTTTCACACCTCCTAACCATTTTATTCTCCCAAGGCATCCCCCGTATGTCGATTCACCTCTCTCTCTCTAATATATCATTTCAATTTGCTTAAAGACACCAAATCACACTCATTTTGATCCTTGCTCAAGGTATGTTCTTCTACACCCTCTATTGTATTATTTTACAAGAATTTTGAGTAATTTTGGGATCAGGGTAGGCATTTGGACAAACCCAGTAGTACACAGACTCAAATGAAGAACACACAGCATGTACTAAAAGTACACTCCCACACATGCTTTCTTCTCAGTTTAAAAAACACATGGCATGCACGTTTGGAATACGTTGTGTAAAGTGCATGTAACCTAGTATGAAGAAGAGTTCCTATCCGGCCACATGCACAGCCACTACCCCATATAAATATACATGGCATCTATTTTTCAGTACACATCATGTATGGTCCCCCCTATCAGAAGAAGTATGTGTCCGGCCACAGGAATGAATAGATCTCCATTTACCAATACATGATGTGTACACATTATACAAACTGTGTAGTATTTTAACCCTCACATATTATCACTCAGTGTTTTTATCTAGACTAAAGGGATTGGAAACATAATCTAACTACATGCCATGTACTCTAGATAAACATTCCATGTACATTGATTTTTAGGGTTTCTCAATTTTCTTCTTTATTTTTCATTTTCTTTTATTTTGTTTTACATTGTTCATTCCATTTTAGATATTGATGATGGGGAATAAGAAAGTGGGAATTGGCCCTCACCCTCTACTATTAGGGGAGTCCAACACATCAGATTCAGATCAGGTCAATGTCAACACTTTTAGTGATAGATCTCCCATTGTTGTAGCGACCAACTTCGTCAAAACATCCTTTGATCCCACTGACATCGGAAACTTCAACATCATCTTGTGATCAGGTGGGAGCGATCGTTCCACCTTCCAAATCTACTTAGGGCACAAGTGAAACAACTTATGACACTAGAGAAATGTCTTTAGGCACCTTCATTACACCTTCCCCATCTGGAACCACATTAGATCCACCCTCCTCTAAAGTTGGTACACCTCCACACACTGCAACTATAGTCGGCCCTTCTTCATTAGTAGTTGTGGCCACACCACAACCATCTCTGTCCACATTTCTTATCTTCTATACCCATGACTTATATTCAATGAGATCCATCCTAAGGTAGAATGGATGTAGAATGTTTCACAACATACAATCATGTTGAGTGGATGATTCTTAGATAATTCTATTCTTCAGTGACTGGGAATATGGGAGGAGATATATGAGTTCCCTGGGAACATACATCTACTGGGCATACTACATGTCAGCACTCCCCACTTCTATAGGTTTATTTTCAAAGTTTTCTATTCATTTTGAGTTCAAAAATGCCATTTTACAGGTGATTCCTAGTGATACAATGACTCTACACTGATTTAGGATGGTTAGATGTCATGTTTCACTAACAATTGAAGATTTCAGCTGAGGGTCCAATTTCTATCCCCATCTAGCTACCATGGACCTTGTTTCCAATCTTACCCACCCTGAGGGCTCTAACATTGTTGATATGCGGTGGGAAAATGTTGGGATTAACCACAAGTACTCTCGCATGTCCCAGAAGAGCACCCTCATTAGTTCCCCATCCACTGTTTCATTCACAAGTGTTTCAGTGCCATAATGTTTCCTCACTATGAGGATATGGGTGTCTTTTATGGATGTGATATGGAACTACTTTACATAATTTTTTAGTAGTATTACTCTGACCTCCCATATTTTTCCACTTTCTACTTTCATTCCATTATCCAAGGCCATCAGATAAAACTGAACGATAGTTTATATGCCACCTAGATGGCACAAAACATGGGGGTATTTCATGCATATCTCCATCATGATCGCTTAGGATCTCTCCAATGTATGGATTTTGTCTTGATTATACACAAAAAAATGGTAGAGCATTGGGGAGACAACTTTGTGCTCGTCTAGGATGACACAACTCCTATAGTGTTGAGAGATGACCCACCTGCCCTAGTGGCGTTGCTAATCCGGTAACAGCCCATCCACCAGTGGATGTTACTTCTCCACACCTTCCCAATTCTCCCTCCATTCCATCTTCATCCACCATACCCTCTTCTTCTAGACTATCTACACCCCCCCACCACCCACCCCCTAGGATGATATCTCCATCCCCCTCTACCTATAAATCTTTAATAGATGTATAAACACCTTGGATCATCAACATTCAACAATAAAGAAACACTAAGATTTTATGGATCTGAGGATAGACTAGATTAAGATGATATAAAGCCTTCTTCATTATCACCAAGTCATTTAGTTCACCCCAGCTCTTACTCCTCCCTATGATCCTCATCGTTCTACGATTCCACCTCTGTTCATAGCTTTTTCCATGAATTATGTTCTTCTACCCCCATGCCTCCATCTTCCAATATAGCTACTACTATTCCAGATCCACCAGTTTCTGATATTGCCTTCTCTGAGGCAACATAGTGACTGAGTCTTCACACTTGTTTCATTATATATATCTCTTCCTTTTTTTATTTCAGATGTGATGAATTGTATGCCTGCAGAATTCTTTTTACATTTCATTGATAGTCACGTGTACTTTGGAGCATTCTCATCATCTCCATTTGCATTCTTTAAATATTTATGAGCACTCTAAGAGGTGTTTATTATTTTGGAAGTTATTTTCATTTACTTTCGGATTACTTCTTATATTACTTCCCCTCACCCTAACCTAGTTTTATTTTCACACATCCTCTTATCTTCTTTATTAATGCACTTGGGGACCATGTGCGATATTATGTGGGAGGGAGAGTCTCTTTACTACATAATTATTTTACCTTAAACTGAACTAGGAAACATCATTAATAAATGATATATTTTAAAATGTGTAATTTGTTTTATTAATTATATTAATAAATAATAAACACATAAATGAAAATTTTAAAAGTTACATAATTATTATAATTTTAAAATATTTTTAAAATGATTATTGATTTAGTTTAGTTCTTGATTAGAATTATTATCCATTTACATTTATTAAACATATCATTTTTATTAATGTCATGACACGATTGACCCTTTATTATCCACTTTCCCAGAATTTATTCTAATCCCTTTGTCATATTATTTTTTATACCCTCTTTGTTGAGAGATTCATGGGATATGCATGACAACTAGAACATGCATGTTTTTCTTTTCAAAACATTAATATTTTGATTCTCATTTAAATTATTAATAAATTTGATTGATAGTTTCATCCCCTTTGGCTTTGAGACCTACCATACATCTAAACTTCATAAAAAACTTGAACATCATGAACTACCTTGATAGTAAGCCACATTACCATACCGTTTATCCTACCTATCCTAAATCTTTAACAACATTTCAAGATTATTCATTTCAACATTAAAAGGAGAATTTGGATATTCATTGTATATTTTTTTGAGCCACCATAAAATTAAGTATGTGGTAGAGTTACTGATATCCACTTTTACAAAAAGGGTTCCAAAACAACTACTTATTGTATTCCAAGTGGTCCTTCTTTAATAAAAATTTGAAAAATTAAAAAGAGGGAAAATTTTCATTCATTATAACTATTGATGGTTTACGAACCCATGTTGGCAAGGGAATTTCATGGAAATGGTAGTGTTTGAGATTTATTGTTGGGGATGCTTTTTCATTGAGATTTATTATTGATTATCATGATTTAGTTTTTAAGAATTCAGCCTCCTTTTTCAACCCTCTAAGATTATTTTTCATATTATACCTACCTACCCTTAGCCACAGAATCATTTTAGCCTTATTGAAAGAACACATCATTTTTTTTGATTTAATTTCTATGTAGAGAATTAGAATACTTGCAAACTCATGGATAGAGTGCATATACTTTAGATTGAGTATAACTCTATTTAAATGATCATGAGTGATGAGTATGTTATTTTCTGGTGAGGAAAAACCTGAAGTGGCATGTGTATGTATGAAAAGTTAAAAAATGTGAATAAAATTCGATTAAATTTTTTAATTGAATTATAAATAAATCCTTATTATAATATATTTGAAATTGAAATATTGTTTCCATTTAAAAATTCTTTTATAGCTATATTATTTATAACTATAATTAATTAAACGCTTACCTTTTTAGAGTATGGATTCTTTTAATTATATGTTGAGATTTTTCATGATGAAAAAATGGCTAAGTGTGGTGGAGTTTGATGTCCCTGATTTGTGTATACCTTTTCATAAATATTACTGAGTATAAAAACATGGTTTCACTGGATACCTATTTTTTTCTAGTTAAAATGATTTATTTTGTTCTTCATAATGAATTTTTATGATATTCTAGTAAATTTCAAAAATCATGAGTGACTAGAATAAAAATATTTATATAACTGAGGTGTAGTTTTTAAACACACAATGTTTACTTCCACATAAATATGGATTGGCCAGCCGAGTACACACCCATATAGCCGGCCAAAGTGAACACAATGTGTACGTCATTACCACACACCATGTATTCCCTTCCAGAAGAAGTTCATTGCTGAAATAGACTCTACATCCCATGTGGAGCATTTTTTCATTCCATGTGCCCAAAAAATAGACCAATCAGTGTTGAATGTCAAGGGGTGGCATAATAGGTCACCTACCGGCAGAGAAAACAAGCAAAGTAGAGTTGACCTAAGTACATGACATGTACATTCTGGTATACATTGTGTAGTCTAAAAGTTTATAAAATGAGATACCTATACCAATGTTTGAGTTTGTACATCTAGGGGGGCTGCCTCTCTTCCATTCGATCTACCCCAAGTCCAGTTTGAATTTTCTTTGCTGCTTTCAATTATTTTTAGTATAATTCCTCTTCTTCCTATTTATCATCCTATATCCATGGTAGGGGTTGATTTTCTACTCAACACAGACACCGTGACAATGGTTATAAGATTCTTGTCATCATGTGTTGGGTTTTTAATAATATTATGGGTTTTATATAATTTTAATTCTAGTGTCTAGATTTTATTTCGAAGTATGATATATACTTCTATTAATGAATGAATTAAATATTTATTATTAGTACTATATTGCACCAAGAACTAGACCAGCTGTGAAAACAAAAAGAGTTATAATGTAAAAAAATCATGGCTATTGGGTGATCCCATTTCAACTAGCTTTAGGGTTAATGTATTAATGTGTTTTTGAACATTAAATTTCTAGACCAAGGTATTGAGGATTAAAAGAATAATTACCATTTTTTGACTAAAAATGGTAATATAATAGAATCATTATGTAAACTATTTTCATAAATAATTATATTTCTTAAGAAGGATGATATTAATGAATTCAAATTGAATTTTAGACTCAACATGATATCTTATGATTATTCTATCATTTCTTCTTTTATTTTAATTTAATTTTTAAAAATCATTTCACTAGTTCATTTATATTGCCTTCATCATTTTTTCTAGATAATAAACTAATATTTGTTGATTTTCACTATTCATTTCATTTTTATTCCCCCCATAGGATAGACCCTGTCTATCTCTAGCTACCTAGTTAGTCAGTTTAGATGGGAACAAATAAATTCTTTCAATTTTCCACACCCTCGTTATGAGAGAGACCACTTTTTTTAATTACGTTCAATTCCTTACCCTAATAAAAATAGAATCCATACAAATGGACCTATATGAACAATAATTCATAACCATTGGTATACCTTGTATATGGGAAGGCTATACCAATGGTATTTTAAAAAACCATTAGTATATACCAAACCAAACTTATGGTTTTAAAAAACCATTGGTATTTCCTTCATCACATATCCCAACCTCACGACATCCCCTCCTACCATATCACTCCCATAAAGACTCAACCCTAAGAGTGGCCTCCTATTTTCATCCCAAGCCTCATCAATATATCCCCAGTCTATTTTTTTATTATGTTTTTCTCGATAATAACATTTGATAGTTCAAAATCCATCATCTCTTCTACCAAGAATCATTTTCATTTTTTTCTGGGTATAAAAAACTAAACTTGATTATTTTGTTTTCTGATTCTTCTTGATTCTTTGAATAATGTTTTGTTTGGAATATATTTTTTATTAAATGGCATAATAAATTTTATTATAGGTGATGTATTTTTTAAATTCAATTAAAAAATAATTAAATATGAATTATATATAAACCTATTATTTTATGTGAAAAATGTGGTAAATATGTATTTATTCATGGTAGTAATTTTATTTGTTTTTTTGAACATATTATAGGTTATGAAATTATTAATTTAAATATTTTATTTTAAGAATTGAAATTATTTATTTCAGGTCATAAACATATTTGGATCTAAAATGTAATATTTGGTTTGAATAAATAGATTAACCTTATTTGGGAAAAATTGAATATGGATAGAAATTTTCATCTACATGAACATTATTCTTAATGTATGTTAATTTATGTGAAAACATGTTTATATAGAAGAGTATTTTTTTTAATATGTCTAAAGAGTTGTTTTTGTTATGTGTTATGCCTTTTGAGGGGTTTTTTTGAGTAAGCATTTATTATGATGTATTCCATACAAAATAGTTAATTTAATACTAATATAATTTGTTGTTGAACAACCTCAACTAATTCTATGTCTGATTTTGAACTTGTAAGCTTTATAACACTATATATATTGTATTTATATATATGTATAGTATTTTTTGTTTTATATTGAAATTATCATGTGGACTAGTTTGTCAGTTATGGTTTTATTTAATGAGAACAATTATCAATTCCATAAATATATTTGGTATTTAACTTCTTTCTGGTTTCACTATTTTTATGAAATGACATATAACTTTGGTTTAATAGAATTAATGGAAGTTGTATGTATGAAACGTATCGGGTATTACACCATTTTCAAAACAAATTTAACTATTTTTTTATTTTTCATTTAAAAATGATTCAAATAGTGGTATTATACACTACCCATGTTATAATTTTATTTAAATACCTTAGTTAATTCATGAATGAGTTATCTACCATATGAAAACAGTTGTGTTTAAATAAATATTTTATGTATAGTATCATAATGGGGAGAAAAGGAAGTCTCAAAATGTTCATGATATTAATGAGATGACTCAATTATAGAATTTATTATATGACTAATTATTATTTATTAATACCAATGGAAAGAAATCATTCCACTGTAAATATAAAAAGATACAAGTAAAAAATGCATGTCATGAAAATGATGATCTTGGTAGTGTGACAAAATTGATGGTTGTTTACATGGATTCAGTATATCATCATTGTGGTAAAATTTCAATTCTAGATATTTAAATATGATTGCTTTATTGGAAAACCATCTATATAATTACTAATACCACCATCATTTATATTCTTTCATTTTTGAAGGACTTACTTCCAAATTATTGTTGACACTCTATTCCATCCACGAGTCTAAAAATAATGAAGAAGGGATTCCATTAGAAGGAAATGGGGAAATAAATAAAGAAAAGTCAATGATTTTCAAAGCCATATGTTTTTGGCCTCCATAGTTTATCCAAAACTAATTTGGAGCACAACCTAATTGGGCGGCCCTATTTTTCATGTAGCCCACTTATGTACCACTATGCTAGAGACAAATGAATTTATAATTTTGGTTAAGTCCAAAAGGTGTCTCCCTGGTCTAGCCAAAACACCGTCGGTGTGCAAGGTACTTGCATGTCCCAATTTGGCGCGTAAGTCACCTGTGAAACCCTCTTATTTTACCTTAGGTCACTAATTTTCCTACAAATAGACCCTTGGGGCCCCCATTTGTATGGAAGTATTTTCTTCAATCACAATTGCTTCTCTGTTCGCCTTATTACGCCTCCCTAGTCTTCTGAAACTTTCAAGGTAGTTTTTCAACACCTTGAGTGAAGGATTTAAGGGAGGATCGTTGGACTTAAGTCCTTTTCATGTTTTAAAACCATAACACTTGAACACTTAATGTGCCCAAACCTCCCCAAGATAGAAATAATTATGTGTCCCTCATTCCTCTCATAGGAACTTGAGCTCCCCACTTCTTGGATCACCTGTGATTACTCTTGAAGTCTTAAGAAAGGTCTCGCACAAGTATTACCATACAATTTATTCATCACCTAAGTGAACATCAGGTCGCCCAAGCCTACTTTAATGCCTATAAAAGTGTGTCCTTACCTTATTTCATGCCTAAAGCACCCAAACCACCCCAAGTTATAAATACTCACGTGCCGCCCATTCCTCTCATAGGAACATGAGCGCCCCACTTCTTAGATCACCTGTGAATACTTTTGAAGGCTTGATCAAAGTCTCACACAAGTATTACCATATATGTTGTTCTTCACCTAAGTGAACATCAGGTCCCCCAAGCCTACTTCCTTTCCCATAAATAGGCTCCCTTACCTACTTGCACTACTAGAAAAGAAGGTTATACAAACAGTTCTAAACCATTGGTATAGGATGGAAAACCGTTGGTATAGCCTATACCAATGGTTTTCCAAACCGTAGGCTATTAAGCCAGGAGGAAAACCTTATACCAATGGTTTGATCTAAGCCATTTGTATATCCCACTGCATTTATTAATATACCAATGGTTTCAAGAGAACAATTGGTATATTGTTTGTATAACATTTTTACCAATGGTTCTCAGAAACCGTTGGAATATATTGTTTTTTTATTTCTCACAATGTATACCAATGGTTCTAAACCATTGGTATTGTATTTTTCTAGAATTATTATACCAACGGTTGAAAAATGTTGGTATTTTGTTTTTTCATAACTCCTATACAAACGGTTCTAAACCGTTGGTATTGTGTTTTTCCCAAATTCCCCGAATTCCAAAAACTCTTATACCAACGGTTTAAAACCGTTGGTATTGAGTTTTTCCAGAACTGCTGCACAGCAGCCTTCCAGTTTCCCCTCTACTATACACCTGCATAACAAATATCACAAAAACCACATACATACATAAAACAGTATAAAAAAACACCTAAAATGGCACAAAAAAAAACACATAAAACCATCAAACTCTTCCAACCATGTTGTGTACTTCAATTACCTATTTTAATCTTCATATGACAACAATAATCCGGTAGTAATTCACCTCACCCCTACACAATCCCCCAACCAGCACAGCCCCCCACCTCCCCATCAAATTCTAATAGGCAGAATAGTCGGATAAATACCTATTAGAGTTGAATAAGAGTTTGAAATTGGCTCAAATCCCATTTTTTCTGATCCTAGATTTGGGTATGTAATGATTTGTGATGAATTTTTCATCGAACTTGTATTTTTTATAATATATGGTGAAAATGTATTTTATTAGGAGTCTCTTCACTTATGACCCCATGAGTGAAACTACCCAACTCATGAAAAAGAGTTTACGACTATCATTTATGAGTATAAATTTCAATTGTATTCACTTAAAATGATGTCCTTTTGAAAAAAAAGAGAGACTTTGAGTGGTGTTGTCCACACCGCGCCTTAGATTGAGGCAGGGTTGACTCGTACACTTCAAAAATGACCCATGGATCATTTTACTAAATTATCAACACAATCTGAATACGTTTGGTCGGTTTTCTGTATGTTTTTTTTACTTAGAAGCACATCCATTTTAAACAAAATAAAGACACTTTGAGTGGTACCGGCCACACCGTCCCTCAGATTGAGTCATGGTTGACTTGTACACATCACATATAACCCATGGATCGTTTTCCTAAAGTTTCAGAAAAATCTAAATGTGTTTAGTTGGTTTTCTATATGCCAATTGTTGTTTTCACATTAAATCCTGTCCATTTCAAAAAAAAAGTGAGACCCTTTGAGTGGTACCAGCCACACCGTGCCTCATATTGAGGCAAGGTTGACTCGTACACATCAAAAATGACCCATGTATACTTTTCCTAAAGTATCAATAGAATCTGAATGCGTTTGGTCTATTTTCCGTATGTCATTTTTTGTTTTTACTGAAACTGTTTTCCATTTCAAAGAAAAGTGAGACACTTTGAGTGGTGCCGGCCACACCGCGCCTCGGATTGAGGCGGGGTTGAATCGTAAATTTCACATTAATCTATATGAAAATAATATTAAGAAATTCAACAAAATATAGTGTATATAAGAAAATAAGATACATAATTTCTAATGCCTATATTCAAGGATTGCCCAGTAAGATATTGGAAGTTGATCAAGGAATACATAATCTTTAAGGGTCTTGTTGGGAGTACATGATTTTTATACTTTAACTTCTTCAGGGAGATCACGATGAGGAGTAGGATGAGGATCAGGGGAGTGACGGGACTATCCAAGGGGGTGTGGGGTGTCCAGGGGGTGCAGGGTGTCTAGGGGGGTGGTGGGGCCGTCCGGGGGGTCGGAGGTGTCCAGGGGGTGGGGGGATGTCTAGGAGAGTTGGGGTGTCCAGGTCGTCCGGCTTTCCGCGGGGGTGGCCAGGCTGTCCAAGGGGGTAGGGGAGTGCAAGGGGTGGGCAGGCTGTCCAAGGATGTGAGCAGGGTGTCCAGGGGGTGGGTGGGGCTGTCCGGGGGGGGGGGGGAGGTGGTACGAGGTGTCCAGGGGTTGGGAGGACTGTCCATGGGGGTGGTAGGGCTGTCCAGGGGGTCTGGAGTGTCCAGGTGGTGTGGGCGGGCTATCTAGGGGGGTGGGCAGGCTGTCCATGGGGGGTTGTCGGGCTGTCTATGGGGGTGGTGGCGCTGTCCATTGGGGTTAGGGGTGTCAAGGGGGTGGGGGGCTTTCCAGGGGGGTGGGGAGTCCGGGGGGATGGGGGTGTCTGGGGGGGTGGTGGGAGGGTGTCTGGGGGTGAGGTGGGCGGGTTGTCAACAAGGGTGGGGGGGGGGGCTGTCCAGGGGGCACAAAATGTCCAAGGGGGTGAGCGAGCTGTCCACGGGGGGTGGCAGGGCTATCCAGGGGGGTCGGGGTGTTTAATGGGTGGGGGGGGGGGGGCTTTCTTGGGGGTGGCGGTTAGTTCTATAAATTTAGAAGCAGCTTCGGGGAATCATCATTGAAATTTTTTTAGTGGCATTTTGGGTTTTAGCGACGATTTCACCTACTAAAAAATGGAAAGGATATAGTAGTGGTTTGAACCGCCATTATAACCTCACAATTTTTTTTTCATGGAAAAAAACTGCTAAAACAAAAAACGGTAAACAAATATTGACCTTAAATAGTGGTGGTTTAATCCACTACTAAACAACCATTAGGCATATATAGAAAGGATTTAAAACATTGTTATATATCGCTTAAAAAACCCAACTACAGAATTTGCAAACCTGGAAGATAAAAACAAAATTCAATACATATGTTTAAAATTATATCCATATTCACCACACCCACCTATGATATCATATAATCATGAAGGTTATCACCATGGTTTACTAGAATGTAAAAATTAATTGACTATTCTGGGAATACATTACATTATTTAAGCCAGGAAAAACATTCAAGTGGCTATTAGATTATTAAGACATCCTTGGTAAACATTAATGAAGGAAGAAGTGAACTCATTAAAAAATCTAATGAGATGTACACAATCTAAAAATGGTATTAATCTATGGGATATTAGTGGTAATGCTCAAACAGGGTCAAAACATATAAAGGATTCACTAAGTATGAATATGTTTAATGAGATTTTAGAATAAAATAAAATTTGGATCTATCTTTGTACAGTTACAAATAAACCACTTAGAAAACATTTTACTGATTTTATAAAATGGTGATTCCCCCCACCCCCCACTGGACACCCCCCTCCTTGGTCAGCCCATACCCCCTCCACGACCTGGATTTCCCCCGCCGGACAGCCCCCCCTCCCGAACAGCCCACACCCCTCCCCTACAGCCCCCCCTCCCCCCCACTTGGATAGACCACCCCCTCCCTGGACACCCCACACACCCCTCCCCCACCAGGACACCCCACCCTTACCCCCTGGACAACCCACACCCCCTTGATATCCCGAACACCCCTGTGGACAGCCTATCCACCCCCTGGACAGCCCCTCCCACCCCCTGAACAACCCCACCCACCCCCATGGACAGCCCCGCCCACCCGTGTGGACAGCCCCGCCCAGCCCCGTGGACACCCCACCCACCCCCGTGGACACCCCCTACCCCCTATACAGCCCAAACACCCTTGTGGACATCCCACCCACCCCCTAGACACACCTTCCCCCTATGGAAATCCCCCACCCCCTTGGATAACCCGCCCACCCCCCTTGAAAGCCCGCCAACCCCTCCTGGACAGCCCGACCACCCCCGTGGACAGCCCATCCACCCTTGTGGACAGCCCGTCCACCCTCGTACCCCCCCTGGACACCCCGTACCCCCTGAACAACCCCGCCCACCCCCTGGACATCCCCGTCCACCCCCTGGACCCCCTTGGACACCCCTATCCCCCCAAACACCCCTACCACTCTGGACACCCCCACCCCTATGGACACCCCTACTTCAAAATCCAAGTACAATTTCAACTGAACTAAAGTCCACCAAAAGTACCATATCACCGAACTAAACAAAACCATTACCATTTTTGAAGTGTAGAACAAAAAATAGAAAACAAATCCAAGGGTTCGGTAGATAGAAACCCTAATTTAGCCTAAATAAAAACATCAATCACAAAAAAAAGAGGAATAACGCTAAAACTAAGGTAAAACTTACTAATTTGAAGTGTGAAATAAAATTTTGTTTTATTAAATATGGATCTTGGATGGAAAGAGTCTTGCGGCCGAGAATAATTGTGGATGGGTCGGATGGATAAAACCTTATCACATATAGGTTAAATCAAAACAATAACAAAAAACATATACACATCAAAATCAAAACTAAAAACTAAAATATTAGATAAATTTCAATAAAAATAAGGTACCAGTTAAGAAAATACCGAATTTAGGATGGCTAGGATGGATATTCAGTAGGTGATTCAACATCTTGGATGGGATGGAGGAAGAGGAAGACGAAGGAGCACCTAGATCGCCGAGAGAGGGGGAATTTCTCCGTTTAGGGTTCTATATCGCGAATGGGGGAGAGGTGGGGCTTATATTAAGTTGGGGGAAACTTTTTCCAATGGTTTTTAAAAACCATTGGTAAAAATTTTCAGGCCACACTTATACCAATGGGTCTTTAGAACTATTGGTAAAAGGTACCCTAAGCCATCCTTTTAGTAATGGTTTAAAGAAAACTGTTAGTAAAGGTTGCTTAGGACTTGATTTACCAACGGTTTTATGAAACCATTTGTAAAATTATTCTTTACCAATGGTTTGATAAAACCATTGGTATGGAAGTGTTGGGAAAAACCCAATTTCTAGCAGTGTTGTGCGCCCATACTTTCATTCCCTTCTCTACTTTGGAATCCCTCCTTGATTCACTTACTTTCATCACTCTCTTCGGTCTATAATCCATCAAGACTTCATCAAATCCATTCATGTCAAGGCGTTTTATTCCATGGTTCCCTTGTCTAAAAGGGATTCTGTTGAGACCTCCACCAAAACCTCATGATTTATTAAATCTTTGGGAAAGTTTATCAGCATGTCTCTTATTTGGGTTTGTATTTCCATAGTAAGTGTTTTCCCAAATTTGATTCAAAATGGGGTTAGGATTCATGGAGTTTTTGTGGGTTTGTATATCCACAGTCACATGGATAATTCTCTACAAAACAGTGTTGGGAAGGTCCCGGTTTGGAGGAGAGTTGAATATTTGCCTCTCCCTTCCCAAAGATATGACCCGGAACCTCAGGTCTCTTGTAGGGGAAGGTTGTAATGCCCTGACCCCAGTTACCCAGAGCTGGTGCATTATTGCGTAACATTGGCATGATCACAAAGATCAAGTCTCAAGAGACCGCTTAGTTTAGTAGCCATGAAACACTAGACAAATTCATAAGTTTTACATTACATCATAAAGTAATAAAAAACTACAACAACATAGTCTCCATTTTCCACACTCATATCCCCTTCAGACTATCCCTGCAGGTCATTCCTAAAATACTTCTTCACATCCTGGAAAAATTAAAACATTGAAAGGGGTGAGCTCAGATGCTCAGTAAGGATAACAATATAGCGGAAGCTTTCATAAATAAACATTAACATTTAAGGCAATGTATGACAAAAAACGAAAGCCTTTTAAACTTGAACATCAGCATAATACGGAAAAAATAAAATGAAATAATGCCATTTACTTATTCACATGGATATTATACTAGTCGAATAATAACATGCAATATCAATAACCACTTTCATAATGATGGAATGCATAATACCGGACTATCATAACCACGTAGCCAAGGCCTCGTCCCAAGACTACAAATAAGATTTTGTCAAGACCTCGTGCCAAGACACTCGTTTGTCTCATGAGACCTGTCGATGCATCGAGGAGCTATAGCGGGCTCCACCCATCACTTATTAAGTCCAATGCATTCCTCATATGAACAGGTTTAAACATATCATAAATCATAACATAATCATATAACATATAACATGCATAAAAGAAAACATAACATTTCCACATTTCAATCACAAGATATCAATACAACACATTGATATAACAAAAAATTATCAAAACCATTTTCAATACCGAAATAAAAGAAAAGTAAAACATGGTATTTATTTTTCATTTTAAAAAAAATTATGGCTTGTAGAGGAAGCCGAAACTCAAATAATGGACACGACAGTAGATAAGTCATTGTTGCCGCATACGTATGACAAAAAAACATTCCCTTTTGTCGTTTAGTAAAATTCTTCGTATAAAAAAGATTCCTTTTGAATAAACTTAAATTTCAAAGGAGATTATACACTATATAAAAGAAAGTTGTGTATAAAACAAAATATGCCTCAATGAAAGAATATTGAGATGAAGACCCTTACAAAGATCATTTTTTTAATAAAATAGATCTATTATGTGTATTCATTATAAGTACACATAAAGACAGTACAAATACATGATATGACATAATAATATCATGACATAATTTGAAAGTAGGAGATTAACCCAAAGAACGGAAATTGGGTTAAGAAGTTCCCTTACCTCATGTCTGACTTGACTCGATCGTTCTTTAATCTCCTGAATAATAAACTATAGTTAATTTCTATTTGCTTAAGAACCCTTTTCATGTTCATTATTCCTTTTATATCACTTATTATAATGTTACAAAAATTATGTAGTCATATAAGTTAATAATGGTCGTTTTGTCGATCTTTGGTACTTGAGTCAACAGTAAACTTCTTATAATTACAAGTTGTTTATGTGGTAGAAATATCCATTATATCCAGAATTATATTCATGATGTAGATATCAGATATATCAGATATATATAGTATATACATTCATTTATAATATTACATAACATTTAGAGGTAAGAAATGAAATGCACCGTTCATAGAGACGGTAAGCCGTACGTACGCATGAACGCTACTTTCATTTATATTTCGTATTTCATAGAATGAAATTATAATTATATAAAGGTATACTATAATTCCAATCTAATATATTGGATAATACCATTTACTCCATCCTTTATACATCCCACATATGGCATTAACTATTCAAATCACTTTGAGGGGGCGGTAGTCCGCACTTCCTAAAATGAAATTATCGCGTTTACCCATAATGGAAATCATAAAGGTATGAAATAAATGAAAAATACAGAATAATAAGAAACAAAACATAATATATATCATATATAAAAATAGTTTCATCAAAATGTCCACCTTTGAAGGTGTTATATGAGTGTTGAACAATCATCGTTTCGTGAGGCGGAAATTCTCCATCCACAGAAACAGTATGTTCTTTAACCATTAGATGTAGGTGTGTGTAAGTGTAGCTCGAATAATTCTTATAAAAACATCCTAGTATGTTGAGGATACTGGTTTTGTTACAAAATAAATTAATAAAAAGATTTTAGGGGGTTGGAGAAGAAAAATAAAACAAAATAACATAAGAGAAGACATTACCTTAAAATTGGGTAACTCTTTTTTAATTTAAGCTCAAGGCTTCCTTGGAAAGAATTATGCCCAAAGTGAGGCTTCTAAGAGTAGGAGAGGGAAGTTGAGAGAGTATTTGGGCAGAGGTTGGCCGAGCCAGAAGGCTTTGAAGGCGTGATTAAGGTGGTAGTGGTGGGGGCCTTTTATAAGAGGAGAGGAGGGGCACTCTTGGAAAGTAATGAAATGTTACTTTATTATATAATGAGTTTCGGATTTTAAAGGTCCCAAACTTATATATTTCGAGGATAAGGTGATAAGGGTTCGAAATATACTCATCCAATAGGTTTTTGACAAGTGTAAGTCTTATATTTTACATTATCTTTTTATTTTATTTAAATCGTTAATTAATGAGGTAATCGCTGCATCATCATGGTGTCATAAAATATTTAATTTATTTAATGTCTAAAAATTATAAAAAAAATATCATGATGTAGGAAATATTTTTTGATTTTGAATGAATATTTATATTAAAAAATATGACTTGTATAACCCCATTTAAAAATTGTTTTAGTAAAACAACTCATGTTTGTGACATTTTTATTTTGACATTAAATAAAAAGTTTTTAATGTCATTTTCCTACCCAAGTGGCTCCATGGGGTCCCCAAGTTGACCCATGGATTTTCCAGTTCAGCCATGACTCATCCAATAGGGGTAGGACAAGTGTAAAAGTATTTTCATATTTTTATAATATCATTTTTACCTTAAATTTCACTAATTACCTTTAATCGCGATTAATTAAACTTAAATGTTACTATTCACCAAAAAAATTATTTTAATCCCATTGAAACACATTTTACTTCCTAATGACAACCATGTATTTAGGATTTTTGAAAATAAAATCACATAAGTGTTAATGTTTCATTTAAATGAAAAATCAGTTTTTTAACTACCACTTAGTGTTTTCACTATTCATCAAAAATTGATGTTTTTCAGAACAATACCAAAATTTCACCCTAAGCTATAATTGATATTCCGAATTCAAAAATTATTTCTATTTTACAAAATCCCAATAATATATTTTTTATTAATTAATTTTATAATTAATTCCCACTGTCACAACAAATAGCGTGTTTTTAAGAAATAATATATATCAAAAGATTGACAATTGTTTATGTCCAATTTCAAAGTGAAATTAATTCTAATGAACACCATTGGATAAAATGGTAAAAATATATTCTAATTATACTTTAAAACCACTAAATAGTATAATTTATCACTATAAATTATTTTGATTATAAAATTTGTTTTAAGTATTTTTCACTATTCATAAAAAATTGGAAGTTCTCATAAAATTACAAAAAAATCAACTTAGGATAATTTCGATATTACGAATAAAAAAATGAAGTCCATTTTGAAATATAAAATTTATATAATTTTAAAAATTGGGTATTACTATTCATAACGGCTACTTTGATTTGTCGCGGTGTGTTAGAACTCGAACTTGCGTACAATGAAAGCTATTGCATTATTGAAAGAGAAGCGTATCGTGGAAGCTCAGGGTGTTACAAAGGTACAGTCCATACATAAATTTCCTTCAAAAAAAATAAAGGATAAGTCTCTCCCCCCTACCAGGATCAATTTTAGGGCAACGATCTTGGCGTAATATCATATTTTTTCTTGTAGGAGGTGTCATCATTGATCCTTCTCTCTTCTTCAGTTCCAAAGACCAAAGGGGGGATGGGAATAGGGACTCTTGTTACCCATTCCCTCTCTCGTTTCACTTTGTCACCATGGGGGTCCATGATGGTGTAATCCCCTAACCTTCATCCCTTCCACCATACATTGGACCATTTTCCAATGTAAATATAATAGAGGGAGGGCTCATCGCCTCGCCCTCTTTCATGGTCACCTCGACCTTTGGCACCTTGGACACTATAGGTGCACCCACTTCCACCAGTGGAGGACGAAAAATTTTAATGTGTGAATTCCTTTGTTGAATATTTTACATCCAATTGTTTCTCACACTGAGCATGACTCACATGGGCTTAGAGATTTCTCATGGTCACAACATTTTCACAATCGAAGGAACTACAATAACTCCAATTCCTATTCAAACCAGGATATGTAAGACCCTTTTCAGGGTCTAAGCTCACTAGATATCCTCTTTAAGAATCCAACCCTAATTCCTTTAATCTTGGAATACTCCTTAATAATAAGCCCCAAATTAATCCCCAAATCATTAAGGCATCATTTTCAAGAAGTAATCCCAAACTCATATCTCTCAAAAGACCATACTCTCTTATGAGGCATATCAAACTACGTGGGCTTTGATTCTCAACCATATGGGATACATAAGAAGCCTCCTTGAGGTCAAAACCCAACACTTCATATCAACCCTGTTGTCCTTGGGCTATATTTCCAACATGGTTTGATCTTACTTGGAAACCCATATCCTTTCCAAGTTCCTTGGGCTACTTCAGCACATGTCGCACACTGTGTTTTGACCATGCACCATTCGCTTAGAGGTCCTTATCACATGAATTTAAAAGGTATGATGTTTCATATTAAGCAAAACCAAACTAAGAGTGTTCTGATTAATTTCACAAGGATATGTAGGCAGCCAATTTTACAGGTACGATCCCAATATCAAAACAAACCTTCATCTCCCAAGATGACAATAAATTCCAAAGTGCCCCACTGAGTGTCTTAAAAAACCAGTATCATCACAACGATGATTAACAGAATCTATAAGTAGTATATTAGAGGATACCATTGATGGAAAACCTCAAATGCATTAGGATATTTCCATTAATGAAGGAACTTGAATGCATACTGATGATTCTAAATTTTACACATGTTATTAAGTGATTGTAAATTCCAAGGGAATCTTATGTTATTCTTGGTGAATTAATAAGGATTCATGAAAATATATTAAATTTAAAAAGACAGTACCAGAGATGAAAATAATTTCCCCCAAAAGGGTGTGATGAGTTTGACCTCCCATCCTCTCGACAAATGCACATTCTTAAGTATCATAAAGTTCAAACTTAACAAACAACTACCTTTGGAAAGCGGGTCCCCTTTGGATAATGAACTATTGGAAGTTTCCATTTCCATAAATAAATCCAATGCAAACTGCCTGGAGAAAGTGATTCTTAAAAATAGAACACACATTTCAGAGAACTAAGAAATAAAATTAGTGAACCCGATGTTAATCATTAACCAAGTTAATAATGTTACCCACCTGTTAGGCCCCTATAAATTTATAATGGAAGGCCAGAACAAAAAAATAAATCATGCATGTATCCATCTAAATGATGTTTCTTTAATGGAGTTTGTTGTTCTTTCAATTTTTTCTTCTCAAAATTCCCTTCATTCCAAAAATGGATTTCTCTAAGACAACAATTGTGAACATACCAACCACTACTCATGCTGGATCTCCATCCACGAGAAGGATGTTATCACCAACCTAGAATCTTTAATGCTGGGTCTCTAATGTGTTGGTAAAGTAATATCGCCAACATGGTACAATCCCGACATTAGAGGCTACTAGATATGCCGTAAAGGTCAATAACAATCCTCGATCATCTGGCCAATGATGACCAATGATCAAGAAGAAAATGGTTCCAAACACTGTTTCCAACCATTTTGGGTCCTTATACCGAGAACTAAACAATCAATCCCACCATTACTACATGGAGGTGGATCAAGAGGTCACTTAAAGCCTCAATTAAAGAATACATGATTCCTTCCTGAGGACTCCCACCCGCATTCACCGCCATAATCACGTGGTAGTGTACCCCCAACATGTTGGGGGTGTTGCCAATGGAAATTTGGCCCAGGTCTCTTAGACCCGGGCTTGCAAGATGAAACTCCAGGGACAACGTTCTATCAACAGGGAGAAGGTTCTCACCCCTGCCTCCTTCTGAGAAGTCCATCAATTTAAATTGATGGAAAAAAATGAGTTGGAACATACACCCGTCCGTTTTGATTTTGATGCTTAGTAGACTCATATGACAGAAACCCACCAATCCCACCAGATGAACCTAGTGGAGTACCATGAACTGGAACATACACCTACTTACTAGTTATCAGTCTATCAATAGGCTCGTTTGACTTCATTTAAAGATTCCCGCCAATATAATGTGGTGGCAACAAATAAATCGGAACATACACCTATTTACGATCACCAATTTTGTCAACAGTCTCTTCTGCCAGTATTGAAGGAAGTCTGTCAACCATACTTGACGGGAAATAGCCTGCAGGTATATACACCAGCCAATGTTCATCAAGTCTGCCAATAGTCTTGTTTGGTAGCACCTGAAGAAGTCATTTGGAACGCTCCGATGGAAAATTTGGGGCAGACCCAACTATCTTCCCCCATGTATGAGTACCGCCAGTATACATTTTTAGGAAAAAGAGGATAGGGGAAGACATATACACCTACTCTAGATACGGAATGGAAGTATATTCCCATTCTAGCTACTGAAGTCACGAAACACATTTTATCAATGGTGAAAGGGCAGACACAAATCCCTGTCCATATTCTAGAAGCGTGCCATGATATTATAACAACTACATTAGTAGTATCAAGGTAACATACACATAAATATGTCCCCACACATGGTATGACTCATCATCATACCATCCCAGGGCATATACACACCTCTGTTCCAGTCCAGGAGGGTCATGGGGAATATTCCCCCATATCATATGGACACCAAGATCATGAACATATAACCTTTCCAATTGGAGGTAATCGGTCTATTCTGGAAACCAATCCCTGGAAGGCACATACACATAACCATGATAACCACTCCTCCCAGCAAGTGTACCCAATGAAGTATAATAGAACATTCAAGAAGAACTCTCTATAAGCAATGTAGGAAAATCATGAGTCAAGCTGCAATTTGGCTCCTCTAAATTATGGAGTTCTTGAAGCCCTTCAGAATTTGTCTTCTACTACTCAAGATATTATCCTCTCATCCCCATATTATGGGAGTGGTAGTTGTAATTCTGAAGTTCCTCATCGGACACTTCATCATTGAGGCTTACTTTTGAAAAATTCAGTCAATCCAGAGTGCTTATCTCCGGATGAGATCCACAAAAACCCTCCATGTGGCCAGAAGACCTAGGAGAATGAAGATTTATCTCTTGTGTTAATACATCATGTTGATCCTCCCCATGATGGAATTTTCAGGGAAAGTCCACCTGCAGTAGTAATTTTAATTGTCAAGACAATTTCACAATTGAAAATGTAGCGAGCAGAAAGCCCACCTATCTAGAGGCACTTACAAACACAAGGCCAATCATGTCTGATGCCTTTTCATTTATGGGTCAAACACTTTCACTAAAAAAATACATCTTAAGGGAACAATAATTCTTTGAACCTCCCTTGGGACATTTATCTTCTAATACAAAGCATCCACTTTGCTCATACCAAGTGGAGAAACCTCTAGTGAATGACGACGAAGATATGTTAAACATGAGAAAACAATTCGCCAAAGGAGAAATGCCAGTCATGTTCTGGCCTTTGGAAAATTCTCATTATAACATTCCAGAATTGATGAAATATGATTCCATTTATGAAATCCACCTCAAATTATGAAAAAATCTTCGTCATTTGAAAACAAAAGTTTTAACACATAATGAATATCAAAATCATGTAAAGGTAATAGAAGGGATGAAATTCCAAATTGACATAGCCTCTCTCTTAGTTTCCCAACATCCAAATGTTGAAAAATAGCAGAGAACCCCTCAACATGCATGTCTCATTACTCTAAAGAGACTACACCAGTTAATTTCTAATTCCCCATCTAGTGTTCATATCAGAGGATGGGGTGCATGTAAAGCATTTCATTTCACTGCACTCCAAAATCAGCAAAGTCTTCCAAAAGTGGTCTCATAAAATGTTATTTCCCACAGTTGGCCACAATCATTATATTTTTTATTTAATCGAATATACATTCAAGAACAGGCCTCAACCAGTTCTCATCAGAACCAGGACCAAAGAAAATAAGTTGTTGAGTTACTTTTACATCAAGCATCCGAGAATCTTGACCAAGCATCCCAGTTAGAGGATTTCAAGCATTGGAGAATGAAAATGTCTGAAATAGGACACTGATCTTTTGAAATAGGTGATTTGAGTGGTTGTCGAATAATTCACCCAACTAATGTCTGAACCAAAATCTTCAAAATATGAAGAGCAATTGCACAAATTTCTACCACAGTAGTTCAAGAATCAACCTAGATTGAAAGTCTAGGAGATCATTTAATTCAACCTTCATGTTCATTCAATTACATTCAAATATTTTAAGAAGAAGAAGAATAGAAAAACCCCAGTCTATAGGGCTGGGGGATTTTTCACATTTTCAATCCCCTCCTCAATGGAATTTAGTTTTCTCCCATTTGGGGAAGAATCCTCAAGGAAAGCATACAATTTAACTATCTGAGGATTCCCTTTGGTTTACTATCCACCAAGCCCTTCCAGGTAATTGATCATATAGGAGGAAGAAATATCATGAAAGACACAGATGAAGATGATCTTGCAAAAATACTGACAGAATGTCGTTGATGCATTATGCGTCAGTAAATGTCATTAACACCATTGCAGAAGATCCTCCAAAAAATAAGTCTGTTTTAGGAGAATCAGAAGATGACGTTCTTGTCCATAATACAGTACACACCGAGGAAAATGAAGAAGGTGTGCACACCCAAAATCATACGCTTACCCAGATTCTAGGTATGCCTTCCAATAATAAACTCCCCCACTCCAAAAGGCATCTAATAAGGGGAAATGAAAAAGTCAGATTCAAACTCACTTTTTCCTCTAGAGAAGGTCAATATCTTTCTCTTGAAGAGAGATTTGCATAGCAATAATAAAAAACTAAGGAGTTGAAAAGTCTCAATACAGAGTTACTTCAAAACGGAATTTCCGCTAGACGTACTCCCCATATAGGTCCTCATCTTGCAAATCCTGTGGAAGATCCTCAACAAAGAGGATTCGTAGTAACTACATATGCATATAGTGAATTCCCTTCACTAGGTACACAATCAATCTAGGACCATATACATCCTGATAGGCCTATTCCTATGGGTTATTCAAGGCAAATATCAGCACCACCACCAGTGGTTTTGTCAGTCATTGCACCAGCTCAAGCTCCAGTTTCTAAACCTTCACAAGTTTCAGCCCATACGGATGTTCCCAAAATGATTATGAACACAATATTGGTATTAAAGACTCGATTAGAGGATATGGAAGAACAATGTGCACTAGTTCAGCTGTAAAAGAGAGCATACCCTAAATGGGTGGATGGAAATTCTCCCCCACCATATTTTGTGAATACCACATTCCCAATATTTAATGGTTTGGGAGATCCAGAACAACACTTAACACATTTTATTTCTCATTGTGATCCCATGATGGGAACTTCTCAACAAAAAGAATTAGTTATGCTTAGGTGTTCTGTGTAGTCATTACAAGGACCAGCTTTTGTCTGGTATATAAGTTTACAATCTCGATCAATTACTATATGGGAAGATCTTCATCATAATTTTCTTCTTCAATTTAGCTAAATGCTTCCAAAGACGATAGTTTTTGATATTACCAATTGTAAACAAAGGGAGAAAGAAAGAGTTTCAGATTTTATTGCTCGATGGAAAATATTAACATATTCCTTAAGTCTAGAACTCCATCAAGAAGAGTTGCTGCCAATTTGTGTGGAAAATCTACATGATGATCTATGCACACAATTGATTCTTGTGAAATACATATGAGGGTTTCGAGACCTTACTTCATTCTCTCAACAGATTGAAGACTCTATCATAGAAACTATGGCTAAAAAATTTGTAATTCCATCAACTCTGAAGAAAATGATAGAAAACGTAGAAGCTGTTATATTCACACTCAAGCAGGCACCTGTACCTACTTCTACTTCAATATCATCATCATAATGAAGGGCTCTACCTCTTAAGCATCAGCATAAATGACCACCTAATCAAGATGATCAAAGAGATCAAAGGCAGAAATAGTTTGAGGAATTAAATAATAAAGTTTATTCTTTCCAGATTTAACAAGTTCCTGGTTACTTCATCTAAACCATAGAAAACAATTTGATTCAGTTTTTAAGGATGAAGAATCAAAATAAATATGGATGTAAAGCTCTTATGAATTATTTTCCCTTTCACCAGATATTGGAACACCCCATTTTGGAGTGTTTTGTTTTCAAGGAACTTTTACAAAAGATGGTAGACTCTAGAAAAGTGAAACTGAAATGTTCATCAGCACAAGTAGCATGTGTTACTATTACTGATCCAGAATAAGAAGGCGAATGGAAAGAGGTCAAAAGTAACAATGTGAAAAAAATATGATGATTGGATGATCATGAAAATGATCAACCAGAGTCATGCCATTTTATGAAAACAATTGAAACAACTGATTGTTTCTTCTTCCACACCTACCATTGCAAAACTACCTTCTTCAAAAGGTCATTCCAAAATAAATGGATGTGATTATAAGGAGAAAGAGCAGTCAGAAGAATGTGAGATCATGTTAAGGTCAATGTTGTCCTTGACCCTGGAAGATTTTATGTCATCTGTTTCAAAAGCATGGGAACTTCCCCTCCAAACGGAACAACTAGAATAAACCTGTGATCAAGAATCTTCATTAGATGAAAAATTAATCTTTTGTTATTTTAATTTTATAATTTTAACGGATCCTTATGCCAATGGTGATTCTGATTATTATGAGCCATAATTCCTTGTACCAAATTGGGGAAAAAGAGGAAGAGGCCAAGGTGAAGGATACATTGGAAGATGTTGGAATTATAGAAACCACCATTTTAACTCGTCCCCTTCTCAAACCATATATGTGGAAAAAACTCGTGGAAGAGCCCTTTTGCAGGTTCAAAAGGAACATGGAGTTTCTTCCATGAAAGATAGGTTCAGTTCTGACAAAATTATTTTGGAACACTAATTAGAATTCACACTGTCTTATTCTCAACAAAATAATGGACTTAGTAAGTCTAATTTACCAAATACAAGAGTATTTATAGCTTTTTTCCAACACAGATTATGTCTACATCAGAAGCATCTACTTCTAAATCACCTGAAAAATCACATCTCCATGCTAGGAAACGTGGACCATTGTAACAAAAGTATGATGCCTTGAAATAATTGGACCAAGTACCGGCCAATTTATCAATTATGTATGCTTTGAATATGTTAAAATATCTTTGAGAAGCACTCATTGAGGCTTTGTCAAGTCCTAAAGAGTTTGAAACCGAAGTAGTTATTAGGGAGGTTTATAGTATAGAAAATGATTCTGCAGAATGTCAAATAGTAATGTATTTTAAAGATGAAGATGAAAATTATGTGTTTTATGGGAATATAAAACCCTTGTATTTGTCTAGAAAGGTCAATGACGTAGCCATTCGATGGGCCTTTATTTATAATGGCTCTAGAGTCAACCTCATTCCTATTGGTACACTTCGTCGATTGGGCCTGAATGAATCTTACTTATCTCCTTCGAATTTAATGTTTTAGTCTTATGATAAAAATGAACAAGAACCTTTGGGTGAGATTACACTCTAAAATCAATTTGCAGATCTTGTTTCTAATTTAGATTTCATGGTTGTTTGTCAAGACAAATCCCTCAATATTCTACTTGGAAGGCCTTTCCTGCATCAACATGTAGCCAGACCTTTGTCATAGCACCAATGTCTTAAGTACTATTTCAATATTCAAATCAGGACACTGTATGGTGGAAATGATCCATTCAAAACATTTGAATCTCAATATATTGAGGTGGAGTTTTATCACACAAAAGGAACAAAGCCCATGAAAAAGGAAATAACCATAGTTAAAGCTCTAAATGATCTATAAAATATCACAACAAATCCATTTATGCATTTGAGTATTGATTATGTGTTACCCATCAAGAAAATTGAAAAGGTAATCCCAAATCCAGGAACTCGTCTAGTAACTTCCATAATGTCAATTACGGAAATTGAGCCAGACAACATGGATGAAATTGTTGATCCACCAAGCAATGATGAAAGCCTAAAAGGAGATGTTTTCATCTCATCCACTAAACTACAACAAGCCTCAACTTCATCAACCAAAGTAAAAGATATTGTATAAATTATAGATAATGATAAACATATTGATTCTCAATCCATCAAACTCTCTTTATTACCACGGGAAGACCCTTAATCATCAGTAGGGTCAGATATGGTGGCCTCTTCTTCGGGATGTTCCAATGCTGATTTCCCCTCTAACCCTGGGAGGTTTTACTCATCATCTACTATAAAAATTGACCCAAAAGAGGTAACACATAATAAAGAAGAAGAGTAAGATCATAGGGATGCTCCTCCTGTATTTTAGGAAGGTGTACCTACCATTGTGGATAAGCTTATAGAAATAAATTTGGGTACAAAAGATGATCCATTTCCCCCCTATAATTAGTGAGACCATGACATCTGAAGAGAAAGATGTGTATACTTAATTTCTAAATCAACATCAAGATATATTGGCATGGAATTATATAGAAATTCCAGGTCCTAATCTTAGTGTAGCGACCCATCATTCGTGTTTTCCAGAATAACATCGTGGATTCATGCAGGTAGAAAAAATAACACACCCAACTTATGCCACTAAAATTGAAGATAATGTTTTATTATGGAAAACATAATTCATTAATGAAGAATATCAGTATAAGTACAAGTGCAAATCCATGAAGAGAAATTTTCCAACTAGAGCTGGTTGGAGTAAAAAGGGCCTGAGGTCGCAAGCTGATGTGACACGTTGTTTCCTTCCCTTTTGGAAAAGAAAAAGGTGAAAAAGGAGAAGCATTGACACAGTGATAGAATTATCCTGAGGATGATGCCAAATGAATGGAGCCCGCCATTGTTGTGGTTAATATCATCGATAATGGTAAGGCAGTCAGACTCAATAATAATATCACTCCATCCATAGTCCAAGGCAAGAAACATACCCGAAAGGATGGCCATGGACTCAGCAACTTCCGGTTTCCCGAAATCCTGGTGTGGTTCATATTTTGGATCCAAGATTTTCCCTAGATGATTATGAATCAGGAGGCATGGGAAATAAGCCCAACCATTGAAAGAGACACGTCCACATTATTCTTAAGAATCCCTTCCATTGGGGGGTTCCAATGAGAGGGAAGGGAGAGGGTAACATCTGATATAAAGTTTCCATTGTGGTCTTTCCATCCTTTAATCCAAGAAGTGGCCCATTTAATCCAGAAATCGGGGGGTCTGTGAACTAGATTAAAAACAACATTGTTACGCCCGATCCAAATAATCCAAGCCAATGTGAAAATAGAACCTGAGAGAGGTGAGGAGAGGGAGGAGCACCAGTGCGTCAGAGGATCAGGAAGGTCAGAGGCCAGAGCCAGAGAAGAGGCTGAAGTCGGGGCCCATTTGTTCCAAATTTACAGAGCTCCTAGGCAGTGAATGATGGAATGGAAAAGAGTTTCAGGGATGTTCAAGCAGAAAGGGAAAAAGGTAGAGCTGGCCATATGATGGTAAGTGAGAAGGCTCATGGTTGGGAGAGTACCCATGAAAACCTTCCACCAAAATTGGTGAATTTTAGGGGGCACATTGAGCATCCAAATTGATTTCCAAGGCCCTTCATCCCGGCCGCCTGAGTAGTTTCCATGAGCCAATCTGTAGCTAGACCACAATGTGTAATCGCCCGAGATGTCATTGATCTAGAAAAGACGATCAGTGCCAATGTCAGGGACCCCAAGAATGCTAAGGATAATTATTTGTTCCATTTCATTAATCCAATCCATGATCGTTTCCAGACACCACCCCTATCCTTGTTCAGAAAGGAGTCAGCTGATAGTGGTGTCATCAAGACCTAGTTGGATGGGGGATGAAGCCCGTAAACCTTCCTTATCAATGATCCAGGGATCAGTCCAAATATTGACCGATGAGATTGTCCCAATCCTCTATCCCATTCCTTTTTCCAGGAGATTTTTGGCTCCCCAAATGCTTCTCCAGAGGAAGCTGGGCCAGGGTCCAAGAGAGGAAGCAATGAAGTCCGTGTGGGGAAAGTACTTAGCTCGGAGAACCCATGCACAAAGAGATGATGGATGGTTAACACGGTGCTATCCTTGCTTGGCAAACAGTGCATCATTGAAGAGAATACGATTCTCGAATCCCATCCGTCCCTCTGATTTGTGTTTTCAGAGTTTCTCCCAGGCCATCCAGTGGGGTCGATTCCTTCCATCATACTTCCCCCACCAGAAATTGGCAGTGCACGTGTGGATCTAGTCGATGATGAATGACATGAACTTAAACAGGGACATAAAGTAGCTAGGAATATATTGGATGACAACTTTTATGAGGGTATCTTTGCCAGATTTAGAAATTCCTTTTGGGGACCAGCCAATAATTTTTTTCTCGATCCTGCCCACACGAGATGCGAAGATTTCTTTTTTGGATCAACCAAACACTGTGGGTAGTCCAAGATACTGCTGATGTTTCACAACAATATGGATACTATAAAAAGCGTATAGATCATCCCTCTTAGAAGAAGGCACCCCTGTACTGAAAGAAATTTAAGATTTTCCATGATTGATTGACTGGCCAGACACCCTCTCATACTGATGGTTCGCATGAATGATCACCTAGCCTTCATTCATTGTAGCTCTGGAAAAACAGAGGCAGTCATCGGAGAAGAAAAGATGTGACACCGGTGGGATAACCCGACAGACCTTTTCCCCATGAATGGAATTAGAGAATTCAGCCCTGGAGATAAGATTAGAAAACACATCATCCACCAGCAAGAAGAGAAAAGGGGAGAGGGTATCTCCCTCGATAAGGCCTCGAGATGGGGCTAATCCTCTGGTGAGCTCCCCGTTGACCTTGATTTTGAAGGAGATGGTCAAGATTCAATCCATGACCATATATGTCAATTTAGTGAAAAAGCCCATTTTCAGCATAACGATGCGAAGGAAGTGCCATACCACTCTATCGTAGGCCTTAGTCATATTCAGTTTCAAGGCCATTGTTCCTCTTTTCATGGTGGAGCATGAATTCATAGAATGGAACACTTCATGGTCCACAATCGCATTATCAGTGATCTGTCACTTGGCCATGAAGGCACTTTGAATTTCAAAGATAATATTAGGTATCCAAGTACACAACCAATTGACACAGATCTTTGAAAAGATCTTGTAAGAGACATTGCAAAGGCTGATTGGTCGAAAATCCGGGATCGTCAGAGGTTTCTTTATTTTGGGGATGAGGAGAAGGAATGTTTCATTGATAACAGCAATGATAGAGTTCCCAGCCCAGATAATTTTTATCATGTTACAGATGTTGGGACCAATAATATTCCAGTATTGTTTAAAAAATAGGGCATGGAACCCATCCGGTCCCGGGGCCTTAGTGGGATGAAGATGTTTTAGAGCCAGGCGTATCTTGTCATCCGTCACATCTTTTGTGAGCTGCCTATTGATCTCATCGGTGATCACAGGTTTGATACAATCTTCCACCTCCACAGACATGAAAGGGGATCCTACAGTAATGATTTTCTAGAAATAGTGAGTCAAGGCCTCATGGATACCATTGGTATCCAAAACGTTTCTTCCATCATGTTGTAATATGCAAGTAATAGAGTTTTTCCGACATCTGGCTGATACTTTCTGGTGAAAAAACCTAGTATTAGCATCCCCTTCATTAATGTGTCTATCCCGCGCCCACATATCCCAGAAAATTTCATTGACACGCAGGACCATGTCCAGATCTCTTTGCGTGGCTCCAATCTTAGAGAGAATGTGATTGGATGTGGGTTGATTAAGGAGATTGTTCAGTCTCTTTTCAAGGACACTACCGTGCCATTTGGGGTGGTAGAATTTTTTATTGCTCTAAGATCTCAGATCAGTTGTGACCTGATGGAGATTGAGGAACACATCCATGTGAGTGATTTTCTAGATTGATTGGATCACCTCTTCACATTCCTGATCTTTTGACTAGAAGCTCTCAAATCTGAAGGGTCTGCAGAGTTGTCTTGTCATTTTCCCTACAAACAGTCAATGAGAAATGGACAGCGGTCCGAACAGTTAAGGTCCATGTGGCTAATATGAAATGGCTAGACAATATTGTCCCAGTGAAAAAGAAGAATTGGAAAATTAGAGTCTTCATTGATTTCAAAGATCTTAACTGACATTTTCGCAAAGATGATTTTTTAGTTTGGATGAAAGAGCTTTTAATTGATGTAACGGTTGACTATGATGATCTTTACTACATGGATGGCTACTTTGGGTATAATCAAATCTATATGTCTCTAGAGAATGAAGAATCTATAGCCTTCAAAACCACTCATGGTGTGTTTTACTATCAGGTAATTCCATTTCATTTAAAGGATGAAGGTGAAACATATCAATGTGACATGCCCCATATCTTCAAACCCTTCTTTGGAAAATTTGTTGAATATTATGTGGATGATTTGGTGGTCAAACCCAAACAAATTTCTAATCAGTTGGCTGATTTGGAAATCATATTTCATAAACATTGGCATCACATTTTGAAGATAAACCACTTGAAATGTGCTTTCGGGGTAACCTTAGGAATGTTCCTTGGCTTTGTTAAATGCCATCATGGTATCAAAGTTGATCCTAAGAAAGAAAAATAAATCATTGGTATGTAACCTCCTAGAAATTTGAAATAATTAAGATGGCTCCAAGGATACATGGCCTATATTCAGAACCTTATCACAAATTTGGCGGGAAAGTGTTTTCCCTTCACCATATTAATGAAGAAGGGAGTCACCTACCAAAGGAATGAAGATAGCTAAGAATCATTTTATACCCTCAAGAAATATCTCTTGAGTCCACCTGTATTAATTCCACCATTGGAAGGAAGACCACTAATTCTCTACATGACAGCTTTAGAGCGATCCCTAGGTGCCTTCCTCACCCAAAAGAATGATGATGGGAATGAAAACAACCTTTATTATCTCAGTCAAACTATACTTGATGTAGAAACTCGATATTCAATTATTGAAAATTGTTGTCCGGCATTAATCTTTGCAGGGCAAAAATTGAGGCACTACCTACAACATAATGCAGTTCAATTGGTATCTCGCAATAACCTGCTCAAATTTATCCTCATTCATCCTACGCTCACAGGGAGTTTGGCATGGTGGGAATTTATTTTTCAACAGTTTGATATCTTTTTTGTGCCTCAAAAGGCAATAAAAGGCCAAGATTTGGCAGATTTATTTGCTAATCATCCATCTGTGGATGAGACATCATTTAATACTGAACATCCTAATGAATATTTCTTCACTATTCAAGATAATTCTAAAACATGGGAAATTAAATTTGATGGTTCTTCTAGAAGTCCAATAGGGAGGAGAATGGAAAACCATAAACTCAACAAAATTGGGTTAGGAATTGTTTTTATTTCCCGAAAAAATGCAGTATTTCCTTATTCATTCTTGTCGACAAAAGGTGTTACCATCCATGAGGAAGAATACCAAGCTCTCATTATAGGTTTGGAATTGTCCCTTCAGGTGAAAATGGATCATTTAAAGGTGAAATGTGATTCCGAACTAGTTGATCAAACAAATTAATGTGGAATATTCTATTAGAAAAGAAGAATTAATCGCTTTGTGTGATTATATCAGAGGGTTAATGGATGAATTTCCCTCAGAGCCGACATTGTCTTATGTCTCATGATAAAAAAATTCCCAAGAAGTTGCACGGGATAATGTAGCTATAGCCTTGGTAAATTAGAAACGGGATAAGATAGTCATTATCATAGACTATTATCATGTGGCATCACCTTTTTTTCAAACCATAATGGAAGAAATTAATGAAATTAACCATATTTCTGAACCTTATGGTCATACCATAGGATAGAGAAAATCCATCATGGAATATCATCATAATGGGATACTTCCACCATTGAGGGTGGAGAAAGAACATATCTGGTGACGAGCAAATAATTTTACTCTTTATGATAGTCTAGACGACCAAAAGATCATATAAAAGCGAGTCATTGATGGAATCCTCTTCAGATGTATTAGTGTAGAAGATACTATAGCTTTCATCAAAGAAGTACATTCAGGAGTTTGTGGTGCCCAACAGTCTGGGTATAGACTCTCTGATCAGATCTAAAGGCTAGGATAATTTTTTCCTTCAATGATGCGTGATTGTACAGATTTCACTGATAAATGTTATCCCTACCAAGTGCATGCCAGTTTCATTCATCAACCCCAGAGTTTCTACATACAACTAAATGCTCCTGGCCATTTTCCATAGGGGGAATAGATGTAGTAGGTCTCTATCCTCTAGACATAGCTAATCAGTTCAAGTATATTCTCATTTCAACTGACTTCTTCCCTAAATGGGCTACAAAAATACCTCTGAAGGATTTCGGAGCCAAAAGCATTGTTAGTTTTGTAAAAAATAACATCATCACTATATTTGGTGTACCTAACACTATTTTGATAGACAATGGCACCAATGTTTGTTCTAATGAGGTAAAAAAGTTATATCAGGAACAAAATATCAAATCCAACCATTCATCTCGCTATCATCTAATGGCCAATGGACAGATAGAGGCCTTCAACAAGACCCTATCTAATATACTCCAGAAGATAGTGGATAAAGATAATAAATCATGGCCTGATAAAATAATGAATGCTTTATGGGATTATCGGACAACTAACCATACTGCTACCCAAGAAAATCCTTATTCATTGGTATATGGAACTGAAGTATTTTTTCCAATTAGAATGCAATTGTCGTCACTCAGATTTGCAATCATTGATCAGTCAGATATAGATGTGAGGTCTCATAAACGGTTCAATGAGTTGGAACGATTAGACAAGAAAAGACTACATACTTTGAATCATTTATAAGTCCATTAGAATATAATAGCACAAGATTTTAACAAGAATGTTTTCCTCCATTCATTTCTTCAAGGAGAATTGGTATTGGTCCTTAGAACGCCAATGATACTTGGAAAGAAACCTCCAAAACATGAGCCAAAGTTGGAAGGAACTTATTCCATACATAAGGGTTATTTAAATAGAGCTTATGACATAATCTCAATGGATGGAGAGCTTATTAAAACTTCAACTAATGCTATATTCTTGAAGAAATACTTTGTGTAGTTGTGCACATTCATCTACACTACAATACCATAAAATTAATAGTACAATGTCATCCCTACAATACTTTAAACTTTACAGTACCATGTCCTTGCTGGAAGACATAAAAATTACACATCCCCATTATCCTAGTTGTATGACATTAAACTGTATAACAGATATAAGCATCTATGATGCATGACAGTAAAATGTGTAGCATCTTCGTCCTTGTCACATGATGTTAAACTACATGACATCATTTGTACAACTAATGTTTTATCTTTTTTGACATTAGAAGCTTCCATAAGAAAACATCATGGACATTATCACTAATCCTTAGTAGTATATTTATCCCTATCTTTCCAATGTCTGACTCATATCGGCATAGAGACTTTGTTTCAAGAACTACGTATGGTTTGATTCTCTTTTCCAATGAGATATGTAAAGACACCTAAATCTCCAATTTTGGGCCCTGCCACAATCACAAAATCATCTTATTTTCATTTCTCCTCTTGTATATGAATCTGATCAATATAAAAAGTTTCCTTAAGAAATATGATTTGGTCCTTACACAATTTTATGTCTTAAGATTTACCATTCTATCAGAATGTGTCAAAAGTACCAATTCTTCATGTCAAACTTGATTGGCATGAGAAATGATTGTTTCAAGAACTACGTATGGCTTGATTCTCATTTTCCAATGAGATATGTAAAGATGACTAGATCTCCAATATTGGGCCCAGCCAGGAAAAAACACCTTTATTTCTTGTATAAGAATCAAATCTCCATAGTAAATGTTTTAAGAACTATGCATGGCTTGATTATTTCCCTAGAAAGACACATAGTGACACTTGGGTTTTATACCTTAATCTAGTTATATTATGTCTTTCCTTTCACATCGGTTCATCTTTATCCTTACTGCATGATGTTAAACTGCATGGAAATATAGCACCTTTATTCTTCACTTGGGTCACCTTTTCACTGTAAAGTAAACCGTTACTACTCCTTGTTTCTCACACCAATCATAGATCACGTGGGCTTAGAAATTGGGTAAACGACTTATTTATATAAATAAGGTGTCTCAATTTATTATGGGGTTATTAATGTCTTAACTTCATGACTTAAAACTTCAGAGTATAATGTCCGCGTTGCACGAGTTTAAAATGCATGTCATAATATTAATTGAGAGGAAACAAAGGAAGTATCCATTTTACATATGATTCAGATCTATATAAAGGACATAAAACCCATGTCCAATATTGGTTAAATTATTTATCATATGCATTGGACACAAACCCTTTCAATATTTCATACACTTAATATTGAATATTTTAAAATCCTCATAATCCTTCTTACGGTTTTTGGTGAAAGAGTTTCTAATACTTGAGAGCTCTTTTTCCTGACTATGCAACACCTTCCCTTAGGTAGCCTTGTATAGGTTGCCTATATAATAGGAATGTTAGTAAAAAGATGCCACTATTTGGATATGAAACGTATTCCCTAGTTGACCCTGCATAACACAACCCCCATAAAAGATTTGTAAAAAATGGTAACTTTGTTCTTGGTTATAGTATCTTTGTCCCCTTTAATCATTGATGACAATATACAAGAATCTGTATTTGATAACAGTCATTCAATTATACTTGTCCCATTATATTTCTCACAATATAAAAGTTTTTAAGACTGAGGGTTTGCACATTTCCCTCACTAGTTGTTCAATATGATATGAAATAACCTTGTAAATCACTTGGACACATATTATATATTGTTTCAATTCTTGGTCCCAGTGGTATCACCTAAAACTATAGACACCATACCTTTTACATTTGGGTTAGACCTTTATAAAAAGTCATATTCCTCTGATTCATTGAAAATATTGGATGGAAATACCCTTTCCATATTCAGGTACCTTTCTCCATAAACCAAACTCTATGCTTCATAAAATCTGAATATCCATAAACTTTCTTCAGCTTTAAGCAATAGAACGTCAAACTTATGAGAGCTCTTTTGTCTGACTATGAAGCACGTTCCCTTAGGTGGCCTTGCATAAGTTGCCTACATAAAAGGAATGTCAATAAAAAGATTCCACTATTTGGCTATGCAACATATGCCCCAGTTGGACCTACATAACACAACCCCCATAAGGGGTTTGTTAAGTAATGGTAACTTCGTTCTTGGAAAAGACTTCCTCTAATGCTTTTATCCCTTTCCCCATATCATTCCTCAGTTCCAGAAATTCCCAAATCACAGTTTACAATTTTTTTCTTCCATAATTGCATATGGTAGTATATTTCTAAACAAATTATCAAGAAATTCGGAGAATCTCATACCTTTGGTTAGAGCTAAAGACCTTAAATTAAAGCCACTCAATGTCCTCACTACATGACTAAAAACTACACAGTACCCAATGTCCACACTGCATGACTTAAAACTGCACAATAACCAATGTCCTCACTGCATGACTTAAAACTGCACAGTACCCAATGTCCTCACTGCATGACTTAGAACTGTACACTACCCAAGGTCCTCACTGCATTAATTAAAACTCCACACAATGATATTAGAAATTCCCCTTTCTGATAAATCTTAACTATTACTCCAATAATAAATTTTTATAGAAATGGTTTTTCTATTCATGACTTATGTCAGTCCAAAATAGCCCTTTTTCATTCTTAAAATTTCTTTCCTTGGAAAAACCACCTATTGTGGTATGAAGTCACCTGAATCTTATTTTCCCCTATCTATCAATAGAAAAATGTTAAACTTGAAAGATCTCATTTGTCTGACTATGCAGCACATTCCCTTAGGTGGTTTTGAATAAGTTTCCTACAAAATAGTCATGTCATTAAAAAGAATCCACTATTTGGCCTTGCGGCATATGCCCCAGTTCGCCCTGCATAACACAACCCTCATAATGGTGTTGTCAAATAATGGTAACTTTGTTCTTGAAAATTATAGCCCTTTTGTTGACACAGGTTTAAATTTGGTGTCCATAAAAATCATAGCTCAATATTCCCAATGGAAATATTTAAAGAATATTAAAGCAATTCTTAGAAATAGATATTTGTTTGGGATCTAATTCCATGTTTATGGTCAATTCTATTTGACCTTAAATTATAACTCTTTATAGTCCAACATGCATGAAACTAAACTATCAACAACACAAGATTTCGTATTCATTAGATTGAGAACCCGCAAAGGGAAATCTAAAAAAAAGTCGAGTCACATCTCACTAAACATTCATTTTGAATAGTTTAGGTAATATTGAGCAATAAAAAGTCAAGGGATATAACATTTGTGGGGTTGTCCATATAACCCTCTAAAAATCAAATTATGATTACTGGGCCCAATGTCCAAGGTAAAAAAAATGAAATTAGAGAAAGTGAAAACATACATGATTAAAGACAAAATACTTTTCATTTACAGAGAACATTTTCACAGAGGATCATCCAAAAATTGGAGTCTCTCTCTTCGAAATTAAAAAAGGATTTCTACATATTTCCTCATTTGTTTGACAACCTCTTGAGCCCCATAAACTGCTTGTTGATGTTTATTGATTTGACCATCCTCACACCCTTCAGCATGATAAAGTGCTAATCTAGCATCCGCAATGGCTTTTGCACCATCCTTTTGTACATCGCCTAATGAGATATGATGTTGGTCAAGCTCCCCTATAATGATATCTAACTCTTGTTGAAGGCGCAGTTTCTGAACAATATTTTCTTTAATTGTCTACTTTAATCCCTTCAAATTATCATTATGATTAGCCTCATCTCGGGATAGTGCTTCTTGGAACTCTTCAATATTGATTGACAGTTTTTATTTTTTTCATGTATTGTCAAAGAGTTTTCTCTTGATCCCTCCCCTAGATAATTTCTTTCACTGCAGTGTCAATTTCACAGTATTCAAAACCACCGAATCCATGTGTGATAAACTGAGATAAAATTCTTGGAATTCATGAAGGATGTTCCTCAAGGGCCTTCTCATAAATTATCTTCCATATGTCTTTTCATGCTTTGCGATGAGCAAGACGAAGATCCTTCTACAGTTGTGGGTCCTATTCAAAATTACTATCATTAAGAGGGGTATATTCTGTGACTAATGCACTTAGAGAAGTACCATGTTTTGTTCCTTCTTGAACAATGGTTGCTCCACATTCCAATGGTGTTTGGTATGATGCAAAGGCTTCACCTCCGGACCTAGCCATTGAATTTTATTATCCTATATGGTGAGAAGATTTAGAAGAATCCTCCTCAATATTCTCAGTTTCAACAATTTTGTTTGATGTCTCTAGATGAGGAGTTATATCTATAGTATGCTCAGGATTTTCAGAGTGAATCTCAGGAATACCTGCTATCTCAAGTTCCACTTAATCAAATTTCTCTACAATGATGGGGTTGATGTTAATATCAACACTTCAAGTATCCTTGTAGAAATAGTTTCTTTAGATGGAATTGAAAATTTTAATTAACCATGGTTAGCAGGTTAATCCTAAAGAGTTTAATAGGATTAATAATGAGAACTCACGTCCAATTGATTCTACATAAAGAAATCCAAAATCTTCTATAGAATATGATATATTAACATGTTCTAAAATTTCTTCAAAATACATGACTAGGTTCACCATTTCATCCAATTATATCTCAGATCCTTGGTTAGTCTCACCCATGGGATAATTTGGCATGTTTTCTTCACAACCTTCCTTCAAATTGTCCCCAAGTAGCTTCTTCAGCAATAATTTTGGGGTTAATGTCAGTTGTTTCCAGATGTTCTGGTGCATGTGAAGAACCTAAAAGTATCACAGATTGAAAGTTATCTATTGTTTTATTTTATGCTTTATGAAGTATTATTGATTTACCAGAAGCATCCTCTCCTCTGATATCCGGAATCAGAGTTGTGCTGGGAACAGATGTTGGTTCCTTTGGCTTCAATGCCTCTTCAGGAACCACTAGATGAGCAGGAATTTTTGTCTCCTCAGTAGCACCTTCTACAGATCCTTTAATATTATTAGTTGTTTCTTTCATAGAATAAACATAAGAAACCCCTGTAATCTTAAAAGGTTTAAACACTTTTTCATGAATAAAGACTAAAATTCATGATGGCCATGGAGACTTACCATAGTTAAGAAAGTGTTTTACCATGGTCTTCTTTCATCGATGATTTTTATTTTTTTCCTTTTTGGGAGGGCTTTCATCATCATCTATAAAGATAGGTACTAGAGATTCCAGTACCCTCTCTATTTCCTCCTCCATGGCCTGTTGTCTTGAAGATATTTCTCCTGATTCACAGGGTGACCCAATACCACCAAGAGCAGTGCCTCTAGGGATATACTGTGGTGAAGGAACTTCAGTTGTTTTTCCTTTTCCCAATTGTAATTTAAGATGATATGTATCCTAAATAACGTTGTTTTTACTAAATTTAAAGTTGCAAAATGGAAGAGAATACGAGATATAAGAAACTTACATCCTTAGGATCTATAAATTCATGCTACTCTTCATCTAATTAAGGATTTATCTCTTTGGTGGTACCATGATCTATCATTTCTTTACCCGCTTTGTGGTAGGAATTGATTTGATAGTGGCGTATATTATCATTTCTATCTCTTGAATATAGGACCTTACTTCATTGGGATTATCCTTAAAAATAATGTCAGTAGAAGCCTGCTAATCACCTACTCCTAGAATATGTAGTCCTTTTCATAGATCCATCCACATGGTTTCAACATCACAGTAAAGATTCTGCCATTTTCGAACTACCTACAGTCATATATATTTAGAATGTATGTCTAAGTGTTGTGAGGAGGATTGTACAACCTTGGACTTGAGTTTCATCCCAACACTCACGGTCACAGATGGAGGATTAGAAAATGGAACTTTCTGCTCTTCAGAATGATGGCGACAATATCACCTTGATAAGACTTCAATAGGGATTTATGGAGTGGTGCTCTTAATTTTGATAGGAGGGTTATATCCGGCACAAGGTATCTTCGGTGAATTTGGAACATCGTCACCTCCACCCTTTGATTCCTGCAATTCGGCCCCTGATGATGAAGAATTATCTTCCAAAAAATGGGGTTACTTCCTGCTACTTATATTTATCCCCACTCGAGGGATGGAATGATTTAATACCCCTTTAGGGTAAGATGCAACCCAGTTTTCTGCATACAAGATGGTCAATCTACTTACAACGTCATCAATGGGTAAATTAAATACTTCCCCAGTCTTCTCTACAGATGTCAACAACCATACTTTTTAGGAAACCATTGGGTGTTGCTCTAATATGACATGCATGATCGGAGATACAATATTCTATTGTAGACAATTTAATTGACGCAAAAAGCTATAAAGAGCATAGGCCTCACATATGATTTCTCTATCGATTCTAGTGGCCAACACGCCATCTCTACAAGCTAGCATATATTCCCTAAATTCCAACCTGGAAGTACCATCATCAATGAATCACCCTATAAGCAGATTCCAATAAGGAATTAAATGGAATTCTTTATGCATGCTCATTCTAGAATTGATGTCATAAGAATTCAAGGACATGGGTGAAATACTAGGAAATGCCTGAATAGACTGTCAGAAATAACATCAAAAAACTTGTAATCCACTTTGTACAGTAGAAGTTCTAAAGTGAGTAGCAATACATCCTCACAACACTTGGAATGGTCCCTCTATTCTAAAGGGAAACTACCCTTTGTAAAAATGAAGCAAAATCCTATGAATCATGGCCAAAACAAGAGTAGCCAATCCTACCATCCTTTTCTCCACTAGCTAAGCTGTAATAAAAAAGGTTCCCATCCTCACGCCTCCTTTGGAGTCACAGATGAGTAATAAATACACACTGAGCCACATGGCTAAGAAACATGCTAGATGTGTCTTTGAAGGAATTTTTGGTTTGATTTCACATCCCCATTTATCAAATTCTCTTTTCTCCAATGTTGGAAAAAAGGTGTCAAGAGTGCCTATCTTCTCTTCCATTGGATAGCTAGTCGAACGAGTGTAAGTGGGACGCTTTTCCTTCTTCTTTATAAAAAATATTTCCATCCATTCCTCTGGATGAATGTCCCTCCTAGTGCGAGTTTTTGCAGTTATTGAATTCTTGAGTTTGTTAAATATTTTCATCAACTCCCGAACCAAATATGGTGTCTTCTCCGTGTCATTCCATTTCACCTTGGGAGAAATAAATTTATCATAAAATTCTCCAAGGATTGGAGCTCTAGAAATCTTGTAAACATCCCACAAGCTGATACCTACCTTTCCATTTGTTAAATGGAAGGAATTAGTCTCTGGGCTCTATCGACATATTAATTATGGCACAAAATCATCATTCCAATACACATAGGTTTTCCAAACCCATACAACCTCATAAATACCAACGATTCTCAAATCATCTGAAAATTCTTCCCATATCATTTGTACCTAGTATGGCCACATCTATGCAGGGTTTACACCACCTCCTGGGCGGAAGTACCAACATTTCTTCCAACCCTTGGACTGATCTATCTGAGAATCTCGAAAGATGGATTAATAGCAGTGTGGTTGTAGCTCAGGTGTGTGTGCCTTCAAATATAGACCCCATGGCCTATGATGCATAATATGAGATTTCTCTACTATCCCAGAATTAGAAAAGGAGACCCCTATAGAAACATTGTCCAATGAGAAGTTGGTATAATCCTGAAACCAAGAATGTGTAACATAGTTTTAAAGATCTGGAATGTTAGCATCCTGTAAATGGTTGTTGCTATACAAAGGCCTATAGGTGCTTCGAGGAAAGTTGAAATGACACTTCTTCAAATATTTTTCTAATTCTGTAAGAGTGCTTTCACAAATTTCAAAATAATCATGACCAATGAAATTCATCATGTCATCAATCCTCTTGATGGAGAGCCCATCAGCAGTTCCAATTATTTTGGGATCAATTGAACTTGCAAAAAGATAGAGATCATCTTTTAAATGTAAGTTCATTTTTTGGTGACATACAAAAAAAAATGGAAAAGTCATTAAGGTGTGGATGTTTAAAACATGTCATGCAATTCTAAGTCAGCGCGCAAGTATGGATCCCCACTTATATCATGCATCTAAAAAATATACAGAAGAAGCGCGGTGAAACAAAATCACCTAAATAAAAGAAGACTTGTGCACTGAGAGTTGAGAATTCGGAAGTTGTGAGAGTTTCCCCCTAAGTGAAGACGGTATATATAAGCAACACGTGTCACCCTACATGCTAGAAATATTACGCATTGCAAACTTGAGCACCCATGTCCACATGAGCACTATCACTTGCGTGCCCCAGTGCTCTTTTTTTCTCCTTTGTTTCTTTACCTCAGTATAGGTCCCCTTTTCATTTTCTGATCTAATTATGAGGGTGGGGGGGGGCTTTTGCTATCACTCCATTCCGTCAAAGATTATAAAAAATAATGATGAAGGGAATCTATTAGAATGAAAAGAGGGAATACATAAAGAAAAGTCAAATATTTTCAAAGGAATAAGTTTTTGGCCGCCTTAGTTTATCCAAAACTCATTTGGTGCGCAGCCTACCTGCACGCCCCTATATGTCGCGCAACCCACTTATGCATCAATATGCTGGAGATGAATGAATGTATAAATTTGGCTATGTCCTAAAAGTGTCGCCCTAGTATAGCCAAAACACTATCGGCGTGCAAGGTACTTCCATGCCCAAATTTTTCTCACAAGTCAGTTGCGCACCCAACTTATTTCACCCAAGGTGACTTGTTTTCCTATAAATAAACCCTTCGGTCCCCCATTTGAATGGAAGGATTTTCTTAAATCCCAATTGTTTCTCTGGTCACCCTAGTACTTCACCCCAATCTTCTGAAACATTCAAGGTAGTTCTTCAACTTGTTGAGGGGAGGATTTAAGGGAGTATCATTGGACTTAAGTCCTTTTAGTATTTGAAAACCATAACACTTTCATGCCTAAAGTGCCTAAACTTCCCTAAGTCAGAAATATTTGTGTTCCACCCATTCCTCTCACAAGAAATTGAGCGCCCCACTTCTTGGATCACCTGTGAATACTCTTGAAGGATTGAGCAAGCTCTTTCCCAAGTATTACCATAATGGGTTTTTCGCCTAAGTGAACATCAGTTCTCCCAAGCCTACTTACACACCCATAAATACGCTCCCTTACCTACTTGTGTGCCCATACTTGCACGCCCTTCTCAACTGGGGCGCCCCACCTTAATTCACTTACTTTCTTCACTATCTTCAGTCTATAAGCCATCGAGTCTTCATCAAAGTAGTTTATAGAAAGGCTTCTTCGTCCTTGTCTCCCTTGTCTGAAATGGATTTTGTTGAGAACTCCACCAAAACCTTCTGATTTATCAAACCTTTGGGATAGGTACATCAGCATGTCTCCTATTTGGGTTTGTATTTCCATAGTAATTGGTTTCCCACATTTGTTTCACAATGGGGTTAGGATTCACGGAGTGTTTTTGGGTTTGTATATCCACAGTCACATGGGAATTTCTCCCAGAAACAGTGTTGGAATGTTCCTAGTTTAGAGGAGGGTTGGGTTCTGGCCTCTCCCTTCTCGAAGATATGACCAGGAACATCAGGTCTCTGGTAGGGGAAGGTATGGTGCATACATACTTTTCTTTTAAAAAATAAACGGGAAGTCTCCCTCCCCTATTAGGATCAATTTTAGGGAAACCATGTTGGTGTAATGCCCTAGTGTTTCTTGCAGGAGGTGGCATCATTTCTCCTACTCTCTTCTTTGGTGCCAAAGACCAAAGGGGAGATGGGCACATGGACTCTCGTTACCCTTTCCCTATCCCATTGCACTTCATCACCATAGGAAGACATAATGGTGTAAGCCCCTAACATTTATCCCTTCCTCCTTACATAGGACCCTTGCCTAATGTATATAGAATAGAGGGAAGGCTCATCGCCTCACCCTATTCCACGGTCGCCTCGACCTTGGTCACCTTGGACACCATAGGTGCGACCTCTTCCACCAATGGAGGAGGAAGCATTTTAAAGTGTGAATGACTTTGTTGAATATTTGATATCCTTTTTTTCTCACACTGAGCATGACTCACATAGGCTTAGAGATTTTTCATGGTCCCAAAATTTTCACAATCGAATGAACTATGAGAACTCTAATTCCTATTCAAACTAGGATACATAAGAACCCTTTTCAAGTCCTGATCTCACTAGACATCCTCTTCAGGAATACAACCCTAATTCCATTAATCTGGGCATACTCCATAACACTAATCCCCAAATTAAACCCCAAATCATTAAGGAATACTTTTTAGTAATTAATCCCAAAATCATCTCTCTCAAAGGACCATACTCTCCTATGATACTTATCAAACTATGTAGGATTTGATTATCATCCATATGGGATATGTAGGAAGCCTTCGTGAGGTCCAAACCCAACACTTGAAATCATCCCTGTTCCCCTTGGTCTATATTCCCAACAAGGTTTTATCTTACTTGGAAACCCATATCCTTTCCAGGTTCCTTAGGTTGCTTCAACATAAGTCCCACAATAAGTTTTGTCCAAGAACTTTCTCTTAGAGGTCATTATCACATGACTTTAAAAGGTATGATGTGTCCAATTAAGTGGCACTAAACAATTTTGGTTCTGATTCCTTTCACAAGCATACGTAGGTAACCCATTTTACGGGCACGATACCAAGATAAAAAAAAACCTTCGTCTCCCTAGATGATAATAAATTATATAGTTCCCCACTAAGTGACTTAAAATGCCTGTATCATCACAATGATGATTAAAAGAATCTCTAAGAAATATATTAGGGGATTCCATTGATGGAAAACCTCAAGAACATATGGATATTTCCATTAATGAAGAACCTTGAATGCATACTGAGGATTCTAAATTTTACACAAGATAATAAGTGATTGTAAATTCCATGGGAAACATATGTTATGGTTGGTGAATTAATAAGGATTCATGAAAATATCTTAAATTTACAAATAGAGTTCCGGAGTAAACAATAATTCTCCCCAAAAGGGTGTGATGAGTCCAACCTCCCATCCTCTCTACCAATGTACGTTCTTATGTATCGTAAAGTTCAAACTTAATGAACACCTACCTTTGGAAAGAAGGTCCCATTTGGAAAAATAACTATTGGAATATTCTGGTTCCATAAATAAATCCAATGGAAACCTCCTTGAAATTGTGATTCTTAAAACTAGAACACACGATTCAAGGAACTAAGAAAAAATTATGTAGATATTCCCCTGATCCATTATATGGAAGTGATGATAATTGATCAAATTGTATTTTCTAAGAAAACTATTTCTATACTAGATGTTTAAAGCTTATTTTTGGATAAAATCATTATCCAAAATGATTTTATAAAATGTGGAACATCTTGATGGAATCCAAATGATGATGGAACAACATCTCATTTTCTTGAAAATGTAATGTAGCACTTCCCGGTGACTTATAGACAACAAAATCTTTCTTTATGTAATGAAAAATCAACAAATATATAATGACATTATATTGAGAGAAATATGGATGATAATTAGTTTGATTTTCCCATAGATGGATTAGCATGGAAGACATTTGATGCATGTTATTATAATTTTCTATCTGAGCTGTGTAATGAGAGGTTGGCTCTATCATGTGATAATTTTTTATTTGTTTGAACAAAATCATACTTTGTAAAATACGTGGGTAGTTTCCATAAACATTTACAACCTTCCTCCATGAATGTGTAAGAAAAAACCATTCTATTTCATGAGTATACTCATATCTGGACATTATATTCTTGGTTATACGATCTCTTCTTTTTACAGGTATGTTTCTCTCTATGTTTTTTTATTGCGCCTCGGAGGCTGAGTCTTGTTCAAAGACAAAGATCTTTTATTGAGGAGAATGACCTAATGCTTAGGGTTGTGTGTTTTTTTTGAAATAATGGAGTCTAGATATGAATTGGTTAAGTTTTTCTTTGGTTCATGGTAAGTTAAGAGGTGTTAAAGAAGGTCCAGGTTTAAAAACAAATTTGGGCCTAAAAATAAATTGAAAAATATTTACATTTTGTGAAAGGGTATTACATGTCATTTAACTATTTGATGGGGTTAATAAAATAAATCGTAGGTGATTTATTTTTCTGTGAATAACATGAAATGAAATTATATGATGTGTAACAACATTACATGCCATGTAAATGCATAACCTTCTATTTTAAACAAGATCTATGGATGATTTTCATTCTAATCAACTACATCCCCTATACTATCGGCCATAGGGATTTCTCCTAAGGATTTTCAATTGTCTACATCTCTTGTGGACATCTTTTTTGTGCGAGATATCCCTAGTAAGTGGTTTTGGTCTTGTTTCTTCATTATCTTCCTTCTTCTCTAACTACTATGGTGAAATCCTTTTCCCTTTTGTGTTTTTGGTTTTGATCTTGTTCAATTGTGATCTTGGATACTCTTTGAAATCATTTTCACCTTCTTACTCATGGGAATTTTCCATCTGAAACATTTTTGGATTGTTAGTCAAAGGTAGGGGGTCTAAATCAAAGGCCTATGGTTTGATAATTTGAAAAGATTATACAATATTATGATTGCACCATTATTTTGTGAGCCAAAATTAATTAACTAATGAATGATATAATTCCTTTAAGTCCTTTTTTAATTGGATTTTGACTTGACGTATATATACCCATGGGGTGAGGAAACCATGTATATAATTTAATTAGAAAATGGTTAAAAGTATGTTTAGATTGACATGTGACCCTCAGTGATTTATTTCTATAGAATCCCTAAATTGTGGTTTATTTATTTTTGAAATAATTTTTAAATCAAATAAAAATTTAATTGAAAGTGGCATATGAATGAAGAATGGTAATTCACATAATTAACCATTGAGAATTGTGATGTGATGTTGTTATATCCATTATATATGATAGGAATTGTGTTTTATGATGTAATTAATATATATCAGGCATATTCCTAGAAATTGCACACATATATTTTGTAATTCAGATATTTAGTGGGCTCAGCCATGTTTATGATATAATTCTTATGGAGAGTAGGTTTTGCCAATATCAATGTTGTAATGTTTAATGTTCTTTGATCCGAAAATTTTGTAATGGTTATAGGTATTTTACCAATATATTTGTAATGCTTATAGGTCTATGAATCATATTGATTTTTGTGACTATAGCATGTTATATGGTTGGGCTTGGCATGGTCGTAAAACATTCTCAGAGATATTGTAGCATGGATCTGAAGTGAGTTATTTTAACATTGTTAAATGATTGTGGTTGGCATGGTTGTATGACATGTTCAGTGTTATTATGACATCACACTGAAGTATATTGTTGTGGTATTTTATTAAATAATTAATTAATTAATACACCTATTTATCACCTTATTCCATACACTTATTTTTAGACTATTTTTATTTAGACACAGTGGTGTCGACCTACTAATTTATACTCACACCTATTTGGGCCACTTTTTAGAACATGAGAAGATTATGTTGATATAGGTTTGGACAAGGAAAAATGACCATGTTGTTGATTTCATTTTTTCTATGGGATTGAAGTTTGGATATGGGATCGATGTGGTATTTTCAACCTGGGACTTTGAGTCTTTTATTTGAGTATGATAATATATTCTTTAATTGTTATATCATGATATCTACTTATATTATAACACACCATTACATGATTTCTTTATTCTCTAATAGATTATTTAGTTGGATTTTATTCTTTTCTTATCCTATGTCTATACTTTGATTATTTTTATTGTATTATGATTTGATTATATTTCAATGACACTTTAAAACATGGGGTATTGTCTTCCCACTATACATTCCACACCCTCATTGTTAGTCTGTAGCTTCTGGAATATAAGGAGGTATGCTTGAGGTCTCATAACCAGCCCTTTTTGGCTAGGTGAGAGAGTTCCAGATTGGGGTATGCTACATTGGAAATTATATAGGTGTATACATTCAACCTTTAATAAAATATTTAAAGAATATTTCTAATATGCATGTGCACACATATTATGCAAGTTTGAAAAATATATTTCAGATGCGTTCTACTCTTATGTGGATAATAAATGATTTATATTCTTATGAAATGATGTGGGGGTAGATAATAAAGGGAAAACATTCATATATGGTATGTAAGAAGAATATACAATTTAAAATTCTGAAATATAATCTTATTTTTAGTTTTATGGGACATTAATGATGATTTCCAATGAATCATCCTTATAGAACTAATCTTTGATGGTTTGAAAATACCATAGAGAACAAAAATCCACATAAGCATACATGTTGCAGTCCTGGTTTCAGGTACATGACCCTATATTCATGTATTTTGAGTCTATATAATGCTCGGGTTAAGATTAAAGAAGTTATAATAGGGTTTGACATGTTTTGGAGGATTTTTGTATAGGTTAATGATTTATAAATAGTTAGTGGAACATATGAAACACCTCTAAGAAACTCTGAAAGGGAAGACAATGGGAACTATTGAGGCATAAGATTGGTGCATGATTTAGCCAAACCATGTTAGCACCTATTAGAAAATGTGTATATTGTATCAAAGTTACAAGAATTGTTGGTGCATTATTTGTCTAATTGTGTGAGCAAATTGTTCATGGTGTGGCCTTAAGATTGTAGTACATCATGTTTGGCACATGATTTTCCAAACTGTACAGCCAAACCATGTGGTGTATAGTTGGGACTCCTTTTGAATTATGCATCTAATTAAAATTAAAACTTTTGTCCCTCATTTTTCCTATAATCCCTCCATAACCTAAATTCCTTTTTCTCCCAATGTGTGAGATATGAACACCATCGATTACAGATAGATACTTTGGTGAAAGAAAGTGCATTGGAGGCTCAGATTCTTCGATAAGTACCCATTATTTATCTTTCTTTATATATCAAAGGTTATTCTCTCTATCTATCTTATAATCATAGATGCAGTCCGTTATTGATAAGTCACTTTTTTATGAATTGATTTATGATGTAATCTTATTGGATCTAATGAAGGGAATGTCGATTGTGATCGGATCTTGAAGTTTTGTAGTGTTACTCTTCGTTTTCCCCAACATTTGTGAGGTAGGTGACTTCACTCTTATCTCCAAATTATTTACAAATTGAAGGATTAGTTTTAATTAAATTATTTTATTGAAATGTTAGTGAGATCCTTTTGTGATTATTATTAGAAAACCACTTTTTGGTTATGGCTTAGACAATGTGGAAATTGTGGAATTTTTTTAACTCTTTGGTTATAATATTAAAATTTATTTTAAAATTATAATTTGTTTTGAAAAAAGTAAAGTTGTTATAAAAATAATTTAAAATAATTAAATGGTTTTATATAAAATTATTTGGCATGGAAATTGGTTTTTAGTAATTGTTGTGACATGATTTTGGCATAAAAACTTTGAAGTGTGTTCTATGGGATGGATTAAGATTGGGAAGTAATAAAATCAACGTCAGGTGGAGTATGTATGTAAAGTTCCACCAGCAATGGTAAGAATAATATTTTGTTTGTATGTATAGTTATGTGTCTGGAAATTGAATGGTTACGCCAAATAAATTGAGATATAGTTTAATGACCTTATTTTAATTCATTCTGTGGGAAGTTATTTGTGGCTTCAATATAAACTATTTTTTCTTCTTAAAACTATTTTAAATAAATCATTCTTACAAGTTTTGTCCTAGTGGTGTGAGTAAGTAATTCACTGGGAAAATTCTACTAGTTTTAGACTCACCCCTTCATTGTAACTATTGTGAACCTAAAAAATTTCATCTATCAATGCATTGGAAAAGGTAAGGTATCTTAGTTCTTTAGTGACGATTCTTAACACCATGGGTGTGGAATGTGGAGTTTGATCTTGGAGCGGGTTGGGTGTTTTAGGTAGATGTCAATTGGGCATTTTGGGTTTTTTGGTCTCCTGGTTCCCTTACAATATTTTTTTTAGTATCCACTTATACCTTTATGTGGTATTTATTATGTTGGGTATGTTTGGATTTGTATTATGTACTTATGCATCAAATAAAGTTTTTATTTTTTATTGACTATATAGTATGGGAGTTTTATCTTTCAAAGGGAAAATCATCCACCAACTGTTCTTGGGGGCACTAGAATTTATTTCAAGACTTTAGTGTCTTGGGTATGTCACCCAACCCATTACACCTCAAGCTAATGATGAGGAGAAGATGTTAAAAATTGTATTAGTTTGTTTGGTCCTTGACATAGGGAATGGTATCATTCTTAGTTGGTCTAAATATATTTTTGAAAAAATTGTGTTTGTTTTTTTGGTCTTGAAGTGGAAAATAGTTTCATTCTGTCTTCTTAGGATTGTATTAACGACATAGGTATGTTAGAACATGAAATGTAGAGCATAAAAATTCATATCTAAAATAATTATGTTGAACATCAAGTTACCGGGGTGTTTTGATAAAGGATTATTTTGAGACACTTTTATGTCATTTTTAACTCATCGTCATGTGTTTAGATGATGAGAGTTTAATGACATTTAATGATAGTAAAACATCCAAAATAGGAATGCATTGTTCATTTTTTAGGTCTATGGCTAAGGAATTGGACAAAAAATGTTGCATTTTGAAATAGTGAAAATGGTTGATATTGAAAAGAAAGGTTGTTATATTTTAAAAAATGGTTAAAATGTTGAGAATGATTTAATTATAGAAATATTCATCAGGATATGTGTTGATGTGTTAAATTTAAATTTTTAAGCCATCCTTTTCTAATGAGTGAGACTAAATAGAGTTTTTTATGGTTATATTTAATGGAATCGGGGAGTCGTCATAGAAATCAACTAGAGGAATCTTCAGAAAATGTGGTTTCACCTGAGGCACAAGTGAACCAAAAATTGGTTGAAATAATTTTGGAAGCATTTTAGGACATGTATATGGATAAAAATAATGATAAACCATAGAAAGTGGACCATTCTATTCAATTCCAAAAGAAAAATCAACACATATTTTGGGGGTATTCTGATAAAAAAAGTAGAAATCTGGTTGAATCAAAATAAACATGTATTAATTTTCCTTAGGATACTAGAGGAACAAAAAGTACATGCTAGAAGATTTTGGAATGCTGGTGGTGGGATTTAGTTGTTCGGGATAAACTAGACCAAGGAATGACATGGGATGATTTTGAAGAGTAATATAAGAATAAATTATATCATCATACATTTAAAATTATGAAAATAATGGAATTATTCTACTTGAAGAAAGAGAATCTATTAGTGATAGAGTATGTGGAAAATGTTTTGAATTTAGTTCACTTTTCTTGGGATGTTGCTACAAGGGAATCCATAAAGGAATGATTTTTTTAGTCAGGATTGAGACTGGATATTCACTAAAATATTATCATTATTTTTATAAAAGATTTTCCAGAATTTGTCAATACAACAATGATAGAAGAAAGGTATGTATTAGAAAATACTGTTACGAGGAGTATGTTTATTCCTCTAGGAATAGGTGAGAACTCTAATGCTGAGAAGAAATATAAAAGGGACACATACTTATAGAGTTTTGTTACACCTAATAATCAACCTATGGGATCAGAAAACATTCCTAATAAAACCAAAAGCATGATGGATTATTTTCGGTGTGGTTCACTTGATCACATCAAGTGATATTTTACAACACCACCTAGAGAATGTCATAATTACAATAATATGGGACATCATTAAATCTATTGTTACAGTGCTCTATGGTTTGGTCCTAGATACATATCTCATGTTTCTAAAGAATATATTGCTTAGATGGGATGAGTATAGAAGAATAACTCTCATCATCACAGTATAGTTATCTTATGATATTCTTTGAACCCCATGACTCCTCAATGTAACGCCCCGACCCCAGCTACCCAGAGCCGGTGCATTACTTCGTAACATTGGCATGATCCCAAAAGATCAAGTCTCGAAAGACCGATTAGTTTAGTAGCCTTGGAAACACTAGATACATTCATAAGTCTTTCATTACATCAAAATTAAACAAACTACAAAAAAAACATGGTCTTCATAGTCCACACTCATATCTTCACTGATTATTCTTGCAAGTCAGTCATAAAATACTTCTTCACAACCTGGAAAATTTTTAAACATTGAAAGGGGTGAGCTCAAATGCTCAGTAAGGATAACAATAATGCGGAAGCTTTCATAAATAAACATTAACATTTAAGGCAATGTATAACTAAAACAAAAGCCTCTTAAACATGAACTTCAACATAATATGGCAAAAGTAAAATGAGATAATGCCATTTACTTCTTCACATGGATATTCTACTGGTCGAATAATCACATGTAATATCAATAACCACTTTCATAATGAGGGAATGTATAATGCCGGACATTCTGAAACATTTTGTCAAGGCCTCGGCCAAGACATCTAAAATGATTAAGGCCTCGGCCAAAACCATAAATCAAATTGGGAAAGGGCCTCGGCCAATTCCACGTCTAGTTGTCTCATGAGACCTACCGATGCATCGAGGAGCTATAGCGGGCTCCACCCGTCACTTATTAAGTCCAATGCATTCCTCATATGAATAGGTTTAAACATATCATAAACCACAACATAATTGTATCACATAAAACATGCATAAAGGAAACATAACATTTCCACATTTCAATCACAAGATATCAATACAGCACATTGATATAATAAAAATTCTTTCAAAACCATTTTCAATACCAAAATAAAAGAAAGTTAAAACTTTGTATTTATTTTTCATTAAAAAAAAGATGGCTTATAGAGGAAGCCGAAACTCAAATAACGGTCACGACGGCGGAGTAGTCGTTGTCGCCGCATAAGTACGGAAAGAAAAACATTCCCTTTTTTGTCGTTTAGTAAAATGCTTCGTATAAAAAAGATTCCTTTTGAATAAACATGAAAGTCAAAGGGGTTTATACACCGTATAAAAGAAAGTTGTGTATAAAGCCAAATATGCCTCAATGAAAGGAGATTGAGACAAAGTCCTTAAAAAGATCATTTTTAAAATAAAATAGATCTATTATGTGTATTCACTATAGTTACACATAAAGAAAGTAAAAATACAAAATAGGACATAATAATATCATGACATAATTTGAAAGTAGGAGATTAACCCAAAGAATGGAAGTTGGGTTAAGAAATTCCCTTACCTCGTGTCTGACTTGACTCAACCGTTCTTTAACCTCCTGAATAATAAACTAGAGTTAATATATACCTTATTAAGAACCATTTTCAACTTCATTATCCTTATTATATCACTTATTACAATGATATGAACATTATGTAATTATTTAAGTTAATAATGTTCATTTTGTCGGTATTTGGTTCTTAAGTCAAAAATAGGCTTCTTACACTTACATGTTGTTAATTTGGTCAAAGGTTCATTATATCCAGATTGGTATTCATGATGTAGATATCATATATGTCATATATATCCAGTACATACATTCATTTATAATATTACATCACATTTAGAGGTAAGAAATGAAATGCACCGTTCATGGAGACGGTAAGCCGTACGTACGCATGAACGCTACTTCCATTTCTATTTCATATTTTCTGGAATGGAATCATAATGAGAGTATATTATAATTCCAGTATAATAACATATATAATATCATTAACTTTATCCTTCACACATCCCACATATGGTATTAACGAATCAAATCACTTTCAGGGGGCGGTAGTCCGCGCTTCCTAAAATGAAGATATCGTGTTTTACCCATAATGGAAACCATAAAGGTATGCCCAAAATGAAAAAAACAGAAGCTTAAGGAAAACATAAACATATTATATATCATATATAAAAATAGTGACATCATAATGGCCACCTTTGAAGGTGTTAAATGAGTGTTGAACAATCATCGTTTCGGGAGGCAGAATTTCGCCATCCACGGAAACCTTATGTTCTTTAACCATTTGATGTAGTTGTGTGGAAGTGTAGCTCAAATAAAACTTATAACAACATACTAGTATATTTAAGATACTGGTGTTGTTACAAAAGAAGTAAATAAAAAGAGTTTAGGGGGTTGGAGAAGCAAAATAAAACAAAAGAACATGAGAGAATGAATTACCTTAAAAAGTGTAACTCCTTTTGAGTTGAGCCTAAAGGCTTCCTTTGAAAGGATTCTGCCCAAAGGGAATCCTCTAGGATGAGGAGAGGGATGTGGAGAGAGCAAATGGGCAGGGGTTGGCCGAGCCAATGGCTTGAAGAGTGTGTGAAATGAGGTAGAGGTGGGGGCCTTTTATAAGAGGAGAGGAGGGGCACTTTTGGAAAGTAAAGGAACATTACATTATTTGAAAATGTGTTTCGGTTTTAAAAGGTCCCACATTGATAGAATTCGTGGATAAGGTGATAAGGCATCGAAATCCACTCATCCAATTGGTTTTGGCCATGTGTAGTTCATAGATTTTATATTATCTTTCCATTTTATTTAAATCGTCAAATAATGATGTCATCGCTGCATCATTATTATGTCATAAATAATTAAATTTATTTAATGTATAAAAATTATAAAAAAAATACTATGATATAGGAAATCTTTTTATCTTTCCAATGACTATTTATAATCAAAATTTGGACTTGTGTAACCCTACTTAAAAATTGTTTTAGTAAAACACTTTATGTTAGTGTCATTTTCACTTTAACATTAAATAAAAAGTAATTTATGTTATTTCCCAACAAAAGTGGATCCATGGGGTCCCCAAGTTAGGCCATGGCTTGTCTTGGTCGGCCATGACACAACCAATGAGGTTGGGACATGTGTCTAGGTCATTTAATATTATTAAAGTATTATTTATACCTTAAACTACCCTAATTACCACTAATCGCGATTAAGAACTTAATAAGTTACTATTCACCAAAAAAATTATTTTTATCCCATTGAACCACATTTTACTTCTTAATGACAACCATGTATGTCGGATTTTTGAAAATCAAATCACAGAAGTGGTAATATTTCATTTAAACGAAAAATCAGTTATTTAACAACCACTTAGTGGTTTCACTATTCATCAAAAATTGAAGTTTTTCAGAATAAGGCCAAAATTTCACCCTAAGCTATAATTGATATTCCGAATTGAAAAATGATGTCTATTTTACAAAATTCCAAACATATTAGTTGCATTAATTATTTTTATAATTAATTCCCGCTGTCACAACAAATAGCGTGTTTTTAAGAAACAATTTATATCAAAAGATTGGCAATTGTTTATGTCCAATTTCAATGTTAAATTAATTATAATGACCACCATTGGATAAAATGGTAAAAATATATTCTAATTATACTTTAAAACCATCAAATATTATAATTTATCACTATAAATTATTTTGATTAAAAAAGTTGTTTTAAGTATTTTTCACTATTTATAAAATTTTAGAAGTTCTCAGAAAAATACCAAAAATTCAACATAGGCTAATTTCGATATTACGAATACAAAAATGAAGTCCATTTTGACATATAAAATTTATAATATTTCAAAAAGAAGGTATTACTATTCATAACGGCTACTTTGATTAGTCGCGGTGTTTTAGAACTCGAAGTTGCGTACAATGCAAGCTATTGTATTACTGAATGAGAAGCGTATCGTGGAAGCTCGGGGTGTTACACTCAAAAAGTTCAATCTCAACATGGTAACAAAGAAAACAGTGTAGCGAGTAAGGAAATGAATGGATCAAAGGAAGTGACTTGGGATGATAAATCTTTTCCTTCAATGGTATGACATAATATTCTTTTGAATTAAACCCTAATTCAAGATTTGTTTTAAAAAATTAGATCCCACTAATTTATTACTTATTGTGTTGTTAATATTGGGTTTCATGTAGATATAATTACTTCTCAATTTAATCTAAAAATTCCTCTTGGACAAGATAATGTAGAGCCTTTATGCATCAATCTTGTTTTCTAACTATCTATGGGGATAGGATTCTTTGGAATTTATTTTTTATTTATATGGATGTCTATTAATATAATTTTTTATTTGTTGGTTTACATCATTCAAGTTGCACGTTGAATATTATAACAAAAAGTTTTGTTTCATATCTCTGGATGGAATCACACATCTCTTTAGTGGAGTTGTATAATTAAAAGAAATTAGAGTATGACTATGGCCACTAGTTGTTGAAACCATATCTTATCAATTGATACCACATACCATGGAATGTATCTATGATACTGGGAATATATATTTTTTTAACCATTTTTGACCAGTCTACTGAAATTTCATGAAGAATTCTCAGGGTTTTTGCACAAAATAGAAGTGGAGTTTACAATTGATCTCCTACCGGCAACCAATCCTATATCAATTTTTTATTTTAGGATGGAAGGAACAGAATTGAGGGAATGAAATATTAAATTTTAATAATTTGGAAGTAAATTTCTCATTCAACCAAGCATGTCTCCTTGGGCAGCACTAGTCTAGTTCTTCTTGTAAAAAGGTAGATGTAACTACTAGAATTTGTGTAGATTATTGTAATATAAATCAAGTTAAAATAATGAATTGGTATCTTCATCCATGAATTTATGATCTATTTTATTAGTTTAGGGGATCCCATTGGTTCTATAAAATTAATTTATGTTCATGGTAACATCAATTGTGAGTTCAAAATGAGGATATTCTGAAATAAACTTGTAAAAGAAAATATGTCCATTATGAGTATGTTTTTATGTATATTGGTATTATGAATAAACCAGATATATTTTTCAATTGACGAATCAAATAATTTATTAGGATCTAGATTCCATTTTTGGTTGTGTTTTTGATGATATACTAGTGTATTCTAGAAAAAAAGGATCATAAGCAACACATGGCTACAATTTTGGGTATCTTGTGGGAGCATAATTTGTATGCCAAGTTAAAAATGCATGATTTATGGATACAATTGGTATATTTACATGGACATTACATTTTTGAAAAAGGCATTTCTATAGATCATGAAAATATATAAGTTGTTATCTCTTTAATCAAACTAAATAATTTCTTTGAGATATGTAGTTTCATTGTCTTATCGGGATACTACAAACATTTTGTACGTGTTTTTTCATGTTTTGTATCCCAAATTAAAACTTTGAAAAGGATGTAAATTACTTTTAAATGGAATGAGGAATTACAAAAAAAACATTCAATGAACTTAAGGTTAGACTTACATCAGCTCATATCCTATCATTTCCAGATTCTAGATAGGGCTATATAGTTTATTATAATGAATCAGGATCGGGGATGGGTTTTGATCTCATGGAGGGAGATCATGTTGTTACTTATAGTTTATATGATTTATAGTTTTATGAGAATATATACCCAATGCATGACTTTGAATTAGTTTTTGTGGTCTATTGTTTAAAGTCCTGTCAACATTATCTATTTTTTGAAAAATTCATAGTGTTTACAAATCATAATAGTTTGAAGGAATGTTTCTAAAAAAGGATTTGAATTTTATGTTGTGTAAATGGATGGAGTATCTATAAAATTTTAACATGATTTATACCCCATGTAAAGGTAACTTTGAGGAAGATTCATTGAGCATTAATTCATATACTCAATTGGCTAAATAGGACTCAGACAAGTGTAAACTAATTCCAATCATAATGGATATGTATCTATAATTCTCGTACCAAGATGTTGTTTCATTTTTCATTCTAGTTTCATTTATTATTTATTTTTTTTGAGAAGATTACAAATTCATATAAATTTGATTGTAACTTTGTTATGATGTGGTGAGAAGTCAATGGTAGGGAGACCACTAAGGGATGGAAGATGGATGCGAATTTAGTTTTTATGTTTAGAGATCATATGGTTGTACGTTTGAATTTTCCAGAACACATTATTAGTTCTTACATCCATTCATAATTGGTTTTCCTACCAAGGATTTATAAAATGTATAAATAATTGAAAGAATAGTTTCAGTGGGTTGACATGAAAGTATCTGTACCAGTTTATATATCAAGATGGCTCACCTATTAGTAAGAAAAGATGGACCATCAATGACCAGTGAGTATGTTACAATATTTATTAATTCCCATCTAGAATTAATATAATATAGCCATGGATTTTATAATTGGTCTTAAAAGGGTGTTTAGAAAATATGATTCCATATGGGTGATTTTTGATCATCTCTCAATGTCAGATCACTTCATCCATATTTGAAAAACTAATTCAGTAGAAGTCTTTTCCAAATTATACATTTTTGGAATTACAATGATGCAAAATGTTCCACTCTCAAATGTATCAAGAAAAGACCCCAACATTATATTTCCTTTTCATAAATCATTGCAGTAATCCCAAGAACACATTTGAGTATGAGTACAACTTATTATCCTAAAATGGATGCATAGATAGAATGGACAATCCAAATGTTGGAGTACATGATTAGGGATTATGTTATTGGATTTTGGGGGTGATTGAAGTAGAATATACATATAGTAGAGTCCACATACAGTAACAACTATATGGAATTGATACATATGGATTCTTTTGAATCATTGTTTGGGCCTCTTTTTCATTATTCACTTTATTGGGTGCAAACAAGTGAGACATCATTCATTAGACAAAGTCTTGTGCATGAGAAAATAAAGAAGATTCATTTGATCAGAAAGAGAACGAAGACTGATAAAATTCATTAGAAATAATATATATATCAGCATTAGCAGTCGTTATCATTTGAGTTGAATGACCATGGGTCTTCGATAATCTCTCCAGGACTTGGGAATTATCATTTTTTTAAGAAGTAAAAGTTTTATCCTCAATAAGTTATCCCTTCTAAGACACTTGAAAGAGTTTTAAAGGTTGTATATTGGTTAGATTTACCACCAATATTTAGTTCGGTGCACAATGCCTTTTATTTGTATCAGTTGAAGAAGTACCAACCTAATCCTGACTATGTGATTTGATGGGATCACATTGACCAAGAGCTATAAGCTACATTGATTCATGTCTCAGTAAATATTTTGGATAGAAAATGGAATATCCTTCTTGGGAAAATCATTAGTTTAGTGTGTGTTTTTGGGAAACGTGGTTTGATTCATAAAGAAACATGGGAGTGTGAAAAGGAAATAATAGATTAATGACCTAAACTCTTCCAATACAAATTTGGTTTTCTACTTTCTAGGGACATAAAAACTAATATTGGGGAGAATATATCACTCTGGTTTTAGGTACATAAACCACTATTCACTAATTGTTATTATATATAATCCTTGGGTTATGTTTTATGATGTTATGCGGGGTTTTGGAATGTTTTGGAGTCTTTTATAGAGGTTTAATGTTTGGGAATGGTTTGCAGAAACCATGGAGCATCTCTAAGAAAGGATGCAAGGGAAGCTAATGGGAAAAGAGTAGGCGTACAGTTTTCCAAACAGTGGGCCTAACCTTGCGTCGTACAATTTCCCTTATTTAAATTTTAGATCTAATATGAATTAATATAGTTGACCCTTTTTTCCACTAGTCCCTACATTATCATAATTATTTTTTCTCCCAAGGTGAGATGGAAGATCACCTTCAAGCTGAGAGTGACCCTTAGGTGAATCAAAGTGCATTAGAGGCTCGGATTCATCAGTAAGTAATCATTATTCCTATTTATTCTTCGATAAAAGGTTTATATCTCTCTCAAAACCATGTATATAGTATTTAATGGATATATATTTGTGTTATAATTTGTTTTTTGGTGAAATCTTATTGTAACTAGTGAAGAGAATGTGCATTGTGATAGGATCTCAAATTTTCTTAGTGTTGTTCATTTTTTCCAACATTTTTGAGGTGGGTGGCTTCTCTAATTGTTCTAGTTAATTTAGAACTTGAGGCTTAGTTTTAAGGAAAATATTTTATTGATATGGGGGTAATATCATTTGGTGATTATTGGTGGAAAATACCATTTTTATTATATGTTGAACATTATGGAAAATGTGGTAATTGATTATTTTTTGGAAAAATAATTGATTATATTTTTAAAATTATGATTCAAAACCAATGTTCATTTTGAAACATGTAAATTGGTTTTAAAAATTATTTAAATGAATGAAATATTTTTATATAAAATGGTTTTGCATGGTATTAGTTTTTAGGCAAATGATGTGGCATGATTTTGGAATAATCAGTTTAGTGTGTGTTGTGTGGGTGTGGGATAAATTATAGATGTGAAGTACCACCATCAATATGGGACGGATAATGGATGTTAAGGGCCACCTTTAATGGTAACACTAAGTTTGAGTGTGTGAGGATGGTTTTATTTGTGGGAATGGAATGCTTATTCCAAATAAATTGAGAAATGGTTTAAAGACTGTGTTTTCTTCATTCAATGGAAAATTATTTTTGGCTTTTATATAAACTATTTTTAATTATTAAAACTATTTTATATAAATTATTCTATATTGTTTTGTCCTAGTGTCCTGATTTGGGAATTCATTACGGAAATCCAACTATGTTTAAACTCAAAAACTCCTTGGGTATGGTTGTGTGTTATCAAATGTCATGTATCGAGACATCAGTAAAGGAAAGGTATCGTAGTTTTTTAGTGATGCTTCATGAAACTATGGAATTGGATCTAAGAGATTGTTTAGTGTTTCTTGTTGATGTCACATGGAAGTTTTAGGTTTTGTGGTCTCTTGGTTCTCTTCTAATATATCATTTAGTTCTTCTGGTACATTGATAGGGTTTTTATTGATCTGATCATTTATGTTGTATTTCATACTCATACATCATATAGAGGATTTTTTGGTTATTAATTATGTAGTTTTGGTGTTTTATCTTCCAATGGGAAAATCCTCCCCCAATTTGTCTAGAGGCCGTTGGAATTTATTTCCATGATTTGTTGTCTTGGGGATGACACCTAAGGATTTTTAGGACACCCATCGATCCTCAATCCAATTTGTTGGGGTGGGATGTTATTGTATGTCTGTAGAAGATGTTCTTATTAAATTAAAATATATAAGTTTTTCTTAAAAAAATTAAACAAAATATAGAAACAGAAATAATTATTTCACTAAATCAAAATACTATTAGAACAAAATAATTATCCATGCTCAGTTGCATTATTATCCATCAAATATTTTCTATCACTGATTAGACATATTGAACATTGAAAAAAAACATGTGAAATGTTTCTTTCAATTATTTTAAAGGCCAATGGGGAGATAAAATATGATTTAAAATCTTGGTGTTACTTGGTGTATTGGGGTATCATAAAATAATCTCATCCTCTATTTGTTAGTGAAAATAAACAAAATGGTTTATGTTCTTTTTTTGTGATGAAACCTTACAATATACTTATATAAGTAGTAGATATTATCAATTTTCTTGGAGTATAAAAAAATATCAAAATAGTTCAACAAAAGTGATTTGAAGATGAAATCATTAGAGACCCATGTCACATCCTTCTTCATGATTTGATTCAGATAAAAATATATCATATATTATCCAATAATTTAAGGTTTGAAATGATTCAATTGTTCAATTTTATAGATATATTTGTGATAAAATTTTGTCCAAGTATTTCTGGTAATTTGTATTGGAATAGGCTCTATTAATTTTGTGTGAGTTTGAGAAAATTTTTCTTCCATAAATTTTCACATGTATGATGTATCTAACTATCCTTATTCTAACTAAAATACTTCTTGGAGGACCTATTTCATTTCATTTATTTATACAAATGAAATAAATATGTACACATTGAACTCTTACGACCGGGACAACAATCATCCTAAAGGTTCTATTGTGAATGGTTACTTGGCTAAAGCATGTATGGATTTCAACTCAATGTATTTTCTTGATATGATCAAAAGACATAACCATCCAATATTAAATGAAGAAGTTATTTAAAGGAAAATTTAATCTAATTTTCCATCACATCCCCAACTCGGAATAATTCTTCGGTCATATAAGTTGACTATATGAAGCCTTGAAATGTGGGGTATGGAACACCACATAGACTTTTTTAACTACAATTTGTCTTATGACTACCAAATGTAAGTAAATTTTACATGTATATGTCATATAATCTCTTGTAAATGTACATATGTGTTAAATTATTTCTACATTTTTTTGTAAGGAACATAAAAAAATTAAAAATATAATTCATTATTCATTACCTTTGATAATGATAGATACTTTTCATAATGAATTGTTTTCTACTTGTTTAAAATTGCAGGTACAAGTTTTAATAAAATAAAATTAAAAAATAATTTTCAATAATTTTTTATATTCATTTGTATTTTATTTATTGAGTTTACCTACAGGCTCTATCTCTGAGGAAATAATATCTTTGGATTTTGGTCCTAATATTTTTGTTCGTGAATGCGAAGTAATTTTGATGAATGGGTACAAATTTATTATCATTGAATGTATAGTGAAAATGATAACACAACATAATTGTGTTATGGTAACTTCTACAATAGATTTTTATGAAATTTCATTAAATATTAGGCATAGATATAAAAATACATCTTTTTATAAAATTGTTGATAAAATACTACTATTGGTTTATTTTATTCACAGTCTTGACACAATGATTAAATTCATGTTTTTTGATTCAATGTATCTATGAGGACATAAGAGCTTTGAATTTTGGTCCTAATTTTTTTGTTCGTGAATGAAAAGTAATTGTGATGAATTGGTACAAATTTATTATCATTGAATGAGTAGTGAAAATGATAACACAACATAATGGTGTTATGGTAACTTCAACAATAGATTTTTATGAATGTTCATTAAATATTAGGCCTAGCTATAAAAATACATATTATTATAGAATTGTTGATAAAATACTAATATTGGTTTATTTTATTCACGGTCTTGAAACTATGATTAAATTCAAGTTTTTTTATTCAATGAAGAGACATGGAACATTTATTGATGATATTGGATTTTTTATTATTGACATGACTCACATTCTTGCTACTGATAATCGATATATTTTTAGCATCATTGGTGAAATATGTTTTTTAGGTGAAAGATCATATAAGACCTGAATTTTGAATCATTAATAAAGTAATCCCAAGATATATTTTAAATGATTATGGGGATTGAATTGGCACCATCACTACCACAACTGGCCTTGATAAATTAATAACTTATTATGACTCTATGGTTCAATTATCAGAGTTTATTTTGGACCTGATGTTATGGTGGGTAATATATAGAATCATCCATATGAGTTCTCAGTTTTTTTATTTTTCATGACTTTGGGTTTTTAGGTTGGTTCTTTTAAAAATTCATTAATTTTAGAAACAAGCATTTTTTATCCAATATGATAATCATATGAATTTTCAATAAAAATTTATTTCTACTTTCATTGAGATTCATTTTATAATATTGAATTAAACTATATTAAAACCTAAGATGTAAAAAAACTGAAATAATCCAATTTGAACAAAAAACAATTTGAATTTAACTAAAAAAAATTATACTATGTATAATTAATACCAATAAAAATGAGTAAGAATTATCAAATGAAGAAATAGCCAAAAGTCCAAATGAACTATCTCAAAATATGAACCAAATGTCCAAACCCAAAAAATTGTCAAAGGACCTAAAAAAATGACCAAAATGAACCAAATTACCTAACCAAAAAAAAATTCGGTTGAATTGAAAAAATAAAAAGAAAATTATATCATCCTCATTCTTAACATGATAATGAGAATGTGTTTCTTTTTCTATGATAATACATTTATGTTTTGGTAATTTTGTTGTTAAATATGATATGTTTAAGTTATCTTAGTACAAATACTTTATTTGAGTTGATAATTAATATCCCTTAATTAAGTCTTGTCACATCTTTTTTCTTGTTTGGAATACACATTACTTACAAATTTTTTGTTTTGAGAATAGTTTCAAAATTTTAAATTGGTTTGGATTGTTAATTTAGAACAGCTCCCATTATAGGTAGTGTAAAGTTAGAATTTATTTGAAATGAAAATTAAAAGACCCAAGTAGGAATTATGAAATAGGGGAACCTAGGGTACCTAAGTGGGGTATGGAATTTGTACAAGAACATTATGAATAATATGTTTTTTTTAAAGGATACACAATTAGAACACTAATTGGAATGTTTTTGAGTCGTGGAGACACTTATAAGCGTGGAATCTTTTTCAATACTCCCATTTTACATGGTTAATATGCATACCATGTATTGATTCATCATAGATATTGTGTAATGATACTTGATAGATCCTACCTAAACAACCCTATAATTTGGTTTCCATGTTTCTCTCTTTTGTGAAATTTTTATTTTTCAATCATGGGATATTTGAAATTATTGAAATAGTTATTAGTGCTTTAAATGTTTCAAAAATGTTTTGTAAAATGTTTTTTAAGGGGGTGGACTTCTATATTTATTGGAAACTACAAAAATATTATTTGAGGCATATTTTTTTAAATGAACACAAATGGTTTATCTTATAAAGGCTACTTATGGAAAATTTGGTGGGATCCTATAAGGATAGTTTTCTCACACCCTACACATACCTTTATGTGTGTGTTGATCTTATTTTATCTCACATGGGTAAAGGAAATGTTTATTATATAGGACACATGTATTCATCTTAGTGGGTTGTGGAAGATCGGTGGTGACATGGCCGGATATTAACACACGTATCACATAGAGAATGGTTTTATTTCTATTTGTGTAATTTTTTCATCATTATGGTTTGGTTCATATTTTTCCTTATATGATTTTGTAGTCTGATGTTTGAATCTATTTTGTCATTCCATCTCTCTATTATACATGAATGTTCTATATCACATACTTATATACTAGTGTGATAAACTATTCTAAAAGGTATTTATTTATTGCCAAGGGCTTGTATTCAGCCCATGGGGATCGAGAACACTCTTCGGGTTTTTCTCTGGGCCAGATCAAATAATATTCTTAGCAGGGATGTGTGATTCACTATAATCCTAACATTTGAAAAATTAAAAGAAACTGAAAATTTAGTTTGAAAAAAAAGAATGAAAAAAATAAAAAAAAATCAAGAGTGTGTTCAAAATTCATTATTTTCATTACATCATGAACTTTACATTGAGTTTGGGGAAGTGTGTGCAGTAACTTTGAGATACTAAAATATCATTAAAGCATTTATTTTTGAATATCATCCATTATGATTTAGAGTTAAATCTCTTATTTATCCCTTAATATTTTAAACATCATTACCCAACAACCTGAGGATTTGGAGTGATTATAACCTTTATTCACATCCTCGTAATTATTTGTGATTTACGTCTCTATAGGGTAAAGAAAGTATGTCATTTTCAAGCCTTTTTAAAAGTATCTTGTACTCAAGGTATGAACACAAATCTAATTAAAATATTTTTCTTGAGTGATGAGAGGATAAAATAAGGTTTTGGGTAGATTACAACTTGGAATTATTGATAATAATAAATTATTATATGTTAATTAGTGCAAGAAAATAGTTCACCAATTTCCAATGAGATAATGTAAAGTACTTGGGTTGATTGTTTCTTTTAAATCTTGGAAGTAGAATTAATTTTTTATGTGGAACTTAAAATTATGATCTCCCCATTGATAATTATTTGATTTTATTACTTTGAAATTTAAAAAGTGGTATCATGGTTTCCCTTTTACATTTATTATTAAGGATCAATGATTGAGGACAAGCATGAGTTCACATATAGGGTAGTTGATGTCCATATTTTACATGAAATTTTTTTAATTATAAATAATAATAAAATTTTATTTTTAATTGATTATTCCTAATTATTCATTTCTTTATCATTTTATGTTTATGTATAATTTTAATTCTTATTTTTGGGAAAAATTTATTTTTATGATCATATTAGAATGATATATTATAAATTAAATTCATCTATTCTATGAGAAAAATTGGGCCTTAAACCCGACAAAGAGAATTTATCAAAACAAAATGTAGGGGGGCCAATACTAGAATGTACATGAATGAGTTGGTAAATAGGACAACCAAGATGATCATGAAGCACATATATGTTAGACTAAGGCCTCGTGGACTCGTTCATATAAGAACGAGTCCTTGTGGTTTTTGTAGTGTACCAAGAGGCCATCCCCAGAGCAGGTTTTTGATCTAGGGATGTGACATATTCATTGATATAACACTACCCACCAAAGTGGATATCAAATATATGACTCAAATTGAATTGAAAATGTGCACCTAGTAAAAAGTGAGATCATCTAAAGTCAACACTTCATGCATCCACTAAAAAACATTCGTTGCAACCTCTTTTACCACCCAACGTCATAGTTTATAATTAATTCACACTATAATCATCCATGGACACTACTTTCAATCTCAATATTGATCTAAAAAGATATTACTATGGATTGGGAACACCATCAAAGATCTTTTGGGTACTAAAAATATCCCCATAAAAATATTTTGAAGGGAAGAATAATCCACTGCATGGAATGATGAATGTTACACTATAGTGAGGCTACAACATGGTGAATAGAGATGTTTATAAGTGTAAATAGTGATGGAGATTACTTTATTCAGTTGATATACTTATGCGGAGTGGATTATATCACTTCCTTGCTTATATTAAGCTACTTTTATCGCTTATGTATTTTGTATGCTACAGTCAAACATATATCCATTGCTTGTTTCCATTGGCTTGCATCTAATTAGGGGTACCACCATGCTCTGGTCTTATCTCCCTGATAATTTAATCAATAGTCCTGCATCTATTCTCATGAGATTGTGGTGTGCCTCCATTGAGTTTGAGTGTAGAGAAATGATGCATGAAGCTATGGATTCTGAGTATCTCAAACACTAAATGACCTAATCAATTCCATTAATCATATCCTGGAATATTCTCCCTATATCGGACCAAGAGTGAAGAAGGGGTTATTTTGATCTCCTCCAATGCACTAGGCATAATGATTTGATGCATTACACTCCAAATGTATGATGTTTTTTTTATGAATGAAGCTTCTTAAAATCTAATGATTCCATAGAGAACTAAGAACATAGTATGTAGAGGAAGATGTAATTTGGGTTGATTAATATTTATAACAAGAATATGAAGAGGATATTTTTAGTGAATTAAGAATATAAACTCAAAAAATACCAAGAATGGAAGATTATGAGATTTTAGAGCCAAAGTAGTGGGTTTATAAAATAATTATCATTATTTGGATGAATAAGACACTATGACCTCAAGTCGAACATTTGATAAACCTGAGATGAAGACATGAACATGTTTTATGATTAGGGTTTTCTATGTGTAACACACTATTTCATTCGATAATGAAAAAAGTATCTATTTGAAATCTATGCATGATTTCCAGGTCAAAAGATTCTCATGAATATTTTAAATGGATCCATTCAAACAAGCCAAAAAAACATTACAAGAGGTAATTTTAGAATGTGTAAATACATTGATAAGGAATAATTAGCACATTTCTGTTCATTATATGTTGTAAGAAATAACATGAAGTTACTTCACATTAAAATTAAAATTATATAGAGAATATATCTCATGATTCCATTCAAAAATTGATAAATATTTTTTATGCTATGAGTAATAAGGATTTAAATATCCCCCAAATTCATCAAAATCGTTATAGGGATGTTGGAAAAGAAATAACTATTTTAATTTGAATCTTCGAATACTTTAAGGAGATAAATATTTACCAAAAAATAATGTGTAGATTCATTCATATTAGTAGTATAACCCAATGAAAGCAAGGATGAGGATGCTAATTTATTTAATTTTAAATTTGTAGTTTTCATTTTTTCCGTATATATAACTATATGTTTATATTTTAATGAAAGTGTTCTTCCATTCTCATTTAATATATCTCTTTATCCACTATGATCTATTACACTTCCCATGTTAAGTGACTAACCTGAGGATTGGGATTAGGGATGTTTTTTTAGTGTTCCCAAATTCTTGAACTTCAAATTTTTATGTTTTTATTTATGTGGTAGTGAGGGGAAGAGCAGTGATTAATATGTTGGTGGTGATCATCCACCACTCTTTTATAATCCTCTAAAACATAATCTATTTAATAACTAACATTCACTTATTATCTTATCAAGGTAAAAAATATTCATATGGTAGAGTTAAGTTTAATCAAGATATTAAATGACATATTATGGAGATGGGTCTTTGAAGGTGTCACACTATAAATTGTGGTGTGTCAATAACCTTGACAATTTGAGGAGGTGAGGTTTGATGTGCCAAATAATTGAAAAATTAATTCTAAATTTCGAACATAAAAATTAATGATATTATATCATAACTGAACTATCACATTAAATTTTGGGAATATTAATGGATATTGAAGGAACCCTAGTAATCGACCCTCATATCATGAGATTTATTTCTAGCTCTATTCATTCTATCTGCATCTATATTTGCATGTTTTATTTTTCATTCCACAATCTCAATGTTCCATTTTCATTGTTTTCAGAAACTAATAATAAACAAAAAAAATTAATAAGAAAAGAAGTAATAGAGTATGATCAACTAAAAATCTTCTCAAGAGAGATGGCCCTAGTAATCCACTTTGCTACACTAGAAAATAAATTATAGAATTTTATATTTCCTATGGAAGGTGTCTCAAAGATCGTATTTAAGAAACAATTTTAGGTTTAAATTATGATGAAGAATGTATTGATAAAATGAAAATGACAGCGAATGATGAAAATCATGATTATCTAAATTATTTTAAGAAGATAAAGAGATTGTAAAAGACACCATTGTATGTTGGTTTACCAAATAAAAAACATGTTTATCTTTCTTGAATCTATATAATGTAAAATCTATAAAAATATGGAGTGAGTCCAATTTTTCTAAGATACATGCTCTATTGAATTATATTCAATAAAAAAATAATGATCTTCCTTACTAAACATATGATGCTAAAATGATTTTATGTTTAATGGGTATGATGTTATAAAGATTTCATTCCAATCCAAATTAATTTATATTGTTTTTCATGGACCATAAATCACTTAAAATATGCCCAAAGTGTGGATCATCTCAATATAGGAAAGATGAATCATGTCCTTAAAAATTTTTATTATACATTCCAATAACTCCATGTTTTTAGCTCTTATATAAAAGTAAATAGACAGTAATGAAATTAACATAGCATGATGATACAAGAAATCAATATGGGATACTTTTTCACTTGGAATAACTTCTTTAGTAGAATAAAATTGATCATGATTATCACTAATTTGGTAACAATGGAATAAAACTTAAATTAAAACTATCTACAGATGGATTGAATCGTTTAGGTGTAAAAATATGCACTCATATAATAAAGACAGTTATGTCAGTAAATTATAACTTTTTATCATGGTAATTCATATAGAAAAAATAAATTATGTAATATATTGTTACATTATTACCAAATCAAATGGGTAATGATATTATTGATTATTTGGATCCATTTATTGAAGATTTGAAATTACTATGGGATTTAGGTATTATATTTTATGGTGATTTTATAAATAAAGTTATCACATTGAGATCTATGTAGTATAGTTTTATAAATGGCTTTCCTTATTGTGAATAATTTTCAAGATATATAATTATAAAAATTCTACTTTGTTCTATTTTTTAACAAGGAACCCACTGAGTTAGGTTAATACATTCCTTGAAGAATGTGTCTCTAATACATAATTTTTTTTTACCACGATGACATATATATTAATCTGGGATGACATCATTTGATGTGTATTCAGAAGAATACACATCACCATCTCCAATAAAATGTGATCAACTATTTGAAAAATTAATGGACATGGTCAATGTTTTAGGTAAACCTTTCTTAGAAAAAATTGTGGAAACTGGTTGAAAAAAGTGAGTAGTTTTATTTTTTAATAACCATGAAAAATCAATTAGGTTAGAAATTTTTTGATGTAATGATCATTGAAAAAATGTACACGATGGTTTCATTGACATGTTACTAAATGAATCTGAAAAAAGGATATAATTAAGGATATATTTGACTTATTGGCATGGGGATATGGGAATATTTTATGCTAATGAATGGTGAAAAGCATAATTCTCCTCCTCCAACTGCTCAGATTCTTTCCATAAAAGAGACATAACAAATTTTCATCTTCCAAAAATTTTGTAATGGTTCTATAGTTTTATTCATCAAATATCAATAATATTTTCTCAATGGTTTATTTAATGTTAAATGGTTTATAATCACAATATTTTCATGTTCTGATGTAATATTAAATGAATATATATTTAAGATTAATTTTTTCTTAAAAATTCTCAACAAAAATTAGCAATTATTTTTTTATTTTTCAATTCTATATAAAGTAAAGTCATAGATTTTATGGAGTTTTAAAATATATAAAATAAAAGTTCTATAATATTATATGAAATAATGATGTTATTCCCATCGAAATTCTTTGATATGATGGTTCACTTAATGGTTCCCTTTTAGTGGAAGTGATTCATGTATCAGGTAATAAAGATAAAAATCCAATTTATGTTAATATTTCATAATTTGGAATCCTCAAAAAAGTATCATAGTTGGATTATATAAAATTATATGTTCTTTTTTTCAATGCAAGTTGGTTAATAATAGGAGTAAAATTGAAATAGATGAATCTGGATTCATGAAAGTGGATTTTAGTAGAGAAGGGTAAAAGGATGAACCATTCATAATGGCATCGCAGGTAGTACAATTATTTTACCCTCTAAATCCTATAAAAAAAGTAGTCAATTGTTTTGTTGTCAACCCAAACCACTCTAGAGTAATATTTTAGTTTAACTGAGGATAACCTTCTCCTTAGTAAAATGTAATAATTTCATAGTGGTCCCAATATATATGGGGTATTTTATATTATAGAATTATTCAAGGATATGATTTGGATACTCAACAGTTCATTCAAATACCTTCAACTTTTAATGAAAAAAATCAAGTTCAATAGCTATGTCAAAGTTTATTTAGTTTGAATTTCATTACGGCAGAGTATTATGTGTTCACTACTGTACATAATAAATTTAATTTAAATATTCAACTACTTATATCGATTTTGGATTCTCCACAAGTCGATGTTCCCAATCCTATGGAATAATAGGGTTCCTCACATGCTGATTCTTCCAATCCCGAGGAATAATAGGTTTCTCCATATGATGATTCTACCAATACAAAGGAAAAATATATTTAAAATATTGAAATAGGGAAAATGGTAGAAGTTGAATTACATATGTTAGATAAAAAATAGAAGTCTTATAATGAAACTATATTAACAAAAAAAAATTATGCAAGAAGTAATGACATAAAAATTTAGGTTAGATTGAATACACAAGGCCAATATGTTTACCCCATTAAGTCCATATTAAAATGTTAAATTGGGGTCACCACTCAAATTCACATGCTGATTGATATAGATATGTGGAAAATGTTTTTATTATGATAAAGATGTTAGATTTTGTGTTCTAAGAACCAACTTTTTGTAATTTTATTACATGAATGTACACTTATTATATATTTTTGGTAGTTCTGCATGACTATAATATAATAATGTCCTGGAATACTTTTTGCATTAATAAGGTCATGGAAGATCCCCGCTCTGATTAGAACCTTGAAATTCTATAACAATATTCTTAAATAAAGTTCTACAATTTAATTACATACTATGATAGGACACATAGTATACAGACCCTCATGTGTGAGTACTTGTAAGAAGACAAGACTCTCTCTCATGGAGTTCTCACTTGGTAATCTCCAAGATGGGAGATTATGAGAATAAACCCACCAGTATTAATTCTGCATGTCTTGGTGTCATCTGACATTGCTATCTACGAGCATGTGTAATGGTCCTTAGACTGCAAGATTATCATTAACTCATGTCATGACTTGCACACTTAGATTTGCTGACAAAAACTGTCACAAAGACAGTTGGCAAGAAGTAGGGTAAATTGGGTGCGTAAAAAATGACGTGTTGTTAATGGATAAGTCAAGGAAGGATTTTAACTTCCATATCTATGGAAGTAGATATCTCAGGTCCTTTAATTGAAATAGAAATGTCGCCCAAATTCCATGTCCATGGTGTCATGTTGAGTTTATTTTTGGAAGTCATAGAATGATGGATCAAGCATATAGCTTTATGACACTTCCATGAAACCTTATTGATGAGATATTGAGACAAAGGGATTGAATTACATGATAAGCATTCATATTTGGTGACATGTCAATGTGGTGTCAACTTCTTTCTCTTAGGTGCCTTGACCCTTTTATAGATAGTAATCTAGGAATTTAGGCAAACCCGCATAATGCTAAATAGAAAGAGGCCTATAGGGTCACACACTAAGTGTATCCAAGTATCTCAAGTAGAATAAATAATATTTCTGTATGTGGTTTAATAATTATTCAAGGAAGCCTAAATCATTTTAATGTTGGAGGAAGAAAAAAATGAAAACAAAATATACCCGCTGAGTACATTTAATGTACACGCCGTGTAGTTTTCATTTTGGAAAGAAATTGAAAAAACAAGTACATGTCATGTATTAATGATTACAGGCCACGTAGTTTTTTCAGTCTGGATTTTGAGGAAATAATATCGTTTTATTAAATGATATTTATTATAATCAGCATGGGCGCATGTCAAGGAATTAATTATTTGACATTGGTGTTTTCAATAAGTATTAATTAAATAAATAAAACACGTAACACATTTATTTATTTTCATAACTCTATAACCTCAAAACTGATTATAAATATCCTTGCAACCCTAACACTTTTATATAATTGTAGTGCACAAAAATTCTGAATAATTCTATCAAGGCCAAAAGAACTTCATCCTCCAAGAATGCTCTCAAGACTAAGAGATATCCTCCTCCACCGGATCAAGGCGATCTAAGGTGGAAAATGTAAGCAAAGGATTCTCCTCGCTAGCACCCGTAGATTCCTTTGGCGACGTCTAGAGATACGTGGTGCACATGTGGATCACCGCTAGAGAAATTCTACACTTGGCTTCTGTGATGAAATGACGAATCACAACATAACGTGATCAGAAATATCAACGAAGAAAGAATGCCATAAAAGTTGCTTCATGTCAATTAATTAAATTAATTACAAACAACCTGTGATGATACTCTTTTGTGGTTCCGGGACTATTCTTCTTCTTTGTCTATTTTTATGATTCGATACGTGGAGTCTGGAATTTATCATCATATTGATCCCATATTGATCATTGCTAATGACAAAAGGATGAGTGGGAACATCTACCCATGAGCTCCCGCTACGCCCGGGACCTATAAGTGGTATCAGAGGGAGGTCACAATGTTGATTATAGTTATTTAGTTTTCATTGATAATTTACACATTTATATTTCATTCAATTCAAGATAAATCATTCTATAAAACTGAATTAACGGGATCTTTTCTTCCTCCTTAATTTCTCGATTCACATCACAGAAACAACCTTTGAATTTTAATTTTGATTAAAATAAAAACAAGGAACTCATCTGGAGGAGCTGCTCATTCTGTCTTTACAACACATGAATACAGGGTGTGTAGTGAAATCTACACACCGTGTACTTAGGTTCAACAAACAGGTACTAGTCCACCAAACCATCTCATGTGAATTGAGCATACCTGTGTTTTTAATAAACTATGTTGACCAAAACTGAACATCGCATGGAAACCAGAATACACAGCATGTATGGTGAATCAACACGTCATGTAGTCTGATTGGCCCCAGGTGACATCGTGTACATGTAGAAGCTGTGTAACCGCGTACATGGGATTTCTAGGATGGTAACTATGTAACAAAGAAGTAAACTCTATGTTATATTAATCTACATGTCGTGTACTCCAAAATTTCCAAAGGATAGAAAATACACCAAAGCCCTCGGCATGTACTTTGGATAAAGGGTGAAAACAAATACACGCCATGTAATATAGCCTACACGTCGTGTAATTTCTAGAAATGGAATTTCACCAGGTTTCCGCCAATGTACAAAGACCCACACAAGGAATATGGATGATAATAATCTCAAGGAAATTTAGAAATGAATTTATGATAAAAAATATATTAATTATAAGATAATAATTAATTTTATTCAAGAACGAATTATCTTGAATATAAGAACGATTAAAATAATTTTAATACCAACTATGCATAAATGTTTTTGCATACTATGGATGATCTTGAGCTAGACAAAAGACCCTTTGTATGTGTGTATGGTTTCGTTTAAATTTTTTTAATTTAATTTTGTTGGCCTATGAGCCTTCTTTCTATAAAATGTAGGGAATGTGTTCCCATGGTTTCTTTAATGTAAACACGATGTAATGGAGGATCTCGTAGTCCAGAGGAGACGGTTCAACATCCAAAGTTGAGGTGAAACTAACCCAAGAAGATACAAAGGTGGACAGGTGGGAGCTGCAAAACATAAACCATCGGGTTAAAGGTGTTTTTCTCTAGGTCAGGGTTAGCTTATCAAAACCACTAGATAAGCTAACCAATAGAAGATCATGATCATGACACCTTATTTTATTTCTGTCTGATTGCATGGTTTATTTATAATGTATGTGTTGTCGTGATCACATAGTAAATGAAATAAACAAGAATGCAAAGATGGAAAAAAATAAAAACTAGACTATGCATAAATATTATCAGAACATGGTTAATCACATAAGCAAAGCATCACTTAATATTAACAAGAATGTGATAATTCAAAACTACACATAAATAATGAATCCCTCAAATGTCATATTAAGTCAAACCAAGCCTTCTGTCACTTGATTATGGGAAAGACTCAATATAACTATGTGTTTTACCAAACCTTTTTTGGACCCTTAATTTCATAAGGGAAGATATTATGAAAGTTTCAGGTTGACTTAAACATTTTACATCAAGTGGACTAGCCCGTACTAGACTTGTTGTAAAATGGAGGCAAGTGATGAGGAAATAAAAGTCAGGATTTCAGAATTGTGGAGCCCAATAAATAGATCAAGGAACTATACGCTCATAGTTGGCAAAGACTCACCTACTCAAATACCATTAAATATCTTGAAAAACACTTGTTGGGGTTATGATAATGTGAATATGGATCCTTTCCACTAGAATGTCATAGAAACTAGGCATTCCAAGTTCAATGGTTGTGGCCATTAGGACTTCATAAAATAGTGGGAGTATTAATAAATTCATTTATTATTTTTCATAAAATGTAATCAAAAGGCACTGATAAATATGCTCTTTTGATTTGTAGAATCAATATGACAAACTCGTCAACCACATTGTCTCCATGATCAATTCTGGATAAAAACAATATCCTCGCTGACAGTAACTTTTAGGAATGGTTTATTAACCATCGGGTTATCATACGCCATGAATGAAAGTTATTTGTGCTAGAGTCCTCACTTCCTAATTCACCAGCCCAAGGGGAGAGTGATGAAGATTTCCTGGTCTATGATCTACATTTGAACGATGCACTCGATGTTCAAAGTTTGATTTTTTCATTTATGTCTAGTGATCTCATGAAGTCTCATGAAGACATGGATTCCTATAGCATGCTCGAGAACCTCCATGGTTTATACCAGGAGAGATCAAGACAGGAATGGTTTGAGATCTCCAAGGCTCTATTTCAGAACAAGCTTGGAGAGGGTACCCCAGCTGGGCCTCATGTAGTCAAGCTCATTGCCTACATTGAGTGCTTTGAGTTTTTAGGGTTTAAAGTCCCTGATGAACTGGGAACTGATCTCATTCTTCCATCACTCCCCCAAATCTTCTCTAATTTTGTTGTAAATTTCAACATGAAAAACATTTTGAAGTATCTATATGATCTACTTATCCTCATTCCCCAATTAGACAATGATATGAAGTGTAAAAATTCTTCTATACTTATGGTGAATAAAATGAAAGGTAAGGCGAAGAGATTTAATCCCATAGCTTCTTCAAGGCCTTCCAAGAAAAGGAAGATCAAAGGGGAGGCAAGAGAACATGAGTTTGTTTGTTTCGCATGTGGCAAGAAGGTTCACTAGATGAAAAACTGCACCCAGTCAAGGAAGCAAGGATAACCTTCATGTGAGTTTGTTATTGATTGCAATATATCTATTTCTACCAATTGGGTATTAGATACTTCTTGTGGTTCTCACATCTATATCCAAATACAAGAACCAAGTAGATTCAGAAAGATTCCCTGAGGTGAGGTGGATCTGTGAGCAACCAACAGAGCCAGACTCATTGCTGTAGCTATTGAAGACTACCACCTCACATTGCCTACTGGGATGGTCTTGGTATTAAAAGGATTTTATTATGTACCCTCAGTAACCAAAAACATTATTTCAGCATCTATATTAGATAATGATGGATTCATCTTCATGTTTGGAAATGAATGTTTCTACTTTTACAAAGATAGCATTTGTTTTTATAGGGAACATTTATATAACGGGATTTATGTTTTAGACTACACAAACCATGTAATGGAAATCGATAACAAAGTTAATTCACATGACTCATACCACACCCAACTTTGGCATCATCGGCTCGGTCATGTCAATAAGAAATGTTTGAAAAAATTACATCAAAATGGGTATTTAGATTCTTTCATACTAAAACCACTTGTTGTATGTCATGCATGTCTACAAGGAAAAATGACCAAAGCCCCATTTAGTGGGAAAGGTGAAAGGGATAAAGTGCTTCTAGAATTATTTCACACAGATGTGTGTGGACCATTTCTAGTTGAAGCAAGGGGTGGGTTCTTGTACTTCATAACTTTTACTGATGATTTTAGTAGATATGGATATATTTACTTAATGAGGTATAAGTCATATTCTTTTGATCGGTTCAAAGAATAAAACAATTATGTTGAGAACCAGCTTGGTCCGAAGATTAAGAAACTCCACTCAGACATTGGAGGAGAATATCTTAATCAGGACTTCATTGATTTCTTATGAGATTTTGGTATTCTATCTCAACTCACTCATCCTAACACGCCTTAGTGGAATGGCGTAAGTTAAAGGAGGAACCACACCCTAATGGACATGGTGAGATACATTATGAGTCATGCGAGTCATCCATTATCCTTTTAGGGATTTTCATTTCAAACAACATCAGACATACTAAACCAAGTACCAGCTAAATCAATAAATGGTATTCCATATGATTTATGGAGTGCACGAAAATCCATGTTATCAAATATACATGTGTGGGGTTGTGAACCCTTTTTTAATGCATCTTCAAGTAACAAACTTACACCCCAAGGAACAAATTGCACCTTTATAGGATATCCCGAGGAAACAAGGGGATATTACATATACAACCCCTCAGATAAAAAGTTAGTACTGGAAAGACACGCCATATTCCTTGAGAGGGAGCACATCTCCAAAAGAGATAGTGGGAGTGAGATAATCTTCGATGTTGTTGAGGCACAAGATACACAAGAGTTGGTACAAGAACAGATTCCACAAAGCCCCATGGAAGATCAATCTTTTCTAGAGACACAAGAACTATGTAGAAGCACGGGAGAGGTAAGAGAACCAGGAGGATATGGTTTTTTTGTCCATGAGGATGGTGACCCATTATTGGTAGATAATGATGATTCTCTTACCTAAAAGGAAGTAGTTTAAGGCAGAGATGTTTCCATGTGGCTAGAAGCCATGAATTCTAAAATGGATATCATGTACTAAAACCGAGTCTGGATTTTGGTAGATCCTCTAGTTGATGTAAATCTTGCTGGTAATAAATGGGTATTCAAGAATAAACTGGACATGGAGGGACAATTCAGAACCTATAAGGCATGAAAATTTTCAAAAGGTTTTAGATAGCATCAAGGAATTGACTATGACAAAACCTTTTCACCAGTTGCGAAGATAAAATCCATCAGAATCCTATTTTCCATTTCTACTTACCATGACAATGAAATCTGGAACATGGATATGAGAATAGAATTCCTTAATTGGAACCTCTAGGAAGATGTCTACAGGACACAAACTAAAGGGTTTGTGACTCGAAAGGATTCCAACAAGGTATGCAAGTTGCAGAAATCCATTTATGGATTGAAGCAAGCATTAAGGTCATGGAACATTCGTTTTGATGATGATCTAATGAAATTTGGCTTTGTTAAAAATGAATGTGAGCCTTGTGTCTAGAAAAGGTTTAGAGGAAGTGAAGTTGTTTTCCTAATAGTATATGTTGATGACATTTTACTAATTGGAAATGAATTACCTGTCTTATAGTCAGTTAAGGCATGGTTGGATAAATTCTTGTCTATGAAAGATTTGGGCGAGGTAGAATATATTATTGGGATCCAGATCCATCGTGATAGATTAAAGAGAAGGCTGCGCCTGAGTCAAAGTACATACTTTGACAAGATACTGAAGAGATTCAGTATGGAGCAATTCAAGAGGGGATTCTTTCCAATGTCACATGGAATTCATAAGTCCAAGAAAATGTGTCCTCAAACACATGAGGAAAGAAATAAAATGGCAAGGATCCCTTACGCACCCACGATTGGGTCAGTCATGTATGTTATGCTATGTACAAGGCTAGATGTTGTTTACGAATTAAGTGTGGTAGGCAGATATCAAGCTAATCCTAGAGACCGACATTGGATAGTAGTCAAGACTATCCTTAAGTATCTGTGGCATATTAAAGATATGTTCCCAGTTTATGGAGGAGATGAAGAACTAGTCATTAGAGGACTTGTAGATGCTAGTTTCTAATCTGATCAAGATGACATGAAGTCGCAGACTAGATATATCTTCAGTTTGAATGGAGGTGCAGTGAGCTAGAAGAGGTCAAAGCAAGGTGTGGTCGCAGATTCTACAATAGATTCTGAGTATATCATAGCTTATGAGGCATCTAAAGAACCAATATGTATGCGAAGATTCGTCCACGATCTAGATGTAGTACCTTGCCGTATAATATCCTATCACACTATATTATGATAATACTGTAGCGGTGGAACTTGCAAAAGAGCCAAGGTCACATCAGTAGATAAAGAACATACTTCAGAAGTATCATCTCTTGGGGGATTTTTCTCAGAGATTTGATGTTGCAGTGATCATTATTTCCATGGAAGACAATGTTGAGGACCCCTTGACTAAATCTTTGACTCAGTAGAAACATGATCATCATGTGAGGTCTAGCGGACTAAAAGTCGTAGGTAGTTAGCTCTAGTCCAAGTGGGAGTTTGTTATAGTTGGTGTCCTGAGAACCAAATGATTGTACTTTGATTACATGAATGTACACTTAGTATATATTTTTCATTATTCTGCATGACTATAATATAATAAGGTCAGGGAATATTTGTTGCATTAATAAGGTCCTGGCAGATCCCCGCTATGATGAGAACCTTGAAATTCTATACCAATATTCTTAAATATAGTTATATGTTTAGATGAAATACTATGATAGGACACATAGTATACAGACCATCATGTGCGAGTACTCATAGGAAGACGAGACTCTCTCATGGAGTTCTCACTTGGTAATCTCCAAGATGGATGATTATGAGAACAGACCCTCCTGTTGTAATTCTGCCTGTCTTGGTGTCATCGTACATTGTGATATATGAGCATGTGTAATGGTCCTTAAACAGTAAGATTACTATTAACTAATGTCATGATTCGCACACTTAGATTTGCAGGAAAAAACTGTCACGAAGACAGTTGGTGGGAAGTAGGGTATGTTGGGTGCATCACAAATGACATTTTGTTAATGGATAATTCGAGAAATTATTTTTCCCTTCTATATTTAGAGAAGTAGATATCTCGTGCCCTTTGATTGAAATAGAATTGTTTCCCAAATTCCAGGGCCATGGTGTCATGATGGGTTTATTTCTAGATGTCAAAGAATGAAGGATCATGCATATAGGTTTATGACACTTCCATGAAACCTGCTTGATGAGATATTGAGACAAAGAGATTAAATTACACGGTAACCATTCGTATGAGGTGACATGTAAATACGGCGTCAACTTCTTTCTCTTGGGAGCCTTGACCTATTACTAGACAGTAATCATGGACTTTAGGCAAGCCCGTTAATGCCAATGAAAAAGAGGCCTAGAGGGTCACACACTAAGTGTATCCAAGTATCTCAAGTAGAATAAAGATTATTTCCGTATATGGTTTAATAATTATTCAACGAAGCCTAAATCATTTTAATGTTCGAGGATGAATAAAATGAAAACAGGATATACACTTTGTGTACATTGAATGTACACGCCGTGTAGTTTTTATTTGGAAAGTAAATGAAAACAAGATATACATGCCGTGTACATTTAATGTACACGCCATGTAGTTTTCATTTTGGAAAGGAAATGAAAAAATGAGTACAACCCATATATTAATGATTACATGTCATGTAGTTTTTCCTATTGGGATTTTGAGGAAATAATATTGTTTTATTAAATGATATTTATTATAATCAGCATGAGCGCATGTCAAGGAATTAATGATTCCACATGGGGGTTTCTAATAAGATTTAATAAAATAAATAAAATCCTTAACGTGTTTATTTATTGTCATAACTCCATAACCTCAAACCCGATTATAAATATCCTCACAACGCCAAAAATTTTCCCTAATCGTTGTGCACAACAATTCTGATGAATTCTCTCAAGGCTGAAAGAACTCCTTCCTCCAAGAATGCTCTCAAGACTGAGAGAGATCCTCCTCCATTGGATCAAGGAAATTTAAGGTGTACAACGTAAGTAAGGGCTTCTCCACAATAGCACCCCAAGATTCCTTTGGTGACGTCTAGAGATACGTGGTGCCCATGTAGATCACCACTATAAGAAGTCTACACTTGGCTTCTGCGACGCAACGACAAACCACATCGGAACGTGATCAGAAATTTCAACAAAGAAAGAATGCCATAAAAGGTACATCTTGTCAATTAATTAAATTAATTATAATCAACCTATGATGATCCTATTTTTTGTTTCCATGAATATTCTTCCTCTTTGTCTATTTCTATGATTCGATCCATGGAGTCTGGCGTTTATTGTCATATTGATCATGGATTGGTCATTGCTAATGAAAAAAAGGCCGAGTGGGCACATCCACCTACAAGTTTCCACTATACCTGAGACCTACAAAAGACACTAATTTTTAAAGAGATTAGTGTAGCATTATGATAAAAATTATTAATTTTACTAGACAAAATAAAATAATTAAGTACTGATTTACTCTTCATTATCCATTTTAGAGAAAATGTATACTAGATGACTATCAAACAAAATCCACATTAATGGTCATCACCACAAATCATATAGCCTTACATAAAATTATTATGAAGCATGATCTTAGGGATACTAAAGTGAATATAAACTCTCTGTTACCATAGATATAAGCACATATGATAATCCAATGTAACGACCCAAACTTTTATTAATGAAAATTCCTCTTGATCTAGTTAAATGTCTTACAATGTAAAATGGTTATTTAAAACATATTCACTTACTTTATTTATGTTCTTTTTTATTTCAAAATACAGTTAAGAATCTTTACCATTGATAATATAGTTGTTGAAAAGTGATCAATTGATTAGAATAATTATAGGTCTATAATAAATCTAATTTACTCAGATAAAGGAAGTGATGGCCTCATCCAGTAGAATTTCTCCATAAGAAGCCCATTTTTTGGATCTTGGAAAGGAGGAGGCATCACTGGGCTTCACTCTTGACCAATACCAAATTGAGCTTCAACACGTTAAGCTTGAATAGAACTGCCAATGGGAGAAGTGGATGTTGATATAGATTACCACCCGAGCATGTTACCTGAGCCACAACAAGAGTCTATAACCATCACACACCTTACCCTTAGGTTTTATGAGGGTGTTTTAAGGGGTTATGTAACAAGATCCTTGCACTATGATTATTTGCAATATTTTTGTATAGAGAATATACATTTATTTTATTATTATTACATTATAAATAGTTTTTAAAGAAAAAATAGTATTTTAGTGTAATTTTTAATTAAATAATAATTTAATAATATATCATTACTAATTCAATTTTTATTAAATATAAATGATCATATAATTTTTATAAATACAATTGTAATTTTTATTAAGGTTTGAAAGCTGTTTTTGTCAAATCCCTTGATTTTTTGATAAATGTCAGTTTTGATTTAATAAGTAAAAATTGAAATATTAAAAAAATTATTTTGATAAAATGAATATTATTTTTGGAATCAGGAAGTTTAAATTATACAATGGTTAATTTTTCAAATTTTTTTGAGATAGTTGAATTTTTGGGTAAAAATTAAATAACATTTAAATATATAATTTGTTTTATTACATTATAATGACCCAATAGTTTTGTAATAAAATACTATAACTGCTTCTTTCTTCCAATATATGTTTTAAATTTAAAATATTAATATTTTATATTTGTTTGATTATTGTTTTAGTGCCTTAGTGGACCCTCAAAGACTTATAAAACATTTTATCTTTTTAAATTGATTTCTTTGAGCGTGTGACTCATCTCCACATAAGCATGCCTAATATTTTAAGAAGTTCGGTCATTGGCCAAATAAAATATTTTTTTTCACTTAAATTTGGAAAATACAATGCAAAAAAATCATGGGATGGTTTTTCGTTTTGATTAGTTTAATGTGTAGGGTTCAAAACCTAAATAATAAATAATTCCCTTCCTTTCCATATATAAACCCACCCATGATCCTACTTCATCATTAAAAAAGGCCTTTGTAGCTTGAAGAAACTCTAACCACCTCCCTCTTGAATCATCCTAAGGGACCCCAATCTCCCAAGAGGCGTCTCTCAAGCCTCTCTCAAGCCTTTGGGATCACACTTCAAAGTAAGGGATTTCATCCTTTCTCATTTTTGTCCAAGTTTCTTAGTGTTGTTAAAACATTTTATATTCAATTACAAATGTTGGGGTATGATATTTCACCTCACCCATAATTCCATCCTTATGTTTTACCTATTATATACTCCTTCCCCTCCCATTAATTCCTCCTATCTATAGCAGTTACCATGCCTAAATTCCGTAAGGGATTTCTCTCTCCTCATTTACATGTATGAAATTATTTTGTATTGTGAATCTAAATTCTATTACATATGTTGGTACATGTTTCTATATGACCCACTTACTGTAAATTTCATTTAAATATGATGATACACTATTTACTACCTCATCAACCATTTTTATGAATTTATATTTCATGTCGTTATGCGGCCGAAATAGCACCACGATGTTCCAAGATAAAGTCATTGTGTAGTGAATACTAGGTCCATTTCATTATCAAGGGTATTCACCTTTATGTACATTTACATATTGAATATATAGTTTCATTTATTAACTCCATATTCCTTTATCATGGAATAAATTATGATGTTTAGTGAATCCATGTTATATGATTCATGTGGAACAATTACGCATGAAATGAAATGATTAAGAAGGGTGCGCCCTAATAGAACTCTAATGCATTTGGTAATGACTTGTATCACGATACATCAAGTGAAGTGGGTGTTTAATCATGTTAATTCTAGGGAAATGAGGGTTTACTCATGATTCTTCTGCAATGATCCTTGGATCATGTTAATATCATGTTAAATGTTGTTTCCACACTTCTATGTTATGATAATCATGTTATACCATGACATTATGTTCTTGTTTCTATTATGCTCCATTGATATTTCTATTTAATAACATTTATTATATTCTTCATCTTGTTCCTTGTCTACACCCTTAATGGGATTTATATCTCACTCCCATGTATGTCTTCAGGTTATCCCATACAATTTTATGTACGAGGGAATGTTCTGGTCATGTAAAGGATGTTTTCAATAAAGATGTTGTATTTTGATGTCTAAAGTTGTCATGTAATGTACATAATTTCCCAAGACTCTATACCTATTGATCCTAATCGTTTTCTTAAGTGTATTTTTATTTAATAAATCATGTGTAAGTGTTTAAAAAATAGTAGGTTTTTTATAGTTGGTATCAGAGGATAGGTTTATTTATTTTTGGGATTAGTATTTGAAAACCCTAGTGAAATCCATAGGGATAAGAATAAGTATAAGAAAAACATCCCTAAATTTTGGTGAGTATTGAGTAAGTGGTTTATCAAGAAAATAAATCCATGTCTAGATATGAGCAGGTAGAGGCGGGTCTAGCACAAATGTATCTAGGGGTAAAACCTAAACAATTGCTTTAAGCTAGACTCGAATGGGAACTGGTGCACGATAGTGGGCCTTGCAGCAATCTAGATTACGACACTCCCAAGGAATGTGATTTGGTAAATTCATAATAGTGAATCAACTTTTTTATTCATGTTCTAGACATTCTTTTATATTGAAAAAGTTTGTTAGAACAATCCCAACACCACTACAAATCATGGAAGCAAAGATGTTGGAGAGTACATAAAATGGGGATATCATTGCAATGCATGAATATAACTCCTCTAATATCCCAATTGGTTTATTGAACTTCCCATCAAACCTCTTCATACTCCCTCTGATGGAATTTAATGCAATTCTTAGTATGGATTGGCTTTCCCTATATAGAGCCAACATAAATTTCCGTGAGAGTGAAATCACTCTCTATAGGGGTAATTGACCCCCGATTCTATACAAGTGCAAGGAGGAGGATTAATCTTCTTTAGCACCATCATCTCAAGCATGGATATTTCTACCTTATGAGCATGCATATCTGGATCAGTTGATTGATTCCAAGGAAGTAACCATCCTAGAAGACATGTCTATTGTAAGGGAATTCTCTGAAGTGTTTTCTGAGGAATTTTCTAGACTTCCTCCTGGAAGAGATGTTGAATTATCAATTGATTTTATACCTGGTTCATTTCCAATATCCATGACTCTATATAGAATAGTTGTTGTGGAGATTTATGAGTGAAAAAAACAACTACAAGAGAATCTGGATAAAGTTTTTATATGCCTAAGTGTATCACCATGGGGTGCACCAGTTCTCTTCATCATGAAGAAGGATGTGTCAATGAACCTTTGCATTAATTATCCCAAGCTCAAAAAAATCATGATAAATAACTAGTATCCTCTGCCCCGAATATATTACTTGTTCGATCAGATATGTAGAGAACAATAAATCTTCTAGGTGGATTTGATGTTGGGATATTACCAAGTAAAGTTTGATAAAGATGATATCACCAAGGCTACTTTTAGTACAATATACGGGCACTATGAATTCATAGTAACATGTTTCACACTCACTAATGTCCCAGAAATCTTCATAGACTTGATGTGTAGAGTCTTTATAGATTACCTTGACAAATTTGTGGTATTAGTTTTAGACGATGTTCTAATATACTCCAAAACCAAGGAGGAGAATGAGGATCATCTAAGCACTGTAATAGAGACCTTATGAAAGGAGAAGATCTATGAAAAGTACAGCATTTGTGGGTTCTGGTGGAAGGAGGTCTCATTTTTGGGTCATATCATCACAAGAAATGGGATATTTGTGGATCCCTCTAAAACATATACAATTGAGTGTTGGTCGAGGCCAATAACGAAAATGGATATCCGTAGATTCATGGGGTTTGCTAGATATTATCACTGATTTTTGAGAAATTTATCACGATTGTACAACCCTCTTACCAAGCTAAATTAGAAGGTAGTGAAGTTTTCTTGGAGTGATGAATGCGAAGATAGCTTCAAGGAGTTGAAAAGTAGGGTTATCACTATGCCAATGCTCACATTACCAAAAATTGGTGAAATATTTGTTGTATTTAGTAATGCTTTGAAAAATGGCATGGGTTTTGTGATGATGGAAAATGATAATTTCATTGCCTATTCTTCAAGGAAATTGAAAGTTCATGAGAAAAACTATCCAACACATGATCCGGAGTTGGCGGTAGTAATTTTTGCTTTGAAAATTTGGCGGCATTACCTTTGGGGGGTTAATTGTGAAATATACACAGATCAAAAAAGCCTCAAGTATATATTCAGAAGGAAAGAGTTGAATATGCGCGAACAAAGATGGTTAGAGCTAATTAAATATTATGACTCATCAATCCATTACCATCATGGGAAAGAGAAAAAGGTGAATGATGATCTAGGTAAAAAGGACCCATCAATTATATCATTGAAAAGAATTGAAAATTTTCCAATCTTATTATATTTGATGAATATGGACATAAGAATCATAAAAAAGGGAATATAATCAGTCCTTTTACAATTTATTTTGCAACAGTCACTTTGGGAAAGGTTTAAGGATGATCAAAAGGATGATGTGGGAATTCAGAAGAAATTGGAAACTATCAGAAAAGGAAAATCCTCAGAGTTTAATGTCAATGAAGAAGGAATTATGAGATTTGAGACAAGACTTTGTGATCCATCAAATTTGGAGATAAAGAAAGAACTTTTGGATGATGCACAAAGTTCGAATTTCTCTATTCACCCAAGAAACAAAAAGATGCATTGAGATCACCAAGAGAATTATTGATTGGTTAATATAAATAATGAGATCGCTGAGTATACATCAAAGTGCCAGGTATTTCATCAAGTAAAGGTTGGGAGGCAGAAGTCTAAGGGGATGATGCAACTATTACCCATTCCAGCATGGAAATGTGAGAACATCACCATGGAATTTTTCACCAGACATATGAAGACATCTAAAGGAAACAATTCTATCTTGGTTTTTGTGGATCGTCTTACAAATAATTCACACTTCATTGAACTTCGAGAAGATTTCTCATTAGATCATCAAGCAATGATATAAATTAGAGAAGTTGTAAGGATGTATAAATTACAACTATCAATTGTATACGATCGAGATCCAATATTTATCAATAATTTATAGAAGAGTCTCTAACATGCTCTGAATACTGATATGAACTTTAGTAAAACTTATCACCCTCAAACTGATGGACAATCTAAGGAGACTATCCAAGCAATAGAGGACATGTTGAGAGAATTCTTAATGGATTTCGAAGGGGATGGGATCAACATCTTTCTCATGTTAATTTCTCTTACAAAAACAGTTTCCAATCCAGCATCCAAATGTCTCCTTTTGAACCCATGTATTGTAAGAGGTGCAGAACACCTGCATGTTGGGATGAATTTGGGGTGTGAAAACTCCTAGGTTCAGAAATGGTTGAAGAAACGGTGGAGAAGGTGAATACTATTATACAGTACATTAAAGATTCTCTGAGCCAAAAAAGTGCTATGCTAATAATCATCAATGAGACCTAGAGTTTTATGATTGATACATGGTATTCCTCTGCATATCGCCATGGAAGAGAGTTACAGGATTTTGGAATAATGGAATTCTTAGTCCAAGGTACATCGGACCTTTTTATGTCCTTGATTTCATTGGAGTAGCGTCCTATCGACTAAAACAACCACATAACCTATCTCAAGTACTTGATTTATTCCATGTATCACTCTGGAAGAAGTACATATCTGACCCATCGCATGTACAGAGGGGGTACTATTGGAGAATGACCTCCTCTATAAATAGAAGCATTTAAATATCTTAGATCATAGAAAAAAGTTCTATGAAATAAGACAATGACCATCGTGAAAGTTTTGTGGATAAACCACAAGTTTGAAGAAGAAGTGTGGGAACTAGAGGAAGTGATGAAGCAGAGTTACCCTCATCATATTGAGTATGGGAAAATGAAATTTTGAAGGTGAAATTTCTTAAGGGGAGAAGACTGTAATGACCCAAACATTTATTAATGAAAATTCTTCTTGAACTAATTAAATGTATTACTTTGTAAAATTGTTATTTAAAACATATTCACTTCCTTGGTTTATGTTTTTTATTTCAAAATACCATTAATAATTGTTAATATTTCTAATATTTATATTTCACAGTGATCAATTTATTTTTATAAATATAGGTCATTAAAAAATCCAATTTAATCACATAAAGGATGTGATGGCTTCACCCAGTAGAATTGCTCCATACGAAGCCCATTTGTCGGAGCTCGGAAAGGAGGTTTTGTCACTGGGATTCGCTCTTGACCAATCCCAAGCTGAGCTTCAACATGTTATGCTCGAACGGAACCACCTACAGGATAAGTGGAATTTGATAGAGAATACCACCCGAGTGATGATATCCAAGCCACCCCAAGAATCAGTCACCATCACACACCTTACCCTTAAGTCTTATGTGGGTGTTTTACGGGGTTATGTAATATGACTATATCACTATGATTATATGCATTATTTTTGTATTGAGAATATACATTCATTTTATTATTATTACTTTGTAAATAGTTTTCAAAGAACAAATAGTATTTAACTATATTTTTGAATTAAATAATATTTTAATAAAATATTATTACTAAATTAATTTTTATTAAATATAAATGATCATCTAATTTTTATAAATACAATTGTAATTTTTATTAAGGTTCGAAATTTGTTCTGGTCCAAAGACATGAATTTTTGACAAATGTCGGTTTTTATTTTATAAGTAAAAATTCACATATTTAGAAAATTATTTAGAAAAAATGAATATTATTTTTGGAATCAGGAGGTCAAAATTATCCAATGGTTATTATTTCATAATTTTCTGAGACAGTTGAATTTTTCAGTAAAAATTAAATAACGTTTAAATATAAAATCATTTTTATGACATCATAATGACCCAATAGTTATATAATAAAATAAAATAAATGAGATTTTCGGCCAATATATGTTTTATATTTAAATTAATATGATTTTATGTAACACCCCAAGATTCCACGGTATGCTTCTCTTTGGTTAATACAATAGCGTGTCTTGTACGCAACTTCATGTTCTAACACACCACAACCAATCAAACTAGCCATTATGAATAATAATACCCTCTTTTTGAAATTTTATAGATTTTATCTTTCAAAATGGACTTAATTTTTGGATTCAGAATATCAAAATTAACTTAGGGTGATTTTTTTGTAATTTTCGGAAAACATTCAATTTTTTAGGAATAGTGAAAAACACAGAGTTATAATTTAAAACTGAATTTTTATTTAAATAATAATTTATTTTATGTAAAAATAGATATATAATACCTATATAAGTTTAATGTAATTCATTGGAGTCAGTTTATAATAATTTTAGATATATAAAAATTTTATTGAACTTTTCATCGTCTTTTACCCACCTCGTAGGAGAATTTAAAAATTCACATAAAAGTTAATTTTACCACTTCTATGAGTGGAATTTTAAAAATCCGAGAGACACAGTTGATATGAGTAAATAAATTTGGTTCAATAACATAAAAATGATTTTGTGAATAGTAACTTTTTACATTTATTTACCACTGTTAAAAGTAAATAGGGTAATTAAGGATAAAAATGATATTATTATTACTGTAACACATGTCCTAATTCAATTGGATAAGTATAATTAAACCAAAAAAACCTTATGAATAAAATATGAACCTCTTTGGTCCACTTGTATTAGATTAGGACACTTATTATTATTTTATTTAAAGAAGAGTTAAAAGAGTTAAAATCAATGTTTAATAAATAGATCATTTTTAATATTGGGTTACACATAATAATAATTCGACTGTAAATATTCATTATAAAGATAAAAGTATTTAATATATAATGGTATTTTATTTATGTTTTTTAGACATTAAATAATATAATTTATTTATGACACAATGATGATGCAGTAATTACCTAATTTATGAAATATTAAAATAAGTGATATTATAAATATACAAATAAATATAATTTTAGTCATTTTATGAATTTAACTAATTTTATAGGTTAATATGATATGTTATGGTTTGTTAGATTAATTGTTTTCTATGTAATAATGTTTTTATGAATTTAGAAAAAACAAAATACCATATAGTGTCAAAATTGACATAAAAGAGTTTTTAAAAAAAATATTATATTATTAATTGATATTCTATTCCTAAAATTTTAAGGATAGTCCAAAAGACTTATATAATTATATGTGTATCTTTAATGAACCAATAGGGGTTCTCTTGTATGTATATAGTATTTTATTAACCATATAATATAAAAATACAAAGAGACATGGTAAATGTCAAACTATTAAACAAAAATTTAAATCCAAAAGATAAAGTTAATATAGTGACCCAAACCTATCTAAAACCTATTGGTTGAGTGTTTTGAAACTCCTCCCCATGTTATAATTTAAATAATATATTTTGAGGCCATTATAAATAGAAAATTATTTTATTATAAATTAATATTTCTAGCTTTTCCTAAGGTGCCCTCACCCCTATTATAAAAGGGCACCCCCTTCTCTCTAATTCAAACCTTCCAATCCATTTGGCTTAGCCAAACCCTGCCCAAATACCCTCTCAACTATCCTCCCTTCATCCTAGAGGCCTTATTTTAGTCATAAACCCATCCTAAGGAGCCCTTTTTATTAAATCAAAAGGAAGAACCCGAAGAAAAGGTAAATATTTCATCACCTCTTTCAAGTTCATTTCTTCTTCCACTTACTCTTTATTTTTTGTTTCCATTCTAAAAAAATAACTCTAGAATCCTATATATACTCTGATGTTATTATAAATATGGTACAACAATATTCATTATTCTATCCATCCTTTGAATGACATGTCACCATACGTGCGTATGTACGGATTACCGCATCCACGTCGTTGTGTAATTGTTATTCAATACATTATTATTTTGATGGGTATAATAATGATGTGTAATTGATGTAAATAATAAATTTAACATGATAATGATTCTTTATATATGGAATACCATCCAATTATATATTATTTTGAGAATTATATTTTCGGTTGTGCGTACGTACGGATTACCGTCTCCATGAACGCGATGAGATTCATTCCCCATTGTATCCATTCAAGACTAATTTTCATTTGATGATTAAAAATAATGTGTAAATACTTGATATAATTATAGATATGAATAAGATACATCCCATCCATAACAAATTTGACTCACATAATAAATAATATAAAGTAAAACGAATCTGTTAACACCCGAAACGACAATAATACTAAAATATTATTAACAAAGCAATGTTAAAAGATCATATATGATATCATATTAATTTATATGATTCCTGTATAATTTAATAAAAATTATTCTACCATTATAAAGGTGGTTAACCTACCCTTGACCAAGGAAAAGTAAAAGTTAAGGGTTAATTCTACAATCACTTTATTATCTGAGGTTGTTTATACGTAATTATCTAATAGTTCCTCTTTATCAACCACATCCATGTTTCTTAAAAATGTATTTCAAATCATATTTTCTATTTCCTATACTATGGGTTAACGACATTTATACCCTTGTTTTACTTTTGATTTTTTGAAAGGAATCATTCTGTCGTTTTCCAAACAATGTAATTTATGACCCTTTCAACAAAATTAAGGTAAGAATGTTTTTTTTAAATTATACAGCGGATGCGGATATTTTCGGCCGTTATATCAACGTTGAAGCTTCCATTACAATATTATAAGAATATTTTCAAAAATAAATGTTTTCTATTAAAATTACATGACTTTTAAATGATTTCAAAATAGAAAGAGATATTTCTCTAAAAAGGTTTTGATATCATCTATGTCAACATACTTTGATGGATTTTAAGCTTATTTGAAGTTGATTTGTTATGATACAAAAATTTGATATTGTATTGAAGGTTTTGTGATATGTTTGACTGTGTATGTGTTATTTTTAGAACATTCATGGCTTATGGATAAAGTATTGACATTTCATATGCTAGTTTTAATAAGAATGTTTATGTTATGTTTAAACCTTTTCATATGAGGAGTATATTGGACTTAGTAAATGATGGGTAGAGCCCGCTATAGCTCCTCAATGAATCGGTAAGTCTCATGATAATAACTAATGTCTTGGAACAAGGCTTTGACAAAATCATATTTGTAGTCTTGGCACAAGGCATTGAATATGTGGTTATGAAAGTCTGGCATTATCCATTCAATCATTATGAAAGTGGTTATTGATATTGCATGTGATTATTCGACTAGTAGAATATCCATGTGAGTAAGTAAATGACATTATTTTTATTTTTTTCATATTTTGCTAAAGTTCAAGTTTAAAAGGCTTTTCTTTTAGTCTTATACATTTCCTTAAATGTTTATGATTATTTATAAAAGTTTACACTATATTGTTATCCTTACTGAGAATCTGAGATCACCCCTTTCTTTGGTTTATTTTTCCCAGGATGCGAAAAAGTATATTATGACTGACCTGCAGGGATAGTCTATGGGATCTCAGTGTTGTCTATGGAAACAATGTTGTTTTAGCTTTCCATTTTATGATGTAATTTAAACCTTGTGAATGTATCTATCACTTCCAAGGCTACTAAACTAATCGGTCTTTCGAGACTTGATCTTGTGTGATCATGGAACTGTTATGTAATAATGCACCGACTCTGGGTAACTGGGGTCGGGGCGTTACAATTGGTATCAGAGGAAGTTTAGTACAAACCATGGAATCTATATTTAGATAAACCCTGATTAGATCACATTACACTAAGATAAACTTTGAGGATTGGTATAGAAGAACTTCCTAGAATTTTGGTATTGTAGAGATTTTGTCAGTTTTCCAAGAAATACATACATGTCTGGATATGAGCAGGTAGAGGCGGCTTTGGCACAGATGTACCTAGGGGTAAAACCCAAAAACTCCTCTTTGAGCTAGACTCGAACGGGAACTGGTGCACGACCACGAGTCTTGCTGCACTCTTGGTTACGACACTCCTGGGGGATATTCTTAGGATAAATCTCATTTTTTTACAAACAATTATGAAGGGTTTATGAGTATATAATTCCTCAAATAAAACATTTTTTATGATTATGGATTATTTCTATAAATTGCTCAATTTATGTTAACTGTTTTACAAGTTTGGAATTATGTATTTCGATTCATAAAATAATCTAGTTTATGCCATTGTTTAAAAATGGTGCCTAGTTGAAGGAATGGAAACCATATCAATGCATGAACTCCATGTAGGGATTTACCTCCTACTAAATATATTTATAGTGGAGGTGGTGATGAAACTGGTGTTGATCAGCTAATCACTATACTGGGACAACTCACCCAAGTTATGAATAATAACCTTATCCATATGGAGCACCCTGATCCAAAGTGTGGAGGATAAATGTTAGATCGCTTCATGAGGAAAAAACCACCACTATTTAATGGTGGTACAAATCAACTAGTAGCTGAGAAATGGATAAATTCCTTAGAGAAAATATTCTACGCCTTGGGGAGCAGCGAAAGGGAAAAAGTTGTCAGGGAAGTTTACCGCCTCACTGGAGATGCTGATCAATGGTGGTAATTACATCAAAACACAAAGGAAGAAGATGAAGTATCAAATATGGAATGGAGGGATTTTAAAGAAATTTTCTTCGAAAAATACTTTCCTCCTGATCATCGAGCGGATATGGGAAGACAATTTCTGAGTCTGAGGCAAAAGGAGTATGAGAATGTTGCAATGTATGAATCTAACATTACAAGGTTAGCGAGGCATGCTTCAGATTATATACTTAACCCAAGAAGTAATATTGATCATTTTTTATGGTTTAAAACCATTTATCCATTTATCATTAGTCTAAAAATCCTTCTCATCATACGAAGATATAGTCTCATGTGCTATTAAGACAGAAAAATAATTCTCTATGTCTTACAACATTAACGAAAAGGAAGAGAAGAAGAGATCTTATGAACACTATGGAAATGGAAATAAGGGGAATAAGGGAAAAGTTGAATATCCATCCTGTAGTTAATTGGGGAAGAAACACCCTAGTACTTTCCTGAAGTGAATGGGAGTCTATTACAAGTGTGGTGAAAAAGGCCACCAAGCTCATGATTGTAAGGTGAATAAAGAGGCTGTTGATATTGAATGCTACAATTGTAGAGAAAGGGGGAATTATGAAAATTAATTTCCTAAGCATCAGGGGAACTTACCTCATAAAAGACCAAGGGATCAAGGCCATGCTTATGCTATCACTACTGCTGAGGTTGAAGCTCCGAAAGATGTGGTGGCAGGTAATTTAATTATTTCCTCATGTTTAGCCAATGCTTTATTTGATTCTGGATCATCGCATTGTTTCATATCATCCCAGTTTGGTATGAAAATTAGATATTTCCAATTTGATTTAACAAGGGAGTTGTCAGTCAAATCTCCTAAGGGAAGTATCATTGGAACAGAGTTTTGTGAATCAGCCCCCATTATGGAATATAAATGTTCTTTATCTGCTGATCTCATCATCATACCCATGATTGAATTTGATATAATCCTTGGTATGGATTGTCTTTTTGACCATGATGAAAAAAATTATTATAAGAAGAAGGAGGTTACTATTTTTTATGACAATGATAAAGAACACCTTATCTTTAGAGTGGAATCTTCACCACCTAATTCTTATCTAGATCCACCCCCAATAGCTCAAATAAATTAAATTATTGGTGAGGAAGAGAATAAAATAACTGTGGGGGAGGAAAATAATGTTCAAATAGAGGATTTACCTATTGTGAAAGAATATGTTGACGTGTTTTGAGAATATTTACCTGGACATCCTCTAGAATGAGAAATTGAGTTTCTATTGATTTAATTCTTGGATCAAGGCCCATATCAAATACCCCTTATAGAATGTCCACTGTGGAATTAGTGGAACTAGAGAAACAACTAGAGTAATTGAGTAATAAGGGAATTATTTGCCCGAGTGTTTCTCCATGGGGATCCCCTGTCCATTTTGTTAAGAAGAAAGATGGATCTATGAGGTTCTGCATTGACTACAGGGAGATCAATGCTATAACAATAATGAACAAGTTTCCCCTACCTCGCATTGATGATTTATTTGACCAACATCAGAGAGATAAATTCTTTTCAAAGATTTACCATCGATCTGGATATCATCAGTTGTGTGTAAATGGGGAAGACATTCTGAAGATAGAATTATGAACCAGGTACGAGCATTACAAGTTTATAGTAATTCCTTTTAGATTGACTAATTCACCCTCTATCTTCATGGATGTAAGGAATAAAGTTTTCAAGGAATATCTTAATGACATTTCAGTGCTATTTATTGATGATATCTTGGTATACTCCAAAATCTATGAAGATCTTGAAAATCACTTGCGCATTATCTTGAAGACTCTTAGATGACATGATTTATATGGGATGTTTAGTAAGTGTGAATTAAGGCATCAAGAGATTTCTTTTCTTGTCCATATCATCTCTAAGGATGGAATCACTGTCGATCCTTCTAAGACCAAGAAAATCCATGAATGTCCAGCATTGATGAGTATAATTGAGGTACGCAGCTTTATTGGTTTATCAGGTTATTATCGACGTTCGTCCAGAATTTTTCCCAGTTGTCTAACCCATTAACAAATATCACACGTAAAGGGGTTAAATTTTTTTAGACAAAAGATTCTGAAGAATGTTTTGAAGAACTGAATAGAATATTAGTGAATGCTCCTATATTGACTCTACCATAGGGGGATGATGGGTTTGTCATTTATAGTGATGCTTCAAAGAAAGGACGTGGTTGTGTCTTTATGCAGAATGATAGGGTTATTGCTTATGCATCACGACAGCTAAAAATTCATGAGAAAAACTATCCTACTCATGATCATGAGTTAGCAGCAATAATCTTTTCTTTGAAGATATGGAGACATTATCTCTATGGTTAAAAATGTGAGATATATACCGATCACAAGAGTTTGAAGTATATTTCCTCACATAAAGAACTCATCATGAGGCAAAGGAGATGGCTTGAACTACTCAAGGATTATTATTGCACAATACACTACCACCTGGGTGAGGAAAATAAGGTGGAAGATGCTTTGAGCAGAAAAGAACATGGAGTTTTGAACAAGATGAGAGTTGAAAGGGATCATATTTTTATTGATCTAGTAAAGATGGATATGGTAGTAACCATGTAAGGTGAAACATCAATACTTTTTCAAATGGTTTTAAAACCATCTTTTCTAGAAAGGATAATGAGTTCTCAGACCAATGATGAAGAGTTTCAAAAGAATATTAAATCTATGAATGATGGGAGATTGAGTGACTTTGTGTATGAAGATGGAATTTTGAAAATTGTGAAGAGACTTTGTGTTCCCGATATACCTGATCTAAAAACTAAATTGTTGGATGATGCTCATAGTTTTAATTTCTCTATACACCCTAGTAGCACTATGATGTATATATATTTGAAGGAAAATATTTTGTGGGAAAACATGAAGAGGGGGATTATTGATTTTGTGTCAATATGTATGGTTTGTCAACAAGTGAAAGCTCGAAGGCAACAGCCTGGAGGAGTCATGCAACCTCTTCCCATATCGGAGTGGAAATGGGATAATATTACGATGGACTTTGTCATGGGATTACCAAAGACTCCAAGAAGGAATGATGTTTTATGGGTCATTATTGATCGTCTTACCAAGTCTACACAGTTTCTTGCTATAAGAGAAGATTTACCACTTGAAAGTTTAGTAAGACTACATATTAATGAAGTTGTAAGACTTCATGGAGTACCACTATCGATTATTTCTGATCATGATCCATGTTTTACATCAAGAATCTAGAAAAGTCTTCAAAAAGCACTAGATACTGAACTTTGTTTAGGCACTTCCTACCACCCCCAAACTGATGGACAATCAAAACGGATTATTCAAACCTTAGAAGACATGTTGAGATCAAGCTTACATGACTTTCAAGGTATGTGGCATCAGTATTTAACTCTGGTAGAATTTTACTATAACATTAACATCCATTCAAGTATTTAGATGCCACCATATAAAACGTTATACTGAAATAGATGTCGCACACCAACCTGTTGGGATGATGTTGATGAAGGAAAACTCGTAGGCCCAGAACCTGTGGTGGAAACGATGGAAAAGGTGAAGGTAATCCAAAACCACATCAAGGCATATCAAAGTAGACAGAAGAGCTATGATGATAACCGAAGGAAGGATTTTGAATTTCGAGAATGAGATCATGTTTTCTTGAAGGTATCTCTATGGAAGGGTGTTATAAGTTTCGGTAAGAAGGGAAAATTAAGTCCCAGGTACATCAGACATTTTGAAATTCTAGAACGAATTTGGGCTATATCTTACCATTTGGAAATGCCTCCAAGTCTCTCCAAAGATCACGATGTGTTTCAGGTATCACTGTTGAGAAAATACATGCCTAGCCCAATGCATGTACTCACCTTTGTGGAATTAGAATTGGAACCTGATCGGTCTTTTTACAAAGATCCTATCAAGGTTCTTGATACAAGAGAAAAAGTGCTATGAAACCGGATGACTCATCTGGTAAAACTTCTATGGAGAAACCATAAGATGGAAGAGGCAACGTGGAAACCTGGGGAACATATGATGAAAAACCAATCGAGTCTTTTTATATAGTAATATTCTAGAAATTTCGAGGATGAAATTATTTGAATGAGGCGAGAATGTAACACCTCATGATTCCATGATACGCTTCTCTTTGATTAATACAATAGCGTGTGTTGTACACAACTTCGAGTTCTAACACACCACAACTAATCAAACTAGATATTAAGAATAGTAATACCTAAATTTTCAAATTTTAAAAATTTTATCTTTCAAAATGGATATCATTTTTGGATTCGGAATATTGAAATTATCTTAGGGTGAATTTTTGGTTTTTTTTAAAACATTCAATTTTTTTATGAATAGTGAAAAACATTGAGTTATAGGTTAAAACCAAATTTTTATTTAAATAATTATTTATTTTAGGTCAAAATAGATACATAATACCTATATAAGTTCAATTTAAATCATTGGGGTCAGTTTATAATAATTGTATACATATAAATATTTTATTGAATTTTTCATCGTTGTTTACTCACCACCTAGGAGAATTTAAAAATTCACATAAAACATAATTTTACCATTTCTGTGAGTGGAATTTCAAAAATATGAGAGACATGGTTGACATCAGTAAGTAAAATGTGGTTCAATAAGATAAAAATAATTCTTGGTGAATAGTAACATTTTTCTTTTATTTACCAAAGTTTAAAAGAAAAAGGGTAATTAACGGTAAAAATGATACTATTAATACCCTAAAACATGTCCAAATTCTATTGGATAAGTATAATTCTACCAAAAAAACCTTAGGAATAAAATATGAACATCTTTGGCCCACTTTCATTAGATTAGGACACTTATTATTTTTCTATTTAAAGAATAGTTAAAAGAATTAAAATCAAAGTTTAATATCTAAAATATTTCTAATATAGGGATACACACAAGATAAATTCGACTATAAATATTCATTAGAAATATAATAATATTTTATACATAATGGTATTTTATTTATATTTTTTAGATGTTAAATAATTTAATTTAGTTATGACACAATGATGATGCAGTAATTACCTAATTAATGAAATGTTAAAATAATTGATATTATAAATATACAAATAAATGTAATTTGAGACATTTTATGAATTAAAGTAGTTTTATAGGTTAATATGACAAGTTAGGGTTTTATAGATGAATTTTGTTCGAAGTAATAATGCAGTTGTGAATTTATAAAAAACAAAATACCAAATAGTGTCAAAATTGACAAAAAAGAGTTTTTAAAACAAATATTATATTATTAATTGATATTCAATTCCTAAAAATCTATGGTTCAGAAAAAATACATATATAATTATAGGTGTGTCATTTATGAACCACTTGGGGTTCTCTTGTAATTATATATTATTTTTATTAACAATATAATATAAAAATACAAAAAGACGAGGTAAATGTCAAACTATTTAACTAAAAGTTAAATCAAAATGATAAAGTTAATATAGTGACCCAAACCTGGCTAAAACCTATTGGTTGGGTGTATTTCGACCAAACACCACCTTAGTCTTTAAATAACCCATTTTGAAGCCATCATAACCCAAAAATGATTTTATTATAAAATAATATTTTCAGCTTTTCCAAAGGTGCCCCTCACCCCTCTTATAAAAGGGCACTCCCCCTTCCCTCAAATTCCAACCTTCAAAGAAATTTCGCTCGGAAAATCCCTACCCAAATACCCTCTAAACTATCCTCCCTTCATCCTAGAGGCCCTTATTTATTTATAAATCCAATCTAAGGTTCCCTTTTGGTCAAATCAAAAGGAAGAACCCGAAGAAAAGGTAACTATTTTATCACCTCTTTCAAGTTGCTTTCTTCTTCCACTTCCTCTTTCTTTGTTGTTTCCATTCAAAAATAATAACTCAGGTATATTCTATATACTGTGCAATTATTATAAATATGGTACAATCATATTCATTATTCAATCTATCCTTTTAATGACATGTCACCATACGTGCGTACGTACGGATTACCGTCTCCACGTCATGGTGTAATTGTTATTCAATACATTATTATTTGGATGGGTATAATAATGATGTATAATTGATTTAAATAACAAATATAACATGATAATGACTCTGTATATATGATATATCATCCAATTATATATTATTTTAAGAATGATATTGTCACTCGTGCGTACGTACGGATTACCGTCTCCACGAACGCAATGAGATTCATTCCCCATCATATCCATTCAAGACTAATTTTCATTTGATGATTAAAAATAATGTTTAAATACTTAATATCATTAATGATATGAATAAGATACATCCCATACATAAACAATATGACTCACATAACAAATAATATAAAGTAAATGAATCTGTTAAAACCTGAAACGACGATAATACTAAAATATTATTAAAAAAGTAGTGTTAAAAGATCATATATGATATCATATTAATGTATATGATTATTTTATAATTTAATAACAATTATTTAACCATAATACAGGAGTTTAACCTACCCTTGACCATGGAAAAGTACAAGGTAAGTGTTAATTCTACAATCTCTTTATTAGCTGAGGTTGTTTATACCTAATTATCTACTAGGACCTCTTTATCATCCACATCCATGTTTCTTAAAAATGTATTTCCAATCATTTTTATTATTTAATGGACTATGGGTTAAGTACATTTATACCCTTGTTTTACCTTCGATGTTTTGAAAGGAATTTTTCTGTAATTTTCCAAACAATGTAATTTATGACCTTTTCGACAAAATTAAGGTAAGAATGTTTTTTTAACTTATACGGAAGGTGCGGCTATTTTCCACCGTTATATCAACGTCGAAGCTTCCCTTAAAAGATTATATGAATATTTTCAAAAAAAATGTTTTCTTTTATAATTACATTACATCTAAATTATTTCAATATAGAATGAGATATTTCTCTAAAACGGTTTTGATTTCATCAATGTCAACATCCTTTGATGGATTTTATGGTTATTTGAAGCAGATTTATTATGATAAAAAACTTCCATATTGTATTGATGGGTTTGTGATATGTTTTACTATGTATGTGCTATTTTTACACCATTCATGGTTTATGGATACGGTATTTAAATCTCGTATTCTAGTTTTAATAAGAATATTTATGTTATGTTTAAACCTTTTCATGTGAGGAATGAATTGGACTTAGTAAGTGACGAGTGGAGGATTATATAGCTCCTCGATGCATCGGTAGGTCTCACGAGACAAACTAGTGTCTTGGCATAAGGCCTTGACAAAATCTTATTTGTAGTCTTGACACAAGGCCTTGACTATGTGGTTATGAAAGTCTGGAATTATGCATTCCATCATTACGAAAGTGGCTATTGATATTGCATATGATTATTCGACTAGTAGAATATCCATGTGAGTAAGTAAATAGAATTATTTTGATATTATCTTTTCCATATTATGTTGAAGTTCAAGTTTAAAATAATTTTTTTAGTCTAATACATTGCCTTAAATGTTTATGATTATTTATGAATTTTTTCGATATATTGTTATCTTTACTGAGCATCTGAGCTCACCCCTTTCTATGTTTTATTTTTCCCAGGATGCGAAGAAGTATATTAAGACTGACCTGTAGGGATAGTCTATGGGATCTCATTGTTGTATATGGAAATAATGTTGTTGTAGTTTTCCATTTTATGATGTAATCCAAACCTTATGAATATATCTAGCACTTCCAATGCTACTAAACTAATCGGCCTTTTGAGACTTTATCTTTTGTGATCATGCTAATGTTATGTAATAATGCACTAACTCTGGGTAACTGGGGTCAGGGAATTTCATTTTATATTTTTTTGATTATGTTTACGTTGCCTTAGTGGACCGTCTAAGACTTATAAAACATTTTAACAGTTTAAATTGATTTCCATGAGAGTGTGACTCATATCCACATACGAAAGCAAAATATTTTAATACATTAGGCCATTGTCCATATAAAATATTTTTTTTTCACTCCCCTTTGGAAAAAAACATGGGCAACAACCATGGGATGGTTTGTGGTTTTGACTATTTTAATGTATAGGGTCCAAAACCTAAATAATAATGAATTCTATCCCTTTTCCAACATAAACCCACCCAAGCTCTCACTTCCTCTTTACTAAAATCCTTTGGAGCTCGACCAAACTCTTCCCTCCTCTCTCTATAATATTCCCAAGGCACCCCAATCTCACAAAAATTCTCTCTCAAGCCTCTCCCAAGCCTTTGTGATCACACTTCCAAGTAAGGAATTTCTTCCTTTCTCATTTTTTTCAAAGTTTCATAATGTTGTTATACCCATTTAGTTTGAATTACAAATATTGGGGTATGATTTTTCACCTCCCCCATACTTCCCTCTTTATGTTTTAATAATTATATACCCCTTTCTCCCTCATTAATTTCCCCGATGTACACCCATTACCATGCCGAAATTCCATAAGATATTTCTCTCTCCTCATTTACATGGAAGAAATTATATTGTATCATGAATCTAAATTCCATTAAATAGGTTGGGAGATGTTCCTATATGACCCCCTTAATGTCTATGTTATGTAAATATGATGATATATACCATTCTCTCCAATCAAATATTTTTATTAATTCTTATATCATGTTGTTATGCTTCCAAAATTCCACCACGATTTTCCAAGACAAAGTCATTGTGAAGTGAATACCATGTACATTTCTTTATCAAGGGTATACACCTTTATGAACATTTAATTATTTTTTATAGAGTTACATGTATGAATTTCAAATTCGTTTATCGTGGAATAAATTATGAAGTTTAATGAATCCATGTTATATGATCCATGTGGCACACATATGCATGAAATGAAATGATTAAGAAGGGTGCACCCTAATAGTGCTCTAATGCATTTGGTAAAGACTAGTATCATGATATGTCAAGTGAAATGAGGGTTTACTCATTCTAATTCAATTTAAATGAGGGTTTACTCATGCTCCATGTGCAATGATCTTTGGCTCATGCTAACATCATGTTAAATGTTGTCGCCACATTCCCATGTTATGATAATCATGCTATACCATTTCTTTTTGTTCATGTTTCTCTTATGATCCATTGATATACCTATTTCCTGACATGTATTGTATTCTTAATGTTGTTCCTTTTTTACTCCATCATTTGGCTTTATAGCACACCATTTTCACATATATGTCCTCAGGTTATCCCATGAAATGCCAGGTATGAGGGAGTGTTGTGGTCATGAAAGGATTTTTTCAGTAATGATGTTGTATTTTGATGTCTTAAGTTTCCATTTAATGTCCCTAATTTCCCATGAAAATAGACCTCTCAATCATCAGAGTTGTCTTAATTGCAATTTTATATAATAAATCATGTTTATGTGTGTAATAAATTGTAGGGTGTTATATCTAAGACCCGTGTAATGTATTTATTAGCCATTATAACGAGACAACATCTTTGGTACATTATGACTAGTAATAATTTAAATAAAAATTGATGTATTAATCCATTTGATTAAGAATTAATGGTTTATGAAACATCAACAGAGTGTTGAGTGTATGAAATTTTCATGAAAACTAACGTAACCCAACCATTAAGATAGAATTTGGTATGATTCACATGAAAAAAATGGAATTTTTTTTAAATATATTGTAATGATTTTATGTGGTATAAAACAACAACATATTTATGTTTCTTTTTCTGTATTCAGATTGAATAATCAAAATCCAAATCCAATCCCAACTCATATTATGTGTCATGGAAGGATGATTAGGTAAATAAATATTTAATAATAGTAGATGAAAAATACACAAAGAGTTTGGGAATCCTTTGTAAGTATGAAATAAAAAATTCTATTTTAAAATAGAATTATCTAAAATGACTATTTATTTTTCTATATTTTTATCAGATACAGACATAAGAATCACTATCAACTCTACTAGATGAATGAATACTTTTAGTGGCCTCTAAGGGACTAGAAAAATATGGTTGTTCAAAGGTGTGGGTTTAAGAGTGTGTTATAAAACATATTTTGGGAAAATAAATGAATAAGGGGATAAATATAATAAAATATATGAGATTCATGAATAAATAAATGTTTTGAAAGAAACATTTAACTGGAAGACGGATTGTTTAGTGTATGTTATCATAAAAAATCTAAGAGAGGAAACAACAAAATAACAACCACTATGGAATGATCTACCCCCATCTTTGAGAATTATTATTCCCCTCAAAGGTCCACTTTACCGAAGGTGATATATTTTTTCATAATTGTTCTTGTGAAATGTTAATCATGTGTATAATGATACCTTTATTGTAATAATATTCTATAGGGTGAAATTAATTGTGATTTATATATATCAGCACCTTCCCATATCTTTGTTTGGAAATGTATAGTGTATAATATCCAAGGAGAAATTTTACATAATAAAAAACATACAAAAGATAATTTGAGAGTGTGGATTCCAAAATTTTATGAGTTAAGAATCAGATTAGTTATTCTCCATAATGATCTTGATGTTCACATGGTTAAACATTCTATTGGAATATTTTTTTGATCTTGTAAAACTATAGATCTATAATGAGGTATGCCCTTTCAAAATAATTTTTTAGGAAAAAACATTAACAATAAATGATAAAAGGAATGAACAGGGGAATGTCTTTATAGATGATTAAAATGAAGGGGAAATTAGGATTCCAAAATTAATAATTTAAAGGATCAACCAATCAATAGAAAAGAACTTCTAAGTGTACCTTTTCCCTTCTCGTTCAATTACTGCATATAATAATATTATATGTTCATACAAATACAACATATGAAGATATTATTATATCCATAATTTAGTTTTAATAACAATTATATAGATAATCCATTACTACTTGGTCTTCATAATGTAGATGAAATCCTCAAGCATGAATGGTTGGGAGTCTCAGTTATAAATTTGTACATGGGGTTCTTTTTTAGTATATTTTTTTTGATAACAAATATACTAGGTTGATTATAGTTTAATAACATTCATATTTATTAGCACATATATAGGTACTGTATTAATGGAAACCCCTATAAAAAAAAAAATTAGACGCATTAGTCCTCACATCACATCTAAAAAAAATATCACTATCAGAAGATAAATATTTCAAAATAGTTGACCAACTGGGTATAATGTTTGAAAATTAACATAAAGATGATAAACTCTTCTTAATACTCATGATGTATGAGTAAACCTCTACTATATAATCATATCAAATATATTTTCAATTCTTTCAATACTTACTCCTTTTTTTAGAGAGCATCATTTGATCATTGAAATATATTTATATACTCCATGTATTTATTTTTTGAATTCAATACATGTAATTTCAATAAATAGATCATATATGATGACATATATCACTTTTTAATAAACAATATTCAATATTTTACAAGTAAAAATCAGGTTATACATTTTATATTATATATTAATGAAAATTCTGTTATGATAGGATATTTTTTAAATACCATCAAAATAATGGTATGAAGGTGGTCTATGAGAATAACAATCCTATGAATTTTTACCACTGGAAAATTATTATGGTATATATTATAATATTTCAATATGAAAAAATATGTTAAAAAATTACTTATTTTCATCAATGTTTCTACTATGTTTGAATCAAAATAATGGAAAATATTTTGGTTATTACATTTCCAAATTTATGAAGTATATTTTATTCCATTAACAAACTGACATATCCAGAGAGGTATTTATAATGATAGTTATAATTTCATTTAAAATATTTATTAAACTATTGTTTATTTATATTTTTTTAGTAGTATTAATATTTTTTATAATCCAGTTATTCAAAAAGTAAATATATTTTCATAGAGTCAAAAAACACACCAAGACACCACTAGAGAAAGAAGATAATATTTTATAGGTATCAAACAACATAAAAATTATTAATGTATAATAAAATACATTTATCTCAATATCTATAATCAAGAAGGTTGTATTATAGTTACATCTTTTTATGTTCTTGATGTCTCTCTCTTTGACTTTTTATAAATTGAACTTGCCTACAGAACACCATGGCCATGGATTTATTTAGGATATATCATTTCCATCAAAGTGAATCATATATCAGCTTCTATTAATGGATATAATGGAAAATAATTTCTCCCAATATCCATTAAAGAAATATTATTCATGACCCAGCCATCCTATAATAATTCTTTGAAAAAATATCATGATTTTTATCAATTCAGCAATGTACGTGACTCATAACATCCATTAATAATAATTTCCAAGTCTATGTAGAATTACACACATCTGCATATAATAACATCAAATGTAAATATAAATTTTGCTTTCCTACTAGCGGGTCACATTCTCATAATCTCTTAAACTGAAAATTACCATGGTCATACACCATTATAAGCTGCCACAATGTCTTATGAGACTTCAATATTTATATCATATATCATTTTTTCTTGTAAAATTATTTCATCCGTCTATAAAACATATATTTAATAATACTATATTTTAAATTAATGGTTTTAAATATAGTGGGGAAATACTATGAAATTTTAGGGAAACTACAATTCATAGGACATTATCACATACCATGTCATGAAGAAGAAAACTCATAATGTGATAAGAAGTTTATTAGTATTTAAAAAAATTAGTACATGTTATCATAAAGTACACAAAATATTGTTATTGGGCACCAACTATAACAAAAAGACCCTACTGAAACACCTCACTACTAACTAGAAACCTCTCAAATAATCTAACTTCAAAAATAACCTTTATACCTCATAACTAGAGGTACACATTGAAAACACCAACCAAAAGAGTCTAAGAGGATCATTTAGGAAAAGAAAAATGGAAAATTTATTGAAATAAAAATAAAAAAATCATAAAATTACAACCAAAATAGAGAAAATGTTAGCAAACAACCAAGCTAAATAGACATAAAAGCATGAAAAAATCTATAATTCATAAACAAATAATTTTATGGCATTGAAAAATGATTTCAAATTATAGATAAGGAAAATTAATCCCAACTTCGCTCTGAGACTTATTATGTGGTATATTTACCCTTCTAAATCTTATTTAATTTAAATCAAAGAGTTTCCTTCTGTGTATCTTGGAGAGCAGTCTTCTCTAGATTATACTCTAACTTGGAGTATCTATACTCAATAATGTCCATAAAATCATGGGTGACAAGTTCTAGGGTGGCGGTAGATCATTCCTTGTATAATAACTTAATTATGAAAAAATACTACTAAAATAAAAAATAATAATTGAAGTGCCAAAGTAAATATCATGGAATTATTTGAGACATAGATTTTAACATGAAACACCCCCCCAAATCTCTAGGATTAAAAAACATGGAGAACTCGTAAATATTTATTGTCATTCAAAGAGTACAAAATTGAAGAAATTATCAAGCATGAATTAAAATGAGATCATAGAAAAACCTATGAGAAACCTACACCCAGATATTCCTCTTTCTTTTCTCTAATAATCCTCCAAAAAAAAGGTCACCACTCGTGGATCAAAATCGAAAAATAGGCATCATTACAGCAGCTAAAATATGCCAATGCACAAACCAATTTTTAATGATGGTCAGTGACCACTACATATTATTTCCCACACCCAAAAATTATCTCCCACCAAAATACTGATTTTTATCACCTCGTTTTCAGCAGACCTATTGGTCCATATTTTATAATCCTTCAAATGGCCTTAAATCACGCGCATGTAATTTAAATTCAAAATTATATCCAAGGATTAAGAAAAAATATATCACCATTTTGAAATCTGCATGATGTTCTAAGGTTTTTAAAATTCAAACCCCAAATTATCACCATATTTTTATTCCCATATGATATATGGGATAAACCCAATCAATCTCCTCATATATCCTATTAAAGAAGGAAATAAATTACAATAAATTATTTGGCCTTGTAATTGTTATTTCATTACACTCAAAGAGTTTAATTTTTTATCTTGGAGATCCTGATACTCTACCTTAGACATAGAATTGGCCTTTCCATAATACATGATGTCCATGAAATATTGGGTGAAAATAATCTTTTGGGAAAAATGGATTTGGTTTTAGAGAAAAATATAGAAATAGATTTTAGAAAGTGCAGACTAATGATACTTTTTTTGAGAGATGGCGAATTGATCAAGGTGAGATGACAGGGATAACTGAAAATGGGTGGTGGTTTTTTAATAAAATATAGAGATAGATATAAATAGAGGCATTGAGGCAAATTAAAAAAATTTAGTTTTCTTTATAAATTTATTCAAAGGATTTGAAAATGTATCACATGTTAAATGAAAACAAGAATTGACAAATTTTCAAAGCATATTTTTTTGGTCCAATAGGGAAAACTAAATAGAAGGTTGAAATAAATAAAAAAATGCAATACTACATGATGGAATACTAGTTATCTTCTTCCTTAAAAAACATCAATTGATGGGTTCTAGATAAATCTCACATACAACTTTAGAGAAATAAAGTCACCTTAAAACACTTTGATATCACTAAAGATTGATTTTTTTATGAAACAACACTAATACGTATGCAGATCATTGGGGGTGAATGCAATAAACACATCATGGATAGATGGAATAAGGAATAGAATTCATTTATTACACTTGTAATGAGTTGAAACAAATACAATTTCATCATATTTATAGGGATATAAACAAATATAAATCAAATCATAAAATGAAAATTGTCTTCAGATATTTTATAGTAGTTTTTAGTCAAGAGCAACAAAAAATGGAAGTCATTCAGGCTCAAACACACTATTATAAGTTTTTGTAGTCTCAAATAAAAAACAAGGTTAATACTTTTTGAACAATAACACCTGATTTATTTTATGAATAAAATAATTTGATGGGTCTATGAAAGAAAAAACATTCTAGATAAATACTTATATAATAAAATTAGAGTTTACATAGATTATCTTCAGAAATAAAAGAATTTAAATTTACATGTTAATTAGATGAAGAAGATGAACAAGTGAGGACATGCCATGATCCTTGGTCTAACTCTATGAATTTTTATACCCATATCTAAATTTGTAGAAAAAAAATTGACGCTCATAATAAATTTATGTTCAAACTCAAAAAATGGATCGGTGAATGGGAATGGACTGAAAAAACATGTTTTCAACCTCTTCCATCACAGAAGAAGAAGTCCTTTTATGTGTTGATTTGTATTGTCAAGGGAAGCACCAGTCTCATTCATGTAACAATGAATTGACATCACAGATTCACCTATTTCTATTTCATCCTACATAAAGTCGAAATAATAATTTATCATAATTGTTAAATGATCAGGGGTGACTATAATCATAATTCATGAAAAATTATTATTTCATGCCTAAGAAGATCCCTAGTCATTAATCATCTGAAAAAGAATGGTGAATCATGCCAAATGAGGGGAAGGTTATAAATATATTCTACATTTTGTTTTTTAGGATGATCTCTGGTCAGGAGTTTTCTAGTGATCAAGATGTTTTTAAATCGCATACTAACCAATGTATTCGCCATGTACTCTACAAAATTTAGTTTGTACCCTTCATGGAACCACCTCACTTCCATTATATAACTATTAATTAGGTTAGTCCACTGATTAAAAACATCAAAAATATTCAAATTAAAAATGATCAAATTGAATAATAAGGTATAAAATTAAGAAAAATGGACATGACAATACCAATCTGGAAATATAAGGATTACCATAAAACCCATTTTCCTTTAAGTTATAATTGTCTAATCTCTTAGAAGTATCCAAGATGGTAAGAAGTGAAATTTGAAGATTATATGATAACATTTATTCTATAGCAGGATCTCTCCTAATAAATGAAATAATCAGATATATATAATTAAAAGTTTTTTTATTATTGATAGAAAGATCTAAAATATTTTTTTAAATGATCCTTTGGATTATATTTGTGATTTTATTTAATTACTCCATTGTTCCAGATGCATCATAAAGGTCATCAATAGTTGTTTGGATAGTGCCAATTTTTAATTCTATTTAATGAATTTCTTCGAATGCGGCTCAAATATTATACCAAAGGCATAAATCACACTTTGTATGATAATGTTTATTACAATGGTAATCTTATACGTGCATTTAGGGGCCCACCACCTTTATTAACAAAATGAAAAATATTTATTGACACAAACATTTTAAATATTATTGTTTAAAATTACAAAATTCATGGATAGAAATACATTATTAATCTACTAATTTCTTTTTGATGTAAAGACTATATGATATTGAAGTCCATCATAGAAAATTTGATTAAACAAGGGTTCATGTCCTCTTCCTTCTTATAAATATCTATATACCAAAATGCTTCATATCTTATCACTCTCCGGTGAAATGGAAATTCCAAAGCATAGTACACCGGTTTTGCTAATGTTGGGGAAGATATTTTCCTATGGATACTCTTCAATTTATTGGAAGTGAATTTTTAATCATCGTTAAGAATGTAATCACCATTCCATCCCATAAAGGAATATTCATACATGCTGAGGAACCCTTTTACATCACACATATGTGGTTCAAAAACCTGGAAAGAGTCTTTTATGAATATTTCAAAGACATCCGCTATAAAAAAATAAAAATGGTTTTCCCCAAAAACCCTTGATTGATGGTGTTAATGAGAAGGATTTTGGAGATGGGTAACCTATGGAAAAATATCTCATTTTCTCATAGAATGAGGAAATGAAGCTCAGTGGCATGTAAGTGGTCAAACCACCATGAATGGGTCTGGTCCAGACTAATACTGACAACTGCTGACTTAAACTCACTCTTGAAATGGTATTTGATGCCAGACACCAGACCAATGTTTTTTAAATGATTTTAAAAAAATATTTTTTAATTAATCTAAGTTAAAAATATTTTGAAAACTAAGTCAGAATGGTGGAAAATTTTATGCTACCTTTGGCCCATTTTTCTTTATGAAAAAGTTCACATGACCCTTTGAGACTTTCCCTTAAAATTTTTCCAAATGCAGTAAGGCTATTGCCTCCTTTTCCCCAATGAGAAAAAATATTTTAATTATACATGCTTCTATATTTAAAATTTTTATATTTATTTTGATTATATATATATATATATAACAAAAAAATCAGTAGAATTTAATATATTCTTAATTCCATTATCACAACCATTAAATAATTTTATATTTCTAACATAAACCCTTAATATACATTTTATAAGGTGATTTCCCTGGAAATACTTCTGGATTTACAATGTGGTATTCAGTTCCTCCTTTTCTAGGATAGAAATAATAATACTCAAAAGGATCAGGAGACAGGTGTCCCCACACATAAAAAAATTTATTATAAAAGTAAAGATGAAATAGTAATAAAAATGGATGGGGTCAAACAAAACATTCCCTAATACAAAAAAGGATGCCAACAAATCAAGAGCGGGTCAATAATCAAGATTAGAGTCCTCATCATTGTTAGTAGTTTCTTGTTTTGACTATAATTTCTTGTAATTAAATAGAATACAAGATTTCCCCTATATATTTTTCTTCTCTAGAGTGAGCCCTTTAGGGGAAGACCTAGTAGAAAATTTTCTACCATGTCCTCATCCACCATCCCAATCATTAAATCCACATCCTCGACCACAATTTTTTGGACGTTGACCCAACTGCCTGGTTTTAGTTTGTTGTCAGCCCCCCCAGAACGTCCATATCCAAATCAAAAAACTTCTTCTCTATGAGGGTATACTAAGACACTTCATCAATTTACTGGGGTAGAGAAATCATATTAGAGGTAAACTGTACCACACACTTGCAAGCATAATCGATGCCATGACTTATAATCTTCTCTTTAGATTTAACAGGGGATTTGACCATCTTTTCATGCTCAAATTTCTATTCAGAAAGTTATTGCACGAAATCAAGATTAACTTGTGAATTCATTTATTCCTCTATAGATACACTATCAGATACCTATTATTTCCCCTCTGTGGAAATCACAATAGATTTTCGGACAGGTTGATCAAAAAAATAACCTGATCCTTTCCTTGACTATGATCAGCAACCATAGTCAAGGTAAGTGGGACCAGAATATATTTGCTAGATTCCATCTCATTTAATCTATATAGAAGCACATTTTTTAATGATTTGTGATCCTTATGATGAGACTCAATTTACTATGCATGAAAGTGAACCTGATTGATAGAAGTCTCAACTTCATCAGCAACATTGGCCCACATTTTTTAAGGTCTGTCATCATCCAACCAGGCCTTGCCAATGTGTCCCTTAGTCGAATGTTTTCTCATATTTGGGTCCTTTCCACATGCATTATTTCCGAAATACATTGAAGAATAACCCTTTGAACCACATTCCTCATGAATAATATTGTTACTACAAGTATCCACAAAGTTCCCAATATCCATGCATTTTTCAAAAAAAGATAGCTACTTTTCAAATTCAACCACAATATGAATATCATCAGAATGGGTAGAGAGTGTGACTTTATCAACTATAGTACAAATTATATCAATTTCAAACAACATTCTAGCATAGTGTACAAAGAGAACATTCTCTGTTTATTTTTCAAGACAAGTTAATATTATAATTTCCATGGTAATGTCATGCAAGATCCCACTACTACAAAGATGGGCTTTATCAGCACTCAAAACGGGCTTTATCAGTGCTAAAAATCATTGTAACGCTCTGTGCTGATAGGGTGGGGGTCCGCTTTATCAGCACTTTTTTAGTGCAGATAAATGTGGATTTTATCAGCGCTTTTTAGTGCTAATAAGGGCCTCTTTTATCAGAGATAAAAAAGCACTGATAAATTCCATGTCTGCTGCAAAACAAATTTTTGCAGTAGCACACCCAAACAGCACCTGCAAATAATTCAGCATCTCAATAAGTATACCCAAACAAAATTAACACATAAATCATAATCTAATTACACAAAGTATACCCATACACCTTTAACACATAATTCATAAGTTAATTAAATACGTAAATAATTCTATTCAAAATTAAGGGGTTAGGGGTTGTTCAGGGGTTTCAGGGGGCTGTCCAAGGGGGGTAGGGGTGTCCGGGTGATGGGGGTGTCCAGGGGGTGGGGCGGTCCAAGGGGTTGGGGGTTGTCCAAGGATGGTGGTGGTGTCTATGGGGTGGGTGGATGTCTAGGTGGGAGGGGATGTAGTGTCTAGGAGGGGGTGTCCAGGGGAGGGGGGGGGGGCTTTCCAGGGGGTGGGTGGGGTGTCTAGGGGGCAGGGGCAGTCCGGGGGGTTGGTGGGGTTGTCCAAGGGGTGGGGTGGTGTCCAGGAGGGTGGGATGGGGGAGTCTGGGGGGATAGGGGTATCCCGGGGGTGGGGGTGTCCAAGGGGTGGGGGGTGTCCAGGGGGTTGGTAGGGTTGTCCAAGGGGGGTGGGGTGGTGTCCCAAAAGGGGGGTGTCCAGGGGGGGGGGGGTCTAGGGGGTGTCCAAGGGGGGTAGGATGGTGTCTGGGAGGTTGGGGGTGGTCGCCCATGGGTGGGGGTGTCCAAGGGGGTTGGGGGTATGCAGGTGGTGGGGTGGTGTCAAGGAGGGGTGGGGGTGCCGTCCAAGGGGGTGGTTGTTGTCCAGGGGGTGGGGGTGTCTGGGGGGGGTGGGTTGGGGGGGCTGTCCGAGGTGGGGGGGGGGGTTTGTCCATGAGCATGTCCAGGGGGTGGGGGTGTCCAGGGGGTTGAGGGGTCTTTCCGGGTGGTGGGGGTGTCCAGAGGGGTGGGGGTGTCCAGGGGGTGGGTTGGTGTCCAAGAGGGGTGGGGGCGGTCCAAGGGGGTTGGTTGTGTTGAATCTTATACGTCACCAAGGAACCATGGATCGCTCTGATAAAGGATCAAGACAATATGAATGCGTTTGGTCAAATTTCCATAGGTTAGTTTTTGTTTTCACTTAAAATGGTGTCCATTTTAAACAAAAGAGAGACCCTTTGAGTGATATTGGCCACACCGTTCCTCAGATTGTGGTAGGGATGACTCATACACATCACAAAGGACATGTGGATTGTTCTACTATAGGATAAATACAATCCAAATGTGTTTGGTTGGATTTACGTATGTTAGTTGTTGTTTTCACATAAAATTGTGCCCATTTTAAACAAAAGAGAGAACCTTTGAGTGATACCAACCACACTGTGCTGCAGATTGAGGCGAGGATGGATCGTTCACATCTCAAAGGACCCGTGGATCATTCTCCTAAAGGATCAATACAATCCGAATGTGTTTGGTCAGATTTCCATAGGTCAGTTGTTGTTTTCACTTAAAATTGTGTCAATTTTAAACAAAAGAGAGACCCTTTGAGTGATACTGGCCACAATGTGCCTCGAATTAAGGCAGGGATGACTTTTACACATCCCAAATGCACCCTTTAATCATTCTCTTACTGTATCAACATAATACGAATGTGTTTGGTCAAATTTCTATACGGCAGTTGTTGTTTTCACCTAAAAAATTGTCCATTTTAATCAAAAGAGAGACTCATTGAGTGGTAACGACCACACTGTGCCTCAGATTGAGGTGGGTATGAATCTTACACATCACAATGGACCATTGGATTGTTATCCTAAAGGATCAAGAAAATCTGAATGCATTTGTTTGGATTTCTGTAGGTCAGTTGTTGTTTTGACTTAAAATTGTGTCCATTTTTACCAAAAAAGAGACCCTTTGAGCAGTACCGGCCACATCGTGCCTTTGATTGAGGCGGGGATGACTTGTACACATCCTAAAAATACTTTTGGATAGTTCTCCTAAAGAATAAATCCAATCCGAATGTGTTTTTCAGATTTCTGTAGCTCAGTTGTTGTTTTCACTTAAACTTTTGTCCATTTTAAACAAAAGAGAGACCCTTTGAGTGGTACCAGGCACACCATGCCTCAGATTGAGGAGAGGATGAATCTTAAACATCAAAAAGGACACATGGATCATTCTCATGATGGATAATGACAATATGAATGCGTTTGGTCAGATTTCCGTAGGTCAGTTGTTGTTTTCACTTAAAATTGTGTCCATTTTAAACAAAAGAGAGACCTTTTGAGTGATACCGGCCACCAAGTGCATCGTATTGAGGCTGGGATGACTCGTTCATGTCACAAAGGACCCGTGGATTGTTCTCCTAAAGTATCAATACAATCCAAATGTGTTTGGTTGGATTTCCGTAGGTCAGTTGTTGTTTTCACTTAAAATTGTGTCCATTTTAAACAATAGAGAGACCCTTTGAGTGATACCAGCCACACCATGCCTTGGATTGAGGCAGGGATGACTAATACACATCACAAAAGACTCGTGGAAAGTTCTCCAAAAGGATGAATACAATCCTAATGTGTTTTGTCAGATTTCCGTAGGTCAGTTGCAGTTTTCACTTATAATTGTGTCCATTTTAAACAAAAGAGAGACCCTTTGAGTGCAACCGGCCACACCGTGCCTCATCTTGAGGCAAGGATGACCCATACACATACCCAACGCACCCATGGATCATTATTTGAAAATATCAACACAATTATAATGCGTTTGGTTGGATTTCCGTAGGTCAGTTGATGTTTTCACTTAAACATTTGTCCGTTTTAAACAAAAGAGAAACTCTTTGAGTGTTCCCGGCCACACCATGCCTCTGATTGAGGCGAGGATGACTCATAAACGTCACAAAGGACCCGTTTATAGTTCTACTAAAGGATCAAGATAATCCGAATGTGTTTGGTTGGATTTCCATAGGTCAGTTGTTGTTTTCACTTAAAATTGTGTCCATTTTAAACAAAAAAGAGACTCTTTGAGTGGTACCGGACACACCGTGCCTTATATTGAGGTGGGGTTGACTCATAAACATCCCCAAAGGACCTTTTGATCGTTCTCCTAAAGTATCAATACAATCAAAATGCATTTGGTTGGATTTCCGTAGGTCAGTTGTTGTTTTAACTTAAAAATCTGTCCATTTTAAACAAAAGAGGGATCCTTTGAGTAGTACCGACCACACCATGCCTCATAATGAGGAGGGGATGAATATTACATGTCACAAAGTACACATGGATCATTATCGTAAAGGATAAAGACAATCTGAATTCATTTGGTTGTATTTCCGTAGGTCAGTTGTTGTTTTCACATAAAATTGTGTCCACTTTAAACAAAAGATAGACCCTTTGAGTGGTGTCGTCCACAACGTGCCTCATATTGAGACGGGTATGAATCATAAACATCCCCAATTCACCCTTTGATAATTATAATAAAGTATAAACAAAATTTGAATGTTTTTTGTCAGATTTCCGTAGGTCATCTGTTGTTTTCACTTAGAATTGTGTCCATTTTAAACAAAAGAGAGACCCTATCAGTGGTACCAGACACTCCGGGCCTCGGATTGAGGCGAGGATGACTTGTAAATGAGAAAAAGGACCCATGGATCGTTATTCTAAAGGATCAACCCAATCCAAATGAGTTTGGTCTGATTTTCGTAGGTCAGTTGTTGTTTTCACATAAAATTGTGTCCATTTTAAACAAAAGAGATACCCTTTGAGTGGTACCAGCCACACCGTGCCTCGGATTGAGGCGGGGTTGACTCTTACACGTCCCCAATGAACCCATGGATCGTTCTCCTAGAGGATCTACACAATTAGAATTGTTTTGGTTGGATTTCTGTAGGTCATTTGTTGTTTTCACTTAAAATTTTGTCTATTTTAAACAATAGAGAGACTCTTTGAGTGGTACCGGCCACACCATGCATCATATTGAGGATGAGATTACTGTTACATGTCACAAAGTATCTTTGGATAGTTCTACTAATGTATCAAAAAAATCCAAATGTGTTTGGTCTGATTTCTCTAGGTCAGTTGTTGTTTTCACTTAAAATTGTGCCCATTTTGAACAAAAGAGAGACCCTTTGAGTAGTACCAGACACACTGTGCCTAGGATTGAGGCAGGGATGACTCTTGCACATCCCCAACACACCCTTGGATCATTATCATAATGTATAAACATAATACTAATGTTTTTGGTTGGATTTCCATAGGTCAGTTGTTTTTTTCACTTAAAAATCATTCCATTTTAAACTAAAGAGAGAGCCTTTGTGTGGTATCAGCCTCACAATTCCTCAGATTGAAGCAGGGATGACTCTTACACATCAGAAAAGACCCATGGATCATTCCCATAAAGGATAAGAAAAATCATAATGCGTTTGGTTGGATTTCCGTAGGTCTATTGTTGTTTTCACTTAAAATTGTGTCCATTTTAAACAAAAGAGACACCCTTCGAGTGGTACCGGTCACACCGTTTCTTGGATTGAGGTGTGGTTGACTCATACACACCCCCAACACACCCTTGGATCGTTATCCCAATGGATCAACACAATCCTAATTTGTTTTGTCAGATTTCTGTAGGTCAGTTGTTGTTTTCACTTAAAAATTTGTCCATTTTAAACAAAAGAGAGACCCTTTGAGTGGTACCGACCACACCATGCCTTGGATTGTAGAAGGGATTACTCATACATGTCACAAAGGACCCATGGATCATTCTCCTAAATTATAAAGACAATCCGAATGCGTTTGGTCAGATTTCCATAGGTCAGTTGTTGTTTTCACTTAAAATTGTGTCCATTTTAAAAAAAAGAGACCCTTTGAGTGGTACCGGCCACACCATGCCTCAGATTGAGGAGGGGATGAATTTTACACATCCTCAATGCACCTGTGAATCGTTATACTAAAGGATCAACACGATCCGAATACATTTGGTCATATTCTTGTAGGTTAGTTGTTGTTATCACTTAAAAATCAATCCATTTTAAACAAAAGAGAGAACCTTTTAGTGGTACCGGCCACACCGTGCCTTGGATTGAGGCAGGGATGACTCGTAAAGGTCACAAAGGACCCATGGATCATTCTCCTAAAGTATTAACACAATCTGAATGCATTTGATCAGATTTCTCTAGGTCAGTTGTTGTTTTCACTTAAAATTGTGTACATTTTAAACAAAATAGAGACCCTTTGAGTGTTACTGGACACACAATGCCTCAAATTGAGGCGGGGTTGAATCGTACACATCCCCAATGCACCCTTGGATCTTTCTCCTATAAAATTAATCAAATTCAAATCTGTTTGGTTGGATTTCTGTAGTTCAGTTGTTGTTTTCACTAAAACATTTGTCCATTTTAAACAAAAGAGAGACCCTTTGAGTGGTACCAGCCACACAGTGCCTTGGATTGAGGCAGGGTTGACTCTTACATGTCTCCAACACACTCGTGGATCATTCTCTTAAAGTATCAACACAATCCAAATGCGTTTGGTCAGATTTCTGTAGGTCAGTTGTTGTTTTCACTTAAAAATCTTTCCATTTTAATCAAAAGAGAGACCCTTTGAGTGGTTCATCATTCTTGCATGTTGTTGGTGCATATCATCTGTTAAAATGTGAAATTGACTCATTGTATAAAGGATGTTTTATTTAATAACAATTACAATATTCAAACGAACATTTACATACAACAATGTGTCATCTTTTGATCCCCTTAACCCCTCTCTAATATTTCCGCCAATTGTACACGTCCCCAAGACAGATCTTCATGTTATTTGTGTACAATCTACCATCAGGTATGTGGCCCACTCATTTCTGAACATATCTATATCATCTTGTGAGTATGAATATTTTTGGCAGTCAATGTAGTACTGAAAAATATAAAAATAATGAATTAATAAATAAATTAAACGAACTAGTAGTTGTTTTTGAAAATAACTCTTTAGGGATTCTTGTTTGTTGATTAAAAATGATCTCTTTCATAAATTTACAAACATAATAACCGCAATCATTATCGTTTTTTTTGTTTTGGACATTGCAATAAAATTGATCATTAAAAGAATAAGTAACTTGGGTTGAGATGTGTTTGGATAGTGAAATTTTATTATATATACCATGATATTTGTCTAGACGTAGTACTTGATCACCTCCTTATGCTTAGCCCCTGTCCTCATTCCTTTTTTTGACAATAATGATACACCCCCTATCATAACAGAATCCTTAGTAAAAGATAATAAAATTATATTACATGATGTTTAAACCCAAAACGTATGATGCAGTGTCTTACATATTCACAAACTCCATCATGTGTGGTCAGTTTGATGGATATCCTTGCTTTAAATATAGAAAATGAATCTTTGGAGTATCCAAGTTCACCGCAATTAGCATCCAATGTTTCCTAAAAACACCAAAAGGAATAAGTAATAAAATAAGTCAAAATATAATTGATATGCTTTAATCGTAGAGTTTTACCCCTACATGGTTGGTATTAAGAAGAGTTTGTCATCTGTAATCATTCTTTCAAATGTTGTCAGCAAGTCGTTCACTATTTCATTCTTTTTTATGGCTCTAATTTCGTTAGATGTGATGATTTGGTATGAGGACTATTGAGTCGTAATTTTGGCTCATGAAAAATTCCTTCAACTGTTTTTCATATATATGTCTGTCAACAATATAAAATGATTTAGTCATAATTTACAAATTAGATCAGATTTTCAAAAATAAATTCACAAAAACGTACCTCATATATATATTTAAAAATGTGACGCCTAGCCAACCATTTTCAATGATCTCATTTACATTTTCAACAGAAACTAAATCTTCACATTACTCTCCATATATATTCTCTTCGAAAACCACTATATTACTACTACCACCTCTTAGCTTCGTATCCATATGATTCTTCAATACTAGTAAATTTGGATAGAGAATTTGTGGTGTTATTGTGCTTTCAGTAGATCCCTGGGATCGGTTGGTCGATCCTTTATATGGTTTTGAGCTGACGTTTTCATCCCCTTCCCTTTCTTCGTCTATAATAAAAATCATTGGTTTGGACCCTTTTTTCCTTAATTGTTAATGGTTTAGCTTGGAAAAAAGGAAATAAATACTTCTTTGGTCGCATGTACTCTTACAAGTTGTGATGTCCATGAAATAAATGTACCAATAGCCTTTTCGACTGTATGAATATCATCGTCATCAAGTGGAATAGGTAGCTCTGCATTTGGCTCATGAGCTATAGTAATCGTCACTTTCAGATGATCTTTCAGAAGTGGTCTATTATGCAGCGTGTCATCTGGGATGTTGATCATTGTAGCCCTCTCTACAAGGTGATAAGTGGGTGTTGAAAGATTAAATCACAATCATTATCACCCTGTAGAAGATCAGTACATGAAAAGTATCAGTGTTTGTCTGATTCACATTTCCTGGGAACAATTATTAGAATATTGATGACCATGGCTAAGACAACTCTTTGAGGGGAATGGCTCACCTCAAAGCTGGTGGGGGTGTGGGGGGTGTGACGGGATCTTTACGTGCTGGTTGTTCTTGAGTTGTGTCTTCTCCTTGCTTCCCACCCATAAAAGTTGCTGGAAACTCTCCCTGCCATTGTAATCGTTCTTCAAAGGTTGCTAGTTTTTTGCTCATTTGTTTCAATGTTTCATCTCTATCATCCATTTGTTTCTTCTCAAAATATACTCGGGGTGTCACCCCAAACCCCGCACCTCTAACCCGACAATATTTTTCTGGCGGCTTTAAAGCCATTGATAATAGGTCTGCATCCACTACCGGAGTAGTTGATTCCAGTGACTGTCAAATATAAGAAAATAACTAAATATTTTTATGTAATAGAAATTTAAAACAAATATTTTTATCGTCATGTCATACTTACAAAAATTTCCCACACTTTTTGTGTGTCCTCATCTACTAGATTCCCTTCCTTATTCACACGTGCCTCCTTCCAAAGCACATGATGTGGGATGGAAGTGTCTTGGGTTTTAGACTCATCAATCTACATATGAACATAGAAAGATAATTATGTTGTTGTTTATTGGAACCTAACAATATTACTATAAATTTAAAATATGTACCACTTTCTTTTCTAGTGAAGCATACCCCATCCTTGTTTTACGATAGGGGTATGTTGGTTTTGATGCACGTTCCATATTTTCATTACAGAGTTGTTGTTTCATAAATGAAATATTGACAATCAAAGTGATCAACACACGTATCCTCAAGAAATGTATTATCACCCACAATGTACCTGAAACTTATCATCCCCACGGTGGCCAATAAATGCATCCCATGCTTCTTGGGATATCAGCTGAGCGTAGACAATGGGTGGGTGCAGGTTTGTTTTACCTTTGGAATCTTTCAGGTGACATCTTGTTAAAATAGTGCGAAAACCATGATGAATCCTTCCTGAAAGCCTTAGTAAATAATCCTTCTGTGGATCATCTAGTATAAATGTGTTCTGCAAGAGATTTAGAAGAGTAATACATTGTTTCATTATTTTATTTTCTAGTAAATTAACGAAATAAATTCATAATGTTATCGTAATTTCTTCCAAGATCACAGCCATCATCCCAGACACAAAATGGTGCCATGAATCTATGTCAATCGGCACACGTTTCCGAGCAACAACTCCAATGTAACTACTAAACATAGCCTTGTTGGGATTCACATGTTCGCCTCGTGAATTCCATCTGACATCAAATTTGATGCCTTTGCTTTTCGCCTTAATAACATTGGATAACATCGTCAAAATATGACGCACTTTTGTTTTCTACGACGTCGGTCCTTCATTCCCGACCATTTCATCAATATCAACATCATCTATATGTTCATCTGAAATGGTAGCAATGTCATGTGCTGATGGTTGTTATAACTCAACACTAGGAGCAGTAGGAGCCATAGTATGAGCAGCAGGAGCCGCAGTAGGAGCAGCAACAGGAGCAGCAGTAGCCGTAGTCAAAGCAGCAGCCGGAGCAGCAGGAGCAGCAGTAGCCACAGTAGCAGCAGCTTGAGAGACATGTTCAGCATCAAGGTTAGGAGCACCAGAATGTGAAGAATTCATTATCTAAAAAATTGATTGAACAATTAATTTAGATTACATAAATTCAGTAATGATAAGATAATAACATGAGATAACAAGATCTATATTATAAACAAAATATAACATGTTTATTGAACTCTCTTTCTTTTTTTCAACGGATGAAGGGATTTGACACCTCTATCGATTATCCAAATCCGTTCATTCTGGTCTCCTCTAACATAAAAAAACATCATCTATATTGGGACCGCTCTGAAATGAGTGAGACGTACCACTGAACGGATCAGCCTCAACTGAATTTTCATCCGAACCTTCAGTAGTTTTAGACGATAACAGAACAATCGACCACTTTCGGTTTGCGGGATCTGGAACATAAAAAACATATACCGCTTGTGATGCCATTATAAACTATTCATATTTGTACCCTTATTTACTAAAATCAACTTTCACTAATCTCCATTCATCTATTTTAACACCACTGTTGTTATCAACAAATTTGCATTGAAAAATCAGAAATTGTAATGTCGTATAATCCAACTCCCATATTAGTTTGATAATGCCAAAGTATAACATAATTGCATAAATTAGATTTCTATCCTTGCTACAAGAAACATGCATCACTTTAGCCACTAGTGTACCTCCACTATTTTTCATGGTACTATCTTCATCATGTTCATTTGTATAGAATGTATAACCACTAATTACATAACCACTATAAGATAATACATACACACTTGGTCCAGCGGCTAGCCATCAAAGTCATTTTGAAATTGAATTCAGATTTTCATCCAACTGCTTAAAAATATGGTTCTGAAACCATCCTATAAACTGGTGATTATGTGTATTTGATAACCATTGTTTATCCCTTAATGGATTCAACTGTCTAATAATTTCATTGTGAGTTTCAATATATGGAGCAACCTCCCAACTATTTTGCAAAACATAAAGGTGGGAATGCTCCTGATCTGTAATACTGTTTGTCACAACATCTCTTCTAGAAATTCCCTCACCCTCAATGCATCCAGTGTGACAAAATTTTGGGAGACCAATGCTTTCTATATCAAATTGGTATTCGGTACAACATTCAATGGCTTCCTCAACAATATATCACTCCACTATAAAACCCTCTGGCCGACTTCGATTTTTGACATACCCTTTCAAAATACTCTTATACTGTTCAACATGATACATCCATCTATAGTGCACAGGACCACAAAGTCGAATCTCTCTCACCAAGTGAATCATCAAATGAACCATCATATCAAATAATTTTGGCAAGAAGAACATTCCTAATTCACATAACATAAGGACAATTTCTTTTTCCATAGATGGCAATTTTGCTGGGTCTGAAACTTTTGTAAAAATATCTTTGAAAAATAAAAAATGTTTGGTTAACGTATGATGAACATTCTTGGAAAAAATGCAACGTAAAGCTATAGGAATTAGATCTTGCATAAAAACATGGCAGTCATGTGATTTCAAAACTTTTAGCTTTAAATCATTCATTGACACAATGTTCTTGATATTTGATGAATACCCCTCTGGAACCTTTAAATCATTGAAGAAGTTACAAAACTGATATCTCTCCTCCCTAGAAAGAGTATAAGTAGCTAGAGGGAGAAACATTCGATTTTTACCCTTCACGGGCGCCAAATCTTCTTGTATTTCCATGTCAACCATGTCAAATCTTGCCTTAATTTCATCCTTTGTTTTTTCAGGGACATTTAGCAACGTTCTGATAACACTGTCTCATATATTTTTTCCCACATGCATCACATGAAGAAAATTTCTTACGTACAAACAATTCCAGTACAGTAATTCAAAAAAAACTTATCTCTTTTTCCAAACGATTTTCATAAGGTTTTTTGAAAATGATTTACCAAAAATAGTGTTCACATATTTTACATTCTCAAACTGTTGATCACCTATTAATGGAGATGGTGATGCGCATTTTTCTGAACTTCCATTGAATGATGTCGTCCAAGATAGATACTTATGCTGATGAGGTAGAAATCTACGATTTCCTAGAAACACAGATTTTGATGAATGTTTCAACCTAATTGATTCTGTATATTCTTCACACATGGGACACCCTTTAGTTCCTTTAATGCTATAGCCTGAAAAATTTCCATAAGAAGGGAAATCATTTATTGTCCAATACAACATCTCTCTCAACGTGAAGTATTCACTTTTATAAGCATCATACAACATAACACTTGAATCCCACAATAACTTCAAATCCTCGATCAAAGGAGCCAAATAAACATCAATATCATTACCTGGTTGTTTTGGTCCAGATATAAGCATAGATAACATGATGAATTTCTTCTTCATGCATAACTAGGTGGCAAGATATAATTTACCAACACAACAGGCCACGTACTATGAGTGCTGGTTTGAAAACCAAAAGGATTTACTCCATCTGTATATAACACAAGACGAAGGTTTCTCGACTCTTTTCCAAATTCCGGATACTCATGATCAATTTTCTTCCATTGAGGGGAGTCGGCCGAATAATGTAATTTCTCATCTTTATTTATTTTATTTGAATACCATGACAATTATCTTGCAGTTTCTTCACTTCCATATATACGCCTAAACCTTGGAATGATTGGAAAGTACCATACAACTTTCATAGGATTGTATTCATTTTCTTGTATCGAGAAGCACCACACTTTGGGCATTCTGTAAGTGATTTTTTATCCTTGCAAAACACTATATAGTCTTTCGGGCAGGCATGTATTCTTTCAGAAATCATACCCATCGAGTGTAGAATTATTTTATCTTCATATGTCTGGCTTGGGAGTTCGTTATCATCAGGGATCATGTAATTAAAGAGAGAAAGTAGTTCCATAAAACTGACATCACTGCATCCATTTCTTTCTTTCAATTTATACAACTTCAGTACACCTGATATTGATGTATACTTGGTGCAACCAGTATACAATGATATCTTTTCACAACTCTTTAACTTCTCAAACAATTTTGGCCAATCACGTAGTTCATCTTCAATTGTCTTTGTCATTTCCTAAATACGGTCTTCATCATCATTGACATCTGTAATCACATCCTCTATATGGTCTTCTTCATTATCCATATTTGTATTCATATCTGATGATCCATAAAACATAGTTTTTCCCATCCAGTAGCTACATTTTCTTTTTCTCTGTGTTTATTCCCACATTTATAACTCTGATCTATTCTGTGACATATCAAATGTTCTTTCAACTCCTCTGTATTAAGTAGTCTAGAATAACAACTACGTAAACACGGAAAAATGATTTGAGAAGGATCCTTTGCATGATCCTTTGCAAACTTGATAAAATAGTTCACTATGTTCTCGTACTCTATTGTCAAATGATTAGCATCTATCCAATATTTATTCATCTTTATCCTATTTGAATCTCAAATATTAGTATTTATGGTTCATGTACACAAAACAAAAATTCCAAATATAGTAGAAGAGAAACACTTCCTTACAAAAATAGAGATTAATATAGCATAACCATTTCCAATAAAGATTTGGAAATCAACAGAACCAGGATAGACACCCCATCAAAATCAACACAGTTTCCAAACACAAAGGGGTTCGTGGGGATAATCACTTCTTTATAGATGGTAAAACTCACAAGGCATCATCTTCTATGGCTCATCCTACCCTATTGGGTCAACCCTTCTATGGTCAACTAGTCCATCCTTTTATACCTCACCAACCTAAAATACATATGGATGAAAACTAGTCGCCAACTCTATAAGTAAAGAATGGATTCTCATAATCTTTACAATATGGAATTCATTAAATATAATTACTTTAGATTCATTATAGTTTCCTCAAATCACCCCAGTCCAAACACAAGAATAATCAAGAATGATACATCCACCACTCCTAGGTCTCTTCCCTACATTCAATATCATCATGCATAAATACCCATATATCCACAAATACACATGTCACAAACACATAAAAAACCATATCCACATTAGAACCAAAGTACCCATATGGATTTCAATCAGGTTACTCGACTCAAGTGTTGGTGGGAAAGAAATAATAAGAAAATATAATAAGTATATAGTCACACATAAATCCCAAATTGGTGTTAATAATCCAATAAACCCAAAGTATCATTCCATCTATCATAATACTCTGATGGAGCCCATATGTGAAAGTAGTCCCAGGTGGTGAAGGTTCCCTAGGAGGAAGGGGCAAACACGCGCCTATTGGGGTTCGAGGTCAGGTCACTGAGGTTGAAGGTGGCCTAATAATCTTACAAGGGTTCGTTCCATATTCCACAAACCATGTCCTGGTACCCTAAGATGTTTATCCACTGCTTGTAGAAGTGAAACCATTCCTGATGATCATGACAAGAAGAAATGGAAACCAAGAGGGGAGGAGTGGTTCAAAATACCTCAAGCAAGATGTAAAAACATGTTATTTTAGAATAGGTTAGTGGCTTTCATGTTGGATAGACACTTATCCAATAGATTCCACAAGCAGTGATGGCCCCTGTAGTTGTTTCACCAGGTGAAACTGTCACCTGGGAAGCTGAGATCAATGATGCCCTTCCCATCCATGAACTGAATAAACTCCATGATGGACTTCCTCTGGAATGGGCTTCTACCTTTCCTTTCCTTTGGGTTGTAAATGACATTAAATTCACCCCCAAAAAATGGATGGTGGCCGGGATTGAAGGTATTTTTTTCACTCCATAGAGATTCCCTTTGAAGAGGGTCATAGCTTCCAAAAACAAAAGTCATAAGGAAGGAGGTGTCACCGTTGGACACCTTGGTAGTGATGAATTGATTACAACATTGAATAGTCTCAACAACATATTTATTGTGCCAAAATACCCATTTGTGTCTGTTGGAGGGTTCAGAGTGTAGAAATCCATGCAAATTTATCTTCCAATAGAATCCTATGATTATTATAGGGTTTTTTGTGTTATTTGACAATAACAACATTGACATTATGCTTTTTTATTTCTATTGTGAGGTAGTCTAATTTAACATGGGCACTAAGACCATGAGCATTACATATGAAGATAATAATGATGGGTAGGACAAGGCTCTTGCATTGGATCTAGAGTTATTAGCCTTATTAAAGTAGGATGATGATCTCTCATTGAGGTCCCTTGATTTTGAACATGTTCATAATCCCTTCTGGTTGGTAAGGTTCATATGCGTGGGAGATAAGGATCCAAAGGGGTAGGGGAAGGATGGGTAATAAAACATGGGGGCTGGTGAGGGAGTTCTTTCTAGATCCATAAGTATTTGGAGCTGGATGACAGGCTCAGAGCCAAGGGAGAAAGAATAAACACTACTAGGAAGGGGATTGGCCACTATAGAGAAGCAGTCAGTAACCTAAGTGGGGGAGAATGATAGAGATGTAGGTAGGGGTGGCAAGGCTAGAAAGCTTGGTGGTATGGGAATCATGACATACAAGTGCATTTCCATACAAAGTCACCTAGATTTCATGAAGGAAAGAAGTGGGGAACCCCTCGAAAGAAAATAGGGTTCAAGCATTGGATGACCTAGAAATGTATCACAACCGGGTGGTGTTGTCCTTAAAGAAAAAGGTTGTCCTTCATTCCTTACATTACGGTGACATGGTGTTGGATCTAAGGGAATCGATGATACTTAAGAGAAATCTAGTGAAATTGGAATCCAAGTTGGAAGGACCTTCAATTTTTCATAAACATCACTCTGATAGTGTAAACTCATTGATCGCCATTGATGATGAGCATATCAATCTTTCCACCAATAATAGGTTTCTCAAGAGATATTTCACAAGATTAAACCATCCCTTTAGTCTGAGATATATGGATTTGAACTAAAAATCCAACATCCAAGTTATATGTTGTTTCGTGTGGTGTTGAGCCACCACAAGCCCCTTCTCACATTAGGTCGTTATTCATGCATGACACGCTAACATTTTTTGGACACACCCCCTTTGGTCCATGAATCATGAACTTAAACCTTTTTCATCCTCTACCCATATTTCACAGTGTAGGGACTCTATGGATGGAAAATTCACCACACCCTCACTATATGTTCTAGTTGCATGATATGAAACTGTGTGACATTTTGGTAAAATATATTCAACCTTAAAATACATTATCATAATCCTAATCACAAGATATTAAAATGTGTGTCCAATGATCTCATTGCATGAAGTTAAAAAACATGGTTCATATCCCTATTATATGATATAAAACGTTGAAATGAATTTATCCTTCAACCAAGAGGGCTCCCTCTTTCTGAGGCCAATCACTTACTGCACCATGTTGAAGAACTAAATAAGGATTGATTCCCATTTAATATCCTGGGATATCAAGAGACCGAAAAATTATATATCATTGGCTCCGCTCACTCATTGAACTACCTCAACACTTCCATCATGCAAAACAAGTTTTTCTCTCACTCATGGATGCACTACATCTAGGTGCGTTCTGACATGTGGTGGCAGAAAACCAAGGGTGTTAAACCTTCACTCAAACATTTCACAAACTCAACTTCATGATATAATAATCCTCAAACATAGGTACTAATAATTCTAGAAGAGTACGTGTAATAGGGGACCAAAAAACCTTTTCACAGCTGGTCTGGCAATGTGAAGATCGAGGGCAGCGGAGGTCCGGAAATGCGAATATCGAGGGCGGCGGAGGTCCAGCACGCGATGATCGCGGCGGCGGAGGGGAGTAGCAAGGTTACAGTACCGCAAGAGCTTTAAGTCGTGATAAAACAAGGGCACTATGCGACCAACTTTATAAAATAATGGACTACGATTTTATCAGCGAAAAAAAGTGGTGATAAAGGCCACCTTTATCAACGATAAAATTTTAACGCTGATAAAGGTCCTCTTTATTAGTGCTAAAAAAGTGCTGATAAATCCTTCATGTATCAGCGCTGAAATTTTTTCACTGATACATGACTTCTTTATCAGCGCTAAAATTTTAGTGTTGATAAAGAAACCCTGTATGAGGACTAAAATTTTAGTGCTGATAAAGGAATTCTTTATCAGTGCTTTTCTAGCCCTGATAAAGATTTCTAGTGCTGATAATGTATCACATTATCAGGGCTAGAAAAGCACTGATAAAGAATTCCTTTATCAGCACTAAACTTTTTGCGCTGATAAAGGTTTTCTTTATCAGCGATTTTTTTCTTAGTGCTCATATAAAGTGGCGCTTCCCTTGCCTATTTTTGTAGTAGTGTCTTGGGATTCCATAATACCCAATTGAAACCGTTCAAGAAAATATGTACCTATGTAAAGTAATTTATCACCCCTCAGAATCCAAATATAGAGGAAACCTGATGAAATAGATCATCAAGCTTCAAGGAGTTTCTCATTTAGGATGGGAAATCTGCATGATGAGGGATTTTAGAACCATGCTTAGTCTTCCAGAAAAAGACTCTGGATTTTCCACCATATAAGCTGAAGAACCCTTATTCAAGATTCTTCCTATATAAGAATTTTGATACGCTTCCAAGGCATTCAAATCAGCCACCGGTTTCAGATCTGCAGCCACATCTGTCTTCGAGGCCACACAACCATCAGTCGCACAGTGAGTGCCGAAACCAGAACCTGACTCATGGACCCCTGCGTCATGCAGTGCCTCAGATATCTGATCACATAGAATCATCTAAGACTCATGAAATTATAGCATGCCTCCCCGAGCAGTGATCTCGCCTCTACCCAACCTACCCGCACGTAGCACACCAAATTTATGAGCACCCATATCCATCCACCAAGCAGCGATCTCACCTCCAGGAATCATTGACCCACCCATTTGTAGTCCATTAGAACCCAGACATCCGTCCGAGACTCCATCACATCTCCCTGAGCAGTGATCTCACGTCCATTCATAAGCACAAAACCAAATAAGTGTGGCAACAGTGTCATGAAAAACCCTAGATCTTAATGGAGCCTCCATTATAGTAAAGCTCTTGAATCCAATCCCGTACCATATCTTATTTAATAATAATATATTATTAACTATTAATAATTAATTAATAATATATATTAGTTAAAAAATAATAAAAAATTATTAACCATTAACTTTTACTATTAAATGTGAATAAATTAAGTAAATGATATTAATAATATTTTTTAAAATATTAATTAATAACTAATTAATTAATAATTAATAATATTATAAAAAATAATAATAAATTAATAATTAATATATTTAAATTTATAAGTAATTAAATAATATATAACCAATAATATAAAGTATTAATAATGAAGAAAAAATACATATATAATTATAATTATTAGTAATTAGTAACTAAAAAATTAAATATTTATCAGTATTTAATATTAATTTTCAAACATTATTTAATTAAATAGTAATGATTTAATAAAAATTAAATAATCATTATTATTTAAATAATTTTTCTTTATTAATAATATTTAGTAATGAAATAATATATTTCCAAATTTATTATTAATTGTAAAATAATAATAATAATAATTTTTAATTAATAAATAAATATTTAGTTATTTTTTACTTAATATTTTTAATAAGTTATTAAATAACGGTTAATTAGTAATTAATTACTAACTAATTGTTATATTAATTTTTTCATTAATTATTTACTAAACTGTAATGTTAAATATTAGTCAGTAATTAAGGTTAATTAGTATTTAACATTTATTGGAAATTCATATTATTCATTTGTAAATCCTATTTTTAATTATTATTTATTATTAATTAATACTTAATAGTAAATAATATTAATTATAAAAAAGTATTTATTTACTTTATACTAATTTAATAATAAATAATTACAAATTAGTAATTTAAAAATTTGATCATCATTATCAATATTTAGTAACCAAATAATAACATAAAATATTTATAGTAATTGTGTAATAAAAAATTATTAATATTTAATAATTAATTAAAAATTATTTAGTTAACTTGTAATTACTAATATTAATAAGTATTTAAATACTCATTAATTATTAATTGATTAATAACTAGTAGTTATTAAAAATTTATTAATTTTATTAGTAATTAATTAGTTATTAGTTAATATTTTTTAAAATATTATTAATATTAATTAGTTAATTATTAATATTTAATATTAAATGTTAATAGTTAATTATTCTTATCATTTACTAGTAACTAATATTTATAATTAATTAATTACTAATTATTAATAATAATATATTACTAATTCTTTGTAGGAAAGTGAGGACCTGAATCCCAAATTAGAAATACAGAAGGACTTATAGGGAACGCCCCCTTATAAAATGCAGCTTGGGAGAGGGTTTCTATCAAAATTACAAACTACTTTTATGGCTATAATATTTGATATTAAGTAGCTATTAATTTTTTTCTGAATTTTTTTGTTATATGTATACCAAAATGGGTTAGGATCTAGACGAACCTTCTCCTACCAAAATTCATTAAAAAATAAAAACCATTACATAAAGAAGAGAGAGGACAATAACAAAATAAGAAGCCAAAAGTAGGTAGAACCAGGTTCATCCCCATAATCCATATCAGCTGTATCATCAAGATATTATTATCTTGACTGTGAATTCTACTGATTGAAAAGCACAGATAACATTTCCCTGATTTTGACCTAATCTAGAGTAAAATCCTTGAAAGAGAACCCGATATACCTTCCACACCCATGAGAAGCCTAGTCATCCATGCCACGTCCTCATCCATAATTTTTTTGATCCTGACCTCACTTCCAAGTCTTAATTTTCTCACAGTCTCCATCTGGTGAAAAATAATTTATAGGTTGCTCTATAGAGTCATTAGTGACTCATGAAGCCTCATCCGCCGTAGCATGCACTCCAATATCGTGTTTAATGAGCTCCATTCTATCCTTGACAGGTGATCAATGCTTTCTGTTATCAGCCTTAGAGGATAGTTGAGTAACTGGATCAGCCAATCTACCTTTCCGTACAGTCGGTTCACTCCAAGCAACAATCTATGACCGTAACAACTTTTTACTAGGATCTTGTACATAATCATCAATGCATGTTTCCATCTGGTCCAATGAGTTAGGAGGACCAAATTGATCTCCCTTAGCAATAACAGGATTGTGAGCCATCAGATATCTTTCTTTATGCACCTTGTTGTTCAGGTCCTTTTCCAGGATATGAGCAAATACCTGCTCAACACCCACTAATGGAACATGACCATGAATGTCAGGATCCAAATTACCTTGTTGAATTTCATCATCATTGAGATCCTTACAAGTGGATACCTTGACCTAAGTACTCCTGCAAGTATTAGATGAATGAACTTTCACCCCTAAATTTCATTTCCGAGTTAGGAAAAAAACGATCGTGATAGACTTAGGAATACATTAAGTAGACTAAACCAGCTCATAATAATATTATCATGCATGGGTGACTAGATTTTTCTTCCTGTGCTCTAGAGGATCATCCGACAGACGGAGTGTCATTGTGCAGTGGAGTAACCTTAGTCAACTCTAGGGAAAAGTTAGATAGTAAGGGTAAGCATCGGGTTACATCCCAACCTGGGATTCTGCTTATACGAATGAAATTTCTAAACCACCTAATGGGTCGGAGCCAACATGAAAGGAACCGTAAGAACCAGGTTCTGGGCTGAGGAAAATTTGTGATGAAACCCAAGATCCTATTCCTTCTCTAGGTTATGAGTCTCTAGTTCTCATCCTTTCTGACGGAGAAGATATTGTTGGGTTGACATCGTCAGGTACTAAAAAACATTAAATGTGGAGAAGGATAGTTGGATGGGATCAGGGTGGTGATCCAATCATTTTAATGTTTTTTGAGAACAAACGGATCTTAGAGGCTTGTTAGATGACTGAGAGCCTTCTATATACATGGAAAGCGGCGGGTGATAGATATTTTCTTGAAATTAAGAGATGGAGGTGGGTGTGTACCAACCCCACCTAGAGCGATGAAAATATTATGTTGGAACTTTTAGGGGATTATAAACCCTCGAATGTATTATGCACTCCATCACTGGAGTTCAAAATTACTCCCTGACATATTTTTTGTATATGAAACATTATTGGATAATAACGATATTGATATCTTGGGTTTGAGTATTGGTTTCCAAAATGACTTTCCCATTGGAAGATAAGGACACTCAGGTGTTCTGTGCCTCTTTTGGAAGGAAGACCTTGGTGTTTAGATTAATAATTTTTCAAGTAATCAAATTTCTAGGATAGTTGTTGTCCTAGGATCTCCATCATGGCCTTTGGTTGGATTCTATGGGTCTCTGAGTAGTCAAGATAATTTCAAATCATGGAACCTGTTTACCTGGATATGGAACACTCTCGCTGACCATCTACAGGTTGGGGGAGATTTCTATGAGGTCCTTCATCATCATGAAAAATAAGGGGGTTCTTGATGAGTTGTGAAACTATGGAATAATTTAAGAATTCACTTTCGTTGAATTCTCTACATGATCTCTGGTTTTTTGGATCTCCATTTACAAGGAATTCAGGTACATCAATGGAGAATCTTATCGCTAAAATGTTGAATATATTTATAGGTACAGATGAGTGGAAATTTATCTTTCATGACTTATCTATTTTTCACCTTCCTTAGGTTTCTTATGACCACCGCACAATCAATTTTTTATGATCTATCAAGGGGAAAAAGAAAGCTTGTGCCTTCCTTTTTATTTAAATGTCTATGTCTCCAAGATAGTATTTTTCAGAAGGTCATTTGGTTTTCTTTGTAGGGGACGAACCGATGCCTCACATCCAATGTCCTCAGTATTGTGTCTTGTTTTATAGAAGTATAGATTGGTTAGGTTTAGGGACTTCCAGAGACACATTAATGCTACAAGAAATCACTTGAAGAGGCTCCACCTTATTCCTTGTTGTGATTCCAAACTTAGGGATATCTCATTTTGGTAAAATAATATTAATGCGGTGTTGAGGGAGAATGAGAGATTTTGGTTAATAAGGGTATGAGAATCCCACATAAGGGATGGTGATCATAATACTAAATTTTTTCACTGAAAAGTGTCTCGAAGAGGGAGGAAAATCTATATTTCCCAGATTTAGGATCATACTAGAAGGGTTTTTAATGACATTAATGTTATTCAATCCGTTAGTTGGAATTTTTTTAGTAACCTCTATAAAGTGGAAACTGTCGACACACCTTCATGTCTAACTAGCTGCATTCTAGAAAAGTGTCCCAAATGATATGAATCATAAGTCATAGAAAGATATCTCTAATTATGAGTTTCTTGAGGATCTTCATCTTATTCACTCTACAAAGGCTCCAAGGCCTAATGGGTTTCATGCAATATTTTGGATATGCTTTTGGGACATTTTTAGTCTTGATGATGTTTCCCTTATGAAGGATATGGGGGTAGGAAGATCCTCACTTGAGTCCCGAAATGAAACGCTAATTACCCTTATCCCAAGTACCCATTTTCCATAAAAAATCATGGAATTTTGACCAATCAATTTGTGCTATGTTGTTTACAAAATATATTCCAAGATCTTCATGGACTGGATTTAGGGTGTCCTCCCACTTCCTGTTACTAAAAATCAAAGTTCTTTTTTTCTAAGGAGATCCATTACTGATAATGTGTCCATTGTGTATGAATTATTTCACTCGATAAAAAATTATTCAACATAAAAAAATGTGTTATGGAAACGAAATTATACATGATGAAAGCCTAATACATGGTTGGATGACCTTTTCTTGTACTCATTTTTTCCAGGTTGGGCTTTGGGAATAAATGGATATTTAATATCATGAACTATGTTACATTTTTATACTTTATAATTAATATTAATGGGGGCCCTTCAGAGAGGTTTAATCCCTCAATGGGTTTTCGTTATGGGGATACACTCTCTCCTTATCGTTTATTACTCTTATGGATGATGTATTGCATTATATCCTCTTGATAGCGGTGGAGAAAGGTATTATCCATGGTGGTAAGGTATGTTTAAATTGACCCATATCTCCCATATTTTCTTTATAGTTGATAGACTTCTTTTTCACATGCTACACCACAAGAATTCAATTCAGTGCTAAGGTCATTAATTTGTATGAAAGGGCTTCGGTTAAATGTGTTAACCCTCTTAAGTCAGAACTATTCTTCTATAAAGGTGTGTTAAAAGTGAAGAGGGAGGATTTTTTGAGTGTTTACACATTTCATCTAGTTTAAAACCATCTTAAATACCTAGTCCTTCTCACCCTTGTCGATATATCAATGAAAAACGTGTTCACGTAGACTATAGATAAGGTGGATAATATTATTTTATTATAGTCAAGTTGGAATATTTCTACAGTGGGGAATGAAGTTCTTATTATGTTTGTGGGCCAAGAAATTCCATCTGATGTTATATCATAATTCTTATTTCTGGAAACTCTTTTTGATCAGATCCATTCTGTTTTGATAACTTTTGGTGGGGCACTCATGATGGAAAACATAACACCTATTGAGTGTCATGGGAGAAAATTTGAGTTTCAATGTTAAGTGGAGGTATCAACTTTAAGAATCTTAAATGGTTTAATGAGTATGTTTTGGTGGAGCAAGTATGGAGCCTTCTATCTAATCAAACTTCGTGTATCTAAAAGGTTTTGCGGGAAAACTATTTCCCACTTTATGACTTATTGCATGCCCAGCTATGGCCGTAAACAAGTTTTATGTGGAGAAGCATATGGGTTGATAAATCTTTTCGTGATAGATTCTATGTTTGGTGAATTTATAATTGGAATTACGTAAGTGTTTGGAATGATCTATGGATGGTAAATGGAAACAACCTAAAGGTTTCCTCGACTGTTGTAGAGGGGTTCAAAAATGAAAGAGTACGTGACCTGATCAATGAATCTTTAGAGGAATGTGATCAAGGAAATATTTTCAATTTGTTTAATGAGGCTGATCATCATAACATTCTCAATATTCCTCTCAGGTTAGGAAGGGGTAATGATGAGATTATCTAGACTGGGGAATTTTATTGGAGGTACTTAGTTAGTTTGTGATAAAAAATGAGGGGTGATGGTTTAGCTCAGTTCTATCTTGATTATCATTGTAAGAGTCTATGATCTCTCATTTCACCACCCATGGGTATTTTTTTGGTTGAAGTCGTCCACTGGTGTACTTCCAACCTGTGACATTTTGGTGAGATGACATCTTGTGGAAGATGATGTCTGAACTTTCTTCCTCCAATTAGTATAACCTCTATTGCATTTAATTCGATTCTATCATGGGGTGGAAGGGGTGTCGATGGAATTGGTGTTGGACTTTAAAATGTTATTTGATCCATCCATAGGGGTGGTCCAAAATCTCAAAATTTTGGTGTTTTCATTGGAACCGGGAGTGGTGGGATTTATATTCATAATTGCTTGGTTGGTTTGGACTAGAAGAATTGAGTGAATTTTCCAAAAATATGGTGACATAATGTCATATTTGGGTTGATAGGGAAATATAATGGATGAATTATTGGCAGGAGAATGATGTAGTGTCCTCTTTGGTTAGCATTGGACAAGACTCACTATGCTAGAAACCCCTTAGAGGGGTTTATCAAAATTAATAGATATGCAGGTGTTTCTACTAATTTGAGAGTGTGTGTTCGATTCATTTCCCATTATAGGAATGGATAGGTGGTGGTACTCATTGTCAGCCATTAAATCATCTTGGAGTCCTATGGTGGGGGAGGAATCTATCATCCTCTATGGGATCCTTCTAACTCGTTCAAAATATTGGAATAGTGTTTTGGTGGAATTTGATTTCCTTGGAGAGATTACTACCTTATCTAAGAAGGTATGGGACTCACAACCTCTTGGAATTATTTTGAGAAATATTTGGTCCTTATTCCAAATCTTATCCGAATGAAAATATTAATTCATCAAGTATTGGGGTAATATATATGCTCATAAAATGGAATTATATTGGAAATCCTAGGGTGATTATTATTGGGTTGACACTTTTAAAGATTAGATTTTGTAGGTCAGGTCTAATTGATTAGTAATATATTATCTATTTTATATAAAAATAATAATAATCTTAATCATTATAATCATATTGTTCATAAATATTTTCATTATATATATATATATACATATTGTTTGGTTATATACTTACTATATAGTTTTATTTTAATCTTTCAATTCATTTGTTTCAATGAATCTCAAAAGAAAGCTACGTGTGACTTGAATGAAGAATATGTGAAGTGTGTATTTTTTATAGATCCACCATTTCTATAGGACTAGAAGTCATCTTATTTGGACATCTTTTTTTATTCTTTTCATGAAAATTTTTATGTTATATTACTAACTTTTTAGATTTTTTATGTCTTTCAATTATATATAATTAAAATATATTAGTAAAAGGTAGAGATCAAGTAAAATGTATTCATTTTAGTGGGGTTCAATATCTCGGGCTAGTTTGAATCTATAGTGTTACAACTTCATCAATATTTTATTGAAAAGTAATTATAAAATCATAATAAATTGTTGTTTTAAACCATTAAAATTGTATTTATAATCCTTTTTTTACATTCCTTTCATTTTCAATTTTTTATTATATTTCATATTTTTTGTATTTTCAACAAATTTTTAGATTTTTAGGCTATTTTTTATGATTTATTTAGATTGTTTTTATAGTATCTATTTTATAATATTTTAATTTTTCCTTCTTGAAATTGTATAATTTTTTCTGTGTTTCAAGTTGTCAAATTTAAAAACTTATAAATAAGAAAATGTGATGAAAATATAAATTAAAATTGAAATAGTGGATAAAGATGTAAAAATGGTTGATATTAAAAATATTTTCTTTATTTTAATAGAAAAAAACAAATACATGACCGAGTACATTCAGTCTCTATAGTGAGGTCTCATCCCACATGAGGGTGTGCAAATGGGATGCCCATATTGAGATCAATGACCTCTATGTTGGGGTGGAGTCTGATGACCTTTAGAGGGATGATCCTCATCCACTGGAATGTTGACTGTTTGATTCTCTACCTATGTCTCACTAGGAGGAGTTTTCAACTAGATGCCATCTCACACACCCGATCCTTCTTCAACTAAGTGAGTAGAAGGACCAATCATCATTGTCTATGGGAACGATATAAGATAAAAAGGAGAGTCATCTCCCAGGGGTGGGAAATCTAAGATAATATCATGAACCACATGATAGGATGACATCATCCGATGCATTTTAGCATGGATTACTGCCATGCTAGTAACATCTTTCTCTTCTAGATCATACATATGAATAATTTGATGTTCTTGAGTATACTATAAATATATTCAAAATGAATTTGAAAATAGTAAAATAAAAAACTAAAAGATATTTATTGACTTACCATATTGTGAATCCCTCTTCCTTGTAGAGTAATAAACAACAAAGACTATAGTCTATACCATGAATCATACTTGACCTACTATGACAGATGGAATCACATCATGGGTACACCCTGGATATGAAGTGATGATCATCTTCCACAGTGGTTGAGATACTTGGCATGTCATCATTTCCAATCAGCATCTACCTCCTCATCTATAGTGCCTCTCAATGTGAAATATGTGTAGTATGTTTTTAATGCATCTTTACGTGGAAAATACATTCCAACATATATTTGTTTGTCCATATCACTAAAACTATCCACAAAAACTATAATAAACTCAACTGCATGTGTGAGAACCTTCCAGTAGAATTCCGGAAAACATGTCATTGCTTCTGACCAAGATTTCAAGAGTGGTGGATAATTTATTGTGGGTCAAGTATATTTTACAACTACTTCATTTCTAGATACATCCTCTCCATCTTGTGATGCTCCCTTCTTCGCATCACTATTGTCTAGGTTTGTTCTATCATTAACAAAATACTCGTCGTAAGTTGTATTTATATGTATCTCTGAGAGATCATCTAGGTTATCCACTTCTGCATCCTAAGGAAGAGACTTAATTTCATTGGGTGGAACATGTTTAAATACTCTTGTAATTATATGCCTTTGTATAATTGGACATTGTTGTTGTACAGTAGAAACCTTAACACATTACTCCACAATAGTACTATATGAACACTAGGAAAATGAATTTATTTCCTAGAACCAATACACATCAAAAACCAATGGACAAGCTATATTATATTTTATAGAAGGGAATTGAAAATTTATATAGCTAATGGAATTGTTATACAAATCAGGTCCCATATTTGAGCAACCATGAATTCTATCCTGAAGGTCACTTATGGTTACACAATAAGATACCCTAACCATTGTTGTAGGTTATGTTCTATATTAATCTCTTTTCTTAGATTGAATAATATCCATGTTGTAGTATACAAAGGCAAACATGAATCTTTATGTCAAAAATGTTTTTTCTTCAGGATTACAAAGTTAGGCTCATCTCATCCAAAATCTATTCTGTTGAAAAATTAAAAGGTATTTATTGTTTATTGTAATGAATTAATATGTTCTTCAATGTGTTATTTCTTATCCATTTTAGTTTATATGATAATAATTTTCATCTTAACATGGATAAATAAAATAAAATAATTTTTTATTTTCTTTTTAACTCGGTTTTCAAAACATTTTGTGAATACTATTGGTAATGAGGTTTAACTATATAATCATTATGGTACTAAAATATTAGAACATCATTTTATATCATAAAATATGATACTAATGTTTTTCAGTACATTTTTAATATTCATAAATGTATTTCATTATTTTATAGAGAAAATATGATTCATCTAAAACATATCCCCAAGAAGTGTCAAAATAGGACTGTAGAAATGCCTATAATTTTGTACTAGGTTACACCAAGTCAGGACCGACACACCTTGTTTGATTTGTTACTCCTAGGTACATCAACTTCAGAGCCACTTCCATTTGTAGTGTCAAGATAGGGATTTTATTGCATAGCTAACAACACAATATTTATTCTACCAAAATTTTAGAACATTTTCTTATATCCTAAAAGATGACAGTAATGTTCTATACTATAATTTTTAACTTTAAAATTGATTTTTTCAATGGTTTATAATGAGATTGTGATTCATCTAAAACATATCCATCATCATTAATATAATAGGCATGTAATAAGGGATCAAACATCTAAATCATGGGAGTAATAAATCATGTGTTCAGGTAACTCTTTTTGTCATCTAGTTTTTCATATTTCATCCCATGTTTATTCCTTGTAAATACAAAGTTAATTATTGGTTAATTAGTAGTTAATCATTGGTAAATCATTATTTAATCATTGGTAAATAATTAGTTAACCATTAGTTGATCGTTAGTTAATAATTACTTAATCATTAGTTAACCCTTAATTAACTAGTAGTTAACAATTAGATAACCATTAGTTATCCGTTAGTTAAAAATTAGCTAAAAATTATTTAATCATTAGTTAACTATTAGTTAATCATTAGTTAATAATTAGTTAATCAATATTTAATCATTACATAATCATTCCATAATCAATACTTAATCATTATTTAATCATTCCTTAATCATTCTTAAATAATTAATTAATTATTCTTTAATAATTATTTAACCATTTGTTAATAATTAGTTTATAATTAGTTAAGCATTAGTTAATCATTATTTAATCATTCATTAATCTTTCCTTATTCCCCCATCATTTTTTTTCTGTTCAGCGCACCACCCAAAAGCCGCCCATCCATGCACACACAGTCACTGCTCCCTGTCTCTCTCCTCTTGCACTGCCCACCACCTTGCCGCACTATAGGTGGACTCCCCTCTATTCTCGCACCTCTGCTCCAGCAGCTGACCTTGGCCTTGACCTTGCCTACTCTGACCTCACCCCCCTCTTCGGCAGTAGTCGCACCCCCTACTGGTTTTCCCTCTCTCCTCGCCACTATGTCCGGCCGACCACGGCCCTGCCCTCCATTTCTCCGGCCAGATATACACTATTCGGCCTCACCCTCATAGATCTTGGCCACCCAATACCTCAGTGGCCTCCCTCTTCCACTCCGTCTATCCATGGATTTCTCTGGCAAGCTCCCCTACTCAGCGCGCCACTAGCCAGCCTGCTTCAGAGAGGTCTCCTACTCAGCATGCTCTGACCAGTGCGAACTGACCCAAAGGCCTTCCCCTCTTGGTGTGATTCAACTTCAGCAGACTCCCATTCTGGTGCACGCCCCCCTGATCGTGACCTATAGCATAGGTTTGTTCATTTTCCATTATTTTGGGTGTATTCCTTCAAGTTGGTCAAATCCTAATGTCCTTGGAGCTGTTTAGTGCATTTTTCTAGTTGTCTTTGGAGTAAAATTTGATTTTGTGACATTGTTAGTACATCAATATATGGTTTCATCGCTCCTACTCTTCGTTTTTGTTTGTAGAATCCAATTTTTCCTTTCTGATTATGTCTACATATTACATGAGTGTTTTTAATTAATTTTTTGACATAGTTCGCACCTAATAAATAAACTTACTTAACATTCTATAGTGTTTTCAAGCAAGTTGGTCTTGTTAAAAAAAGTTTTTAAGTACTTTCTCTGGTCATGTTTATGTGCGCTTATGAAAAATGTATTCATTGGCTGTCAAATGTTGTTTTGATATTGTTTTAAGCATGACACACACCTTCGATGTACTCATCAATAGGTTTTGAATGTGTTTTCGGTCTGTTTATTGATTTGTTTAAAAATTGTTTTGTCTGTCTGTAAACATTTTTAATAAATTTTGGGTTCGTTATAACATTTGCTTATAAATTATTTATTATGTATATTAAATTCTTTATAAATTTTTTCATCTATTTATAAATTTGTTAATAAACTATTTTAATTGTTCCTAAAATTGTTTATAAATTATTTGGCTTGTTCATGTAATATCTATGAAAATGTTTGGTTTGTTTTATAAAATTACCATCACATTAGAGTTTTTGAAAGAGGTGACGAATATGATTTTGTGTGAGTTTGGAAAGGGATTGATGTTTCCAATGAGAAGGTTGGTGTCATTTCAAATAAGGATGAAGGGTTTTTATGTGTTTTCAAAGGAAAGGTTTAAATGTATCACTCAAGTTTTTTGTTCATTTTGCATTGAAAAAGTCTTTGGTGTGTGTTTTTAAAATTGTGATCTCATTAGGCTCTTGGTGTGGGTTTTGGTGAATGTTTGCTTAAGGGATCCTTGGGATTTGTAAATTTAAAGGCGGTATTGGTAAGATGTTTGGGGGTAAATGTGTTTAAACATGGTGAATTAAAGGCCCATTTGGAACTTTTTAAAAAAAGGGTAATGTTTGTACTAATTTTTAAAGAGATTGTGTTTTGAATGAAGTGTATGCCTAGTTGGGAACATTGAGTAATTTGTTAAATGGTTTAAATGTTAAATGGTGTGGTAGCCTGGTTGGCACCTTCGTTTGATATGAAATGTTTGTATATAAATATGGGGCATATTTATTGGAGGGATATCCCTTAGGGGCTATCATATATTGGTGTCCGTGTATGGGGCAGGCAAGTGCGGTGAGATGAATCACGTGTGTGAGGGCCTCCTACTTACACAACATTATTATAACCATAATGGGTTCCTATGAACCTTTTAGATGATTGAGTGAAAATTTAGAAACAATCACTATTAGATGGGATGGTATGCCCTAGATTGGTTGTTAGTCTAGGCAGGCTTTTCCATTGGATTTGGTCAATTTCATGGCAGCCATTTAGTAATAGACATTGGATCTTCACCATACGCTGATAGGTGGTTCTGAACCGAGTATGTCCAGGGGTCTTCTAAGGATGTTTTGGATCACCCATGGTTTCTTAATTTTTTTCATTTCTTATTTACTTTCCATTATACTAGTTTATTTCTAGCTTTTACTATTTAACTGTTATACTTTAGTCTTGCTTTGGTATCTTTTGTTTTTTGTTTTGTTTATAAAATGAAAAATGGTGTTGGAAATGGTCGGTAATGTTTGTCCGATTTTCTTTTAAATTCGAAAAGCATGTGGATTATTTTATAATGTGAAAGACTTACTTTTTTTTGTATTTCAAACTTAAGTAAATGGATTTTTTGGGAAAGGATACGTTGGATTTCGTGATTTATCTTGGAAACCCTTATGAGAATTTTCAATTCTTGGGAAAATTATATCATTTTAGTTGTAGGACCCATTTAATCAAGTTCTCTTGTTTATGTTGCGTATTATTAGAGAAAAGATAACCATTGGTTTGGCGGTGACCTGGAAGGTCACATGGAGGTAAGTGCTGTTTTACTTTCTTTCTGCTGCTAATTTTTTTTATCATTACTTTTTATTTATTTGTTTTTTTATTTTTGTTCCTGGGCCAAATAGTTCCCAATAGTAAAATTTTGATGTCTGGAACTAGTTTCCATCCCATGGGGATCGGAAACGCCCTTCGGGACATGTTGTGGACCAGCTCAGGTGACCAGTTCTAGGTCGACCCGGGTTGGTTCGTGAAAAAATGGTATTAGAGGAGGCCTTGTTATTTGGGACTTTCGATAGATGGTGATTAGGACTGTCAGGACTTTAGAGGTAGGTATAGGAAGGTAGTCGTGAACCCTCGCCCATTCCAAAAAATGAGTTGCAAGGGGTAGTTAGGGAATTGAGTCCTTGTCTCATTCTATTTTGTTTTAGATTTCCGGATGACAATGGAGGCAATCCAATGTTACATAATGATTACACATGGAGTAGTAAACCATGTAGAGTCCAAGTACTTGGTTTAAGTTTCTCCTAGTTGTTGACACTTACTCGGGGCATGGACTACTACCATGTTTCTAGGTTAAGCATGACTACTAGTCCCTCACTACGGATGTTTGATGCAAGTTGAGTGTCATCGTGGTTCTTGTTGGTGTAAGTGCGCTTTTGAAAATGAAAAAAGGGTTTTTAAAATGAGAATTATTTCTCTTAAATGGATCTAAATTCATGAAATGGTTTTTTAAAACCGAAATTTATTGGTCTAAAAGTTTGGTGTTTTCTTGGAAACTGGTAGATAAATAGTTTAGGTGCAATGATGGGTACTCTTTATGAACACTTGCACATGTGAGGGGATGCATGGGAAGTGTGTGTTGGTGTGTATTAATGAATGAGAATGAAGTTAGGTTCATCAATTCATGGGATTACTAGGGTGTGTAATTGGAATTAAAGGATTGATCCTGTTTTTCTAAAGTGATTTTTTAAAAAAGAGGGGGAAAGTATTTTGGAAATTGAGTTTAGTTTGAAAAGTTTGTTTGGTATTTGTAATGTGGCCTTGATAGAAGGAGGTTTTGAAATCTAATATTAAAATGTAATTTTAGGTTGGGTTTTCGTTTTTTTGTTTTTTGATTATGTAATTTTGGATATGGATGTTACTTTTAATTATACATTAATTTGATATCAGTTTCAGCTTTTTGTTTTATATATTGTTCAGAAAATGCCACCCAGAAAGGTCCCAAGAGTTTCTGGTAAGTCATGCCCAGTTTTTGGCCTTTTCTTGAAAAATGCATATCCATCATGGTGATCAGGGTCTATTAGAGGTAGAAAAGTGGCTTGAAGAGGTCAAGCGCGTCTTCAGGGTATTGGGAACCCCAAAAGCTGTCAATGTGCATGCCGTTTTGGGTCTATTTGAAGGTCAAGCTCTGGAATAATGGGAGTTGTTCGGCCTGCCATCACTGCAAGTTGGGATGAAAAGGGATGTCTTTAAATTTATCATCATCTGATGGTTTATACATGAAGAGGGTAAGATGAATAAAATGGAAGGGCTCATGCCTATTCAATACGGCCAATAGATGTTGAAAGCATATGTTGAACATGTCATGGGTCTTTTGTTCTTTTCTATAGAGGTAGCTTCACAGAATTTGGTGAATACTTCTCTCTTCATCAGGGGCATTCATACAGAGAGCAAGGAGTGGGTCCTCCCTTCTAGGGACCATTGTTTTGATAAGCTGGTGGATGAGGCGTTCCAAGCTTAGTCGGTCTCCGGAGTGCATATGGTTGGAAATACAGCATATATAGTTGCTCATAAAGGGTCCCCATCTGGTGAGCAGGGTGTCCTAGTGGGGCCTGTTTTGAAAGAGTCCTATACAGTGGTTCTGGCTTCCATTTCATCAGAACATTCAATGGTGATCCATCAGTGTGGATGTTTAGGGAACACAAATCCATCTTGTCGCATCACTCTGATGACGTGTCATCGTTTGAGGTGTTTAGTTCATCTAGGGAAGTTTTGCATGAAGCATCACCTGAAGAATATGTTGTGACCAGAGGATTCCAGTGCCTTATTGTGAGGTAGGAGATGATTCAGTCATCATATCCCTTCCCACAGGTCTTGGGGTGAAGCTCGCACGCATTCAGGAGTGGTTGGGTGTGTGAATCCTTAGTTTAGTTTTTTTTTCTATGTTGGCGGTGGAACATTCAATGTACTTTTGTTCTTGTTTTTATACAATTAATGTTTTAACATTGTGGTAGGTTCATCGTTTTGTCGTAAAGTTATGAGGGTGTCATTCTATTATAATCCAAGTATTCTTGTTTGTGTGTATGTGGTTTTCTAAATCGTTCGTTTTTCTTAAAAGTATGTTTGGACCTTGTATGGATTGATCTCAGTTTATCTGTGTTCTTTTGAAGAAGTAAGTGCATGTGGAAGACTCGATGTTTGTGGTTATTCTCGAGTTCACTTCTTGGGTCAATTTCGGATCGGGGTTTTTTTTCTAGTGTTGGGGGTTTTTGTTCTGGGTTGAGAGTTCCATGTTTCAACGGAGTTGTAGTTCGGTCATGCTATAGAAGATAGTTTGGATCGGTTGGGAGTTCCTGCGTCGCCCCCCCCTTCCCGGGGTGGTATGTTCGAGTGTTAAATTTCCTAACTAGTTGAGTTCTTATGATGGGGAGAACCTGCTTGTGTTCTCCCAATCTCTTGTACTATGGTTTCTTTTGGTTTCATTCAAGCATGGATTCTTGTTTTGTCTATTGTACAGTCGGGTGACTTTCTGGGGGTAAAAAGTGTCTGTGGTGGGGATAATTATCACACCACAACATTTTAAATTAATTTTCTATTTTATAATTTCTTGTCTTCAAGTTTTCATGCCAAGGTTCAAGCTGGGTCCTGGTTTAAAATTTTGGACGTTCTATAATTTTAGTGGGTTTCGAACCCGTGCGTGGTCACCGCACGATGGACGATAGCTGCGCGGTCGGCCCGAGTGACCTTGCAAATGTTTAATGTTTAAAATAAATAAATTTTAAAGTAAGATGTGTTAAATGTTTAAAAAGTAATAATAATAATAATATTGTGTAGATAATAATAATATTTTATTTATTAAGATTTCATAATAATATTTTTATTATTTAATAATTGTTGTAAATATAATTATTAATAAAATTTTATCAATATTATTATTATTGTTATTATTATTTTAAATATTATTATTTCTATTATTGTTATATTTGTTATTATTATTATTATTAGTTTCCCCTCATTGCGCACATAGCTGCTTCTCACTGCCTCTCTTCTTATACAAACCACCACCTCGCCTAACTGCAAGCGGCCTCCCCTCTGTGCTCTCCCCTTTTCTCCTGCAGCCAACCTCACCCTCGCTCGCTCAAGCTTTGCCCTCTGCTCAAGCAGCAACTACACCCCTTGAAAGTTCACTCTCGCTCCATGCAGCTACGACCAGCCAACCACCGACCTACCCTTCTTTTCTCTGGCCATCTGTGCACCATCCAGCCTCACCCTAACTGCTCTCTGCCACCCGATCTCCCAGAAGCTCCCTACTTCCACTCTGGTCGGCCACATATTTCTCCGACAAGCTCCCCTACTCAGCGCGCCTCTAGCCAGCCTTCTCTAGAGAGCTCTCCTACTCATCATGCTCGTGCGAGTGTGACCCAACCGATCAACCTTCCCGTCTTGGTGCGATTCGACTTAGGCGACCTCCAGTTATGGTGCACGCCCCCTGCTTGTGACCCGCAACCTGGGTTTGTTAGTTTTCCATTCTTTTTGTGTGTTTTTCATCGAGTTTTCAAAATCCTAACATCTCAGGTGTTGTTTGGTGCGTTTTTCTAGTTCTCTTGGGTGTCCAATTGGACCACATGACGTTGTTAGCCCATCTATTGAGGGATTCATGGCTCTTGCTCTTGGTTTGAGGTAGGTAAATCCGTTTTTTTCCATTCTAATTAAGTCCACATAATACATGAGTGTTTATAATTAAATTTTTGACTAATTTATCACCTTCATAATACACTTAGTTAATTTTCCATAGTGTTTTCAAGCTAGTTAGTGTTGTTAAATATAGTTTTGATGTACTTTCTCTGCTCATGTATACCTGTGCTTATGAAAAATTTATTTGTTGGTTGTCAAATGTTATCTTGATAATGTTTTAAGCATGAAAAAAACCTTCAATATACTCGTCAATAGGTTGTGATAGTGTTTCCGGTCGGTTTATTGAATTATTTATTAATTGTTTCTTTTGTTTGTAAATATTTTTATAAATTTTGGGTTCCTTATAAAATTGTTTATAAATTATTTGCAATGTTTATTAAGTTTTTTATAAATTATTTCATATTTTTATAAAATTTTCAATAAACTGTTTGACTTGTTCCTAGAATTGTTTATAAATTATTGGGGTTTGTTCGTGTAATATATATGAAATTTTTTGGTTTGTTTTATAAAATTTCCATCACTTTAGTGTTTTTGAAAGATGTGATGAATATGATTTTGTGTGAGTTTGGAAAGGGATCGATGGTTACAAAAAGAAGGTTGGTGATCTTTCAAATAAGGATGGAGGCTCTTTTCTGTGTTTTCAATGAAATTTTTTAAATGTATTCCTCAAGGTTTTTCTCCATATGGCCTTGAAAAATGCTTTGGTGAGTGAATTTGAAATTATTTCCTCGTTCGACTCTTGGTGTGGGTTTTGGTTAATTTTTTCTTATGGGATCATTGGGCTTTATAAATTTAAAAGTGGTATTGGTAATATTTTTTTGTAAATGTATTTAAACATGTTGAGTTAAAGGCCCATTAGGCACTTTTAACCTAAGGGTAATGTTTGCACTAACTTTTAGAGGAGATTGTGTTTTGGTGAATGTGTATGCTTGGTTGGAAACTTTAAGCATTTTATTAAATGGTTTAAATGTTAAATGGTATGGTGGCCCAGTTGGTACCTTTGTGTGATATGAAATGTACATATATAAATATGGGGAACTTTTATAGGAGTGATATCCAATAAAGAATATCATATATTGGTGTCTTTGTTTGCGTTAGGCAAGTGCAGTGAGAAGAGTCACGCATGCAAGGGCCTCCTACGTACACAATATTATTATAACCACCATGGGTTTATGGGCATCTTTTGGATGATCGAGTGATGATTTTAGATCAACCCTGATTAGATGGGTTGGTACCCCCATGATTGGTTATTAGGCTAGGCGAGCTTTACCACTGAATATGGACAGTTTTAGGGTAGCTAGTAGGTTATAGACTTAGGAGCTTCACCAGACATTAGAATGTGGTTCCGAACCAAGTACGTCCAGGGGTCTTCTGAGGATGCTTATCATCACCCATGGTTACTTAAATATTTTCAATGCGTGTTTACTTTCTGTTGTACTAGTTTATTTCCAGCTTGCACTATTTACCTATTCTACTTAATCCCAGCTTTGGTATCTTTTGTTTTGGATTTTTTTATAAAATGATAAATGGTGTTGGAAATGGTAGGTAGTGTATGTGGGATTTTCTTTTAAATTAGAAAAACATGTTTCTTATTTTAAAATGTGAAAGTCTTTCTTTTATTTTTTGTATTTCAAACTTTTGTTAATGGATTTGTTTTGGGAATGTAGATGTTGGATTTTGTGGTTTATCTTAGAAACCATACTAAGAATTTTTAATGATTACACCTATTTCACCATTTCAATTGCAGGTCCCCTTTGATCAGGTTCTCTTGGATGAGTTTCTCATTATTGGAGCAAGGCCAACCTTTGGTTGGGTGGTGACCTGAAAGCTCACGTGGAGGTATGTGCGGTTTTAATTTCTTTCTATAGCTAGTTTTATTTTTATCATCAGTTTTTATTTATTAATTTAATTGTTTATCTTTTTTTCATGGGAAAAATAATACCCAATGATTAAATTTTGAATCCTGACACATGTTTCCATCCTGTGGGGATTGGGAATGCCCTTCGTTACGTGTCACAGACCGGCTTGGTGACCAATTTAGGGTCGACCTCGGTTGGATCATGACAAATTGGTATCAGAGGAGGCCCTTGTTATTTAGGGCATCATATAGATGGAGATTAGGACTGTTGGGACTCATGATGTAGGTAAGAGAAGGATGTCATGAACCCTCACCTGTTCCAAACCTGGAGTCACCAGGGGTACTCTAGGAATTGAGTCCTTGTCTCATTCTTGTTTGCATTAGATTGATGGATGACAATGCATGAAAGCCAATGTTACATCGTGATTTCATATAGATTAGTGACCCATGTGGCATCTGAGTACATGGTTTATGTCCCTCCTAGTTGTTGACGCTTAAATGGGGCATGGACCACTACCTTGTCACCAGGTTAAGCATGAATACTAGTCCCTCACTCGGATAGTTTGATGCAAGATGAGTGTCATATTGGTTCTGGTTGGTGTAAGTGAACATTTGAAAATGAAAAAAATGGTTATTCAAATAAGAATTAATTCTTTTCAATGGCTCAAAATTTGTGAAATGGGTTTTTAGAACTAGAAGATCTTGGTCTAAATGATTGGAGTTTGCTTGGAAACTAGAAGAGAAATAGTTTGGGTGGAACCATGGGTACTCTTTATGAACGCTTGAACATGTGAGGGGATGCATGGGAAGTGCGTGTTGGTGTGTATGGATGGAAGTCAATAAATACATGTGAAACAGTTCATGGGATTACAAGGGGGTGTACTTGGAATTAAAGGTTTCACATTGGCTTTATAAAGTGATTAAAAAAAGAGTGGAAAATTATTTTGGAAATTGAGTTTGGTTTGAAAACTGGGTTTGGTATTTGAAAAGTTGCATTGAAAGAAGCAGATTTTGGAATCAGAAATGAAAAGGGAATTTTGGGTTGTTTTTTCATTTGTTTGGTTTTTGAGCCATTCATTTTGGCTCAGAATGTTAATTTTAATTATAATTTTATTTGATTTCAGTTTTGGCTTTGTGTTTAATATGTTTTTCAGAAAATGCCACCCAGAAAGTTCCCTAGGATTTCTGATAAGTCATGCCTAGTTTCGGGTCCTTTTCGAAAATTGAATATCCTTTATGGTTATTAGGGTCCGTTAGCGGCAGTGGAGTGTCTTGAAGAGGTTGATTGAATCTTTAGGGTATTGGGAACTCCCGAAACTATTAAAGTGTGTTCCGTTTTGAGGTCTGTTTGAAGGTCCAGCTCTTGAAGAATGGGAGTTGTTCGCCCCACCATGACTAAATGTTGGGATGACATAGGATATCTTTAAATCCATCTTCGTCTGATGGTTTATACCTGAAGAGGTTAAGGAAAAGAAAAGGGAAGAGATCAAGTGTATTCAACAAGGCCAATAGATGACGAAATCATATATTGAAAACTTCAAGGAACTTGTGTCCTTTTCTCTGGAGGTAGTGTCACATGATTTGGTGAATACTTATCAATTCATTAGGTCCTTCTTCCAGAGATCAAGGTGTGGGTCCTCCCTTTTATTGAAAATCATTTTGAGAAGCTAGTGGATGATATATTCCAAACTAAGTTTGTCTCCATAGTGAAAATGGATGGAAATCCAACATATCTCATTGCTTGTTATGGTTCCCAATCTAGCGAGTAGGGTGTTCAAGAGGGACATGTTTTGAAAGATTCCTCTATAGTGGTTCTAGATCCTAGTTTAATGGACCATTCAATGGTGTTCCATCGATGTAGACATTAGGGACATGAAGCCATCTTGTCACATCCCTCTGAAGAAGTGTCATTGTTACGGGTGTTTGGGTCATCTAGAGAAGTTCTGCACGAAGCGTCACGTAAAGAAGATGTTGTGACTGGAGGATTCCAGTGCCTTACTGTGAAGTAGGAGTTTGTTTGGCCATCATAGCCCCATTAATAGGTCTTGGGGTGAATATCACACACAGTCAGGTGTTTCATGGGGTGTGAATCCTTAGTTCGGGTTTTGTGTTCAATGTTAGCGGGAGAACATGTAAAGTCTTATCGATCTTATTTTTCTGCTATTAAAATTTTAATGTTGTTTTAGGTTTATCATTTTGTCATGAAGTTATGATAGTCCCATTATTTTATAATCCAAGAAGTCCTATGTGTGCAGATGTGGTTTTCAGAATTGTGCATTTTTCTTAAAAGTGTGTTCATCCCTTGTATGGGTTGATCTCAGTTTAGCTGTGTTCATTTGGATATGTACGTTCCTTTGGATGAATCAATGTTTGTTGTTATGATCAGGTTCACTACTTGGGTCAAATTCTACTCAGGGGTTTTTCTCAAGTCTTGGGGGGTTTTTGTTCTAGTTTGAGAGTTCCATGTTTCAGTGGAGGTGTTGTTTTCTCATGCTGTAGAAGTTAGTTGGGATCGGTGGGGAGTTTCTGCATCGCTCCCTCTTCATGGGGGGGTATGTTTGAGTGTTAAATTTTCGCACTAGTTGAGTTCTTCTGGTGGGGAGAACCCTCCCATGTTCACTCATTTTCTTGTGTTGTAGTTTATTTTGATTTCATTTAGGCATGAATTCTTGTTTTGTCTATTGTTCGGTTGTGTGACTTTCTAGGGGTAGAAAGTGTCTCTGGTGGGGATAATTGTCACAACCCAAAATTTTAAATTAATTTTTTATTTTATTATTTAATGTATCGGGTTCTCATGCCATGTTTCGGGCTGGGTCCTGGTTTAAAATTTTTGATGTTTAATAATTATAGTGGGTTTCAGACTCATGCGTTTTCACCACGCTGTGGGCTATAACCGCGCGGTCGGCCTGAATGCCCGCATAAATGTCTACTATTTAAAATAATTTTTTTATATTATATAAGATGTGTTAAAGGCTTAAAACGTAATAATAATATTATTACTTTGTATATAATAATAATATGGTTATTATTAAGATTTTTTAATAATATTTTTATTATTTTAAAATTATTGTAAATATAATTATTAATAAATTGTTAATAATAATAATTATAATATTATTATTTCTATTATTTTTATTTTTGGTATTATTATTATTATTATTGGTTTTATTATAATAATCAAAATAATAATAATAACCTAGGTCTACCCACATGCCCCCTCCCCCCCTCGTTTTTTTGTTCGACGCACCACCCAGTAGCCACCCCTCCATACGCACACAACTGCCACTCCCTATCTCTCTCCTCTTGCGCAGCCCACCGTCTCTCCGCACTGCACACTGCCTCCCCTCCGTGCTAACCCCTAAAATCTAATAGCTGACCCTAGCCTCGATGTCACCCACCCCGACCTCGTCCTCCGCTCCGGTAGCAGCCAGACCCCGCCATGCCCTCCTTTTCTCCGACCAACAGTGCACCAACTGGCCTCACCTTCACAGCTCCCTACCACCTAATCACCCCGAATCCTTCCTCTTCCACATCGGCCAATGGTGACTTTCTCTAGTGAGCTTCCCTGCTCAACATGCCTCTGGCCGGCCTGCTCCAGTGAGCTCTCTAGCTCAGCACGCTCCGGCCTACATGACCCAACCCAACAAACTTCCCATATTGGTGCAATTCAACTTCGGTGGTCTCCCTTTCCGGCGCATGCCCCCTACTCACGAACCATGGCTTAGGTATGTTCATTTTCCATTATTTTTGGGAATGTTTCTTTGAGTTGGACAAATCCAAAAATATCGGGTGTTGTTTGATGTGTTTTTCTATTTTTTAGGTGTGCAATTGGACTGTGGGACGTTGTAAACCCATCTTTTGAGGGTTTCATTGCACCTGCTCTTGGTTTGAGGTAGGGGAATCTATTTTTTCCTTTCCGATTAAGTCCAATTAATACTTGGGTATTTTTAATTGAATTTTTGACATAGTTCTCACATTTGAAATACATTTAGTTAATATTCTATAGTGTTTTCAAGCTATTTGGTCTTGTTAAAAATTGTTTTTAAGTACTTTCTATGGTTGTGTTTTTGTGTGATTAAGAAAAATGTATTTTATGGATGTCAAATGATGTTTTGATAAATTTTTAAGCATAACACACACCTTAGATATACTCTTCAATAGGTTGTAATATTGTTTTCAGCCCGTTTGTTGAATTTTTTATATATTTTTTCGTTTGTTTGTAAATAATTTTACGAAATTGTGGGTTCGTTTTAAAATTGTTTATAATTTATTTTTTATGTTTATTAAATTATTTATAAATTACGTCATCTGTTTATAAATAATAATAAACAGTTTGACTTGTTCCTAAAATCATTTATGAATTATTTGTATTTTTCATGTAATAGCTATGAAAATTTTCTATTTCTTTTATAAAATTTCCATCACATTAATGTTTTTGAAATACGAGATGAATATGATTTGGCGTGAGTTTGGAAGGGGATTTAGGGTTTCTAATAAGAAGGTTGGTGTTCTTTCAAATAAGGAGGGAGGTTTCTTTTTGTGTTTTCAAAGGAATGGTTTAAATGTATTCCTCATGGTTTTAGTCCATTTGGCCTTGAAAAATGCTTTGGTGTGTTCGTATGAAATTGTGTGCCTGCTCGGCTCATGGCTTGTGTTTTGGTGAATGTTTTCTTAAGGGATCATTAGGATTTGTAAATTTAAATGTGGTATTGGTATGATGTTTTGGGTAAATATATTTAAACATGTTGAGTTAAAGGCATGTTTTTGAACTTTTAACCCATGGGTGATTTTGTGATAACTTTTAAATGAGATTGTGTTTTGGTGAAAATGTTCACCTGGTTGGAAACAATGATCATTTTATGAAATGGATTAAATATTAAATGGTATGGTGGAATGGTTGGCACCTTCGTGTTATATGAAATGTATGTATATAAATATGGGGAACCTTTATAAGGGGGATATCCCTTTCGGGTTATCATATATTGGTGTTTGTGTTTAGGATAGGGAAGTGTGGTGAGATGAGTTACGCGTACGAGGGACTCATACATAGTATTATTATAACCACCATGTGTTCCTGGGTGTCTTTTAGAGGATTAGAAGATAGTTGCTGATAAAACCCTATAAGATGGGTTCGTACCACCTGGATTAGTTGTTAGAATAACCCATGGTTACATAATTATTTTCATTGCTTGTTTACTTTCCGTTGTTCTAGTTTATTTCTGGCTTGTACAATTTACCTGTTCTACTTTCACCCAGCTTTGGTATCTTTTGTTTTGGGTTTTGTTTATAAAATGAAAAATAGTGTTGGAAATTTTAGGTAGTGTATGTGGGATTTTCTTTTAAATGAGAAAAACATGTTTCTTATTTTAAAATGTGAAAGCCTCACATTTATTTTCTTATTTCAAACTTGTGTTGATGGATTGTTTCGGGAAATGAGACATTCAATTCTGTAGTTTATCATGGAAACCCTACTGATCCTTTTTAATGCCCACACCTATTTTATAATATCAGTTGAAGGTCCCCTTTTCTTAGGTTCTCTTGGCCGAGTTTCTCATTATTGGAGAATGGTCAGCCTTTGTATAGGTTGTGACTTGGAAGGTCACGTGGATGTATGTGTGGTTTTACATTGTTTTCACTGATAGTTTTATTTTTATTGTCAGTTTTTATTTATTTATTTATTTTTTTATCTTTTGTTCATGGTCTAAATAATTCCCAACAGTTAAATTTTGAGGTCCGACACTAGTTTTCAACCCAGGGGAATTAGGAATGCGTTTCAGGACATGTTGCAGACCAACTTGAGTGATCGGTTCAGGGTCAACCCAAGTTGGTTCGTGACAGAGTGTGCACAAAGTAGGCACATGGGATTCCAAACCGTGCAACCTAACCGTGCGACGTACAATTTTCAATCTTTAAAATTTGTATCTAATATTAATTAATTCATTTTAACCAAATTTTTTCTCTATTCTCTGCATAACCAGAGTTCGTTTTTATACCAGACTTGTGAGAAGATCACCTACAATCCGATAGTGATCCTTAGCTGAATTAAAGTGCATTTAAGGCTCAGATTCATTAGTAAGTACTCTTTTTCCTCTTTATTCTTATATAAAAGGTTATTTTCATTATTGGAACCTTATATTTATTATTTTATGGATAGATATTCGTGTTACAAATGGTTTTTTGGTGAAATCATGTAGGATCATGTGAAGGGAATGTGCGTTGTGGTTATCTCATGAAGGCTCGTAGTGTTATTCTTCATTTTCTCTAATGTTTGTGAAGTAGGTGTCTCCTCTGTTATCTCTATTAAATTTATAACTTAAATTATTAGTTTTACTTAAATTATTTTATTGATATGAGGATAAAATCCTTATCTTATTCTTTTTCAAAAAACATTTTTTTTATTATGGATTGGACATTGTGGAAACTGTGGAAAATGATTTGTTTTTTGGAACATATATGGATATAATTTTAAAATTATAATTTTAAATTATTTTTTTCTTTGACACATGTAATTTTTTTTCAAAATACTTTAAAATAAGGGATTTGTTTTTGTAAAATGGTTAATTTGGTTTTTGGTAAAATTTGTGGTATGATTTTGGAATAATCAGTTTGGTGTGTGTTGTGTTTGATGGATTATACTCAGGAAGTACCACCATCAATGTAGGAAAAATTATGGACATGAAGGCACACCATCAATGGTAACAACATTATTGAGTGTGTGTGGATGGTTGTGTGTGTGGACATGGAATGGGTTTGAAAAATAAATTGAGAAATGAATTAAAGACCATGTTTTTATTTTCTCAAAGGAAAATTATTAATGTATTTTATATTTACTATTTTTAATGCTTAAAACTAATTTATATAAATTTTTATAACATGATTTTTCATAGTGGCATGATTTGTGAAGTCATTAGAGAATTCCTACCAAGTTTAGACTAACCCCCTACATGGGTAATGTTGTGCATTCAAAAATACCATATATTGAGACATAGGTAAAGGAAAGATATCTCAGTTATTTAGTGGTGATTCTTGATACCATTGGATTGGATTGTGGAGTTGGATCTTGGAGAGGGTTTATTGTTTCTTATTTATGTAACAAGAGAGTTTTATGTTTTCTGGTCCCTCAGTTCACTTCTAGTATATCTTTTAGTTTCTTCCTATACTCTTATATGGTCTTTATTTGTCTGTTATGATTTCAGTTGTATTTCATAATCATGCATCATATATAGTGTTCATTGTTTATTAATAATTTAGTTTTGGTGTTTTATATTCCAAAGGTAAATTCATCCCCTAATTTTTTTTGAGGTTCAAGGTATTTATTTTCATCTTTTGGTGTCTCAGTGAAGTCACCTAAGGCCTGGTAGCACACTCGTCACTCCTCCAGACAATGAGGAGGGGTGGGATGTTAAATAATGTCTATAGCATATGTGATTAATGAATTGAAATATGTCAAATTTTCATTCAAAAAAGTAAAAATGAAATTTAGAAATAGAAATAATTCTTGTAATAAATCCAAATAAAATTAGAAGAATATAAGTATCTTCTTTTAGTTTACATATTATCGTCTAATTTTTATATAATTTATTAAACATAATTAAAATTTAAAAAATGTATTTTAAATGTTTCTTTAAAATCTTATAAATGTCAATTGGAAGAAATAAGATGATTTACAATCTTAGTGTGACTTGGAGGATTGGGGTATCAGGCATGAATTGCATCTTGTGTTTATGAGTGATAATAAATGGAATGTTCTATGTTCTTCTCATTTGATGAAACCTTTAAAAAATTATTTATATAAGTACTAGATATTATAAATGTTTTTGATGGCTATTCCAGAAAAATTTCTAAATAGGTCAACAAAAGAGAGTTGAAGATGGAATATTTGATGACTCATGATTATTACATCCTTCTTCATGAGTTGATTCAAAAAATAGCATCTATTATCCAATAATTTAATGGTGTAAATGATTTAATTGTGAAATTTTATAGTGATATTTGTGATAAACAAATTTCCAAGTATTTCTTGCAAAAAATGTAGGAAGATGCACCATTAATTTTGTGTGAGTCAGAGAAAATTTCCCTCTATCATTCTCACATGCATACTGCATCTAACTATCCTTCTTCTAACAAAAAAACGTCTTGTAAGACCTATAACATTTCATTGGATTTATCAAACAGAAAGAAATATATACACCTTGAATTGTTATGATCGGGACAAGAATCATCCTAAAGTTTCCATTGTGAATGGTTACTTGCAAAAAGATTATATGGATTTATACTCAATGTATTTTTTTTATGTGACCAAAATACATAACCAACCAATCATAAATGAATAAGATTAGTATGAGAAAATTGAATCCAGTTTTCCATCACTTCCCTAAATAGGAATATTTATTTAATCTTATAAATTTGGTACATTATGCCTTCAAAAGTGTGAGATGGCACGCCACATAGTCTTATTTGAATGAAATTTGTTTAATGACTACATCAAGTAAGTAAATTGAAATTATATATGTTTTCTCATCCCATGTAAATGTACATATGTGTTAAATCGTTTCTATATTTTTATGTCTGGAACATAAACCAATTATTAATAGAATTCATCAATCATTAAATTTTAGATAGATAGGGAATTTTCATAAAAAAAGTTTTTGCTAGGTTGAAATTGAAGTTAGAATTATTACTGCAATAAATTAAAATAATAATATTGATTTATTTTTAATATTTCATTTATATTTCATTTATTGATTTTACCAATAGACTATGTCTCTTAATAAATATGTGATTTTTATTTTTCTCCTAATTTTTTTGTGATTGAAAATTAATTATGATCAATGAGAACAAATTTATTATCATTGAATGAGTAGTGAACATGAGAACACAAGATGATGGTGTTACACTAACTAGTGAAACATTTTTTTTATGAAAATTAATTAAATAGTATGTCTTGATATAAAAATGTATCTTATTATGGAGTTGTTGAGAAAATACTAATATTGGGTTATTTCCCTCATTGTCATGCCACTATGATTAACTTCATGTTGATTTATTAAATGGTGAGACATTGAAAATTTATTGATGATATTTGATTTTGAGTTATTGACATGACACACATTATTTCTATCATTAATCCATATATTTTTGGCATCATTAGTGAAATATATTTTTTATGTGAAAGATCATCTGAGATCTAAATTTTGGGTCATTAATGAAGTAATTCCAATACATATTTTTTATGATGATGGGGATTTAATTTACACCATCACTACCCCCATTGACATTGATAAGTTTATTACATATGATGAATCAAATAGTTTAATTTTCTGATTTGATTTAGAACCTGAAGTTATGGTGGGTGATATGTAGAATCAACAAAATGTGTTCTCAGTTTTCTTACTTTTTCATGAATTTGGGTTTTCAGGTTGGTATTATCCAAATTTATTAAACGTAGGTTTAAATTATATAGTATCATAATTGATCATAAATTGAATTTTCAATATAAAGTTGATGGAGTTTTAATTTAATTACATATTATAATATTGAATTGAACTATATTAGAACCTAACAGAAAAAAAACTGAAATAATCCTATTTGAACAAAAAACCAGATGAATTGAACTAAAACAAATTAAACTAATTATAGTGAAAAACAATATTAATTAATATGAATTAAATAATGAAGAAAATAGCCAAATTTCCAAATGACCTAACCCAAAAATATGACCTAAATGACCAAACCCAAAAAATTGTCAAATGATCTAATAAAATAACCAAAATTAACTGAATAACATATCCAAAACTAACTTTGGTTGAATTGAAAATATAAGAATAAAAATATACCATACCCATGATTAACATGATAATGAGAATGTTTTTATTTTTTTATGATAATAGATTTATGTTTTAGTCTTTTAGTCATCAAATATGATATTATTATGATATTTCACTACCTATATTTTATTTAGATTAATGTTTGGTATCCCTTAATTAGGTCACATCACCTATTATTTATTATGTATAATATATATTACTTACATATAGTTTTTTTATTGAATGGTTTCAAAACAATAAATTTTTTTGGATTATGAATGTGAAACACATCCCATTATAGGCGGTGTACGGAAATAATTGATTTGAAAACAAAAGTGAAAGACACAAGTTTGAATTGTGTATCAGGGGAACTTGGTGTACTTTGTTGGGGGGATGGAATTGGGGAAAGAACACTAGGAATAATATGTTTTTTATATAAAGGATAAATAATTAGAACACTAATTGGAATTTTTTTAGTTAGGTAGATGCTTACAAGAGTAGACTCTTAGCCAATAGGCCCATTTTTCTTGGGTAATGTGCACACCAGGTATCCCTTGATCATAAATATTGTGTAAGGATCCTTGCTATATCAGACCTAAACTATCCTATAATTTACATTCCATGATGTTTTCTTTTGTGAAATTTTTATTTTTTCATTTATGGGACATTTTAAATTATTGAAATGTTCATTAGTACTTAAATTTCTAAAAAATATTTTATAAAATGTTTTGGGAATGGGGTAGACTTCCATATTTACTGGAAACCAGGAAAATAGTCTTTCATGTATGGTTTGATATTAAATGAGCATTAATGGTTTATCATATAATGAGTGCTTATAGAACACATGGTGGGATTCTACTGGGATAGTTTTCCCACACTATACACATACCTTTGGGTGTATGTTGGATATTATTTTATCTAACATCAGTAAAGGAAATGTGCCTTATGAAGGATACATGTATTCATCTTAGTGGTTTGTGAGAGATTGGTGGTGAAATGGTGGGATATTAAATCAAGTATCACATAGAGATGGGTTTCTATCTTTTTAGGTACTTTTCTTTCATTATTATGGTTTGGTTTATACTATTCCTTATACGCTTTTGAATTTTGCTATTGGAATTTGGTTTAGTATTCCCTCTCTCTATTATATATGAATTTACTATTTCCCATAGTTATATACTGATAGAATAAACTATTCCCAAAGGTAGTTATTGATCACATGATCATTTTATCAGCCCATGGGGACCAAGAACACTCTTTGGGTCTTTCCATGGGCCATATCAGATAATATTTTTAGTAGGGATGTGAGATTCACTCTTATCCTAACATTTAGAAATTTAAAAAACATGGAAAATTATTTTCAAAAAAATGACTGAAAAAAATAAAAAAAATCAAGACAGTGTTCATAATTCATTGTATTCATTACATCATGACCATTACTTTGATTTTTGGGAAATGTGTGTTGTAACTTTGAGATGGTAAAACTTCATTGAAGTGTTTATTTTTGAGTATCATGAATTGTGATTTATAGTTAAACACCCTCTTTTACCATTGATATTTAAAAAAAATTATCCAACAAAATGAGTCCATGGAGTCATTATAACCTTAATTAATATCCTAATAATTATTTGTGATTTATGTCTCTATGGGGTAGAGAAGGTAGGTTATTTTCAAGCCTTTAAAAAAACATCATGTACTCAGTGTATGGTCATAAATGTAATTCATTTTTTCCATAATTGATGAGAGAAAAGAATTATCTTTGGGGTAGATTACAAATTGGAATGATTAATGATAATAAATTATGAGATGTGAAAGAGTCAAAGAATAAGTTTTACCAATTTCCAATGATATAATGTAAAATACTTGTGTTGTTTGATTTTTTAAAAAGTGTGAAATTGAAATAATATTTTACATGGAACTTGAAAATTTTATCTTCCGATTGATCATCATTTGATTTTATTACATTGAAATTTATATAGTGATATCATGGTTTCCATTTTCAATTTATTATTTTGGTTCAATTCATGAGTAAATTCATGAGTTCAAGTATGGAGAAGTTGATGTCCTTATTTTTTAGAAATGTGTTTTAATTATTAATAATTAAATTAATCCCTTTTAAATTATTATTCCTAATTACTTCATTGTTTTATCATTTTATGGGTATTTATAATTTCAATTTTCATTTTGGGAAAAATAATATTTTTATGACCATATTTGAATGATATTTTTTAATGTAAATTCTTTTAAAAGATGAGAAAAATTGGACCTTAAACCTGGACAAAGATAATTTCTCAAACCAATATGCAGAGGGACCAATACAATAATTTATAGGAATGAGTTAGTGCATAGGAAATTCGAGAGGATCATAAAGTTAATAGAGGGTGGGTTTATGTCTGATGGACTCGTACATATAGTAATGGCTCTGGGAGGTTTTTTATTGTACTGAGAACCCATCCCTAGGGGGAGCATCTGAGCTAGGGATGCAACATCTTCATTGATATAGCACTACCCTCCCATGTGCACATCCAATATGGGAATACAATTACATGAAAAATGTACACTTTGTACAAAGTGACATCATCTCATTTCAACTCTTATGTGCCTCCTCTTGGAAACATTCACTGCCACCTCTCTTACCACCCAAATTCTCTTTCCATAGTTGATTCACACTAGAAACCTCCATAGATGCTACTATCGAGATCAAGATCAAGCTAAAAATCCAGGGCTATGTACTAGGAACACCATGAATGATATTTTGGTACTTATAAAATCCCAATGGAACTACTTTTAATAAAACAAGAATCCCCCACATGGAATTATGAATGTTACTCTATAGTGAGGCTCTTTCTGGGGAGCAAGTATGCTTAAAAATGAAAATGGTGATTGAGATTCCTTTCTTCATTTGATCTACTTATGGGGAGTGCCATATATCATTTCCCTTCTTCTATTAAGATTATTTTATCACTTAATTATGATTTATGATACCATCAAACCTGGATCTAATTCCAGTTTCCATCAGCTTGCATCCACATAGACCTTGAAGAATGCACTAGTCCTGTCTCCATGCTAATTGAATCAGAAATCCTGCATCTATGATCATGTGGAAGTGGTGTGCCTCCATTGAGTCTGACTGAATAGAAATGCCACACAAAACTATCGGTGATGACTTTATACATGAATAAATTACCCAGTCAAAGACATTAATCATAAGTTGGATTTTTTTTTTCTATATAGGTATGATCATGAAGAAGTGTGGGGTTTAATATCCTCTTTGCACTAGTAATGTTGATTTGAGCTATTCAACTCTAGATGTAAGTTTTTTTTTCATAAAAGAAGATTCACGAAATTGTGTGATTCCATTGAGAACTGAGAATAGGGGATGCTGAGACAAATGAAAATGGGTTGATTAATATTGATAACAGGACTATGATGTGGCTGTGTTTGATGACTTTAGGATGGAAAATAAATCAAAATACAAGAGTGGAAGGAAATGATATTTTAGAGTAAATTTTGATGGTTTATAAAATAAATATGGGAATTTGGATGAATAAGATACTAGGACCTCTTGTCCGATGTTTTCAGAACCTGAGATGAATACCCAAACATGTTTCATGATTAGTTTTTACTAAGATTAATGAATTGGTTCATTCGATCATACAATAAATGTAACACCCCAGGTAAATAAAGAATATGAAATTTTTATATTTATCCCTATTTGTGGAAAAAATTTCAATATTAATTTAAATGGAATGCTATGCTCGATGGCTTACCCAATACGCAACAACGAGTTCCTTTGAAATCATACATTGCACTCTAATAATAAAATAATATTATTTTAAATGTTAGTTAACGCCTAGTCGTTTTATTGACAGGAATGAATATAAATAACTAAAATATGATTATATATGTTTTTAAATGTTTTTACATTTATCCAATAAAAGATAAAGGCTTAAAATACGAAAAGAATTCAATTTTAGGCATATATGCCCTAGTTTTCACTAAAAATTCACTTATGGCCTTTTGATGGTGAACCGTCATTAAATATAGTTTTGTTCACTCTTATACATTATATTGGACCAAATAAAACTCTTCTTAAGAATTGGGACATCTAAATTTACTTTGTGTAAATTTTTGGTATCTTTCAGATAAAGTTCATTTTTTTAATGAATAGTGTAAAATGTTGTATTTTAATTCAAAACATCTTTCTAATCTAATTTATTTATATGATTAGATTATCTTATGAATTGGTTTTAAAGTGAAATTAAAATATTTTTTTACCATTAAATCCAATATTGGTCGTTGGAATTAATTTCACTTTGAAATCAGACTTAAACTAGTGTCAATCTTTTGATACTTATTGTTTCATAAAAACACGATATTTGCTCTGACAGCGGGAATTAATTATTAAATTAATTAATGTGACTTATATGTTTTGAATTTTGTAAAATATAATTAATTTTTGAATTTGGAAAATCAAATATAGCTTAGGGTGAATTTTTTGGATTTTTCTGAAAAACGTCAATTTTTGATGAATAGTGAAACCACTAAGTGGTACTTATAAAAACTGATTTTTCCGTTGAAATGAAATTTTGCCATCTTTGTGTTTTGAATTTCAAAAATCCGACATACATGGTTGTAATTAAGAAGTAAAATGTGGTTCAATGGGATAAAAATAATTTTTTTGGTGAATAGAAACTTATTATGTTTTAATCGCGATTAGAGGTAATTAGTATAGTTTATGGTAAGAATAATGTTTTAATAAACTGAAATGACCTATAAACATGTCCTACCCTCATTGGATGTGTCATGGCCGACCAAGAAAATCCATGGGTCAACTTGGGGGCACCATGGAGCCACTTTGGTTGGAAAATGACATAAATATCTTTTTATTTAATGTTAAAGTAAAAATGACACAAACATGAGATGTTTTACTAAAACAATTTTTATATGGAGTTATACAAGTCAAATTTTTGACTATAAATAGTAATTTGAAATATAAAATGATTTCCTACATCATAGTATTTTTTTAATAATTTTTAGACATTAAATAAACTAAATTATTTATGACATCATGATGATGCAACGATGACCTCATTATTTAATGATTTAAATAAAATGGAAAGATAATGTAATATCTAAAACCTACACATGTACAAAACCTATTGTATGAGTGGATTTCGAACCCTTATCACCTTAGCCTCGAAATAAATCAATGTGGGACCTTTAAAATCCGAAACGCTTTTGAAAATAAAGTAACATTTTGTAACTTGACAAGAGTGCCCCTCCTCTCCTCTTATAAAAAGTTGTCACCTCTACCTCCTTACCCACACTCCCAAAGCCTTTGGCTCGGCCAAACCCTGCCCATTTTGTCTCTCCACTTACCTCTTTTACTCCTTGAAGCCTCACTTTGGGCAGAAGTCTTCCCAAGGAATCCTTTGAGCTCAAACCAAAGGGAGTTACCCGATTTTAAGGTAATGTCTTCACTTGTGTCCTTTTGTTTTATTTTTCTTATCTAACCCCCTAAACTCTTTTTATTAATTTATTTTGTAAAAAATAAAGTATATTAAATATACTAGGATGTTTTTATAAGAAGTATTCGAGCTACACTTACACACACCTACATCTAATGGTTAAATAACATACTGTTTCTGTGGATGGCGAATTTCTGCCTCACGAAACGATGATTGTTCAACATTCTTCTAACACCTTCAAAGGTGGCCATTAATATGACACTATATTTATATATGATATATAATATGTTTATGTTTTAGTTAAGCTTCTGTATTTTTCATTTATGGCATACCTTTATGGTTTCCATTATGGGTAAACGCGATATCTTCATTTAAGGAAGTGCGGACTACCTCCCCCTCAAAGTGATTTGATTCGTTAATACCATATGTGGTACGTATAAAGGATATATTTAATGATATTATATATTATACAATAATGGAATTAAAATACTATTATGTATCATTATGTTTTAATTCCATTAAATATGAAATAGAAATGGAAGTAGCGTTCATGCGTACGTACGACTTACTATCTCCATGAACGGTACATTTCATTTCTTATCTCAAAATGTTATGTAATATTATAAGTACATATATATAATGGATATATATGTAATATATTACATCTAAATTATGGATATAATTCTGGAATTATAACATATATATATCTCTCTCATTTTGTTTTAATTCCATTAAGATGACAAAAATGAAAATAGCGTTCATGTGTACGTACGGCCTACCGTCTCCATGAACGGTGCTTTTCGTTTTTTATCTCCAAATGATATGGAATAGTATAAAATGAATATTTACTGGATATATATATGATATTTTAATCATTAATACTATTCTGTAAATTATTTACTTATAACTACATGGGCAATCTTTTTTCAAACAAGTTCATTTTTGACTCATGTACCAAACATCGGCAAAAACGTCTGATATGAACTAACATTATTAAAAAATTATTATAACATTATAATATGTGATATGAACTGAATAATAATCTCTAAAGGAGTTACTTAGTAAATTATTAATTGACCAATGTTTATTATTCAGGATTATAAAGAAACGAACAAGACAAGTTGGACTTGAGGTAAGGGATCCTGCTCCACTCTTTATTTTTAAGTACACTCTTTTAAGTCATTTCTTTTAAAGCTCATATTTCTTGTTATTGGGATGTTATTTTACTGTAATTTTAATGTTCATGTGATGAGAGACCCTATTATCTCTCATCAATCCATTTTGGAAGTTTTGAGTGGCGCCGTTAGGCTGCCGAATTTTTGTAAGAGATCTAACCTCTCTATTTATTTTTAAGTACTCTCCATTATGTCACTTCTTTTAAGCTCATCTTTGTTATGTTGGGTTATGTTATTTTATATTACTCTTTCTATAAACTTTAAGTTAATATGATGAGATACCCTATTTGATCTCATCAATCCATTTTTGTATGTTTTATGTGGCGCCGTTAGGCTGCCGAGTTTTCGTAAGGGATTTTTCATCTGACTTTTATTCCCGTGAGATTTATGCTACTTTTTCCACAATTTACTTTGAGAGGTGTATGTACTTCCCATTATTCTACTCTTTGTGTAATATAATTTCGTTTATGAGTATTTACATCAATGATGTATTGTCCTTCTTTCATGGGGTGTATGTTTTGAAAGATACCCAAGTCGGTAAGGGAACCTTTCACCCTCCTCTTTTTAAAAGACTTATTTTGTTGGGTATTTTAATTTACATATTGTTATGTTGGGATATGTTCTCATATATCCTTATTGATGTAAATTTTATGTCCAAGTGATGATATACACTTTTTATCTCTCATCAACTCATTTTGATGTGACATCGTTAGGCTGTCAAGGGAACTTCTTAACCCAATTTCGATTTCTTTGGGTTCAACATGTAGTTATTGAATATGTCATCCTTTGAATATGTGTAAATGACCTTTGATTATTTTACACTTAATATCCACTTATATTTGGTGTATTCGTTTGTCACACATAATTATGTAATTGATTTATCCTTAAACCAAGGATACCGTCTTTGTATGGGACTTCATCTCAATCTCCTTTCATTGAGGCATATTTTATTTTTATACACAACCTTATTTTATACGGTGTACAAACCCCTTTGAATTTTATGTTTATCCAAAAGGAATATTTCTTTATACGAAGCGTTTTACTAAACGACAAAAGGGAATGTTTTTTGTCATACGTATGCGGCGACAACGACTTCTCCACCGCCGTGACCATTATTTGAATTTCGGCTTCCTCTACAAGCCATACCTTTTTTTAAAAGAAAAATAAAAACCATGTTTTCTTTTATTTTGGTATTGAAAATGGTTTTCATAATGTTTTTATATCAATGTGCTGTATTGATATCTTGTGATTGAAAGGTGGAAATGTTATGTTTCCTTTATGCATGTTTTATGTGAAACGATTATGTTGAGGTTCTTGGGCATTATTATGAAGACGGGTGGTTCCGTCATAAACTAAGGGCGGGTGAGCCCGATATAGCTCTCCAATGCATTGGGTTACATGAAGGAGTGAAATGTTAAGGTTTCTCCGAAGAGATTTAGGGAATATACTATTGTGGGTATTCCAAACGTAACCAAGAGGGTTACTCCCTACGTAAGAATGTTATGAATGCCTCAAGTTACCTTTTATGTCTTATGATTTCTATGATTTATTCATGATTTGATGAGGTATGTTAAAGTACCTATGTTTTATGGGTAAAGTATGATTTCATTCTTATGTATATATGAACTCATGTTTCCATTCCATATTTTTATAACCCTTACTGAGCTTTTTATGCTCATCCCAAGTTTTTGAAATGTTTTTCACAGGTCAAGGGAAAGGTACATGATGTGATGATAGTGTCAAGGATGTCTCAAGAAAGAATCCATGTTTTATTTTAAATATGTTTCCATTGATGGGAAGAATGAATACTATCTTTTATGTAACCACTTTGTTTAAATGTGGAATGTAATGCAAGTTTCATGATCTAATTCTCTAAAAATCTAAAACCGAAAAGATCCTCAATGAGTAATCTTGTAATAACTCAAGATTAAGTAAGGTTTAAGGCTGGGGCCTTATAGTTGGTATCAGAGGTCGGTTTAGATAACTTTAGAGGTTAGGGTATTCTTTAAGCATAAGTGGCATTACCATATTGGCTAGGATTTTAGAAAGTGTCATAGTGTTTAGATAAAGTGAATGAGTAAGTATATCTTAGTGTTTATCTTACTCATTAGTAAATGATGGTTATGTTGATATACTCACACTGACCTTTTTGGTTTTAGTAAATGGCTAGATCTAGCAGGCACCAAAGTGACAATTGGTTTGAAGGAAACTGTGGTGGTTCTCTGATTAAGAGACTAGATGAAATGGGTTATTCAATGAGGAAACTCGTGGTTGTTCTAAACCAACTATCAAGGAGTCATGATCAACCACTTGAACCTTGGTATGTTCTATAATGCATCATGTACGAGATGACCAATCGATGTGGAAGTTCAGTTAATAATTATAAAGGTAACCATTTGGGTATATATGATCCATACTTTTGAGGTAATTATGGGTTACTATATGTGAAAGTCATGAGATAAAATTGAGGTTAAATTATGTTATGGTTGGTTTTTATGATTTTATCCCTTTTTGGGGAATTATTTGAGAATGATATAGTTTTGGAAAAAGGACAACACATAGACTGTGTGACTACCCGTCGCGTCAGACAAAGCTGCGGGAATCGAACCCACAACCAAAGTGCGACTGGTATTTATCGCCTAACACTCGACTACGTGAAGTACCTGGTTAGTTTGACTGATTCTTTTTAGTTATATGATTTTATGAATTAAGAGTAAGTTGATTTTGGGTTATTTATGAAAATGATTAACCTATCATGGAGGATATGTGATTAGGTTAATTATTTTTCAATACGATACTTTAGGAGCAACTGATGTTGTTTGGAGATAAATGTTACGATTTAACTTGGAAGACTATGTGACTAAATCCTTCAAATATTTGCATTTCAATCATAGATTTGTTTACTTTGAAGAATTTTATGGACAAATTTTTTATCGGATGGTCCTCGTTGAACTTTGGGTTTTGTTGGACAAATTTTGGAGATTAAGCATAGATTTTCTTTTTAAAGGGTTATCCTTTTCTGGATTATCTGACCTTGTAATAACCTTTTTGGTTTTGGTTTTGGTTAAGGGATAAGGATATGGGAAGTATATAGTTCTCTTTGGTGGATTAGGTGATTCTCTAGAAGTTGATTATAGTACTCTTAATGTGAACAAGTCTTCCTAAATACTCGTCTTTTGGAGAAAATATGAGTTTGTGTAAGGAATCTAATAAAAGTTGAAAGTAAACATGATAAGTGATTATGTTTCCTTATGAATAAATTCCTCAAAAAAAAGTAACTTAAAACAAAAATGTTGTCTATTAACGTTTCCTATTGGGAAATCGAATACTATTTAACCCATCAGAAGTTTGTGATTTTCTTGTTGTTAACTTTCTCCTAAACATGTTTTCTATCACTCTCCATCAGAACATGACCCTTTGCTTTTTCTTCCATGTCCATGTTTTTCTACATGAAATCCTAGTATGGGTTAACTCGGGTGACCTCTGTACTTATCTTCCTTTATTTTAAAGTGATTGTTTTACTGACTCTTGTTCCGATGTGGGACTTTCAAGGATGTTTTCGAGCCCAATTTTAAAATTGCGAGGACGCAATTCCCAAAAGGGGGGAAGGATGTAACACACCAGGTAAATAATGAATATGAAATTTTTATATTTATCCCTATTTGTGGAAAAAATGTCAATATTAATTTAAATGGAATGCTATGCTTGATGGCTTACCCAATACGCAACAACGAGTTCCTTTGAAATCATACGTTGCACTCTAATAATAAAATAATATTATTTTAAATGTTAGTTAATGCCTAGCCGTTGTATTGACAGGAATGAATATAAATAACTAAAATATGATTATATATGTTTTGAAATGTTTTTACATTTATCCAATAAAATATAAAGACTTAAAATACGGAAAGAATTCAATTTTAGGCGTATATGCCCTAGTTTTCATTAAAGGTTCACTTATCGCCTTTTGATGGCGAACCGTCATTAAATATAGTTTTGTTCACTCTTATACATTATATTGGACCAAATAAAAATCTTCTTAAGAATTGGGACATCAAAATTTACTTTGTGTAAATTTTTGGTATCTTTCCGATAAAGTTCATTTTTTTAATGAATAGTGTAAAATGTTTTATTTTAATTCAAAACCTCTTTTTAATCTAATTTATTTATATGATTAGATTATCTTTTTAATTGGTTTTAAAGTTAAATTAGAATATATGTTTACCATTAAATCCAATAGTGGTCATTGGAATTAATTTCACTTTGAAATCAGACTTAAACTAGTGTTAATCTTTTGATACTTATTGTTTCATAAAAACACGCTATTTGCTCTGACAGTGGGAATTAATTATTAAATTAATTAATGTGACTTATATGATTTGTATTTTGTAAAATAAACTTCATCTTTGAATTCGGAATATCAAATATAGCTTAGGGTGAATTTTTTGGATTTTTCTGAAAAACTTCAATTTTTGATGAATAGTGAAACCACTAAGTGGTACTTATAAAAACTGATTTTTCTGTTTAAATGAAATTTTGCCATATTTGTGTTTTGAATTTCAAAAGTCCGACATGCATGGATGTCATTAAGAAGTAAAATGTGGTTCAATGGGATAAAAATAATTTTTTGGTGAATAGTAACTTATAATGTTTTAATCGCGATTAGAGGTAATTAGTGTAGTTTATGGTAAGAATAATGTTTTAATAAACTAAAATGACCTAGAAACATGTCCTACCCTCATTTTATGTGTCATGGCCGACCAAGACAATCCATGGGTCAACTTGGGGGCCCCATGGAGCAACTTTGGTTGGAAAATGACATAAATATCTTTTTATTTAATGTTAAAGTAAAAATGACACAAACATGAGATGTTTTACTAAAACAATTTTTACATGGGGTTATAAAAGTCATATTTTTGACTATAAATAGTAATTGGAAATCTAAAAATCTTTCCTACATCATAGTATTTGTTTTATAATTTTTATACATTATATAAATTAAATTATTTATGACATCATGATGATGCAGCGATGACCTCATTATTTAACGATTTAAATAAAATGGAAATATAATGTAATATCTAAGACCTAAACATGTCCAAAACCTATTGGATGAGTGGATTTCGAACCCTTATCACCTTATCCTAGAACTAAAACAATGTGAGACCTTTAAAATCCGAAACACTTTTGAAAATAAAGTAACATTTTGATACTTTACAAGAGTGCCCCTCCTCTCCTCTTATAAAAGGCCCCCACCTCTACCCCCTTACCCACACTCACAAAGCCTTTGGCTCGGCCAACCCTGCCCATTTTGTCTCTCCACTTCCCTCTCTTACTCCTTTAATCCTCACTTTGGGCAGAAGTCTTCCCAAGGAAGCCTTTGAGCTCAAACCAAAGGGAGTTACCCGATTTTAAGGTAATGTCTTCACTTGTGTCCTTTTGTTTTATTTTTCTTCTCCAACCCCCTAAACTCTTTTTATTCATTTATTTTGAAAATAATTCAGTATCTTAAATATACTAGGAAGTTTTTATAAGAATTATTCGAGCTACACTTACACACACCTACATCTAATGGTTAAAGAACGTAATGTTTCTGTGGATGGCGAATTTCTGCCTCACGAAACGATGATTGTTCAACATTCTTCTAACACATTAAAAGGTGGAAATTAAGATGATAATATATTTATATATGATATCTAATATGTTTATGTTTTACTTAAACTTATGTATTTTTCATTTATGGCATACCTTTATGGTTTCCATTATGGGTAAACGCGATATCTTCATTTAAGGAAGTGCGGATTACCCTCCCCTCAAAGTGATTTGATTCGTTAATACCATTTGTGGTACGTATAAAGGATATATTTAATGATATTATATATGATAACATACTGGAATTAAAATACTATTATGTATCATTATGTTTTAATTCCATTAAATATGAAATAGAAATGGAAGTAGCGTTCATGCGTACGTACAGCTTACCGTCTCCATGAACGGTACATTTCATTTCTTATCTCAAAATGTTATGTAATATTATAAGTACATATATATAATAGATATATATTTAATATATTACATATAAATTATGGATATCATTCTGGAATTATAACATATATATATCTCTCTCATTTTGTTTTAATTCCATTAGGATGACAAAAAATCAAAGTAGCGTTCATGCGTACGTACGGCCTACCGTCTCCATGAACGGTGCTTTTCGTTTTTTATCTCCAAATGATATGGAATAGTATAAAATGAATATTTACTGGATATATATGATATTTTAATCATTAATACTATTCTGGAAATTATTTACTTATAACTACATGGGCAATCTTTTTTCAAACAAGTTCATTTTTGACTCATGTACCAAACATCGGAAAAAACGTCTGATATGAACTAACATTAGTAAACAATTATTATAACATTATAATATGTGATATTAACTTAATAATAATATATAAAGGAGGTACTTAGGAAATTATTAATTGACCAAAGTTTATTATTCAGGAATATAAAGAAACGAACAAGACAAGTTGGACTTGAGGTAAGGGATCCTACTCGACTCTTTCTTTTTAAGTATACTCTTTTAAGTAATTCCTTTTAAAGCTCATATTTCTTGTTATTGGGATTTTCTTTTACTGTAATTTTAATTTTCATGTGATGATAGACCCTATTATCTCTCATCAATCAATTTTGGAAGTTTTGAGTGGCGCCGTTATACTGCCGAATTTTCGTAAGAGATCTAACCTCTCTATTTCTTTTTAAGTACTCTCCTTTATGTCACTTCTTTCAAGCTCCTCTTTGTTATGCTGGGGGATGTTATTTTATATTCCTCTTTCTATAAACTTTATGTTAATATGATGAAATACACTATTTGATCTCATCAATCCATTTTTGTATGATTTATGTGGCGCCGTTAGGCTGCCGAGTTTTCGTAAGGGATTTTTCATCTGACTTTTATTCCCATGAGATTTATGCTACTTTTTCCAAAATTTCCATTGAGTGGTGTATTTAATTCCCATTATTATACAATTTGTGTAATATACTTTCGTTTATGAGTATTTACATCAATGATGTATTGTTCTTCTTTCATGGGGTGTATGTTTTGAAAGATACCCAAGTCGGTAAGGGAACCTTTCACCCTCCTCTTTTTAAATGACTTATTTTGTTGGGTATTTTAATTTACATATTGTTATATTGGGATATGTTATCATATATCCTTATTGATTTAAATTTATGTCCATGTGATGAGATAGACTTTTTATCTCTCATCAACTCATTTTGATGTGACGCCGTTAGGCTGTCAAGGGAACTTCTTAACCTAATTTCGATTTCTTTGGGTTCAACATGTAGTTATTGAATATGTCATCCTTTGAATATGTGTGAATGTCCTTTGATTATTTTACACTTAATATCCACTTATATTTGGTGAATTCGTTTGTCACACATAATTATGTAATTGATTTATCCTTAATCCAAGGATACCGTCTTTGTATGGGACTTCGTCTCAGTCTCCTTTCATTGAGGCATATTTTATTTTTATACACAACCTTCTTTTATACGGTGTATAAACCCCTTTGAATTTTACGTTTATCCAAAAGGAATCATTCTTTATAAAAAGTGTTTTACTAAACGACAAAAGGGAATGTTTTTTGTCATACGTATGCAGCGACAACGACTTCTCCGCCGTCGTGACCATTATTTGAATTTAGGCTTCCTCTACAAGCCATACCTTTTTTTAAAAGAAAAATAAAAACCATGTTTTCTTTTATTTTGGTATTGAAAATGGTTTTCATAATGTTTTTATATCAATGTTTTGTATTGATATCTTGTTATTGAAAAGTGGAAATGTTATGTTTCCTTTATGCATGTTTTATGTAATACGATTATGTTGAGGTTCTTGGGCATTATTATGAAGACGGGTGGTTCCGTGATAAACTGAGGGAGGGTGAGCCCGATATAGCTCTTCAATGCATTGGGTAACACGAAGGAGTGAAACGTTGCGGTTTCTCTAAAGAGATTTAGGGAATATACTGTGGTGGGTATTCCAAATGTAACCAAGAGGGTTACTCCCTACATAAGAATGTTATGAATGCCTCAAGTTACATTTTATGTCTTATGATTTCTATAATTTATTCATGATTTGATGAGGTATGTTAAAGTGCCTATGTTTTATGGGTAAAGTATGATTTCATTCTTATGTATATATAAACTCATGTTTCCTTTCCATATTTTTATAACCCTTACTGAGTTTTTTATGCTCATCCCAAATTTTTGAAATGTTTTTCACAGGTCAAGGGAAAGGTACATGATGTGATGATAGTTTCAAGGATGTGTCAAGAAATAATCCATGTTTTATTTTAAATATGTTTCCGTTGATGGGAAGAATGAATACTTTCTTTTATGTAACCACTTTGTTTAAATGTGGAATGTAATGCATGTTTCATGATCTAATTCTCTAAAACTATAAACCTGAAAAGATCCTCAATGAGTAATATTGTAATAACTCAAGATTAAGTAAGATTTAAGGCTGGGGCCTTATAATAAATATATGTTTGAAGTCCATGCATGAGTTCCATGTTCCAAGATTCCTATGAATGTTCTAAATGGATCCATGCATACAACCTAAGAAAAACATTACATGAGGGATTTTTAAAATGTGTAAATATACGAATAAGAAATAATTTGAATACTCTCGATCAAGTGATATATAGAGAAGTCCCTTCCAGTTCCTTCACATGAAAATTAAAATTCACTATAGTATATATTTCATGATTTCATACCATAGAGGATAATTTTTTTTTCAGTAATGAGTCATAAAGATTTGATGATTCTTCATATTCTCCAGAAATGATATAAGGAATGTTAAACACAAATCACAATTTGAATTTGAATCTTTGAATACTTGAAGGAGGTAATTTTGTTAAAAAAAAAATAAAGTGATAATTAATTCATATAAGGAGGACAATTAAATTGAAAACAGGAGGAGGATGTTGATTTATTTTATTTTTTGTTAGTAGTTTTAATATATTTATATAACGTAGCTTCATATTCACATTTCAAATAAGGAGTTATTAAATTCTCATTCTATATCTCTCTTTCTCCACTATCATCTATGACAATCACAATGTTGAGTGACTAAACCAATGATTGGGCTTAGGGAAGTTTTTTCCATGTTCCCAAATTCTTTCACCTCAATTATTTATGTTTTTATTCTAGTTATAGTGAGAGGTAGAACAATGCTTAATATTTCGGTGGCGATCATACACCACTCTTTTACAAGCCTATAAAACTTACTATATTCCTTATCAAAAATATAATTATTTATTTGTCTATGGCTTTTTTTTCATATGATGGAGTTGAGTTTACTCATTATATTAAACAACTTATGATGGATCCTCATCTTTGAAGGTTCCACACTCTAAATGGAAGTGGGTTATAATTCTTGAATATGAAAGAAGGTGAGGTTTGGTTCTCCAAATAAATCACATATTTATGATAAATTTCACACATAAAAATTAGGGATAGTAGTTCATGACTACACTATCAAATAAAATTTAGGGAAAATTAATAGATATCAAAGGATCCCAGGTAACCAAACATAAGACAAAAACCTTTCTTTATAACTATATTCATTATGTATGCATATTCATTTTCATGTTTTATTTTTCATTACACGATCTCAATGAAATTTTTTTATTTGTTTTTATAAAATAATAAAAAATAAAAAATATAATTAGTGAAGCATGAATAGGGTATGATCAATTGAAAATCTCCTTAATTGAGATAACCCTTGGTAATCTCTTTACTGCAATATTAAATAAATTGAAGCATTTTCAATTTCCTATGATAGGTGTGTAAAAAATTATATCAAGGATGTGATTATAGGTGTAAATGATGATGATGAATGTATTGAGAAAATGAAAATCGTAGTGCAAGATGAACTTCATGATTTTCCAACTCAGTTTAATAAGATAAATAAATAGGATAAGATGAAAATTTATATTGTTTGTTCTAAATAAACAACAATTTTAGCCCAGATGAAGCCATATAATGTAAAAGGTAGCAAAATATTATGTGACTTCTGTTTTTCTAAGATGCTTTCTCTCTTGAATGGTATGCTATAAGAAGATAATGATCTTCCTTATCGAACATATGATGCCAAAATGATGTTATGTTCAATGGGTATGATTTAATGAAGAATAGATGTCCATAAAATTGATTTTATATTGTTTCTCATGAACCAGGAATCACCTAAAATATGTTCAATGTATGGTCCATCCCGATACAAGAAAGATGAATCATGTCCTTTAAATATTGTATGGTACATTCCAATAATTCCAAGGTTTAAGATCCTATATGGAAGTAAGGAGACAATAAAGAAATTTACATTGAATAAAGATACCTAAAATATAAAGACCCTGATTTCCATGTAATTTTTTTTATTATATGAAATTATTACGCATCTGCAAGAATTGGTGGTGCGTGATTCCGAGGCCCAGTGTTCCTGAAATGAATTTCAGAACTATTTTTAAGGCACATTCAGTAAACGCATGAGAAACATCTTATAACTTTTGAAAAAATGCTAATATTAAAAATACAAGGGAACCTTTGAATCTGCAGCACTGGGATTCTCTTATGAGATACTTCACTTCGAGTGCAGTAGGACTGGAGAAAAATTTAGATTTTGGGACTTTTTAAAAGAATAAATAAGATAACTTTGTTATTTGATTTATTTCATTATTTTCCGCCAATGGACAACTAGTAATGTGGGACCAATGATGTTTCAATCCATTAAATGGCATGACCCTCCAATACTAAGTAACAAGATCATTGGGAATGAGGAAAGTTCCAAATTAGTGAACCCTCATAAATCAGATAGGCGTTTGACACCCCCCTTCCCATTTACATGGAGATTGGGGAGAGGTATCAGCACTGCTTCCCCAAGAAATGAAGTGCTGAAAATGTATTGAGATTCCAAACCCTTGGAGGATGGAGATGGTTCCAGGGAGTGGTGACTAGTGACACCGAAACCCCAAACCGATGATCGACGATCGAGCAAAGTCATTGGAGGCTAGATGTGGGGTATGACCAACACTGACCCACTTCCTCAACCACATGCGTTTATCCATCATTCATGAGGTAGGGTTTACTTAGGGTTTTAATTTCAAGAGATTTAGAATTGTTTTTTTCCTCCCTCGTGTTGATTACAAGCTAAAATGGAGGGCGTGGGACTAAGAAACACAGCTTGAACCCTCAGCTACCTTGCTACTCTTGCATTATCCATGGAAGACTGCCAGCACAACGGAACCATCTAGTTACGATGAAGGCGGTGTTCCATCACACACCCCAAGAGAAGTTTGTGATGGTTAGCAGAGAATCCGGAACCAGATGGTTGTGGGAGGAAGTGTGGTGCACCATCGCACATCGTCGGTGAGCAAGGGGCCGCGACAGATGAAGGCAGAGGCCTACACACCGGCCGGCTGTGAGGAAGGAGGTGGTGAATCCTCACCGCTGGAGGAACTGGCCATGGCTCGTTAGCCGTGGTGGTCGAAAGTGGCAGCTGACACACTGACCAACCATGGTAGTGGATAGAAGAGCGACCGGTGCACTACCGAAGGAGCCGTGACTCTGACGCTGCGGCGGCGGGTCCCGCAGTTACCTGATAGTGCCCTTAGCCCCTGCTACTTCTCTTTCAAAATGTGGGGGATTTTCTCTCCCATGCCTGCTAGAGAGAACCCCACCATGGGATGAAACGGCGGGCTATGCCCCCTTTCGAGCCAGGCTGGACCTCGACCCAGCCGGCCGAGCCAGCCACTATCCTGCCCAACCAGGTCGGACCAGACCCAGACCTAGAAACACATAAAGGGCCATATCATGAGAACCATACATCCTTTTTACAAACCATCTATGGAACCAGGATCCATGGATTGAGATGGTCATTTTGGTATACTCCACTTGAGTTTTGGGGACAGATGGAGTATGGCTGGGTTGGATCGAACCCAAATCCAATCTGGCCCCCAGAACTTAAATGCTTATAACTCACAGACCGAGCGCCCGATTGACACACCGTCTATCGCATTATAACTCTTACAACATGAAGGTACTTAGGGTTAGTATTTTGTGGATATTAGTGGAATTGGAGGTAAGAACGATATCTTAAGGGGAATATTCTATGGAACTCGAGCACACAGGTTGTGAGGAATCTAGTGGTAGGCTGTAATGTGAAGAAAGAACATCAAACCTGTGTGGGTCATCATATATTGATCATGTGTGGGTTAGAATATATTAGATCACATGTGGGACAGTGCTCAATGATCCTATGTGGGTCAGCTCATACTGATCCTATGTGGGTCAGATCTTGTGTGGGTTAGTGGGGGTCAGTACCGATCGATCATGTGTGGGTCAGCAGTAGTTCCTCTTAACAGAATATGATGATCTATCTTCTGAATAATCATATGTAATTATTTATTTAAGTTATACCTATTTTTGAGCTGAGTATTTTACCTTCATGGGGTTATCTTCATGGTCTTACCTACATGTCACTTCTATCTTCATGGTGTTACCTGTGTGGTACTTCTACCTTCGTGGTGTTGTCTTCCTGGTGTTACCTATGTGGTACTTCTACCTTCATTGTGTTGTCTTCGTGGATTTACCTATGTGGCACATCTATCTTTGTGTTGTGACCTGTGTGGTACTTCTACCTTCGTTGTGTTACCTTTGAGGTATTCTTTCTTCATGTATGAGATTAGTTTATCTTGATAACTTAGGTATATATATGGCCATATACCTAAGTAGAGTTTATGTCTATCGCTTCATGCTCTGAGTTATAGTCTTGGTTTTTTGTATTTCTTTTTTGGAAATCTTGGAGACCTTTGGGGTCTTGGGGTCCCTACTGAGTATTGTTATACTCACCCCGGCATGGGTTGCGCCTGTACCTTATTGTGTCTTGAGCAGATGACAAACAACATTGATCGAGGCTGAGGGAGCCATGACTGGAAGGTACTCAGAGGTGGGCCATTTGGAATGACAATACGCAGGGACTAATGATCATGAGTTGTACCTACCCTTCATGTAGGATCCTCGGTGGACTATCCAGGAGTTGTTTGGTACATTTCAGTTGTACTTGTACTTTTTTAACTGGGCTTGTATTCTGGCACCTTTACATTCAGAACCCTTTTTACTATAGCTATTTACTTCGTGGTTGCATCTTGTTGTGTACTATTCTCTATGATTGTAATGGTTTAAAGGGAATGCATTCCCGTTTTAGGGATACACCATTCCTGTTATAGACGCCAACCCCTATCTTATAGAAGGCTTTCTTGGGGTAGTCACGACAAGGGCCCCGAGGGACGGGTTGTGACAAACTGGTATTAGAGGAGTCTGTTCTACCATAGAACTAGGACTTTGGTCTTTTCTATGTGGAAATAGTGTTATGTTTTATGAGTGTGGTTTTCAAATTGGGGAATCCATTGTTGGTGAAGTGGGTGACGTATTCATACACTAGAACCATGAATTCTGATTTCCGACTAAGTGCATGGAAACACGGATTTTGTGTGTTTTTGAAAAGTTTTTCTGGTGAACTCTTTGAGTCAGCTCACCAGGAATAACTTATTGACTGCGGTACACCTGTTTCCTTTCAGGATGCTGCCACATAGACAACCAGCAAGGATTCCTGAGAGAGTGTGCGATGACGGCCCACCGAGCGATGAGGCCTCGGTGCAGGGCCCTCTTACGTTGTAAGCACATTCAAGTGGTGTACCAGCAGCACCAATACCCTTTGGGAAACCATTTCTACCTGCCCCACTAGTAGGGAATGCATGAAGATTGAGCACGTTGCATGAGTTTCCGTGGTTGAGGTCTCTGAGGTTCCAAGGAGAGATGGACCCGCAGGCAGCGGAGGACTGGATGGAGGTTGCAGTCAAAGTTTTCCACTTGGTTGGGACACCACCTGACCTTATGGTGATCCTTGCAACCAGTCTTTTTAGGCAAAAATAAAGAGATTGTGGAGCTTGATGCTTCAGATTCATGACGAGGTGACCCTCCTCTGGGTGTACTTTGAGTGCCTTTTTAGGGTAGAGTTTGTTCCAACAACCTTACGCTCAGTGCATATACAAGAGCTGCTGCACTTATAGCAGGGCAACATGACTGTGGCCCAGTACTTAGTGCAGTTAACTGATCTCTTCTACTACTCCACTGACATGGTACGTGACCTTTTCAATAGGGCCCAGACCTTTGAGCAGTGACTCCGATGGGAGATCAGATCATCGATGATATCGCTCAACATACCGACATAGGCTGGGGTGCAAGAGAGAGCACTTTTTGTGAAGAGATTTCTAGCTGAGCAGGAACCAAAAGCGAGAGACACCACTAGACTCTAGGTAGTAGATTCATTTTCATCAGGTAGTAGGCGGATGACGCAGGGGCCCAAGCAGGCCAGACCTTCGGGTGGACGACCTCATGATACATTATCAGTTGTGTGGGGATCACAGGATAGACGAGGACAGCTAAGGATCATGCAGTGCTATTCGTGTTTCTAGTAGGGTTACATGTCTCATGACTGCCCAACCCGCTGTACAAATGACCATCAGATAGTAAAGGGACCACCAATGTAGAGGCAGAGATTCGATTGGTGAGGTCCGCAGGATGCAGGTGGACGTGGCAGAGGAGCTGGCCATGCAAGAGGTGGTAGGCGGCGATTCAAGGCTCTACTGCCACCACCTCCAGGTAGTCCACCCCAACCATAGGGAGCATGTGGAATGGGGTGAGCTCAGTTCCATGTAGCTGAGGCCTACGACCACAACACTTCGCAGATGATTAGAGGTATAATCTATGTCTTTTGTACCTTAGATGTAGTACTTATAGACATAAGTTCCAGTCAATCTTTTATTACCATGACCATAGTTCGGATCTCAAAGATTCCAGTGGAGCCGTTGGCCCAATCCTTATGGATAGAGACTTCTAAGGGAGAGGATTTGATGATTACACACTAGTTCCGACAGTGTCAGATTATTATAGGAGGCAAGAGATTCAGCTGTGATCTTCTAGTAGCGGCGCCGTGGCCTTATGATGTAATCTTGGGTATGGATAGGTTATCTACATTCCATGCAATGATTTACTATATTAGGTGAAAAGTGTGGTGTGTCTATGAGGAAGGGACTATGTTTTCCTTCACCAGTGAGTAGGGAACCATTGTAGCACAGGATACACTTACCCAGAGGAGGGTGCAGCCGATCACACATTAGTTGGCCAGCCTTACCAACAGGGTAGTTTATGTTGACAGTCTGAGATATCCTATAGTGGTGGACCAGTATGCCAATGTATTTCTTAATAATGTTCTAGGACTACCTTCACATAGGGAGGTAGACTTTTACATCGACATGTACCCTTAGATGACATCGATATCTACACCAACATATGAGATGGCTCCCACAGTGCTTCATGAGTTACGAGTATAGTTGGAGGACTTTCAGAGGAAGGGGTTCATAAGGCCCAGTTTTTCTCTGTGGGCTACACAGATTTTGTTCTCCATTAAGGAAAATGGGAGTTTAAGACTCTATATGGACTACCGGCACCTGAACCATGTGACCGTGAAGAACAAGTATCCACTTCCAAGGATTGATGATATTTTCGATCAACTAAAGGGAGCTCATTGGTTTTCAAAGATATACCTCAGATCATGCTATCATCAGCTAAGTGTATGAGATGAGGATGTGAATAAGATAGCCTTCAGATGTCGGTATGTCCACTATGAGTTATTGGTTATTCCATTCGCCATGACCAACACCCCTACAGTGTTCATGGGACACATGAACAGAATATTCCATCCATATCTCGATCGATTTGTGGTGGTCTTCATTGATGAAATCTTTATATACTCAGCATTAGAGGAGGATAATGCATATCATCTATAGATAGTTTTGGATACACTCTAAGATAAATGGATTTATGGTAAGATATCTAAGTGCTAGTCCTGGATATGAGAGTTCCATTTTCTGGGACACGTTATCTCAGAGGATGGGGTTGCAGTATATCCGATGAAGATAGAGGTTGTGCTATTTTGAGATCCACCTAGTAGTGTGAATGAGGTGCGGAGTTTCCTGGGGTTGTCTAGATACTATTAGAGATTCATGCATGACTTTTCTAGAGTTGAGGCACCCTTGTCAGCATTGAAGAAGAAGGGAAATCCCTTCGTATGTATGAAGATATGCCAATAGAGTTTTCAGGTGTTGAGGCAGACACTGATGACTGCCCACAACATGAGGTGACCAGAAGAGGGTGTTGGATATGTAGTCTACTGTGACAAATCAGGGACCATACATGGATGTATCCTGATGTAGAAACGAGAAATGATCGCTAATGGTTCGGGACAAATGAGACAACATGAACAAGAACTATGCTACCCATGAACTGGAGTTAGCAACAGTGGTCTTCACCTTAATGATGTGGCGACATTACTTGATTGGAGAAAATTTTACAGTCTACTCTGATCACAAGAGTCTTAGGTATATCTTCTCTTAGAAGGACTTATACCTGAGATATCAGCAATGTATAGAGTTCCTCCAGGACTAAGACTTTGAGATAGTTTATAATTTTGGAAAGGGGAATGTGGTAGAAGATGCACTCAGTAGGAGGTCTAGTCTGTAGTTGCTGAGTGAGGTGACCGAGCAACAAGCCATGTGGAAGATATCCTTCATGGATAGAGATGGAGAAGCTTACCTCCAATCTATGACAGTCACTCCCCCACTCCTTTAGTGAGTTAGGGAGGCGTAGATTGGGGACACTGACTGCGAGGCTCGACATGCTCATATATCCTCAGGATAGGCACATGATGGATTTTCCGATGTTGGGGAGCACGTCATCATCATCAGAGGATGTACCATGGTACCAGTGGTTCTACGGGAGGAGGTGTTGAGGGAGTTCCATACGTCCTCTCTGGTGGTATATCCTGGTGTGGTGAAGATGTACCAGGACCTCTAGAATTAGCATTGGTGTCCAGGGATGAAGAAAGCAGTGGCATAGTTTTTTTCTTGATGTCTCCATTGTCAACAAGTGAAGGCCAGACATCAAGTACTGATATGTTTAGCACAACCACTAGAGGTGCCGGAGTGGAAGTGGGATGGAATCTCCATGGACTTTGTGACAGGGCTTCCACATATGTCCAAAGGACAATATTCCATCTGGGCGATCATTGAACGACTCACCAAGTTGGCCCACTTCCTACCTATCAGAGAGCAGGGATCAGTAGAGGGTTTGGGACACCTCTATGTACAGGATATTGTGCGACTTCATGGGGTTCCATCAATGATCATCTCTGACTGTGACACACATTTTACATCCCGGTTGTGGAAGGGATTACAGGAGGTGTTTGGGACTTAGTTGTGTTTGAGCACTGCCTTTCATCCACATATGGATGGTCAGAAGGAGCGGACCATTCAGACACTGGAGAACATGTTTCATGCATGCTTCAATGATTTTTTCCGTAGTTGGGAGGATCACTTGTCGTTGGTGGAGTTCTCATACAACAACAGTTGTCACTCCACCATCGGTATAGCACCATTCGAGGCCCTATATGGTCGACCTTGTAGATCACATCTATGTTGGACAGACCTAGGGGAGTTAGCACGTATGGGTCTAGAGTTGGTACGGGCTACCACTGAGAAGGTGTAGATCATCCAGGAGTGAATAAAGACTGCATAGAGCAGGCTGAAGTCTTCTGCTGATAGGAGACAAAGACCTTTGGAGTTCCAGGAGGGGGACCAAATATTCTTGCGAGTCTCCCCTCGATGGGGACTATGAAGATTTGGCAGGGGTAGTATTTTATTACCGATGTTTATAGGACCATTTCTGATACATCAGACGATTAGCGAGGTGGAATACCGCTTGGAACATCCACCGCATTTGGAGAGGGTGTACGACGTCTTCCACAGATCCCAACTATGGAGATACGTTCATGACCCATCTCACATCATCGACCATGGACAGATGGACTTTGACGATGGGGTGACAATTATGGAGGTTCCACTAGAGATTGAGGATCAACAGGAGAAATTCCTTTGTGGGAAGTCGATACCTATGGTGCGCATTTTCTGGTAGCACAGGGACCTCCAAGAGAGAAATTGGGAGTGGGATTCTTAGATTCTTTCTCAGTACCCCCATTTTTTTCTTAGTCTTTATTTTGGATTTCAGGGAAGAAAATTCTTATAGTGGGTAGAATATAAAAAACCAGATTTTCCATGTATTTTTTTAATTATATAGAATTATTATGAGTCTGGAAAAATTGAGGGCATGTGATTTTGAGCCCTGTTTTGCCCGAAATGAATTTCAGAACTTTTTTTAAGGTACATTCAATAAATGTGCGAGTGAGTTTTTCTATCTTTGGAACCAATTCTCGGATTAAAAATATGAGGGCACCATTAAATCCACAGTGCCAAGATTAAATTAAGGGTGAATTCCGTTTGACTATAGTAGGACTGGGGAAAAATTTAGATTTTGGGGCTTTTTAAATGAATAAATAAAATAACTTTGTTATTTGATTTCTTTCTTTGTTTTCCTCCTATGGACAAGCAACAACATGGAACCAATGATGTGTCAATCCATTAAATGGATTGAACCTTCAATCCTAAGTAACAAAGTTGTTGGGAATAAAGAAGGTTCCTAATTAATGAACCCTCATAAGTCCCACAGGTGATAGAAACCCTCCCCCTCAGCTATTTATATAGAGCATGGGGAGAGGTATCAGCACAGCTTCACCAAGAAACAGAGTGATGAAAAAGTGCCGAGACGCCAATCCCTTGGAGGATAGAGCCAGTTCCAGTGAGCGGTGACAAGTGACACCAAAAACCCGAATTGAAGATTGAAGATCGAGCGATGTCGTTAGAATATAGTTGCTGGGGATGATGATCACTGACCCACTTTCTCTACCATGGGTGTTTATCCATCGTTATTGAGGTAGGATTTACTTCTGGTTTTAATTTCAAGAGTTGTAGAATTTTTTTCCTCCCTCGTGTTTATTACAAGCTAATGCGGAGGACACAAGCCTAAGGATATTGTCCCAAACCCTCTGCTACCATACTACCCTTGCGTTCTCTATGGAAGACCGCCAATGTAACGACACCATCCGGCTACGATGGAGGAAGTGTGCCATCGCGCTCCACAAGAGGAGTTCACGACACTAAGTCACAACGGTCGGAGGATCGGCCAGCACTGACCGGCCGTGGAGGAGGTGTGGCGCGCCGTCGCACGCCACCGATGAGAAAGGGGCTACAGCCAAAGCCATGACATATGAAGGTGGTGAATGGCACACTAGTCGACCGTGAGGAAGGAGGCGGCGCACCCGTGCCGCCAGAGGAATTGGTCATGGCTCATCAGCCGCAGTGGTCGGAGGAGGCGGACCACACACCGACTGGCCGCGAAAGTGGAGTGCGACCCGACCAGTGCACCACCGATGGAGCCACGACTCTGACGCCACAATGGCGGGACCCGCTGTGGGTCCCGCGGTGACCTGACATTGCCCTTAGGTGTTTCCACTTCGCATTCCAAATGGGGGGGGGGGTTCTTCCCTCCCATACCAGCTTGGGAGGAACCCAACTCTGGTCAGACCAGAAGGCTACGCCCCCTTGCTGGCTAGGCCGCAGTCCAACCCAACTGGTTCGGACCCGGATCGGGTCGGGTCGGTCCGACCGGGTCAGAGCAGACCTGGGCCCAACCAGACATAAAAACACCTAAAGGGATATATATTGAGAACCAGATGTCCATTTGACAAACTGTTTATGGTGATGAGATCCTTGGATCGATATGGTCTATTTCATATACTACAATTGAGTTTTGGAGACAGTTGGAGTATAACCGAGTTGGATCGATCCCGAATCCAACTGGGCCCCCAAAACTAAAATGCTTATAACTCATAGACTGGGCATCTGATTAACGCACCGTATAACGCATTGGAACCCTCACAACATTTGGGTTACTTCTCTGTGGAGCTTAGTGGTAATAAAGGTATGAACAATATATTGAGGTGAAGATTCTATGGAACTCGAGTGCACCGGGTCCGTGGAATCTAGTGGCAGACTCTAACGTGAAGAAAGAACATCAATCCTATGTGGATCAGCATCTATCGATCCTATGTGGGTCAACATCTATTAGATCCAATGTGGGTCAGTGCTCAGTGATCTTGTGTGGGTCAGCGCATACCGATCCTATGTGGGTTAGCAGGGGTCAGTACCTATCGATCCTGTGTGGGTCAATAGCAATTCCTCTTAACAGAATTAAGATGATATAGATTACGAATAATCATCTGTACTACTATATTTAAGTTATACACATTTATGATATGTGTCTTTTAGCTTTGTGGTGTTATCTTTGTGATGTTACCTATGTGGCACTTCTATCTTCATAGTATTACTTGTGTGGTACATCTACCTTTGTGGTGTTATCTTCATTATGTTACTTGTGTGGTACATATACCTTTTTGGTGTTATCTTCATGGTGTTTCCTGTGTGGTACCTCTATCTTTATGGTGATACTTGTTTGGTACTTCTACCTTCATTGTGTTAACATTATATAATTCTTTCCTCATGTGTGAGATGAGTTTATCTTGATAACATAAGTATATGTATGGGTATATACCTAAGTATAGTTTATGTCTATCACTTCGTGATTTGAGTTGTGGTCTTTCTTTGTGGAATTTCCTTTGTGGAACTCCAAGAGACCTTCGGGGTCTCGGGGTCCCTACTGAGTATTGTTATAATCACCCCTGTATGATCATTGCCTACACCTTGTTTTGTCCTGTGCAGACGACGAACAACATTAACCGAGCCTGAGGGAGCCAGGACTGGATGGTACTCGGAGGTGGCCCATTTGACGTGATGATACACATAGACTACTGATTGTGAGCTATACCTACCCTTCATGTAGGATCCTTGGTGGACAATCCAGGAGCTGTTTTTTACTTTTCATTTGTACTTGTACTTTTTTCAGTTGTGCTTGTATTCCAGACCCTTTAATTTTAGAAGTCTTTTTTACTACATCATTTTACATCGTGGTTTCATCTTATTGTGTACTAGTCTGTGTGATTGTACAGTTTTAAAGGCAATGCCTTCCCATTTTAGGGATACGCTTTTCTGGTGCTAGTCACTAGCCCCTAGCCTATGGAAGGTGGGCTTGGGGTAGTCATGACATGGGCCCTAGAGGACGGGCTGTGACATGAAATCAATATGGGATACTTTTTCACCTGGCATACTCATCATAGTGAGATAAAATTGATCATGTTTATCTTTAATCTAAGAATGGCCTAATAAACCTTCAATTTTCACTATCTACAGATGGATTGAATCTTTTTGGTGTACAAATTTTCACTCCTAATACATATTCAGTTATGTTAGTAAATTATAACTTTCTACCACGGTAATTCATAAATGAAAAATAAATTATGTAATATTTACTTTTATGAGGACAAAAAAACTGTGTAATGATATTGTTGATTATTTATCTCCAATTATTAAAGATTTAAAATTAAATTGGAATTTAGGGGTTATATTGTATGATTCTTATCGAAATGAATAAATCATGTTGATATCAATTTTGTAAAGGATGATAAATTTATGTTCTTCTTATAGAGATTTTTCACGATATATTATGAACAAATTCTTGGGTGGCCAATTTTTTAATAAAGAACACACTCAGTTAGGTTAAATCATTTCTCAAAGACAATGTTTCAAGGGAATAAATTTTTTCCCTTGTTGAAATAGATACTAATTTAGGAATACATCATTTTATGGGAATTCAGAAGAATACACAGCACCATATCCACTAACAAACGATCAAATATTTGAAAAAATAAAGGGCATGGTCACTATTTCTAGTAAACCTTCATCAAAAAACATTATAAAAACTGGTTGAAAAAGGTGAGAATATTTATTTTTGAATTTCCATACTGGATATTTCTATGTTATATATTTTCTTGATGTTTTGAGCATTGAGAAAAAAATTTAAATGATAGTGTCATTGACATATCACCAAATGCATCTCAAAAAACAAAGGATGGAATTAAGGAAAGATTGGACTTGATTGTCATGGGGATATAACAATAGTTGGTGCTAGTGAAGGGTGAAGGGTATACTTTTTCTCCTCCTACTGCTTATAATATTTCCAACAAGATATATATCAATTGTGAAATTTCTTAAATAGTGAAACTGTTCTAGGGTTTTATTGAACAAATATCAACAATATCTTTTCAATGATTGATTTAATGTTTAAGTAATTAAAATCACTTGATTATTAGGTTTTTATTCAATATTTAATGCATATTTCATTACGTTTAATTATTAAAAAAACACCTCCATAAATTACCCATGATTTTTTTTCTTTTTCAAAAATATATAAATTAATGTTATAGACCCGACTAAGTTTTCATCTAAGTAAAATTAAATTGCAATCATATTATATAAATTAGTGATGTTATTCCCACTGATATTGTTTCATACAATGGTCCACCTAATGGATCACTTAGTTAGGGATATATAGCATTTTTCTCTAGTAAATTATAGATAGATGTACCTCAATGAATCGTATATGAAGATTTTGATATTTTACATCAAAAATTGATGTTTTCCAGGAAAATTGTATTATAGATAGATATATTATTGATAAATCCTTTAAAATATATAGAAACTACCTATATGAAGTGGAGAGAATTGGTCTAACAAAACATTGTCATAAAGGGGAACTTTTAGGTGAAGGAATTTACTAAAGTAATGTTTCCATAGGTATTAAAACAATTTAGAGAAATCTCACCATTAGATTTTACATAACAATTTAGATGTTATACCATATATTCAAACCCATAAAATAATTCATAGGATTTTTATTCTATCAAGGGCTAAAAGTTGGTTGTAAAATATAGAAAATAAATAGTTTTTTGGATGGTTTCAAGACCATATTTTTAAGGATTCTGGTGCAAATCCCAATTCTATTTTAGAATGACTTTAACAGCTATCCAGGGGACCAATTGGGTATGTATTATCTTATAATGGTTATGTAATTAATGATTATATTTTTTTATAAAAAAACATGATAAACACAATATCAAGAAAACCAGTGAAGTTACTCTTATGGATAAAGTGATTCATGTATCATGTGGAAGGGATCTAAATCTAATTTTATGAATATTTCAAAGTTTGGAATCCTAAAAAAAATGGAGTCGGAATATATATCATTAAAATTGTTAAATTTTTAATGCATGTTGGTTGATAATAAGAGTGAAATTAAAATTAATGAATTGGGATTCATGAAAGTGGATTTCATTAGGGAAGAATAAAATGATAATCAATTCATAATGGAATTCTAGGAATTACAAGTATTTTACCTTTTAAATCCTATAAACAAAAAGTGGTCAACTGTTCTGTCATCGACCAAAACCACTCCAGGGTCATATTTCAATTCAAATAGGGAAAACCCTCCCATTTTCACATTATAATCATCTCATATTGGTTCAAATATAGAAGAGGTCTTGTATATCAAAGGTGACTATAAGGAGAGGATTTGGATACTGAATAGTGTTGTCAAATTCCTTCAAACTTTAAAGAAACAAAATCATGTTCAATAATTTTTTCAATTTTTTTTTTCATTTTACATTTCATTACCATATAGTATTTTGTGTTCAATACTATATTTATATAATATAAATTAATTTTTCTTATACTTATATATAATATAACTTCTCTGCTTTTCAATTCTCCCAATCTTAAGGAACATTAGGTTTATCCACATGTTGATTTTCCAAAAACTGGGGAACAACAGGTATCTTCATATGTTGAAGATACCTATCTATAGGAACAATATATTGATAATATTTAAATAGATAAAATTATAGAATTAGAAAAATATATTTCTGAGAATAAATAGGTGTTTTGTAGTGAAACTCATTTAATAAAAATTATTAAGGTGATAAATAATAATAAAAAAATTAAGGTTGTATGGAATTCACATAACCAACATGTTTACCCCAACAAGTCCCTTTTAATTAGTTACATTAGGGCCACCACTCGAATGTTTGTGCTGATTGATATAGATATGTGTCACATTTTGTTTCTTATGATAGACACTACTTTAGGAAGATATTATGGGAACATTATGATAAAAATTCTTTATTTTACTAAAAAATAAATTTTTTTGATTTACTCTTCATTAAACATTTTAGAGTATATTTATAATAGATGAGTATCAAATGAATTTTTTTTAATGGTTGTCATAAAATATCATAGAACCTTTCAAACAATTCATATGAAGTTTCATCTTAAGGATATTGAAGGTAATGTAATCATTCTCTCACCATAGATATATGAATATTTAATAAACCAAGACATATGGAATTAATTTATTATCCATTTTAATGAGACAAAATCTTAGGTACATTATGATTAGTAATACTTTAATAAAAAATACATGTATTGTTCTCTTGTATTAAGCATTTTTTATTTTTGAAACATCAAAAAAGTGTTGAAAATAAGTAGGGTGCATCAAAACAAATTTACCCCAAACACAAAGTAATGATTTTATATGATTCACATGAAAAAATGGTATTTATTTTAAATATATTGTAACAATTTTATGTGGTATGAAACAAAAATAATAATTATCTTGTATTTCATATTTTCATATTGATGAATCAAAATCCAAATCCACTTACATCCCATGTCATGTGTTATGAAATATGTCTTGTGTAAATAAATATGGAATACAAGAAGATGAAAACAAACAAAGAGTATGGGAGTCATGTGTTAGTATGAAATAATAAAAATTTGTTCTATTTTAAAAAATTATTAAAAATGACTACTTATTTTTTTTATGTTTTTATCTAATTTAGACCTAATAATTTCCATCAACTCTACAAGATCAAATAGTAAATTCATTGTCCATGAATTGACTAAAACAATATGGTTGTGTAAGAGGTGCAAGTTTCAGAGTGTCTCCTAAAACATATTTTGAGAAAAGAAATGAATAAGGTGATAAAGATAATAAAATGGATGAGATTCATGGATAAATAAATGGTATAGAAGAAAAAGTTAATTAGAAGAATGATTGGTTGGAGAATGTTATGAAAATAAATCTATGAGAATAAACAACAAAATATCAACCAGTACAAGATGATCAATCCCCCCATTTTGGAGCCTCATTATTCCCCTCAAAGGTCTAACTTACTAGATGTAATTGATTTTGTCAAAAAAATCATATGAAATGTGGATGAGTTAGATACTGATAAGTTTACTGTATTAATATTCTATAGGGTGAAATTAATTGTGATTTATGTATACCAACATCCTCTCATCACAATATTTTGAAGGGAATAATGTATAATATCCATGGAGACACTGTACATAATAAAAGACTTCCAAAATATCATGTGAGAGTGTGGATTCATGAATATTATGAGCTAAGACTCAAGTTACCTTTTCCTAATAACGATCCTGATGTTCACATGATTGAACATTATATTAGACCATTCTTAGCATAACCATTTGATATTGAAAAACTTCATGTCTATAATGAGGTATGTTACTTCCAACTTATTTTTTTGAAAAAAAATTAAACATTAATGAAAGAGGGATGAACCAAGGAATGTTATTACAGATAAGTAAAATAAATGGTAAATAGATATTCAAATAAAAATAATCTAAAGTACAAACCAATCAATCGAAAATAACTTTTAAGGGCACATTTACACTTCAACTTCAACCGTCTCATAAACTAATTTTACAAGTTCATAAAAATACCAAATCCAAAGATATTATTATATCCATTGTTTATTTTTAAAAACAAATTTACATAGAATACATTAACGATTATCTTGGTCTTGAGAATATAGATGAAATCCTAAATCATGGATGGTCTAGAGTCTCAATTATAAATGTATACATCAATTTCATTTTCATAATATGTTTTTTCCAAAAATATATAATCTATTTTATTTTAGTTAAATAACATTAGTATTTTTTAGTACATATATATGTAATATGTTAAAGGAAAACCCTACGAACACAAATTTGGACTCATTAGTCCTTACAACACTTCGATATAAAAAATCTAGATGAATATAAAATTTTAATAATAGTGGAACAACTAGCTACAATGTTTGGAGAGGGGTACAACAACGCCGTTCTTTGGGAGGTACAGGGTTCGAATCCTGGGAGTCCGCTTTCGGGGAGAACCTCTCCCCCGGGATCCACTCACCTTGCCGGGTCACCCGGTTTCTGACTGGGTGGGCAAAATGAGGCACAACCCACCCGTGCTGACGGATTGCTTGACGAACCATCGCCGCCCGGGTTGTCACCCTCCGGGACACTCTGCCATCTCGGCTGGCAACGGCTCCTTCCCGGCTGGGGATCTCTCCGGAGTGACCTCTTCGTGGGGAGGGGGGTTTCCTTGTGTGGAGGGTTCAAAAAGGCCACACAAAGGAATTCCCTTTCAGAAAGTTAAACTAGCTGCAATGTTTGGAAAATAAACTTATATAAGATGATCTCTTCTTAATACCTACAATGTATGAGTAAAAATATATTGTCTAATAATATCAAATATATTTACAATTCATTCCATAATTTTTCCATTTTTAGGGAGCATTAGTTTCACATTGCAATCAATTTATATACTCCAAAGATTTATTTTTTAGATTCAACGAAGGTAATGCCATTAAATATACCGTACATGATGAAATTTATCAATTTTAACTAACAATATTCATCATTTTACAAATAAACTTCATGTTATATGGTTTATATTATATATTAATGAAACTTTTGTTCTGATAGGGTAGTGTATAGATATAATCAAAATCATTGTATGAAGACGGTCCATTAACATAATAATTCTATGATTTCCTACAACTAGATAAGTTTTAGTGTATATATGATGCGATTTCACAATATAAACTTATGTCAAAACAAATTACTTATTTGCCTTAATGTTTCTAGTATGTTCATATCAAGCTAATGGAAAATATTATAGTTATTACATTTTGAAATTTCTGAAAGATACCTTATTCCATTAAAAACTAGCATCCCCAAAGAATTATTTCGGATGATAATTAGAAATTTTTATTAAAATATTTATTAAACTTTTCTTTATTATATTTTTATAGTTGTACAAGGATTGTCAACAATATATATATTCAAAAGAGGAAAAAATATTTTTAGAGTCCAACAACATCCAACACACCCATGGATAATGAATAAAATGATTCAATGACATAAAACCACATAAGGATACATACTGCATAATATTATACCTTTTTCTCGATATTTATAATCAAGTAGGTTGTATGCTGGTGCTATCTTCTTTAGTGATCGATTTCTCTTTCTTTGACCTTTCAGAAATTGAACTTGCCTATAAAACACCATGGCCATGGATTTATTTAGGATTTATCATTTCCATAAAAGGGAATAAGATATAAACTTCCATTAATTAATATAATGGAAAAATCTTTTCCCACATTATCCATTAATGAAATATTACTCATGAAACACCAATATATCCTACTTCTTGACAAACATATCATAGTTTTCATCAATACATCAAATTACATGACTTATAACATCTATTAATAATAATATTAATGTCTATTTATAATTACACATGTACACATATAGAAACATCCAATGATAATATAAACGTGTCTTTCCTACTGGAGGGTGACATTCTCATATTCTACTATGCTGAAAATTACCAAGGGGTACACCATGACAAGGTGCATGAATATACTATGAGTCTCCAAAAATGATAAAATATGTTATTTGTGACTATAAAATTATTTATTACACATATTGAACATATATTTAATAATACTATCTTGTAACATCTTGGTTCGAATAATATTGGATAACTGTAATGACCTTTCAGGGGAATAAAAACTCTTAGGACAATATCATAATCTTTGTCATGTAGAATAAAAATAAGGATGTGATAAGAAGTTTATTATTATTAAAAACAATAAACACAAGTTATCATAAATTACACATAATTTGGTTCTTGGGAAGTAACTCCAGTAACAAGACCCTACCAAAACACTTCACTGCTAACCAAAAATCTCTCACATAATCTACATTCACATAGAACCCTTCTACCCCAAAACTAGAGGCACACACAATAAACACCTACCAAAACAATCTAAAAGGTTTATAATGGAAAATAAATATAGGAAATTCAAATAAATACCAATAAAATAACAGGTAATAAAACTAATACCAAAAAAGAGAAAATGATACTGAAAAACCAAGATAAATAGAAATAAAATCATTAAGAAATGTAAACTCCACTAACATGTAACATTAATGTAATGAAATAATTATTTTCAAATTTAATGAAAGAAAATATAATCCCAACCTCCCTCTGGGACATGGTAGATGATAGATTTAGCCTTGTAATTTTTATTTCATCCCATTCGAAGTGTTTCCTTTTGTTTATCTTGTGGAGTAGAGTCTTATGTCTTGGACTCTCACTTGGTGTATCCATACTCTATGAATTTCATGACATCATAAGTGACATGTTATGTGGTTGATGCAGATCGGTCCTAGGATAATAACTCAATTGTGATAAAATATTGTGAAAATTAACAATGAAAATGGAAGAAAAAAACTAAATAGCATGAAATAAATTGAGAAATGGATTTAAAAATGAAAAAACCCTACAATTTAAAGGATTAAAAAACCATGGGGAGCCCCTAAATATACACTATGAATCAGAGAGTACAAAATTAAAGCATTTCCAAAACATTAATTAAAATGAGATCACACAAAACCTATGTGAAAATCACACCCTAAAATGCCTTTCTCTATTCTATGATAATAATCCATGTAAAAATGGAACACATCATAGATCCAAATCGAAGAAGAAACATCATTGAATCACATAAAATATTCCATTTTACAAACTAATTTTCCAATTCTTGTTTGTGCCAACTACACGCTATTGTCCACACCTAGAAGTTTTCACCCACATAACTGCTCCATTGTTCTCACCTCGTTTATAGGACCCATGCTACTACCCTTTTTCTAAGCCTTCAAATGAACTTAAATCATGTGCGAGGAATTGAAATTCAAAATAGATATCCATGAGAATATAAATCATATCTCTTTATTTTGAAAGTCAAATGATGTTTCAAGGTCTGAAAAATTCAAACCCAAATTATCTCCTTCCTTTTTTATCTCCACATGATATATGGGTTGAACCCCATCAATCTCCCCATTCATCCCATCGAAGAAGGAGATGAATTCACACAAAAATAGTTGGCCATGTAATTTTTATCTTATTGCACTGAAAGATTTTCCATTTGTTAATTTTGGAGAGTAATATCCTCCACCATGGACTCTTACTTGGTGTGTCCATACTCCATGATGTCCATGAAATCTTGGGTTAAAGGAATAACATTAATTTGGATACACCAATTATCAGAATTATACTTCATCAATTTTGGATTCCATTCTTATGTAGTCCCCCATTTTATATAGAAGTTTACGAAAAAATTATTTTTTATTTTAGAATAAAATGTAGAAGAATATTTTACAGTGTCGACTAGTGATACTTTTTTTATAGATAAGGGGAATTGAGTAGGGTGAGATGATTGGGATAATATAAAATGGGTGTGGATTTTTTAATAAAAGAGAGAGAGAGAGAGGCATAAAGGTAATTCATTTTTTTAGTAATTTATAAAAAGGTGAGGAAAAAGTAACATATGGGAGAAAAAAACAAGATTTGACAAAATTTCCATACATCTTTTTTTTTCAATGGAGAACACTAATGAGAAGGTGGAAATAATCAAAATTTATGAAATATTATGGTTATTACATTTCCAAATTTATGAAGGAAATCATATTCCAATAAAAATCTAGCATCCCCAAAGTGGTATTTCTAATGATAATTATAATTTAATTTAGAATATTTATTAAACATATTTATATTCATATTTTTCTATTAGTATAAGGATTGTTGAAAATCCACATATTCAAAAGAGGAAATATATTTTTTTAGATTCAAAAATCACGCCAACAGACCCATAGAGTAAGAAGATGATTTTGAAATGACATAAAACCACATAAAGACACTTATTGTGTAATATAATACAATTATCTCAATATATCTAATCAAGGAGGTGGTATGCTGGTGCTATCTCCTTAAGTGCTAAATATCTCTTTTTTTTTCGAATTTTCAGAAATTGAACATTCCTATAGAACACCATGGCTATGGATTTGTTTAGGATATATCATTTTTGTCAAAGGGAATGAGATATCAACTTTTGTTAATAAGAAAAATAGACTAATCCTTTCTCACATTATCTATTAATGAAATATTACTAATGACGCACCCAATGTATCCTACATATTGGAAAACATATCATGGTTTTTGTCAATACTTCAACGTACGGAACTCATAACATTCATTAATAATAATCCTAAATTATAAGGATAATTACACAAGTCAACATATAAGAAAATCTAATGAAAATATAAATGTTTCTTTCCTACTGGTGGGTCTCATTATCATAATATCCTACATTGAAAATTAACAATGTAATACACCATGAGAAGGTGTCTTAGTTTCCAATGAGTATCCACACTTGATAACAGAGAGCATTTGTTCCTCTAAAATTATTTCTTTTAGCTATATAACATCTATTTAATAATACAATCTTTGAATTCTGTATTTTAACCATAGTGTGGAACTACCATGCCCTTTTAGGGAACTAACTAATCTTAGGAGATTATCACATATTGTGTCACACATAAGAAAAATCATAATGTGATAAGTAGTTTATTAATAATCCAAACATTGAATACCGGTTATCAAAAAGTACCCAAAAGATGGTTATAGCTAACAAAATCCAACAACAATAACCTACCAAAACACCTCATTTCCAACCAGAAGCCACTCACATAATATATCTTCACACCAGACACTTTTAACCTATAAATAGCGGAACATATAAGAAAAACCTACCAAAAGGGTTTACAAGGTTCATATAGAAAAAGAAAAATGGAAAATTCTTGGAAATAACAATAAAACAACAATTCAGAAAATTACAACCAAAGCATAGAAAATGATAGATAAAAACCTATCTAAATAGACATCAATACAAGAATCAATGTAAATTCTACTATCAAATAACTTAAAGGCAATGATAAAATTGATTTTAAATTTTGTCAATGAAAAATTAATCCCAACCTCCCATTGAGAATTGGTAGGTAGTATATTTTGCCTAGTAATATTTATTTCATTCCAATCATACAGTTATCTTTTGTGTATCTCAGAGTGAAGTCTCCCCAACATTGGACTCTGAATTGGTGTATCCATACTCTATGATGTTCATGAAATCTTGGTCGAAAAGTGCTAGGGAGGAAGAAAATCTATCACAGAATAATAACTCAATTGCGAAAAAATGTTGTAAAAATCGCAAATGAAAATTGAAGAAAAAAGTTAATAGAATGAAATAAATTGATACATGTATTTTAATTTGAAAAACACTATAATTCATAGGATTAAAAACCCATGGGAAACTCTTAAATATCCATTATGAATCAGAGAGTAAAAATTGAAGCAATTCCCACACTTAAATTGTACTGAGAAAATGAAAAACATATTTAATAATCGAACCCTGATATGACTATATATTCTCTATAATAATCATCCATGAAAAAATTTCACCCCTCACAGATCAAAATAGAACAAGAGGAATCATTAAAACACAAAAAATAATCTACTACACAAACTTATTTTCCAATTCCCACTGCACACAATTTCCCATGCCCAAAAACTGTCACCCACATAACCGCTCCTTTTTTTGTCACCATGTTTGCATCACACCTATTGGTACCCTTTTTCAATGCCTTCGAATGAATTTAAATCATGTGAACAGAATTTAAATTAATAAAATATATCCGTGGGATAAGAAATAATATCTCCCAATTTTGAATGTCACATGATGCTGCAAGGTTTGAAAAAATTCAAACCCAAAATTATGTACCTCCTTTTTTATCTCTGCATGACATATAATGTGAACACCATCAATCTACCCCTTTATCCCATAGAATAAGGATATGAATTTACACAAACTTACTTAGCCTGGTAATTTTTTTCCATTCCACTCAAAGAGTTTCCATTTGTGTATCTCGTAGAGCACTATCTTCCACCTTTGACTCTAACATGGTGTAGAAATACTCTATGATCTCCATGAAATCCTGAGTGAAAATAATAACATTAATTTGGATACACCGATTATCAAAATTATACTTTATGAATTTTGGATTCCATGCTTGTTCATCCTTTTTTGGATAGATGTTCAAAAAAAGGATTTCGTATTTGAGAGAAAAACATGGAAGTATATTTCAGAAAGTGCCAACTAGTGGTACCTTTTTCTTGATATGGTGAATTGAGAAAGGATAGATGAGAGGGAAAATGGAAGATGGTTTGGGAATTTTTAATAAAATAGAAAGTGAGAGAGAGAGAGAGGCATGAAGAGAAAGTAAAAATGAAATTATTATTTTTTAATTTTTTTAAAAAGGAGTGAAAAAGCAACACATGGGATAAAAAGAACAAGATTTGGTAGAATTTCCAGAAAACATTTTTTTCAATGGAGAACACTAAATAGAAGTTGGAAATAATTTTTTTTTTACAATACCACATGATAGACTTCTCATCATCTTCTTCATTCAACCATGTCAATTCATGGGTTAATGATAAATATCACATACCACATTAGATCAAGCAAGTCAAATATCACTAATGATGGATTTTTTGGGAAATGAAAACACAGATGAAAATGAACATCATTGGAGATGTCTATAATAAAAAAATCATTGCTGAAAGAAATAAGGAGCTGAATTTATTCCCTTAACTCAGAATGATTTGAACGACTTACAAGAACAACATTTTTATAGGGATACAAATGCATAAAAATCAAAACATAAAAATATAAATGGTGTTCGGATTTGTTTCTATAGTTTATGTCAAAAATTAAAAGCATTTATATTTACTCATCAATTGGAGGAAGAAGGTGCACACGGGAGGACATGCCATTAACCTTGGTACGACTCTCTACATTTCTATACCCAACTCTATATTGGTAGAAAAAAAAGTTATTTTCCAACAAAAATTATGATGAAACTCAGAAACGGATTGTCTAATTGAGATGGATCGAAAAAAATTTATTCATCCTCTTCCAACATAGAATAATAAGACCTTTGATGAGTTCATATGCAACCTCTAGGGAAGCACTAGTCTCATTCATGTAATAATGAATTGACTTTATAGTGTCACCTCTTTCCATTTCATCCTATATAAATTAAAAATAATAATTTATGATAATAGTGAAATATTAAGTGGTGATGTATTCTAAATGCATGAAAATAATTAATTCAAACCTAAGAAGTTACCAAGTCATTAATCATTTAAAAAAGAATTGATGATGCATGGATAATGAGGGGAAGGTTATAACCAGATTCAATATTTTCTTTTGTAGGACGATCTGTGGATAAGAACTAGCTAGTGATCAAGAGGTTTGGAAATCCTATATCGACCAATGCATTCCCCATGTACTCCACCAAAGTTGGTTTGTACTGTTCATGTATCCACCTAACTTCATTCATATTACTATCAATTAGATTGGTCCACTGATTTCAAACATCAAAACTCATAAAATGAAAAATATCCACACTGTATAATTGGAAATTAAATTAAGATTAAATATCATGACAATACCAATATCGTTATAAAAATAGTTCCATAAAACCAATTTTCCTTTAATATCCAACTGGAAAATCCATTAGAGGTATCAAACATACTAATAAAATGTATTTTAATATTATGTGATAACTAATCCACTTTAGTAGGATCCCAACTTATAAAAGAAAGGACGAGTTATATATAATAAAAAAAATTATTGGAAAAAAATATAAAATATTCTTCTAAATGAACCATTGGATGATATTTTTGATTTGTTGTAATTACTCCATTCTTCCATATGCATCGTATATGTCATCAATGGTTGTTTGGGTATCACTGATTTTGGCTTCCATTTCACAAATTTCTGCAAAAAGGGGATCAAGTAGCATACCAATGGAATACATGTTGCTTTGTATGATACCATTTCACGCAAAGGTCTGCATATCCATGCTTGTGGTGACCCGCCAACATGACCAAAAAAAGAACAATATTTATTGTCACAAACATTTTAAATATAATTGTTAAAATTCAAAAATTCAATGAGAGTGATACATTATTAGTCTACTATTTTCTTTTTTTATGTGAAGACTATACGATATTGAAGTCCAACATGGGAAGTTTGATTGAATAGGGGTTCATGTCTTCATCCTCTGTGTAAAGTTCAATATACCAACATGCTTCATATATTATTGCTCTCCAGTGCAATGGCAAGTCCAGAGCATGGGGCACCTGTTTTGCTAACATTAGGGAAGATATTTCCCTATGGATACTATTTAATGGATTGAAAGTGAATTTCAGCGCATCGTTAAGAATGTCCTCACCCTCCCATCCCCAAAAAGAAAGTTTCATATATGATGAACAACCCTTTTACATCCCACAAGTGTGGTTGAGAAACATGGGAAGGGTATTTAATTATGAGTACTAATTGCGATGGGGAAATAATAATTAATAATTAGTGGCAATTAGTAATAAATATTTCTAATTAGCAAAAATTAGTTATAATTAGTAATAATTAGTAATAATTATTAGTATTCAGAAATAAAAAGTGGTACTTGCTAAAAATTAGTAATAATTATTTAAAATTTGAAACAATTAGCAATAATAAGAAATAATTAGAAATAATTAGCCAGAATAAGTGATAATTAGTGTCACTTAGTGGTAATTAGTAATAATTAGTTGCAATTAGTATTAAATTGTGGTAATTAGTAATAATTAGTGGTTTATAGTGGTGGTTAGAAATAATAAGTAATAATTAGAGGTAATTGGCAGTAATTAGTAGTAATTAGTAAATATTTATGGTAATTAGTGGTACTTGGTATTAATTAGTATTTATTTGGGTTAAATAGTAATAATTAGCAATAACTAATGGCAATTCGTAATAATTACTGGTACATAGTAATAATTAGTGGTAATTATAAATAACAAGTAGTAATTGGCAATAATTTGTAATAATTAGCAAAAATTAGTGGTAATTGGAAATAATTAGTAATAATTAGTAATAATTAATAATTATTATTATTAATTAGCAGTACCTAATAATAATTAGAGGTACTTAGTGATAATTAGTAATAATTAGTGGCACTTAGTTAAAATTGGTGATAATTCGTAACAATTATAAATAATTAGTAATAAAAAGTAATAATTAATAACAATTAGTAATAATTGGTTGTACTTAGTAATATTCAGTAATAAATAGTAACAATTAGTAATAATAATTATTAATTATTATTAATTAGTAATAATTAGTTATAATTAGTAATAATTAGTAATATTTAGTGGTACTTAGTAATAATTAGTAATAATTAATCATAATTGGTGATGATTAGTAATAAACAGTAATAATTAGCTGTAATTAGTAATAATTATTAAGAATTAGTGATAATTGTTAATAATTAGTATGAATTAGTGATATTTAGTAATAATAAAATATAATTAGCATTATTTAGTAATAAATAGTAATAATTAGCTGTAACAAGGATTAATTAGCAGTAATTATGAATAACTAGTGGTAATTAGTAATAATTAGTGGTAATTAGTAATAATTAGTAGTAGTTAGTAATAATTAGCATTAAATAATAATAATTAGACATAATTAGAAATAATTAGTGGTAATTAGCAGTATTTAGTAGTAATTTGTGGTAATTAATGGTAATTAGGAATAATTAGTGGTGCTTATGAATAGTTAATAGTAATTAGTAATAATTAGTGGTAATTATAAATAATTAGCTATAATTAATAATAATTAGTAATAATAAGCAGTTATTAGTAATAATTATCTATAATTAGTAATAATTAGCAGTAATTATTAATAATTAGTAGAAATAAGTGGTAATTAGTAATAATTAGTAGTAATTAGTAATAATTAGCATTAATTTGTAATAATTAGTAATAATTAGTTAGAAAAGGTGGTACTTATCAATAATTAGCAATGATTAATAATAATTAGAAAAAATAGTGGTAATAATTAATAATTACTAATAATTAGAAATAATTAGCAGTACTTCATAATAATTAGTGGTATTAAGTAATAATTATAAATAATTCGTAATAATTAGTAATTATTAGTGGTAATTAGTGATAATTAGTCTTAACTAGTAATACTTAGTAAGAATTATTATTAGTAGTAAAAAATAGTAATTCTTAGTAAAAATTAGCGGTGCTTAGTAATAATTAGCGGTACCTACTAAATATTAGTACTAGTAACTAAAATGAGAAATAAATAACTAAAATTGATAATATTTACACATATTGTTTTTAATTTTCTGCTCTATTATGGTATTTATTTTTATTTTATCAAACTAATCATAATTTTTTTTATTTAATAGTTTATAGAGAAATATAGAACAAAGGAGTAAAGAATAGTATTTATTACATGACCATGATTGGATAAATCATCACATGAATCCAAACTGTTACGGCATAAATCCTCCATATGTTGAGGGTTGTGAAGTGTTTTTATCATTTGCATCATCAAACCCACAATTTTTTTTAGAAGGAACAATTAAGTGTCCATGTAAGAAATGTTATTTGGGGAGGTTTGAAAAATTAGACAATTTTATGGGTCATCTATTACATTTGGGGTTTCAAAATATTTTTTGGTATCAACACGGTGAACACAATTCTAGAATAATTTGTTTCTAGATCTATCATATTTTTAAACTTTAGTATATGATGTTGGAGGTATGAATTTTCAATATACTAAAACTTAGGATGACATTAATTTCACTCATGAGTTAGAAGAATCTAAATTTTATGAGTTTTTAAATTTTATTGTGAAAACTATATATATTGGTTATATTATAATAACATTTGATGTGGTAATAGAATATATTGCTATTAAATCAGAAAATTGAATGTTTAATAGATGTTTTGATCAAATATTCTCTTTGGTTGAATCACTAATATCTGAATGAAATGTGATGCCTAAATTTTTCTCTAAGACCAAGTGGCTGGTTCATAATTTAGGTCTTAGTTATATGAAAATTCATGAATGTTAAAATGATTACATAATATATTGTGTTGAAAATGAGTCTTTAATTAGTTTTCCTATATATAGAAAATTGAGGTATAAGGAAGCTCAATTAAGGAAGTCTAGATTTATTCTAATTAAATAGTTGATGTATTTCCAACTTACACAAATATTGCAGTATTTATTTATGTCTCAAAATAGAAAATCCTTGATTTCATGGATTAAAACGAATATTTCAACTGGTAAATGATTAAATCAACATGGTGGTGATGATTCATGGAATCATTTTGGCTAGGTAAATCGGTATTTTGCTTCAAAATATGGTAACTTGTGATTGGGTCTCTCTAATAATAGTTTCTATCCATTTGGTTTTCATAGTAGTCAATATTCTTATCAGTCCATAATTATATTGTTTTACAACTTACCTACTTGGAAGTTGATGAATGAACCATATATCTTTTTGAATTTATTTATTTGAGGACATCCAAAAAATAATATCGATGCTTATTTGAATCCATTGATTAATAAGTTAAATTCACTGTGGGTTAGTGGTGTCAATACATATGATGTTATTACAGAACAAAATTTCCAAAATAAAGTGGTTTCAAGAAAACTTGATAGGGCGTTCACTAATGATCAATATCTAGATAAATAGGACACTCTTTCCAACACTAATCTACCTAAAATAAAGATTTATCATCATCCTATCATGGTTACTATCTTTTACAATACAATGAAACCTCTTCTTCCTTTTATATTTAACATGATCATTGAGTATTGTAATCTCATTAAAATCATTCGGTCTTATATGACATATACCAATGATTCCTTTCCTTATAATATAAAATTAAAACATCTTAAAAAATATTAAGGGTTGGTATAATATTATATCTAAACAAATTTAAACTGACATCTTACTTCTTGTGAATGAATTGCCCCAAATAAAAAACAACAATACCAACTCTGATTTTGCAAATGTTTAGAACCAATAGACTAACATTTCAATGAAGCTCAATTCTCTTTTCACCTTTAAGGATAACATGCATAAACATGCCTTTAAAATTAAATTGTTGGCTAATTGTGACAGGAACGCCAATTTTTCTAATTCTCTTCAAATAATTAAGAAATCATGTAGACCATTAACCTCCATTAATGATGGGGACATTCTTATGGATAATGGTGTGGACATTTCTAATCATGTTTTATCTTATTTTGAAAACATATTTAATGGCTCTGACACCAATATGGATATTCTTCAAGATATTATTCTGATAGTTTTCACTAAAGAGGATAACACTTATATCTTTTCTATTTCTTTGGACCATGAAATCAAAGACACTATTTTTAGTCTGAATCCTGATAGCACTCTAGGTCCTGATGGATTTAAAAATGTATTTTACCAAGACTATTATGATATAATTCAACCTGATGTTTGAAAACTCGTTAAAACATTCTTTTCTAGTGGCATTTTACCATATGGTTTAAATTCTTAATTCCTCACATTGATTCCCAAGGTAGAAAATGCCTTTTAGATTCATATTTTTAGGCCCATATCTCTTATAAACACTCTAAAAAATCATCACCAATTTTCTTTCAAATAGGCTTTTAAATATTACAGCTAAATTCATCTCTTGGAATCAATTTTGTTATGTCAAGGGAAGATCAATCCAATAACGAATTTGTTTTTCCTCTGAATCCACTAACACATTAAAAAACAAAAATAGAGGTGGTAACATAGCCATTAAACTTGAAAATAAGAAGTTATTTGATACTATGGACAAGAATTTTGCCTTCAAAGTGCTATAAGATTTTGTCTTATAAAACTCTATTGTAGCTAATGTTAGGAATATTTTTATCCCACCCTACATTTCTATCTTAATCATTGGTTCTCCTAGAGGATACTTCAAATGCACTAAATGTGTCATACCGGGTGATCCCCTCTCTGCCATCCTCTTTTCTATTACAGATGACCATTTAAGTCACAAGCTCACTTACCTGGTGGATTGAAATAAAATTAATCTCATCTATGATTCCCTGAATGTGAACAAACTTACTCATCTTTTATATGAGGATGATATTATTCTATTCTTACAATGAGACTAAATAAGCATCTGAGCTCTTAAAAATTCTCTAACTCACTGTGAAGAGGTTTCAGGTCAGGTAATCAGAAAGAACAAATCATATATCTTCTTTGGAAGAATCTATATGACTAATAAAAATAACAATATCATCAATTACTTGGGAATTATGGAAGGCTCTTTCCCTTTCACATACCTCGGGGTTCCCATTTTTTGGGGTAAGCCTAAATCAATCTATTTCACTAACATTGTTGATCAAATTCATAACCAAGTCTCCCCATGGAAAGGTAAAACTATTTTTATAATGGGAAGATTTTTCCTTGTTAAATCATTTATTGTTTCCAAAATTGTTTACTCTATGATGTTTTATAAATGGACTTCCAGTCTTTAAAAAAAATTAATTCCTACATAAAAAATTTTGTTTGGACTGGAAGCACTTTGGATAGGAAATTAGTAACTATTCATTTGTTTACTTGTTTCAAACCATAGATAAGTGTGGTCATGGAATTAAAAACGTGACTCTCTTTAATGATTCTCTTTAGTCCAAACTTACTTGGATTATGATACATAATGATTCTCCTTCTATTCCTTTCATAAAAAACAAGTTTCTTGAAAAATTGAAAAAAGGAAACTATAACTTCTTAAACGCCTCTATCTGTCCTTCCCTAAAAAAATGTACGATCACATTATGATCAATTCTTAATGGTTGGTCTTTGGTAACTCCTCTATAAATTGTTGGCTAGATAACTAGACTGGTGCTCCTCTTATCACGTTGATACCTGACCAAGCCCCTGAAAATATTAATATATCTATTAGATATGTCATGAATTCCAATCTGGATAGCCTTCCTAATATTTTTTTGCATGATATTAACATCTATACTTTCATGTGAACAGATGATTTTCTTATATGGGAGCCTTCCCCCAATGTTTTTCTTGATTCCATGAATTTTTAATAACACAAATTTTATAATACTGAATCCTAATTTAGTTGGATCAATATTTTTAAAAATCCTGGATAAAAACTTCACACCTTACTCTTATTTGTTGAATATCCTACAATCGGGTTCTAATAGATATCTGTATCCAATCTTTTGGAATCCACATTTGTTCCAAATGTAACATATGTTTTCAACATAGAGAGGATTTTAATCATTTATTTATTTCATGTTCCAAGGCCACTGCTCATTGGAGATATATTTTTCATATAGTTGATTGCACTTAGATTTTTCTCAACTATATAAATGCTCTGATAAAGTGTTGTGTGGATGTATATAGCTCCCAAAAGTTAAAAACATTTTTCTTGATTCTTTTGTGTAGCTTCTTCATGTGATCTAGTATGATTGAAATGCAATCTTACCCAATAATTGTAAAGTCAACATCAATGCAGGTTGGATGAGGATCTTCATCGCTATTCGCGAATCTTCCTTGATTCAGAAGAGATATTGAAACTACACAGTGAAGGAATTTATTATCCTTAAACAACATTAGGTTGATGGAATTTTTATCCAACAACAACACATGTTTGATGTTTTTTGGAAACTGCCTCCTTCTGGTTGGATTAAGATTAATGTTGACAGAGATTCTAAAGGAAATCCAAGACCAGCGGGATATGGCGCCATCCCCAAGAATCATCTTGTTCAGCTCCTCAGATGCCTCCATGGAGGATGTGGTACTGGATCCTTCTTGGAAGTAGAAATGATGAGCATCATTCATGCTATATCCTTTTCCAAGAAACTAGGTTTGAACAACATATTGATTGAAAGTGACTCACCCACCATTGTCCAAGCAATTGGGGATGGTGTGGCACATATAACCTAGTCGATTACCACACATTGGATGGAATGTCTCTGTTCACTCCCAGACATTAACCATATTACAACGTATACCTATCGTGAAGCGAACATAGTTGCCAATGGCCTTGAAAATGAAGGAGTGGGTTAGGACTTAAATTTGTTGGAGGATCTCCCGGTTGACTTTCTACACCTTCATGTGACTGATTGTAATCAGATCCCATCTTTTAGACTCTTGTAAGCTTACTTTTTAAATAATTTATTCTTTGGTATTTAACCAAAACACCACTTTCATAAAACAAATGTTATATAGATTGATTAAATATGGTCCAAAATCATATTTATACGTTTTGACTGATAGAAAAGTGTTTATGCTCATCAATGGTAGAAAACCATGTTTTCTTGACTTTCATCACATATTTATTCCTATTGATCATCCTTTCAGTGGGATCATAAATCATTTTATAATAGGTACAATTCAAATAGATGGACCTCTATAAATGATCTCAAGTATTTATTTAAAATGTATTATCTTTTCATTAACTCCCATTACCTTTGGACCAACTATAATCCAACAAAAATAGATGGATTTGTGAAATATTACAATTAGATTAAATGAAGTATTTTTTGGATCATCCATATTGGTATTATTTTTTATTCCATCACATGTTTGATGTCATTCATATTGAGGAGAAAAATTTTAATAAAATATTCTATACATTTTTGGACTCACCTGGTAAGACCAATGATAATGTAAAGGCATGATTAAATCTTTCCCAAATTTGTAGTAGACCAGAACTAGAGTTGTTTGAAAATGATTTATCATAGATATTAATGAAGGAAAAAGAATATTATACACTTTATAAAGATATCCATTTATTATTTTTTCAGTGGATTCAAATTTAAGACTACCAGATGGTCATGTTTCTAATTTGGCTAGATGTGTCAGAATATATCATATTACTAGATTACAAAAATCATGATTTTCAGGTTATATTGGAAATAATTCTACCAATTGGATTTCTAAGTTTCTTTAATTCTATAATATGGGATTTATTAACAGAAATATAATTTTTTTATAAGATATCTACGTAGTGGAAATATACCATAATGCACTTAGTAGATTTCAAGAAGATGTTATTTTAATTTTATGTTAAATGGATTTTTTCCCAGAAAAATTCTTTGATTCAATGGAAAATATGATATTTCAAATTCCACATTAAGTAAAATATAGAGGGAAAGTATAGTTTATATGGATGTATCCATATGAGATATGTATATAAAAACTGAAGAAAAAGGTACGTAAAAAAGCATCAGTTGAAGGGTCAATTACAGAATCATATTCATAGGAAGTAATTTCTTTTTTCTACTCCCATTATTTCCAACATAAATATCCTATAAAAAATAATTGAATGGTTCGTAATTACATAAATTATGAAGATGCACTAGACATTCAATTATTAGTTTTTAATTATCATGAACTTAGCTTTGGTGGAGTCCAAGAATAATGGATTTTAGATGATGAACATCATAGGGATTATATATATATATATATTTCTCAACAATAATGAAATGAAACAATTTGTACAATGAGTTCTGATACCAAATTTTATATTTTACAAAAAAAATTAAATTAATATTATCTTATCTATATATTACATGATGATAAAATAATGAAAAGGTTTCTACAAATTACAGAAACTACTCTTGAAGAATGTTTACAAAATAATTTCTCTTGTTGGTTTCAAAAAATGGTATGGTAAAATGTTTATGGTTTAACATATAAAATCAAATTATTATTTTTATATTGGTAGTTTTTCAATTTTATAGGTACCAAAACATGCCGATAAAATTGATAATCGATTGTGTAGATTGAGTAACCAACTATCCCAAATGGTTATGTATTATAATGCATATGTGGTGAATGGATTTAAATTTCATACATGTTAATGTGGTGAATTAAAAAAATCAATTTCTAGTGAATGGTTTTCATTTTCATCTGTCATTTACATCATTACTACATGTTTTGTATTCCTTTACAAAAGTGGTTGGTGGCTGAAAAAACTCCACACACCATGTTGGGGGAACTACACATTTTTTACCCTCACCAATCAATCATTTTATGTTGAATGTAAAGTGGCAACATGGTAGACAAAAAAATGATGGTGAAACCAAGAAAAACTGAGTTGACCTAACTATATGATGAGTACATTCTTGAACATGTTGTATAGTCTCAAAATAAATAAAAATATAGGAAACCCTCCATGTTCGTGGTTGGACATCCAAGGGGAAGGTTCTTCCACTCTGCTATTCGATCTTCCCCAAGTCAAATTTTAGTTTTCATTACTACTTTCAATTTTATTTAGTGTGATTCTACTTCTTCCTCTTTCACATATTCTATCCACGGTAGGGGTTGAGTTAATTCCCAACTTTCACACTTTAAAAATGGTCATAGGAGGCTAGTCCCCTTGTGGTGGGGTTGTAAAAAGAGTATGATTTTTTAGTAATTTGATTTCAAGTGTGTTGATGTTATTTTGAATTCTGTTTTTATTCCCTTAATGAATTAATTCATTATTGACTGCTAGTGTTGTATCAGAAAAAGAATAACTCTAGTAGTGAAAACTAAAGGTGGTAAAATGAGCTAAATCCATGACCATTGGGTGATCCCATTGACACTTGATTTAATAGTAGTTTATTAATGTGTTTTTAAACATTCAATTACCATACCAAGGGATTAAAGTTTTAATGTTTAATTACCAATTTTTAGACCAAGATATGATTATATAATTGATTCTCGGTTGTAAAATATTTTCATAAATAATTTTAATTCCAAATAATGATGATTATAATAAACTCTAATTGAATTGAATGATCAATAAATTGTCTTATGATTGTTCTATAATTTTTTTTATTATACTTAATTTTTTCCAAATCATTTCTTTAATTCATTTACGTTCCCATAATTTTTTTGTCTAGATAATCAAAAAATACTTACTGATTTTCACTCTTCATTACTTTTCGATTCTCCCCAAGAGATCGACCCCAACTACTACTAGCTACCTAGTTAGTCAGTATAGAAGGTAAAAAATCAATTCTTTTAACATGCTCCACCTCATGATAGGAGTGATGAAAATTATGGTGTTGTTGTTGGGGATAGAGGAAAGAAATAGTGAGATTTTGAGTTAAGGTTGCTTTACCTAGAGTATTTCCTATTCTTTTTCCTGATTATTTTTCTTGGGAACCTCAACACCACATCCCATGGATTATTATCTGAATGGGGAATGGTACAATCCACCATGAGAGGATTTTTATCTGCATGATCTAGTGTTGTTGTACTAATACACCAAATAGTATTATTCTTATATAGATGATGGGTTCCATTATAGGGAAAACTCAGGTACATTCTTCACCCCACCCATCTCTTATTATCCTTCAAAACCAAATTTTGGTAATACCAAGAGGTTATTATCTATGATGGAGGACTTTACTGCATTCCAATTGGACAAAAATGAATGTTTGGGCTAACATTTAAATATGGTAGAGCAGCTCTATGTTATAATTTTCAATTTGGATACTCTGGATGAGCTTGAGGTTTTGTGTTCTAACCTTATTTCAACAGAGGATACATGCTATAATGTGGGCCCATCCTTTAATTTACTAGAAATTTCGAAACCTAATTTTAAATACTCTAACATCAAATATGGGAACATATCACATCATGTTAATGATAAATTGGATAAATATTTTCTTTATGTCCCATAAATTGATCATATACATGATCCATAGTACTCATGTGATTACTTTCAGGTGTTCAATATAGAAAATACAAATCCTCAAGAGGTGAATGATGTAAATGATCAGACCAAGAAACAAGACAACCTTCGACATCTTTTGTCCTGGAAGAATGGCAACTTCAAACTACCGCCCAAACTATAATGACCCAAGGTTTTATCAATGGAATTTTTGTCTTATAATTATGCCTTATAATATAATCAAATTATGAAACACAATGTAATATCATTCTAATAATTACTATGTTACCATTATCCATAATATTTCCACTTATGTGTCTTGAATTTTGATAATCTGACATGCACAGTTGCGTTCAGGGTGATTTTTGGGGTCTGATTGAACAATCATAATTTATTGGTGGATAGTAACCTACCCTTAGGAATAGTAACCTACCATTATTAATAGAAATATATCACTTATGAATATTAAATCTTTCAAAATAATAGTAACCTCACACTTGAACCTATAAATAAAATATAGGCATCTAATAAGTGATAATGTGACTATAGTAAAAGTATTGACATTTTTGTAAGTCATAAATAAATAATTAAAATTGATTAATTAATTTAAAAGAAAATTTATTTTCGTAAAATGTGTTTATAAATATATTTTTTATGTATTATAGTTTTAAGGTAATTTTATAAGAACATATATAATTTTTGAAAACATTATAAAATTAGTTGTAGTTTTGAATCAGTATTTTTCATGTAAATTATGATTTTCATTAAAAATTAAATTAATCATATTTATAAAATTAGTTTTCAAAAATTTATTTCATTTATGGATTATACATTTTAAAAAATCGTTGGGCTGAATTTTTGGGAATTTTTTAAAATTCATGAATTTTTTATGAGTAGTAAAATACTACAATTTACCATATATATATAAATTCTAAGTTGAATGCACTATTTGTACCATCATTTATATGGTAAGCACCCTCAAATCAAACTCACATGAACATATTACTATTTTTGGTCATGGAAACTTCAATCTTTGTTATCTTAAAGAAAAATAATAAACTAATGATTAAAATATTATGAAAACCCTCCTACCTTCCACTATAAAACCCACCCAAACTCCCCTCTTTTCTTCACTCCTCTGATAACTTTTTTCCTTGGATAAGTTCTTCTCAAATATCTCCCAAATCTCTTTTTCCACGTCTCAAAGACCTTGGTGTACTCAAAGGACCCAATACTCTCCCTTTAAGAGGCTATCAAGGTTGATTAATTCAAGAGGTAAATTCCTCTTTTCAATTATTTTACTTTCTTTTCAAGTTCCTTTGTTTTATTTTCTATCCTCACATTAATCATCCAAATATTATGACAAATATAGTATATTATATGTACTGGAATGGTTTTATGATAATGTAATAAGTTCTTGTCTTCTCTCCTTTACACTTGTTTCATACTAGTTGCAAAAACACCATCTGAGATGTGTTAATTTACCACATTCAAGGAAAATGGGTTTTCAATTTCCTTTACCATCTTCAATTCTTGTAATAAAACCATTATAATTTTTGAACCATAGTAAAATATATATATTAGTTATCATATATGGTTATCTTATAATTTTGTACATATGGTTTTTATTTATAAAAAAAATGTGTTTGTTGTGATAAAAAACCGCCGATTAACCCAAAAGGTTATCACTGACGTTTTATATAATGATTCAACTTCAATCCAAGTAAAAAAATTAAATTTAAAACATCGTAATATTATAGATGTTTAATAATAAAATATAAATCCAATTTTGGACAACCATCCTCATTTTACATGATAATTCTTCCATTATATAAGAAAACCAATCATGAATCAAACGGACACGGACAATGAAATTGAACCTCATAGCCAATAAAAAAGGGTATGAATGAACTACAAAAGGTTATACTAAATAAATTAAATGTAATATTAGTTCGGTAATTATTAATTAATGAAACTAATTTTATTTTTCAGGTCATTAATATCAAGTGGATAACACATTCAGACTTAAGATAAGGGATTCTACCCAAACCTTCATTATTCCTTTAGGTTATTATGATTATATTTTTACAAAAATGAAATCATTTATTCAATTTATGTACATATTATAATTGATGTTTATATTTCAAAACTCATGTATCATGATCTATTAATCATTCTATTTCAGGGATATAATTTTTTTTTGATTCCCTCAATTCTTCCTGATAAGAAAACCCATTTTTAAGGAACTTCCAAAATTCTTACCCTATTTCAAGTACACTCTATAATATATTTTAAGACACCATTTTTTTATAAAATCAATTTTTTTTATTATAATAACCTTCTGGGATCACTTTTGGTTTTATATAAAATATTATTCCATTTTCAATTTTAAATACTCGTTAATATTTTCTTTAAAACCACACTAAAATGTTTTAATGCTAAAAATTCTAAAATAATATTTTTACATGTCCTCACTATGGTTTGACATCAATTACCATGAAAAATACCTATTTCCATGATGAATTTATATGTATTTTATAATTCCATTTTTTCATGGACACTTTTATGATATTCCCATTTATTTTGCTTTATGACATGTTTATGATACTCATTTCTTTATATGGGTTCCCTTATATTTATGATTGATTATGTAAGATTCTATATGTGGAAAGAATATTCAAAAACATATTAAGATGGGTGCTACTAGATATAACTCCAATGCATTGGGTAAGTTGAGTCTAATGAGACATTATGTGCAACCGTCTTGTAGGTTATCCTTGACTCATGCTACCATGTGCAACGGTCTTGTTGGTTAACCTTTACTTGTCCTCCTCTATGTTCAATGAGCCTTGAATTGTAATAAAGTCATGTTTTATGTTTCTTCCACATTACTATGACTCCATTATTATATGATTCCATATTTATATGTTATGATTTCATATGTTCCATGCGTTTTTATATCATTATGTAATGCCTTCTAACCCATGTGCTAAAGCTATATTATTTTGCTTATTCCCTTACTAAGATTTTAGATCATCCAATTTATTCATGTTATCCTCCAGTTATCATATGAATATGTAAGAGAACAATGGGAGTTAGGATATATTTATGAATAATAAATAATGAAATGTTTTATTTAGTCCCATGTTTTCACTTTTATGTACCTAGTCTACCAATACACTAGACTTTATGATCCTAGGATTGTAATATGATGTCTAACTATGATTAATACCATTTAATGTTATGTGTTAATGTCTAGGGTCACTATAGTTGGTATCATAGGATGGTATAATTTTTTTAAGTTATTAGGAATAGAGCACTTTTGTAAGAACCTAATGTATGAGACTGTATATAAGAAAACATCCCTGAATTTTGTTATGTATAGAGTAAGTAGTTTATCAAAAAAATACATGACTTTATAGATACAAGTAGGAAGTGGTGGCTCTAGAAGAAATGTATCTATGGGTAAAACCTACATACACTACATTGAGATAGACTCAAATGGGAATTGGTGCACAATAATGTGCCTTTCTGCACTCTTGGTTTGACACTCATGGGGGATATGCTTTGGTAAATTAATAAGCTCATTACGAACCATTTTTATGTGAACAAAAAATCCCATAAGAATATAAGTTAAGAAATAGATCAATGATAACCTTGATTTAAACCTAGGGAATCACAAGTTAGGATATAATTGTCCTTTACAAGTTTATCCTTTTATTTTAAAAGTTTCCTTTTTATTCTTAATAGCTAAGTATTCAAGCCCTATAATTGTATGTCCGTTTTCATAGTTAATGGAGATAAATAGAAGAACACGTTCCAACAATTAATGTGATAGAGAATGTGATGATTTCCCAAATGATATGCCAAATATAATGAGAACAATTTCTCAAAACATCATGAAAGTACTAGATCAGTTGGCTCAAGTTATGAAAAATAACTAGAATCATGTGGAACTCCCTCCTTCACTAAGTAAAGATAAAGTTTCTATTGAATCATTCATGTGGAAAAGGCATCCCATGTTTAGTGGATCTTCTAATCCCCACCACATGGAACAATTTATTAATTCCATTGAAATGATATTATCTATCCTATAGTACTTATAAGAAGAGAAAGTCATACTGGAAGCCAATAATTTTTATGGGGAATATGATTAGTGGTAGAAATTGATCAAGAATACAAAGTCCCGATAGGAAATTTATTACATGGATTGTGAGGAATTCAAGAAATGTTTTCCAATAAATATTTTACCTCAACCCTCCACCTCAAGATGGAATGAGAGTTCCTTAGACTCATGTAGTAGAAAGATGATTTCATCATGGAATATGAAGAAAAATTCATAGGGATTTCAATATATTCCTATGTCTTTGTCATGAACACTGAATTCAAGGTGGAAAGTTTCTTACGCAGACTAAAGTTAAGTATACAAAAAGTGTTGATGATTCCAGTCATTGAAAGTTATAAAGAGATTTTTTGTTGTTACCTCAAAGTTGAAATAGAGATCGATGAATCCTAGTGGTCTCATTGGACTGGTGACAAAAAGAATAAGATAATGTCTAATATGGGTGGCTCAGCAAATAAATCCCATGATGGAAAGAATATTGAACATCCCACATTTCAAAATTGTGGAAAGAAGTATCAAAGGGAATGTCAAAATGGAACCCATAATTGCTTCAAATGTGGAAGAATGGGACATCTATCTAAAAATGGTTGAAGGGATATGAATAATCATAATAATTTAGATGAAGAAAGGAAGGTTTAGATAAATTCCCATTCAGTTGTGCAGTGTTACAACTGCAAGGAGCATGGGCATTATGAAAACAATTCCCTTATGCCAATGGTTGTCGGAGGAAATAAACTACAACCTCCATGGAAAAAAGGAAGGGATTATGCTATCACTATGGCTGAGTTGGACCTGAATAATGATCTGGTGATTGTAATTACAGTTATTCATTCAATAATATTGAACATACTATTTGATTCTGGTTCTACGCATTCTTTTGTATCATGCATGTTTAATAGAACTATTCTAACACTACCTCAAAATTTGGAGGATAAGTTATCTATGATAACAGTGAATGGGGAAATTATTAAATACAAGGTTTATAACTCCTATCAGATAAATTTTTTTGGACCAAACCTCCCAGAATATCTTTTCATACTTTATTGGAGTTTGAAGTTATCTTGGGCATTAATTGTTGAGAAAGGGAGATCACTCTTCACATCCTGAATTATCCTCCAATTCTCAAAAAGTGTAAAGATGAAGATGAATCTTCTTTATAAATTTTTTATAAAGGGTGGATGTAACATACTTATGATAAATCATGTCTATCTCAAATTATTGAGACTAGGAAGATGATACATCTTGAAGATATTCCCATCGTGAGGGATTACACTGAGCTATTCCTGGAATAGTTGCTTGTACTTACTCCCGACCAAGAGCTTGAGATCTCAATTGAACTTATTCTTAGATCTCTTTATATATCAGAGAAAACATATAGAATGTCCACTGTAGTGATGGAAGAGCTGAAGAAGAAGTTACAGGAGAATATGGAGAAGGGTGTTATATGACAGAGTGTTTCACCATGGGGTGCACTAGTCCTATTCATGAAGAAGATGGATGGATAAATTCACCTCTACATTGATTATCATGAGCTTAAAAAAATCACGATAAATAACATGTATCCCCTACCTCATATAGATGAATTGTTCGATCAGCTTCATGGGGCCAGTTATTTCTCCAAGGTTGTCCTTCGGTTGGGATATCACAAATTAAAGGTGACGAAGGAAGATATTCCCAATACTGCCTTTCGAATGAGTTGTGGATACAATAAGTTCATATTGATTCCCTTTGGACTCACTAATACAAAAAAAATTATCATGGATATAATGAAAAGAGTATTTAGATAATACCTCAACAAATTTTTGGTAGTCTTTATCGATGATATTATGATATACTCCAAGAGTATGGTGGAACATGACGTGTATTTGAATACTGTGCTGATGAATTTGCAAAGGGAGAAACATTATGAAAAGTATAACAAATGTTATTTCTAGATGGAGGGAGTATCATTATTGGGGAATGTAATCATGAGAAAATTGATATTTGTAGACCCTTCCAAGATAATGGAAATTGAAGTGTGGCCCAAGCCAATATCTCTACTTGAGATCCACAGCTTGCTAGGTCTAGTCGGGTATTATCAACGATTTTTGAAGAACTTGTAATGATTTTCAAACCCAATGACCAAGATGACATGAAAGGGAGTGAAGTTTTTCTAGACTCAAGAATGTGAAGACTTCTTTAAAAATTTAAAAAAGAGGCTTATCACTGCACCGGTACTCACACTCCCAAAAAGTGGAGAACTCTTTCTGGTAAATAGTGATGCTTGAAAGAAGGGCTTAGTTTGTGTGTTGATGTAAAATGATAAAGTCAAATTCTATAAATCAAGGTTTCTGAAAATCCATGAGAAAAACTATCCCCCACATGATCTAGAGTTGGCTACTGTGATCTTTGCATTCAAAATTTTCTGACATTATCTCTATGGGAAGAAGTGTGAGATATATACTGATCATAAGAGTCTAAAATATATATTCACACAAAAATAGAATAATATGATCTAGAAAATATGGTTATATTTCATCAAATATTATTACTTCTCAATCCACTACCATCCTTGTAGGGAAAATAAGGTGGAAGATGCTCTATGTAGAAAGGATCCTACATCATTATCAATGATGAGAATTGAAAAGGACTCAATCTTCTTAGATTTTCAGAGGATGGACATGGAAATCATTAAGGGAAGAACATCATCAATCCTTTCTCAAATAATTTCTCAATCATCCATCATGTATAAAATAAAGGATGCAGAATGAAAAGTTTTGGAAATTAAAAAAAGTGCAGAAGCTATCAGAAATGAGAAATCCTCTAAGTACATGATTGATGAGGAAGGAGTTATAAGATGTGTGTCACACTTATGTGTACCATCCGATCCACATATATAGATGGATATTTTGAATGATGCATATATATCAAACTTATCAATTCACACAAGGAGTAAAAAATGTATCGATATCACTAAGAGAACTTTTGGTGGGACAATATGGAGAAGGATATTATTGAGTATACATCAAAGTATCGGGTACGACTGTAAGTGATGGTGGAAATGAAAAAGTCTAAGGGGGAGATACAACCACTACCCATACTAACATGGAACTGGGAGAACATCACCATGGAATTTTCCACTTACATTCCAAGGACATCTATAGGAAACAATGATATATGGGTAATTTTGGATCTTATTACAAAGATAGCTCACTTTTCCACAATTTGAGAGAGATTATCATTGGTTCAAATTTGATGGATATATATAAAAGAGGTGTTGAGGCTAGATGGAGTACCACTTGTATCCAATATAGATCCATGATTCAGATATAAGTAGTTGAAAAGTCTCCACCATACACTAAGCACTGAACTGAACTTCAGTACCGCCAATCATACTCAAATTGATGGCCAATTTGAGTGAACTATTTAGAAACTAGAATACTTATTGGGAGTGTGTTCTATAAAATTCAAAGGATATTGGGACCCAAATATTCCACTAGTTGAATTCTCCTGAAATAAAACTTTTCACTCCAATATCTGAATGGAACTATATGAATCCATTTATGAGAAAAGGTGAAGAACACCCGCATTTTGGGATGAAGTTGGGGAGAATAAGCTGCTAAGACCTTAAATAATCAAATAAATGTTGGAGAAGGTGAATACCATTTAGTAGTACATCAAGGAAACCCAAAGTCAATGGAAGAGTTATGTAAAAAATCCTCAATGGTACCTTGAGTTCAAAGTTGAGGACATGGTATTCCTCCACATATCTCCATGGATGAAGCTCATGTGGTTTGGATAGAAAGGAATGCTAAGTCCTAGGTACACCATCCCATTCAAGATTCTTGATTCTGTTGGAGCTATGGACTATTGACTGGAACTTCCACCTAGAATGTCTAAAGTACTTGATGTCTTCTATGTATCCCTCTTAAGGATGTACAAACCAGATCCTTCACATGTACTCTTTTCAGGGGTGGTATAGTTAGATAATGATCTTTCGGATGAGGAGCAACTAGTAAAGATCTGGGATCATAGAGATAAAGTTTTATGCCACAAGACTACTCACCTTTTCAAGGTACTGTGGTGGAAGAATAATTACAAAGTGAAAACATAGGAATTTGAGGAGACAATGAAGGAAAAGTACCCACACTTGTTTACAGCTTCGAATGTAAAATGAAATTTTTCATGTGAAATTTCATAAGGGGGAAGAATGTAAAGAACCAATATTTTATTAATGGAATTACATTCTAATAATTATGACTTATAGTATAATAACATTGGGAATCACAATATAATATCATGAAAATAAATAAAACGTGACCATTAAACATAATTCTTCTACCTTTATGCCTTGAATTTCAAAAATGTAACATGCGCGGTTGCGTTCAGGGTGATATATGGGGTCTAACGGAACAAAAATAATTTTTGTTGAATAGTAACCTACCCTTATGTATAGTATCATACCACTATGAATAGTAATATAACCCTTATGAATAGAAAATCATAAAAAATAATAGTAACCTCACCCTTGAATTTATAAATAAAATGTAAGCATCTTATAAGTGATAATATGACCATAGCAAAAGTATTCGTATTATTTTAAGTCATAAATAATTAATTAATTTAAAATAAAATATATTTTACTAAAAGGTGTTCATAAATTAAAAATTTTATGTCTTATGGTTTTCAGATAATATTATAAGACCATATGTAATTTTTTATAACATTATAAAATCAGTTATAGTTTTAAAATCTTTATTTTTCGAGTAAATTGTGATTTTAATTAAAACATAAATTAATCAAATTTAGAAAATTATTTTCAAAAAATGTGTTTCGTTTTTTAATTCTAATTGTTTAAAATTGTTTACGGTAAAATTTTAGGATTTTTCTAAAATACATGAATTTTTTATGAATAGTATAATATAGAAATTCACCTTATATATATACATTTTATGTTAAATGCACTATTCCTAGCATCATCTCTGAGGAAAACACCCTTGGATCAAACTCAATTTCATATATTACTATTTTAAGTCATGGAATCATCCCTATTTCTTGTCTTATTGAAAAATAATAAACTAATGATTAAAATATTATGAAAACCCTCCTCCCCCCACTGTAAAAACCACCAACAGTCCCCTCTTCTCTTCAATACTTTCAATCCTTATGCCTTACCTAAATTATGCTCAAATCAATACCCATGCTCCACCCCCACGACCAACATCTCTTTTTGTCCTCAAAAGACCAAATCCTTTCCCCTTAAGAGGCTCTCAAGGAAGATTAATCCAAGAGGTAAATTCCTCTTTTCAATTATTTTACATTCTTTTCATGCACCTTTGCTATATTTTCTATCCTTACCACTATATATCCAAATATTACGATAGATTTAGTACCTTATAAGTACTGGAGTATTGTTAAGATAATAGAATAAGTTATTATTCTCTCTCTACTACCCCTCTTTTATACTATTAGTTAAAACACTGTCTGAGATGTGTTAATTTACCACATTCAAGGACGATGGGTTTTCAATTTCCATCACCATCTTCAATTCTTGTCATGAAACCATTCTTATGGTGGGACGAGACTATAATTTTTGAATTATGTATCATCTATGGTTTTGGAATATTTTTGTACACATGGTTTTGATTTATTAAACAAAATGTGTTCATTGTGATCAACAACCACCAATTAACCCAAGAGGTTATCACTAATGTTTTATATAATGATAAAACTTCACTCTATATATCCTAATTAAATTTACAATATTTTAACCTTGGGGATGTTCAATAAAAAATGTAACTCAAATTCTTGACAACCATCCTTGTAATGTCCCATAAATACTGTGTATTTTTTTATATTTTATGGAATTATTTTCAGACCAGAAGCTCTGATGACACCTGCTTCTGAGGCATGGTGATCCAAGAATAGAATTTTTGAACATTGTTTTAGTTCATGTAAATTAACATGATAGTTGTTTTTTCTAACTTTCAAACAGGTGTTCGGATAAAAACGATGAGGGAACTATTGAACATAGAATGGAGGGACTCTCCAAGAATGGACCTAAACCCGACTAGTGCGGGTTGGGGGGAAAAGTTATTTTTCAGACAATTTAAAGAAAAAGTTTTAAAAAATAAAATAAACTTGTTTTATTTTATTTTTCTGTATTTTCAAATCATTGAAACTCAACGTTTTCCCAACCAAGAGAAACTAAATATGTTGTTTCATTAAATAAAATAATGTAATGACATCATAACAGAAATGTAATAGAGATGATGATTTGCGATTTGTCCTTTAATGGACAAGTTGAAAACACAAGATCGTTGGCACAATCAGTGTTCTTCTCCGAAGCTCTGGTGTGTTACAACAATGGATGACAACCCCACTTCTAACGGATCATCAAAAATGATGATAGACCAATGACTGTAAACTGATGATCATAAAACAACGAACGTAGTGACACCAGTCACCACCAACAAACGATCTGACCGAGGTAGGGGATTGTTTTTTATTTAAGTTTCCCTGATCATTATTCTAAATAAAGAACACAGATCAACCGATGAATAGGATGATCTTTGGATCACTTGTTCTTATGAGAGGGTACTTATTTTAGGGTTTTACACCTGGGTTATTTGATTAATTATGACATAACATCAAACCTTTATCCTATTTTATAAACCTCTATCACAGAGGGTGCAGACCAACATTAACAAGCCCTTATCCCCTCCACCTTATTCATTTTTGTGTGTTCTAAATTGTGGCGTCTTCATAATGGAGTAAAGGAGGATTTGAGTCCATCACAGGGAAGATGGAATCCCCTAGAGGATATAGGCACAAGTGGCACGAAGAATGGACCACCGGAGTTGACCCGATGGTCTGCAGATGAACCCATTGATGGCGACCGCAAGCAGGAGGTGGAACGCTATGACATCATGCTGGAGGTGGCAGGTGTGGCCGGCTAGGGCCACGATGAAGTTGTAGGAGTCATCATCCTCCACGCCAATGGCCGGCGGCGGGCAGACACAGGCACCTAGATGCATCGAAGGCACCTGCAGATGCAACACTGTGCTGAGGTCAACTAACCGCAATAGAGTAGGTGGCCCAGAGGACGACCCATGGGGCAAGGGGGAAAACATAGATTCTAGTCGTGTCCGGTCTAGGTAAGAGATGGAACACCTTTTGGCGGGCTGGGTCGGGTTGGTCCAACTAGGTCGGGCCAGACCCAGACCCGTTCGATCCCTTTTGAGAAACACGCAAATAAATTTCAAACCATACATCCAATTGACGATCCATTTGTTGCATTGGAACCATTACGACAATGGGGTTCTTTTTGAATACTCTAAAGAGACTTTAATGGAAGTTGGAATACAATGACTGGATTGAGGAGTAGATTCTCCTAGAATCATGAATGCTCTCGGTGGGAATCCTACAGCTGGATGACACCTGAAGACTGGTGACCCTTTGTGGGTCAGCTCCTAGTAACCCTATCTGGATCATCTCCTAGAAACCATGTGTGGAAAAGCTCATAGTGAACCTACATGGATCAGATCCTAGAGACCCTATGTTGATCAGCTCATAGTGACCTTGTGTGGATCAGCTCCTAGAAACCCTTTGTGGATTAGCTCCTAGCAACCCTATATAGACCAGTCCCTAACAAACCTGTGTGGATTAGCTCCTAGAGACCCTGTGTGTATTAGCTACAAGTGGATCTCTATGACCCACAAGACCCACAATACTCATCTGGGATGACTACCTCAATATTTCAAGCAGTTCAATGTTACGACAGATAGTATGGATTTCCTTACTCAAGAGTATACCTATGTGAGTTTTCATGCTTTATGATTATGCTTTGTAGTTTTCTTTTTTGATTTCTTCATGATCTTTCCTTTTTAGTTTGGATTTCCAAATGATTATTTTGTTACTCACCCCTGCACGGGCTTCGCCAGCACGTGTTGTGTCTACTGCAGATGATCACCACCCTGATGGAGGACATGGTCGCCTAGGACTCAGTGTTTTTCAGTTATACCAGGCAGGTAGGGCATACTTCTATAGCTTCCAAAAGCTACTCTACACTTACCCATCAGGTGGGGTTTTTAGCAGATGGATTTCAGAGATTTTTTTTAATTTCCAATTTGCAGTTTGTCTTTTTTTGGGTTTTTATTCTAGCCCATTTACTTTCATTTGTACCATTAAACTCAGTTGTTTTTTAGTAGAATGCATGTTCTATTTCCCAGTTTTCTTGGGGTGTGGTTGTATGTGTGTGTGTACATGTACATAGAAAAATGCCTCCCAATTCTAGGATGATGCCTTCAGTACTAGTCACCAACCCCTAGCCTTCGGGAGGCAGGCTTGAAGGGAGTAACAACATGGTCCCTAGGAGACAAGTCATGAAAATCCTCATTTTACATTATTATCTATTGTTGTATATAAGTAAACCAATCATGAAACGAACAGACCCAAATGATGTAATTGATCCTCATAACCAATAAAAAATGGTGTGAATGAACTCAAAAAGGTTATACTAAATCAATTACATGTAAAATAGGTTCTATAATTATTAATTAATTAACCTCATTTTATTATTCATGTCATTAATTTATAGTGGAGAACACTTTCAGACTTATGTTAAGGGATTCTACTCGAACCTCCATAATTCCTTCGGGTTATTTTTTCTCTCTTTTGACCCAAATGAAATACTACATTCTATTTATTTACATCTTTTAATTTATGTTTATATTCCAAAAATCATGTATAAAGAACAATTAATTATTCTCTTTTGGGGTTATACATGATTTTAAGTGATTCCCTCCTCAATACTTCCTGATAATAGAACTTGTTTTTAGGGAACTTCCCAAATTTTTACCCAGTTTCTTATGCACTCTATAATCAATTTTATGAAACCATTGTTTTTATGAAATTTTACTTTTTATTATGAAAAAAATCTTGAATCATTTATGGTTTTATATAAAATATTATTCCATTTTCTTTTTTAAATTGTCACTAGTATTTTCCTTAAAACCACAGTAAAATGTTTTAATTCTAAAAATTCTTAAATACTCTTTTTACATTTTATCACTTCTGTTTGACCTCGCTTACAAATATAATTGCCTATTTTCCATTATTAATGTCCATTTATGTTCTAATTCCATTATTTTAGGGACACTAGTATGATATACCCATTCATTATGCTTTATGACGTGTTTATGATTCCCATTCCCTTCCATCGATACCCTTATATTTATGATTAATTATGTACGATACTATATGTGGAAAGAATATTTTTGAACATATTAAGATGGATGAACCTAGATATAATTCCAACTCATTTGGTATATTTTAGTCTCATGAGATGTTATGTGCAACAGTCTAGGCGGTTATCCTTGACTCGTGCTACCATGTACAACGATTTTGGTGGTAAACCATGACTCGTGATCCTCTATGCATAATGATCCTTGAATAATGCTAATTTAGTGTTTTATGTTGTTTCCACATTACAATGAATCCATGTTTATATGATTCCATCATTATATTTTAAAATTCCATATGCTCCATGCCTTTTTATATCATTATGGCATGCCTTCTAACCCATGTTCTAAAGCTTTATAATTCTTGCTTATTCCCTTACTGGGATTTTAGATCAACCCCCTTTTCATGCTATCCCCAGGTTATTCTATGAATATATATGAGCACAATAAGAGTGAGGAGATATTTATGATGAATAAATGAATTAATGTTGTATTTAATCCCATGTTTTATGTTTTATGTTCCTAGTCTTCCAGGACACTAAACTTTATAATCCTTGGATTATAATATGATGCCTTACAATGCTTAAAATCATGTAATATTATGTGTAAAAGTCTAGGGATTTTATATAGACCACCTGATAGTCAAGAAACATTGTTATAATATGGGGGTGTCAGGGACATGTGGTGGTTCACACTGTGAAAGCCAAACCTGCCTTCAGATTATGGGTAAGTGCTTAAACTCAGGACAAACCAAAGACCTAAAATAAAGGCACTTGTTGGGAGGCAACATAGTTGGTCTTATTTCTATTTTTCTCCTATTTTTAATAAACAAAAATTGTGTACATATTCTCTACACAACATGTACAACTTATTTCTTCGGGTCACTATTTTAATATGGGAAAACAAGGTTATAAGTAGTGTGTACCCATATATATGATGTGTAATTTCTTAATTAGTGTGTATTACTATATTGTTTTTTGTATAATTATATATTTCATAAGTTAATAATCAATAATGAAGTCAATGATGATGAAATGTTTATTGTAGTGTATCCGAGCCATCACTAGTTTGAATCTCTCCACACCTGCCTTTGGTACATGATTTATTCTTTTTTATCTTGTGTATTAATTAATCAACATTTGAGATGTTTTCAAAATTAAATATAAGCTTTTCAAAACAAAATAAAATCAATGGTGGGGTTCAATTGGAAGGTAGAGTCATATCCATGAATCCAAAATACTTGGGTTAGAATCATGCTAGCCAGTTCAGTTCCATCATTTCTCAATTAAATAAAACCGCATGGTGTGTGTTTTGGTAGGCTTCATTTGGGACATGTTTTTTTTTGAATTTTAATCTGTTTTAAAAAATTAATAAATCACTTGGAGGTTCTGTGGGATGATTGGATGAGTCATATCCTAGGGTACAACATACCTAGGTTCGACTTCAGTTAATATCCCCACATCATCCCAATCATTGAATAATTAATACCACACACCGTGTGTTATTCCTTTCACCGTGTAATGATACAACTTTTCTTCAAATATATAATGTTAATATAACCTTTAGTACTACAATCATCACTCCAGTGGTTGAGGGATTGCATCTGGATTGGCCGGTCACTGGTTTGAATCACACCCCAGGCATCAGAGAGAAGGTTTTAGTTCCCTTTTTCAAATTTTTGAAACATTTCATTCGTTTCTATGTTACACTATGTGTATAGGTTTATTTTTCATTTTTATATATTTATATTTATATTTCTTTTTAATTATATAATAATAATTATTATATAGTTTATTACAATAATTATATGTATATAAGGTATACACACTATATGTATTGGTATGTACAGGTCATGTGTGTCGGCTATATAAATTGGGAGTCCTAACTGGGCAGAGTCCATGTCACACCCCCCATCAATTTTGTTTTCCTGAGGTGTCCCCCGTACGCTGCTCCACCTATCTCCCTCTAATATGTCATTTCATTTCGTTTCAAACAACCAAATACCCCCATTTCAATCTTTGGTCATGGTATGTGCTTCTACACCCTCAATTTCATTATTTTAAAAAAACCTTTTGGGTAATTTTGTGATCGGGGTAGGCATTCAACAACACCTAATTGTACAATACTCAAATCAAGAAAACACACAAGGATATAAAAGTGCACTACCACACTTTCTCACTTCTCAAATTAAAAAATACATGGAATGTACATTCGGTACACAACGTGAATAGTGACTATGCACCGGTTTGAAGAAGAATCTATATTTTACCACATACATGACCACTATCCCATGTACATATACATAGAGTTTATTTACGGTACACTCTGTATGTGATCCCCCATATCTTATGAAGTCCGTGTCGGGGAACATACAATGACAGATCCTTATTTACGAATACATGGTGTGTAAAAATTATACCCTCTATATAGTATTTGAAAACTCATACATGCCCACTCAACATGTTTATCCATACTATAGGGATTGAAAATAAATCTAACTACACACCGTGTACTCTGGATTTTCACACCATGTACTTTGATATTTAGGGTTTCTCGGTTTTATTCTTTATTTTTTATTTTTTATTACTTTTTTCTATGTTTTTATTTTCATTTCAGCCATGGAAGATAGGGATAAAGAAAGTGGGAAGCGATCCACACCCTCCACTATTGGGGAAACCCTTATTTTAGATTTGGCTTAGGTCACAGGCTACACCTTCAGTGACAGATCTCCCGGTTTTGAAGCCACCAGCTTCGGTAATTCCCCCTATGATACCACCGACACTCACATCTTCGACACCATCTTCTGATCTAGTGGGAGTGACCACACTGCATTCCATATCTACCGAGGGCCCCGGTACAATAAATATTACTACAATCTTGACATATTTAGGCACCTCTACAACACCTTTTCCAACTTCTACCACATAAGAGCCATCCTCCACTGATGATGGTGCAGCTCCACCTGCAGCATCTATAGTGGACCCTTCTTTATTAGAAGCTATTGCTATACCATAGCCAGCTCCTGCAATAGTTTGACCCCAACTATACCCTACCTAATATTCGATGAGGGTCATCCTATGGTAGACAATTTTCATCATGTTTCACAGCATATGATCTACCTGAGTGGCTGATTCTTGGATATTTATCTTCCTTAGAAACTCAGCATATAGGAGGAGATAGATGATATCCCCTAGAACATGAATCTAATGAACATAATCCACATCAGCAATCCAACTTTCAGATATTTATTTTTAGAGTTTACTGTGACTTTCTAATTTGATGAGGCCATATACCAGGTGATGCCTAGGGATACGGTGACTCTATTCCAATTTTGGTTGGACAGAAATCAAGTTTAACTTACCATGGAAGAGTTCAGATGAGGTTGTCATTTCTATCCCCATATAGCCACCTGAGACCCTATTTCCACCCTCACCAAACTTAGGGCTCTAACCTAGTTGATATGTGGTGGAACTTAATGGGTCTGACCCCATATACACACCCTCTTCCCAGAAGAGCACCCCCTCCAGTTCCCCTACCCTCTGTTTCATTCACCAGTGTTTCATCGGCATCCTTTTCTTTATCAATGAGGAAATGAGTGTCCTGTATGGATGTGATATGTCACTCCATACATGAATATTTTGGTAGGATTACCCTAAAATACCATATTTTTCAACATCTTACTTTAATTATATGACCTAAGGCTGTCAAGGAATCTATACTGCGATTTCTATGCCTCCATGATAGGACAACACTTCGGGGTCCTTGAGCCATATCTACCACAACATCAATTAGGCTCTCCCCATCATATGGATTTCATCATGATTATACACATGAAGATAATAGAGCATCTTGGGGATGTATTTTTTCTCATGCTGGACACCATAGATCCTTCAGGGTAAACGAATTACCAACCTACCCCTGATGGAATTACTGATTTGGTACCTCCCCATCCACTATTGAATGTTTCATCTCCACCTCTTCACACTTATTATAAATTTCTATATTCTTCAACCATCTTCTTTTATTCTGGTCCATCCACACCCCCACCTCCACCCTCCCCCTTGGATGATATCCCCATCTCCCTCTGCCTCGCCGTATTTGATAGCTTCTTGAACACCTTGGATCGTCGACAAACCTCTATGGAGCACCACCATGATGTTATGGATCATTGAATGGACCAGATCGAGCTAATATTAGGCCTTCTTCTTCACCACTAGGGCATTTAGTTCACCCCAGTAGATGCTCCTCCCTCTGATCCTCATCCTTGCACGGTACCACCTCCATTCATATCTTTGACCACAAATTCAGTTCTTCTATCCCTATGCCTCCATCTTCCACTAAAACTACTCCTACGATTGATCCCCCTATTTTTGATAGCACCTCCTTTGATGTGACACAATGACGGGTTTTTCACACTTGTTTTATTATATATATCTCTATTGTGTTTTATTTGTGATGTGATAGATTGTATATCTTATGAATTAGCCATCTATTTCATCGACAATAACATGTACTCTAGAGCATATTGGGAATATCAATTTTCATTATTTCCATATTTTTGTGATCTATATGAGGGGAGTATTATTTTTTATTTTATTTTCCTTTACATTGGGATTACATCTTTCGTTACGTCCCCACACCCTGACCTGGTTTTGTTTTCACACATCGTCTTATCTTCTTTAGTAATTCACTTGGGGAACATGTGTTGTATTATGTATGGCAATGAGTATCTTATGTACACTAGTATTTTCCATTAAAATGATATTTGAGACAACATTAATTTATTAAATATTTCAAAATGTGAATTTTTTTAATTAATCATAATTATAAATAATAGAAACATAAATGGGAAATTTAAAAGATACATGCTAATTTTAATTTGAAAATATTTTTAAAATGATTGTTCATATAGTCTATATCTTAATTTGAATTTTTAGTCATTTAAATTTACCAATCTGATCATTTGTTTCACACTATTACCTTATTGACCCTTTATTATCCTCATTCTTGAGAGGTATTTTGATCCCTTTGTCATATTCTTTCTTATACCCTCTTTCATGATAAAATTATGTGATATTCTTGACTACTAGAACATTCACTTTTTTATTTTCAAAACATGAATATTTTAAAAAACATTAAATTGATTGAAGAATTTGATTGATATTTTCACCCCTTTTGACATTGTGACCTACCTACAATTGACCATTAAAAAAACCATAGAAACCCTGAACTTCCATGATTGGAAGCCACATTACAAGCCTATTTATCCTTCCTACCCAAAATATTTAATAACATTTCATGACTATTCATTCGAGATTTAAAAAGAGAATTTTGATATTCATGGTTTATTTTGGTGACCCATCTTAAAATTAAGTATGGGTATAGTGCCTCATTTCCATTTGGACAGAAAGGGTACCAAATAACTATTTACTTTATTCCTAGTTGTCCCTATTAAAAAAGATGAAAAATTAAAAAGATTCTCAAAATTCATTCATTATACAAATTTATTTTGGATATACCCATGTTTGAAAGGGAATATCTTTTTAATGGTGACCTTTGAGAGTTCTTGTTAGGGATGCTTTTTCATTTAGATTATTTATTGAGTATCATGCTTTTTTATTTAAGGATTTTTCCTCATTTTTTAAGCCTTTGAGATTATTTTCCACATTATTACCTACATAACCTTAACCACAAAGTCATTGGAACCTTATTGAAAAACAATATGTTTTTTGTGATTTAATTTATAAGTAGAGAGTTAGAATACTTTCAAGCATATGGATAGAGTTAATATACTTGAGATGGAGCATAACATTGATTAAATGATCATGAGTGATGAGTGTGTTATTTTCGGGTGACGTAAAACCACAAGTGCCATGTTTATTTATAGAAAGTTGAAAATGTGAGTAATATTGGATTTCAGTATTTAATAAAATTATAAATGAGGCATGGTTATAATATCTTTGAGATTGATATATTTTTTGTGCCATTTAAAAAATTTTGTTATGGATATACTATTTGTAACTATAATTAATAGTCTACTTCCATTTTTAGAGTATGGATTATTCTAATTAGATGTTGTTATTTTTCTCAAGGGAATGAAAATGACTATGTGTGGCAGAGTTTGATGTGCCTGATTTGTGTATACATTTTCATACATATTATTGAGTTTAAAAACATGTTTTCACTAGATAAATATTTTTTTGTGGATAAAATTCTTTATTTCAGTGTTCTTAATGAATAATTCAGGGATTCCAGTCAAAGTTAGAAATTATGAAATACTAGAGTAAAAATATTTATATGCATAGTGTGTAATTTATAAACACATGCCATGTTACATTCACCCAGACATGGATAGGCCAGTTGAGTACACACCCATGTATCCGGCCAGACAGAACATGCTATGTACATCATTATTATATGTCATGTATTCCCTTGTAGAAGCAGTTAGTAAATGAAATAGGATACACATTCCATGTGGTGCAGTGCATCATGTTGGGTACCCCAACAAACGATTGGTCTGGATTGAATGTTAAGGGGTGGCATGGTAAGTCACCTACTGGAAAAAAAAGAAAAATCGAGTTGACCTAAGTACACGATGTTTACTTTATGTTATACATTATGTAGTCTAAAATTATATAAAAATAGGGATCCCTCCATATTTTAGGTTGGCCATCCAAGGGGGTGCTACCACCCTATTGTTTGATCTACCTAATTTCCAGTTTTAATTTTCTTTACTGCCTTCAATTCTATTTAGTGTAATTCCTCTTCTTCCTCTTTTTACTATTATATCCATGGTAGGGGTTGAGATTCTTCTCAACTTCCACACTGTAACCATGGTCACAGGAGGCTAGTCCCCTTGTGGGGGTTGTAATAAAATCATGGGTTATCAATAATTTTTATTCTAGTGTCTTGATTTTATTTTGAATTCTACATTATAATTTATATAATGAATTGTTTCAATATTTATTGTTGGTGGTATATCAGACCAAGAAACACAACAGTCGAAAAAACTAAAGGAGTTACAATAGTAAAAATCCATGGCCATTGTGTGAGCATGTTGCCTCTTTCATTAGGGTTAATTTATTAATGTGTTTTGGAACATTCAATTATCATGCTAGGGGATTCAAGATTAAATTCATTATTACCAGTTTTCGAACTATGAAATAGTAATAGAATATAATCCCCTTGGTAAAATATTTTCATGAATAATTTTCATGATAAATAATTATTATTCCACTAAACACTAATTAAATTTCCTCCTTGACACAATGTATTAAGAATGTTCTATAATTTCTTCTTTTATTTTAAATTAATTTTTCCAAATTGTTTTACTAGTTCATTTATGTTCCCTTAATTAATATTATTTTTGGATAATCAAGTGATATTTGATGATTTTACCTCTTCATTTCTTTTCCATTATCCTCATTGGATCAACCCTAACTATTTCTTGATACCTAGTTTTTCGGTTTAGTGCAGAAAAAATAAATTCTTTCGATTTTCCACACCTCATAACAGGAGAAGACACTTGTTTTTAATGACGTTAATTTCATTACACTACTGAAAATGGGAGCTATACAAATGGATCTATACCAACATTTTTTATTAACCATTGGTATACCCTTTATATGGGAAGTCTATACCGATGGTTATTTAACAACTATTAGTATAGAGAAAACCATACCAACGATTTTCAAAAACCATCAGTATAGACTTCATCACATATCACATCTACATGACCTCCCCTCCTCCCATATCACTCTTATGTAGATTCAACCCTAAGTGTGGCCTTCTGTTTTCTTCACCAGCCACTAAAATATCTCCTTAGTATGTGTTTTGATTCTATTATTCTTGCACATCAAATTGGTGAGTTCCAAATCCATCATCTCTTATACAAAAAACTATGTTCATTTTTTTAGGTATAAAACACTAACCTTGATTATTTTGTTTCAGGATTCTTATTGATTCATTTAATGTGAGTTTTTTTCGATTATATATTTTATTGTATTGAAAAATAAATTTGATTATTGGTGATGTATTTTTTTAAATTATGTTACATAATAATTAAATATGAATTAGATATAATATATTATTTGGTTTTATATATGTAGTAAATATGTAATTATTTATTATATATATTTTTTAATTTTTTGGAATTTATTAGGGGTTATGAAATTATTCATTTAAATATTTTATTTTAATAATTTAAATTAATCATTTTAGGTATTAAACATGTTTGGATTTAAAATGTAATATATGGTTTGTATATATAGATTTTACTTTATTGAAAAAAATAAAATAGATAGACCCTTTTTTCTGTATAAATATATTTCATAAACTATGTTAACATATGTGGAGAACATATTTATAAACTAGGGAATTTCCTTTTTTTTAATATTTCTAATGAATGTTTTTTGTTATGTGTTATTACTTTTGTGGGGTTTTTTTGAGTAAGCATTTGTTATTTCATATTCCATACTAAAAATTTACATTACTACTAATATAATTTATTATTGAACAACCTCGACTAATTCCATGTTTGGTTTGTAACTTGTGATCTTTAGACCACGAAATAAATATATAGTATTTTGTTATATATATAGTATTTTCTTCATTTATTTTATAATTCTAACATAGACTAGTTTGTTGGTTATGGTTTTATTTAAAGTGAACAATCCCCATTTCCATAAATATAATTCGGATATAACATTATTCTTATTTCAATATTTTTCTAAAATGATATATGTCATTTTTTTCAAATAATGGATTGATGTTTTATGTATGAAACGTATCGGATCTCAAGAAATTTTTAGAACACGATTGATAGTTATTTTTTAATTTCTATTTAATAAAGCTTCAAATAGAGGTATTATACACTACCAATGTTATTATTTTGTGGAAATACATTTGTTAATTCATGAATGAGTTAGTTACCGTATGAAAAAAAAATTGTTTCAAACAAACAATTATGTATGGTATCATAATAGGGAGAAAATGAGGTCTCCAAATGTTAATGATCTGAATGATGGACTGAATTATATAATTTATTATAAGACCAATTTCTATTTATTTTTCCCCATGAAAAATAAATCATTCCACTACAAAAAAATGACATGAATACACAAGATGCATGCAATGAAAATAATGATATTGAAGGGACGAAAAAATTAAAGGATGTTTCCATGACTGTATTATATCATTAAGGTGATAAATTTTAAAATAAAAATATTTTAATATGATTATTTCATAGGAAAACCATGTATAGATCTTATAAAACCACCATTTATTATATTCTTACCTTTTCAGAGGATATACTTCAAGATGATTCATATATTCCCTCAATTTATTATATGGGATAGAAGTTAATTGATCAACTTGAATTTTCATTAAAAACATTCTAGCGTAATTGTTTTTAGCTTATTTTTGGATGAAATTATTTTCCAAAATAGTTGTATAATATGTGGAACATCTTGATGGAATCCAAATTATGATGGAACAACTTCTCATGTTCTAACAAATGTGATGTGTCACTTTCCATTGAGTTACAAACATCAAAATATTTCTATGTATAATGAAATATCAAAAGAATATTTGATGAAATGATATTTATAAAAATATGGATGATGATGAGTTTTTTCATACAACATATAGATTAGCATATTAGCCATTTGATGCTTGGTATTTTAATTCTACAGCTGAGGTGTGTAATGTGAGGTAGGATCATGTAAAAATTTTAATCTATTGTTACAGATTATTACTCTTTAAAATAAATGGAAAATTTTCATTCATATATATAATCTTCTTATATGAATGTGAAAGAAAAAAAAATTTCATTTCTTGACTATACTCGTATATAAAGAAAATAATCTTGGCTGTAAGATCCCATATTTTCCTAGGTATGTTTCTCTCTAAGTTTTTCATTTGAGCCTTGGAGGTCAAGTCTTGTTTAGAGAGGAAGATACTTTGTTGGGTAAAATGACCTAAAGTTCAGGGATGTATCTTATTTGATTTAATGGAGTCTAGGAATAAATGGGTTAAGTGTTTCAGGGTTTATTGGTAATTTGAGAGCTGTTAATGAATTTTCGGGTTGATTAAAACAATGTTCTGCCGTAAATCAATTGATAAACATTAATATTTTTTGTATATTTATTACGGGTCATGTAATTGTTTGATGGATTTAATAAAATAAATCTTAGGTGATGAGTTTTTCAGTGAATACAATTAAAAACATTTACATGACATGTAACTACATTACACACTGTGTAAATGTCTGACCTGCTATTTTAAACATTCAATGTGGCTGATTTTCTTTATAATCAATTATATCTCAAGTCCAATTAACCCTAGTGATTTCTTCATCGATTTTTCGGTGCCAACATCCCTACTAGACATCCTATTTGTGTAAGCGATCCTTGGAAAGTGGTTTAGGTCCTCTTTTTTCCTTCTCTTCCTCCTTCTCCAACCATTGCGGTGAAATATTTTTTCCCTTTTTATTATTGGTTTTTATCTTGTTCAGTTTTGATCTAGGTTCCTCTTTGTAATCGTATTTACCTTCTTCCTCATGGGAATTTGTTGTTGGAAGCATTGTTGCACCATCAGTCATAGGTAGGGGGTCTAAATATTAACCCTAGGGATTGATAATTTCGAAAGTTTATGAAAAATTGTGATTGCACCATCATTTCGTGTGCCCAAATTAGTTAAATAAAGAATGATATAATTCCTTAAAGTCCTTTATTTGAAATTGGATTCTTACATAATTTGTGGTTATCCATGGGGTGAGAAAACCATGAATATAATTGAACTGGAAAATGGGTTAATGTATGTTTAGCATGACATTTGTATGTTTAGCATGACATGTGACCTAGGGAGATTTATTATTTTAGAGTCCTTAAATAATGGATTATTTCTTATTGATATAATTGATAATCAGTTGTGAATTGAATTTCAAGTGGTATATTAATGAAGAATGTTAATTCAAAAAATTAACCATTGAGAATTTTGATGGGATACTATGATATACTTATTATATGATAGGAATTCTGTTCTATACTGTAATACTTATATATCGGGAACAACCCTGAAACTTACACACTTATATGCTAAAATATTGATATTAAGTGGGCTCAGGCCTGTCCATACTATAATTCTTATAGAGAGCAGGCTATGCCAAGTCCCATGTTGTAATTATTATATGGATTTAAACAGGAAATGTGGTAATAATTAGAGGGATTTGACGGGAAATGTTGTATTGATTATAGGGATTTAACGTAGATTTATTTTTTCTGACTACTCCATGGTTTTATGGTTGTAGTTTTTGTGGTCGTAATACATGCTCAGATATATTATGTCATGGTGCCGAAGCATTTTATTTTACCCTTGTCATATGATTGTGGTTAACATATTCTAATACATGTTCAGAGTTATTCCAACATGGAACAGAAGAATGTTGTTTTTGTATTTTATTAATTGAATAATTATTTAAGGCACCTATTTTCTCTTTTTTGTATTCAATTTTTATTAGACTAGTTTTATTTAGACACGGTGGTGTCGAACTACTAATCTATACTCACACCATATTTCGACCCCCATTTTGCACTTATGTAGATTATGTGGATGTAGGTTTGGACAAGTGAAAATGACCTTTTTTTAACGGCTGGGTTTCTATTGGGTTAGATTTTAGATATGGAATCGATGTGGGATTTTGGACATGGGACTTTGAGTATTTTATTTCAGTCTTCTAGTCTTTTATTATATTGTTCAACCATGAAATATAGTTACATTCTAGCACTTAAAATCATTATTTCTTTATTATTTATTAGATCATTCAATTGGATTTTATTTTTGTCTTATAATATGTATAAACTTTGATTATTTTCATTCTATTATAATCTTTTTATACTGCTATGACACTTCAAATCATGGGGGTAGTTTCCCCACTATACATTTCACACCCCCACTACTAGTTAGTAGCATCTAGTGTACAGGGAGGCATGCTTATGGTCTCATAAACAACCCTTTTCGGCCATGTGAGAGAGTATTGGATTGGGGAATGTTACACTGAAAATGATATAGATGTATTCATGAAACCATTAAAAAATAGTTAGATCATCTTTGGAATGTGCATGTGTTCACATGTGATGTTTGTTTTAAATACAAATATCAGATGCATTCCATGCTTATGTGGACAAAAAATTGTTTTCCAGCTTATGTAATGATGTCTGGCTAGAACATGAAAGGAAACCTTTCATGAGAGGTTTTTAAGAATAATTTATGATCTAAAAGACTTAAATATCATCATAGTTTCAGTATTATGGGACGTCAATGATTATTTCCAATAGATCATCCATATAGGAATAATTTTTTAATGTTTGAACAAATCAGGGAGACCAAAAATCCACCTAAGAATATATGTTGCACCCCCCAGTTTCATGTACATGACCCTTTATTCATGTATTTTGAATCTACATAATGACCGGGTTATGTTTCAAGAAATTATCAGGGGGTTTGACATGTTTCGGATGATTATGGAGGTTCTTAGTATATACATAGTTATTAAAAACCATGCTGCATGTCCAAGAAACCATGAAAGGGGACAAAATGGGCACTGAGTAGGAAAACGATTTGTGTATGGTTTAGAAAAACCATGTGAGTGCTTAGGAGAAAACATGAATCTTGAAAAAAAGGTAAAATAATAGTTGTTTCTTTATTTTTCTAACCATATGAGCCATTTTTATGGTGTGGAATTAAGGTAGTATCACAATATGGTTGGTGCATGATTTTATAAACAGTATAGCCTAACTGTGCAGTGTATAGTTGGGCCTCCTTTTGAACTGGGGTCTAATCCAAATTAAGACTTTAGTCGATAATTTTTCTATAACCCATCCATAACCTGGATTTATTTTTCTCGAATGGTGTGAGAGATGATCACCATTGATTTGAGAGTGATCCTTAGGTGAATAAAAGTGCATTGGGGGCCCATATTCATCGATAAGTATCCATTCTTTCTCATTATTCTTATATCCAAGGTTCTTTTTTCACTCTGAGAACAATAGATCTTATCCATTATGGATATTTATTTGTGTTATGAATGAATTGATGATGAAAGTTTAGTAGATATGGTGAATGGAACATGGATTGTGGTCAGATATTTATGTTTTATAGTGTCTCTCTTTGTTTTCACCAATGTTTATGAGGTAGGTGACATCTCTCTTATCTCCACATGATTTATAACTCGAAGTCTTAGTTTTAATTAAATTGTTTTTTTTTGAAATGGTGGGGAAATACTTATGTAATTCTTGTTAAAACCCATTTTTTCTCATTGATTGGACATTGTCAAAATTGGGGAAATTGTTTTTTTGTAAAACTCTTTGGTTATTATTTTAAATTGTGTTTTAAATTATGGTTTGGTTTAACACATTTATAGTGGTTGTAGAAATATTTTAAAAGAATTAAATGGTTTTATATAAAACGGTTTTTCCTAGAAATTGGTTTTTGGTAATTGTTGTGGCATGATTTTGGCATAATCAGTTTGGAGTGTGTTCTATGGGAGGGATTATGATTCTGATGTACGACTATCAATGTGGGATGGAGTATGGATCTGAAGTTCCACTGCAAATGGTAAAACTAATATTGACTATGCATGGATGTTTGTGTGCTTGGACGTTGATTTTTTATTCCAAATAAATTATGATATATTTTAAAGACATCATTTTAATTAATTCTATGGGAAATTATTTATGACTTTGATATAAGCTATTTTTACTACTTCAAACAGTTTTACATAAATCATTCTAACAAGATTTTTCCTAGTGGTGTGATTAGGGAAGTCATTGGAAAATCCTATTAAGTTGATACTCACCAACTTCATTGGAACTATATTGCATTTACATATTCGACCCATCGAGACACAGATAAAGGTAAGGTATCTCAATTATTTAGTGATTATTCTTAATATTGTGGGCATGGAATGTGGAGTTGGAGCTTGGAGTGGTTTGGGTGTTGTTGGTACATGTCACTTGGGTGTTTTTAGTTTTTCTCTCTCTTTGTTCTCTACCAGAATGACTTTTAGTTTCCACTTGTACTCTAGTATGTTTTTTATTATTTTGGTTATGTTTGGGGTTTTATTTTTTAATCAATTATTATATAGTGTTTTTATTGAATATGATGTTTGGGAGTTTTATATCTCAAAAAAATCATTACCCAATTATTCTTGAGTTTATCGGAATTTATTGTAAGACTTCGAGGTCTTGGGGAGGTCACCCAAGGCCTAGTAGAACACCTATTACTCCTCAATCCAATGATTATGGGAAATCGTTAAAAATTTATCAGTTTCTTCAGTCCTTCACATAAGGAATGGAATCATTCTTAGATTATCTAATTTTTTTTTTTGATTTTTGTTCAGTTTTTTTAGTCATGATGTTTGAAATAGGTCCATTTTTCTTCATGGGATGGTTGTAATGAGATAGGATTGTTAGATTGGGAAATCTAGAGCATAAAGAGGAATAGATAACCAAATTATGTTGAACTTCAAGTTATCATGGTGTTTGGGTACATGAGTGTTTTAAGAAACATTTTGTTTAGTTTTAACCTCATCATCATGAATTTAGATGATGAGAGTTTCATGAAATGAATTGATAGTAAGACTTCCCCATAAGAATGAATTGTTCATTTTTAGTTCTATGGATAATGAAATGGAAAAAATTGTTCCTTTATTAAAATAGTGAAAATGGTTGATTTGGAAAATAATGGTTGTAGTATTTTAAAAGAAATGGTTAAAATGTTGAAAAAGGTTGAATTATGGAAAGATACATTATGATATGTCTTAATGTGGTAAATTATTATTTTTAAGCCTTCTATTTCTAATGAGTGATATAAAATGGTGTTTTTTTGGTTATAGTTAACGGAATCAGTTATGCATTGTAAAAATAAATTGGAGGAAGCTACTAAAAATGTGTCTTCAACTGAGCCACCGGTCAACCAATAGATGGTCGTAAGAATTATTCATGATTTTCAGGCCATGGATACAGGTAATAAGAATGAAGAACCTTGTAAAGTGGACTATTCCATTAACCTTCAAAAAAATATACCCATATTTTAATAGGATTCAGATCCAAAAAGTGTAGAAATCTAGTTGAATCAAAATAATTGAGTATTCAATTTCCTTGGGATACTATAGTAACTAAATGTAAAGTTGGAAACATATATGATGTAGGATTTTGGCATGTTGGTGGTAGGATTTAGCAGTTCAGGCTAAATTGGACCGAGGCATGACATGGGATGATTTTGAAGAATAGTTTAACAAGAAATTATATCATCATACATTTCTTATTATGAGAGTAATGGACTTATTCTGCTTCATGTAAGTGAATATATCATTTATAGTGTATGTAGAAACATTTATGAATTAAATCACTTCTCTCTGGATGTTGCTTCTAGTGAATCCTTAGTGGTATGCATTTTTTAGTCGGGATTGATACTAGATATTAACCCAATTAATATCATTATTTTTATAAAGGTTTATTTAGAAATGGTCAATAGATAATTTTACAGAATAATTGGATGTGTTAGGAAATACAATTTCGATGAGTATGTTTATTCCTATGGGAATAGGTGATAATTCTAATAATGAGAATAAGTAGAAGAGGGACACCTACTTCTAGAGTGGTGGTACACCTCATAATCAATCTAATGGACTAGTAAACATTTCTCATAAAACTAAAAGTAATCTGGGACATTTTCAGTGTGGTTCACCTGATCACATCAAGTGAGATTGTACAACACCACCTAGATCATTTCATAATTACATTAAGACAGGACATCTTTAGACATATTTTCACAGTTCTCCATGTGTGGTACTAGAGACATATCTCATGTTTCGTAGGAATCTAATGATTTGAGAGGATGAGTGAAAAAGAATGACTATCACCATTTGAGTGTAGTGATCCTATGTGATTCTATGAACACCATGAATCCTCAACTAGTTCAATCTCAATAGGGTATCAAAGAGAAAAGTGTATCAAGTGAGAAAATTAATGGATCTGAGTAAGTGATTAGGGATGATCAATTTGTTCCATCAATGGTTATACATACAATTCTTTTGAATTCAACACTCAGAAAGGATTTGTTTTATAAGATCTCATTCCAATCATTTATTACTTATTGTGTTTTTAAAATGGGTTTTCATGTTGATATAATTCGATATCTTTCGAAACTACATACTTTTTTTGACCAAAGAAATTGTAGAACCTTTATGTTTCAAGAATGTTTTATAACTATCTATGGGGATAAGTTTATTTTGGATTTATTTTTCCTTAATATGTATGAATATGAATTGAATTTTTTTATGGATTAGTGGAAATCATTCAAGTCCCACATAGATAGGTATACCCTAAAGTTCAGTTTCACATCTTTGGATAGCACCACACAAATCCTTAGAGGAGTTTCATATGTAAAGGACAATAGAGAATGATTTTTGGGACTAGTGGTTGGAACCATCCTTTATTAGTTGAAAACACATACCATGGAATATATGGATGAGAGTAGGAATAGATATCATACCATTGGCCAATCCTATATCACATATATATTGAAATATGAAAGGAAGAGAATTGAGGGAATTAAATGATCAATTGGAATAATTGGTATGTAATGTTTTTATTCAACCAAGCATATTTCGTTGGGCAGCACTGTTTCTATTTCTGAACAAGGAAAATGGAACTATTAGAGTTTGTGTGTATTATTCAAAGATAAATGAAGTTACAATAGAGATTTTTTATCCTATTCCATGCATTTATGATCTATTTGATCATTTGAGGGTATCACAATGGTTCTTCAAAATTAATTTACCCTCAGGTTATCATTACTTGTGGGTCATAAAGGGGATATTCTGAAAAAACATTTTAGAAGAAAATATATACATTATTGTTAGGTGGTTATGAATTTTGGTCTCATGAATGTACCCTTAGTATTTATTGAATTCATAAGTTAAATAAATCATAGGTATCTAGATTCCTTTTTGTTTTTTTGTTGATATACATTTGTATTCTAGGACAAAAAATGGATCATGAGTAACAATGGGCTTTAGTTTTTGGGATCTTGTGGGAGAGTCATCTTTATTCCATGTTATAAAAGTATTTTTATGGATAAAATTTGTACATTTCCTTAGCCATTTCATTTTTAAATAAGTTATTTATATAGATCATGAAGTTATATAATTTCTTATCTCTTCAAACTGACTGAATAATTTTTTTGAGATATGTAGTTTCCTCATCTTGTGGGATACTAAAATTCTTTTGTACGTGATTTTTCAAGTTTTGTGTCAATAATGAAAACTCTTATAGGTAAGGGAATTCCTTTCAAATGGAATGGAAAATTCCATATATCATTTAACAAACTTATGGTTTGACTTACATAAACTATTATCTTATCATTTCCAGATTCTGGACAAGGATATATAGACTATTATGAGGGATCAAGATATGGTTTCAATTTTTTATCAATAAGGGAGATCATGTTGTTACTTGTGGTTCATAAAATTTATGGATGTATGAGAAGAGTTACCCAATTCAGGTTTTTGAATTCGTTATTGTAGTCCACGCATTGAAAAAATTTCATTATTATATCTTTTTTGATAAATTCACAATTTTTACGAATCGTAATTTTTTAAAAGATAGTTTTTCAAAAGGGGAATTGAATTTAAGGTGGTGTAGATGGATGAAGTATCTATAAGTGTTTTAAATTAAATTGATGTATACACCGGTTAAAGAGAAATTTGAGGAAGATTCATTGAGCAGGAATTAATATTCTTAATTGTAGAAAAAGGATTCAGAATTGTGGAAACTAATTCCAGTCATAAGGGATATGCATCTAGAAAACTCAGACCCAGATGGTGCTTCATATTTCATTCAAGTTTCATTTATTCTTTATTTTGTTGAGCAGGTTAGAGTTTCATAGACATTTGATTCAGACTTTATTGTGATTTGGTCAAAACTCAATGGTGGGTATACTATTGGGGATGTACGATGGATGAGAATTCAGTTTTTATGTTTAGAGATCAGATGTTTGTACCTTTGTGTTTTCATGAACTAATTCGTAGTTCTAACCACCTTTCAAAATTGTTTGTTGACCCAAGGAATCAGAAAATGTATAAAGAGCTGAATTTATAGTTTTGGTGGGTTGGCATGAAAGTATCTCTAGTAGACTACGTATCCAAATACCCCACATGTTAGTAGGTAAAGGTGGAGAGTCAAAAACCAAATATTTTGTTGCTGTATTTATAAATTTCCTTCTAGAAATGGGAGTATATATGCATATATTTTTTAATAGGTCCTCAAAGGATGGTTATGAAACATGATTTCATGTGGGTGATTATAGACCATCTCATAAAGTCATATCACTTCATCCCTATTTAGGAAACTAATTCAGTGGAATTCTTTTCCAAAATATACATTTTGGAAATTGTAAGGTTTCATGATCTTTTAGTATCAATTTAATCTCGAAAATACCCTAGGTTTACATCTATTTTTTTCAAATCCATTTAGTAAAACCTAAGAACAAGTTTGACTATGATTACAAATTATCACCCTCAAAGGGATGCATATTCATAATAGAAAATCCAAATGTTGGAGTACATGATTAGGGATTATGTGATGTATTTTTTTGGCTAATTAAAAGAGAATATACATTTAGTGGAGTCCTTGTACAATAAAAACTATCTAGAATTGATACATATGGATCCTTTTGATTCATTGAATGATATTACTTATCATTATCCACTTTGTTGGGTAGAAACAACTGAGACATCAATAATTAAACAAAGTGTTGTGAATGAGAAAACAAAGGAGATTAATTTGATCAGAAAGAGAACAAAGAAAACTCAAATTCATTATAAATCATATGTGTATCATCATCACTATCCACAATTCATTAAGGTTAGTGACCATGTGTTTTTTAAAATCTCTCCAAGACATGGGAATCGTCATTTTTTAAGAAGGTAATGTTGTCTTTTCAATACATTAGATGTTTTTTGATTCTTTAAATAGTTTTCAAGGTGGTATATCGGTTGGATTCTCCACCAAGTTTTAGTTTAGTGGATAATGTCTTCAATGTATCTTAGTTAAAAAAGCACCGACTTGATCTTGGACATTTGATTTAATGGGACCAGGTTAACCTTGAACCGAATGCAACACTTATTCCTGTGTTAGTACATATTGTGGGTAGTCAAAAGAATATCATGAATGGGAAAAGAATCAGTTAAGTGTGGATTTTTGGGAAACATGTATGGATTTAGAAAGAAACATGGGAGAATGAAAAGGAAATAATATAACAATGACCCGAAATCGTCCTATAAAACTGAAGTTTTTTACTTTATGAGGATAGAAAATAAAATTTTAGGGAGAATATAGCACCCTGGTTTTAGTTACATAACCCAATATTCATGAATTTTGATTCTATATAATCCTAGGGTCGTGTTTTGTGATGTTATTAGGGGTTTTAGATTTTTTTTTGAGGTTTTTATGGGGGTGTACATTTTGGGAATGGTTATTAGAAAAAAGGAAACAACTCCAAGAATCTATTAAAGGGAAGATAATGGGAACAGTGTTGGTGCACAATTTTCCAAACCATAGTCCTAACCATACAAAATATAGTCTTACCACATTAAATATTGGATCTAATATGAATTAAGCCATATGACCCTCATTTTTCCTCTAATCCCAGCATTATTAAAATTAATTTTTCTCCCAAGGTATGATAGAAGATTATCTTTAATTCAGGATCCATCTTTATGTGAATAAAAGTGTATTAGAGGCTCTGATTCATCATTAAGTACACGTTCTTCCACTTTATTCTAAGATAAACGGTTTTCATCTCTCTCAAAACAATATATCTAGTATATTATTGATTCATTATTGTGTTATGAATGGTTTTGTGGTGAAATGTTGTTGTATCTAGTGAAGGGAACTTGTGTTGTGATCAAATCATTATGTTTTGTAGTGTTGTTCTTCATTTTCACTAATTTTTGTGAGGCGGCTGGCTTCTCTATTGTCACCACTTAATTTAGAACTTTAAGGATTTAAATAATTTGATTAAAATGGGGGTAATATCCTTATGTGATTATTCTTGTAAAACCCCCTTTTTATTATGGATTGGAAATTATGGAAATTGATTTGTTTTTGGATTACTCTTTAGTTATAATTTTAAAATTATGATTTAAAATTATAGTCTGGTTTGAAACAAGTAAATTGGATTTAAAAATTATTTAATATAATAAAATGGTTTTATACAATTTTTTTGGTCATGGATTTTTTTTTGAGGTCAATGTTTTGGCATGATTTTGGAATAATATGTTTGATGTGTGTTGTGAAGAATAGATTATAATCATGATGTACCACCATCCATGTGCGATGGATAATAGATGTGAAGGTCAACCATCAATGGTAACACAAAGATTGAGTGTGTGTGGAAGTTTTTTGATGTGGACATGGAATGGGTATGCAAAATAAATTGAAAAATGGTTTAATAACTGCGTTTTACTTCATTCAATTGAAAAATTTTAATGCCTTTTTTATAAACTATATTTACCACTTTAAACAATTTTATATAAATTATGCTAAAATGTTTTTTCCTAGTGGCATGAGTTGGGAAATAATTGTAGAAATCCTACTAAGTTTAGACTCAACCCCTTCTTGGGAACTATTGTCTGTTCTCAAATGTCATGTATTGAGACATAGGTAGAGGTAAGGTATCTCCATTTTTTAGTGATGCTTCTTAATACTATGGGACTGGGCTTATGGAGTTCGAGCATGGAGATGGTTGGGTGTTTCTGGATGATGTGACTAGGAAGTTTTATGTTTCGCCATATCTTGGTTATCTTCCAATATATAATTTAGTATTTTCTTGTACATCATTATGGTTTGTATTGTTTGGTTATGTTTTTTCTTGTATTTAAAACTCATGAATCATATAGATTATTTGTTGATTTTTAATTAGGTAGTTTGGGTGTTTTATTTTTTAAATGTAAAATCATCCACCAACTTTTATTGAGGCCCTTGTCATTTATTTCTAGCATTTAGTGTCTTAGCCCTATCACCTAAGGCCTTGTATCACACCCATCACTCCTTAAGACAATATCGATGGGTGGGAGGTTAAACTATGTCTGCAGCTGATGTTCTTAATGAATCGAAATACATTATTTTTTTCATTGAAAGAAGGTCAAACAAAATCAATAAATAGTAAGAATTATTGGACTAAATCCAAATACTATTGGAAATGATATGTTCCTTCTTTTAGTTTCCTTATTATCCATCCAATTTTTTATATCATTGATTAAACATCATGAAAATTGAAAAAATAATGTGAAATGTTTCTTTCACTTCTTTTAAATGTCAATGGGAAGAAAAATGATGATTTACAATCTTGGTGTGACTTGTTGGATTGGGGTATCAAACAGAAATTGCATTAAGTGTTTATCAATGAAAATAAATGTAATGTTCTATGTGATTCTTATGTGATGAAAACATAAAATGTATTTCAACATGTACATGATATTATCAATGTTCCTTTGGTCTATTCAAGAGAAATATCAAAATAGGTCAACAAAATATAGTTTATTATGAAATCTTTAAAGACTCATGATTATCACATCCTTCTTCAAAAGTATATTCAAATAACAATATGTCGCCATTTATCCAATAACATAAGGTTGTAAATGACTCAATTGTTCAATTATATAGATATATTTATGATAAAAACATTCCAAGTATTTCTTGTAAAAATATTGTAAGAGGTTCCATTAATTATTTGTGAGTTTGAGAAAAAATATCCTCTATCATTTTTCACATACATGCTACATCTAATTGTCCATATTCTAACAAAAATAATTCTTGGTTGGCATATTAATTTTCACTGGATTTATCCAGGTGAATGAAATATGTACACAATAATGTCTTATGACCAAGACAAGAATCATCATGAAGGTTTCATTGGGAAAGGTTATTTGGAAAAAGAATGTATGAATTTTTTATCAATGTATTTTCCTGATGTGACCAAAATACATAACCAACCACAGATAAATGAAGAAGAGCAGTATGAGAAAATTGAATCCAATTTTCCATCACTTCCTCAATCATGAATAATTCATGGATCATATAAATTGAATACATTAATCCTTGAAAAGTGGGAGATAGAATATATCATAGACTTATTTAAATACAATTTTTTTGATGACTACATAATGTAAGTAAATTTAACTAGTATATGTCATATCATACCATGTAAATGTACATATGTGTTAAATTGTTTTTATACTTTCATCTATAGAAAATAAATGAATATAAATATAATTCATCATTCACTACCTTTTACAATAAGAGAGACTTTTCGAATTAAAATTTTTTCTCCTTGGATAAAATTGAATGTAAAGTATTGATGCAATAAAAAATATTTATTTATTTTTAATATTCATTTTTTACTTTAGGTACCGAGTTTACCTATAGACTTTATCTCTCAAGAAATTATAGCTCTGGATTCTGGTTATAATTTTTTGGTTCATGAATGAAAATTAATTATGATGAATATGTAAAATTGTTTTATTATTTAATTAGTAGTGAACATTAGAACGCATCATTATTGAGTTATGGTAAAAACTAGATTATATTTTTATGATAGTTAATTAAATAGCAGGCCTTGATATAAAAATACAACTTATTATAGAGTTACTATGAAAATAATAATATTGGGTTCTTATGATCATGGTCAGACAGCTATGATTAAATTAAATTTGTTAAATTCAATAAAGATACATGAAACAGTTATTGATGATCCTGTATTTTGATTTAATTACATGACTCGCATTATTACTACTAATAATACATATATTTTTGGCATCATTGGTGAAAACTTTTTTTTTGTGAAATATAATCTGAGACATGAATTTTGTGTCATTAATAAAGTAATCCCATAATATATTTTTGATAATCATGGGGATTCAATTAACACCATCACTACTACAATTAGAATTGATAAATTAATAACTTATGATTAATAAAAGATTTAAATTTTCAGAGTGGATTTTGAACCTAATGTTATGTTGTGTGATATATAGAATCATCTACTTGTGTTCTCAGTTATTTTTCTTATTCATGAATTGGGGTTTTTAGGTTCGTACTATTAAAAAACATTTAATTCCAGTTTCAAATATTTTTTATCCAAATTGATCATCATTTTAATTTTCAATATAAAGTTATTGCGGTTTTCATTGAGTTTCATTTTATAATATTTAATTGAAGTATATAAGAACCTAAGGGAAAAATGAATAATCTAATTTTAAAAAAATAATATGAATTGAACTAAAACACATTAAACTAATTTATATTTAAAACAATAATAATTTTTAAGAATGAACTAAGGAAAAAATATCCAAATATCAATTTGAACTAGCCCAAAATATGAAATCATTGACCAAACCCAAAAAATGGTCAAAAACCTACTAAAATTAAAAAAATGACCCAAATGTCCTAAAAAAACTAAATTGAGTTAAATTGATAATATAAAAAGATAATTATATCATTCCCATTCTTAACATGATAATAATAATGTGTTTATTTTTATATGATAATACATTTATGATTTGGTATTTTATCCACTCAATATGATATGTTTATATTATGCCAGTACCTATCCTTTATTTGGATTGACAATTGGTATCCCTTAATTATGTCATGTAACATCTGCTTTCTTTTTGGGAATACATATTACGTACAAATGGTTTTCTTTGAGAATGGTTTTAAAAAATTAAATTGGTTTGTATTGTGTATTTGGAACCCCTCCCATTATAGGAATTGGAATGAAATAATCGATTTGAAATGAAAAGTGAAATCCTCAAGTGTGAATTATGGACCATGGGTACCTGAGGTACATAGGCGGGGGATGAGATTTGTATAAGCACACTAGGAACAATATTTTTTTTATAGAAAGGATACATAATTAGAACACTAATTGAAAACTTTTTGAGTGAGGGAGACGCTTACAGGAGTGGACTCTAACGCAATAAGACTATTTTCGTAGGGTAATGTGCACACCAGGTTTCCTTTGGCCAGAGATATTATAGAAGGACTCATGATATATCAGACCTAAACTACCCTATAATTTAGTTTCCATGTTTTTGAATTTTGTAAAATTGTTGTTTTTCCATTCATGGGATATTTGAAATTATTCAAATGACCATTAGTGATTTAAATGTCTAATTTTTTTTGTAAAATGTTTTGGAAAGGGGGTGAACTTCCATATTTATTGGAAACTATGAAAATATAATTTCATGCCTAGTTTTATTTTAAATTATAATAAATGGTTTATCTTATTAATACAACTGATGGAAAACATAGTGGGATCCTATTGGGCTAGTTTTCTCAAACCCTGGACATAACTTGGGGTGTATACTGATCTTATTTTATATAACATGAGTAGAGGAAATGTGCTTTATGGAGGATATTTGTATTCATATTAGTGGGTTATGGGATCTTGGTGGTGACATTGTGGGAAATTAACTCATGTTTCACATAGAGAAGGGTTTTATTTCTTTTTTGGTACATTTTTTCATCATTATGTTTGGTTTATAAAAATTTTTAAATGCTTTTGTAGTCCACTGTTTGAATCTGTTTTAGCATGCCAACTCTCTATTGTATATATATTTCCTATATCCCATACTTATATAATGGTGGTATAAACTATTTAAAAATGTATTTATTTAATTCCAAAGGCTTTTCATCTTCCCATGTGTATTGAGAACACCCTTTGGGTCTTTATATGGGCCATAATAGATAATCTTGTTACTAGGGATGTGAGATTCACTCTAAGACTAAAATTAAAAAAATTAAAACATTGAAAAATTAGTTTGAAAAAAATGAGAGCAAAAATCAGAAAAATCAATATGGTGTTAAAATTTCATTAAATCTATTAAATAATTAACTTTACAATGATTTTGGGGAAGTGTTTGTAGTAAATTTGAGATAATAAAATTTCATTAAAGTATTTATTTTTTAATATCATGCATTGTGATTTAGAGTTAAACCTCCCCTTTAACCCCTGTTATTTTAAACATTATTTACCCAATAACCTAAGGCCTTGTTTTCAATATAACCTTAATTCAAGTCCTCATAATTATTTTTTATTTGTATCAATGGGGTGGAGAAGGTAGGTCCTTTGCAAGACTATTTAAAAGGAACTTGTACTCAGGGTAAGAGCATTAGTCAAATATTTTTTTCTTCTCGAGTGGTAAGGGAAAAGACTTAATTTTGGTGTAGATTACAACTTTTCATGGTTAATAATAAAAAATTATGATATGTGAATGAGTGGAAGGAAAATTTTGACCAATTTCCAATGAGATAATGTAAAATACTTGAGTTGATTGTTTCTTTAAAATGTGTGATGATGAATTAATATTTTATGTGGAACATAAAATTTTGATCATCCAATTGATCATTGTTTTATTTTATTACATTGAAATTTAAATAGCGGTATCATGGTTTCCATTCTCAATTTATTATTGAAGTTCAATGCATGACGACACGATTGAGTTCCAGTATGGGGTAGTTGATGTCCTTATTTTTTCATGAAATTATTTTAATTATAAATTATAAAAACATTTTATTTTTAATTGAATATGCCTAATTAGTTCCTTGGTTTAAATTTTTATGGGTATTTATAATTTTAATTCTAATTTTTGGAAAATGTATATTTTTATGATCATATTTGAATGAAATTTTATAAAGTAAATTCTTATTATATAAGTGAAAAATTGGGTTTTAAACCCAGAAAAGAAGAATATATCCAGACAATATGTAAAAGGATCAATACTTGAATGTACAAACATGAGTTAGTGCAGAGTAAATCAAAGAGGAACATGAAGAGAATATTGGTTGGGATGAGGGCTAATGGACTCCTGCACATAGGAATGGTTCTTGAGGTTTTTTAGTTTACCAAGATCCCATCACCATATCTTGATTTTGAGCTAGGGATCTAACATCTTCATTGATATTGCACTAATATCCTAAGTGAATATCCAATTTGGAGTTTCAATTGAATGGGAAATTTACAATTAGTACAAATATTCATCATCTCATGTCAAAACATGTATGCCAACACTCAGAAACTTCCATTTCCACCTCTTTTACCAGACAAAGTCATGGTTCATAGCTGATTCACACTGGAAACCTCCATGGATACTACTTCTCAGCTCATGATCAATATAAAAATAAACTATGATGGACTAGGAACACTATGAATGATATTTGGGTACTCATAACAACCCCATGAATACGTTTTAAAGTAAATAAAAACCCACTCATGGAATAATGAATGTTTCACTATAGTGTGGCTCGACCGTGATGAACATAGATACTTAATAGTGGAAATGGTGATGGATATTACAATATTCAATTGGTCTACTTATGTTGAGTGACATGTATCACTTCACTTCTTCTATTAATCTACTTATATCACTTACATACGATGCATTCTACTGTCAAACCTACTTCCAATGCCTCCTACCATCAGCTTGAATCCACATAACTGACCACCATGCTTTGGTATTGTATCCTTGCTAAATAATCAGTAAGCTTGCATCTATTCTCGAGAGACCGTGGTGTGGCTCCCTTGATGTTGATTGAAGATAAATGCCACATGATGTTCTGGATTATAAGTTTCTCAAAGACTACATGACCCACTCAAATCAATGAATCATGTGTTGTAATTTTATTCCTATACATGTTTGACCATGAAGAAGGTTGGGTTTTGATCTTCTCCAGTTCACTAATCATGATGATTTGAGGCATTTCACTCTATATGTGTGATGTTTTTTATTAAATAATCTTCATATAATTCGATGATTCCACTGAGAACCGAGATTAGGGGGTGCTGAGGTAGAAGTAAATGGGTCGATTAATATTGATAAGATAAACATGATTTGGTTGTGTTTGATGACATAAGGATGGTAAATAAAAAAATCCAATAATGGAAGACAATGAGATTTTAGATCCAAATTCAAATTTTTATAAAATAATTATGCATATTTGGATAAAGAATATATTGGTACCTCGATCCAAACATTTAAAGAATATGAAATTAAGTAATAGACATGTTTCATGATTAAGTTTTTCTAAGAGTAACACATCAGTTCATTAGATCATGAAATGAGTCTGTATTTGAAGTCTATGAAAGAGTTCCATGTCATATAAAGCTCATGAAGATTTCAAATGGACCCATGAATACAATCCAAGAAAAACATTACATGTGGAAATTTTAAAATGAGTAAATACACGAATAAGGAATAATTGGCATATTTACGATCAATTTATACATAGAGAATTCAAAGTTACATACCTCAACTTCAAATTAAAATTATATAGAGAATATTTCACATGATGTGATACCACAATGGATTAAATATTTTTTTAACCTATGAATCATAAGGATTTTAAGATCCCCTAAATTCATCAAAATTGATATAAGGATGAATTAAAACAAATCACTATTTGAATTTGAATCTTCTAATACTTGAAGAAGGTAATTTTTTTGCAAAAAAAATGTGATACTTCATTCATATGAGGTGGGGAACCCGGTCAAAACTTGGAGGAAGTTTTTTTTATTAGTATTTTTATCTTTGTTCTTTAATATTTTTTAATGTTCATATTTTAATTAATGTGTTCTTCAATTCTCATTATATATCTCTATTTCTCCACTATGAGCTGTTATAATCGAAAAGTTATGTGACTAAAATAAATATTGTCCATAGTGAAGTTATTTAGTGTTCCCAAACTCTTGCAGTTAAATTTTTTATATTTTTATTCTAGTTGTAGTGAGGGGAATAGCAGGGCCTAATATATGGGTGGTGATGATCCACCACTTTTTTAAAAGACTCTAAAACTCACTCTAATAAATAACCAAAATTAATTTCTTCCCTTACCTTGGTAAAAACTCTTCATATGATGGAGTTGAGTTTACTGAAGAGATTAATTGACTTATAATACTGCCAGGTCTGGGGAGGTGTCACACATGAAATTGAGGTGTGTCATTCACCAAGAATATTGGAGGAGGTGAGGTTTAGTGTTCCAAATAAATTACCTAGGAATGCTATATTTCACCCTTAAAAATTAGGGATAGTAGTTCATTAAGGAATTATCACTAAAAATTTAGGAAATAATAATGGATAATGAAGGATCCCAAGTAACTGAACCTAAGATGAAGACCATTGTTTGTAACTATATTAATTTCATCAGAATTTTCATTTGAAGGATTAATTTTTCATTTCATGTTCTCAAACCCAGATTTTTCTTTGTTTTAATAAAATAATAATAAACACAAAATATAATAAGTGTATCTAGAATAGTGTATGACCAAATAAAAATATCCTCAAGAGAGAAGACCCTAGTAAACCTCTTAGCTGCACTAGAAAATAAATTGTAGCATTTTCAGAATCCGATGATAGGTGTGTCAAAGATCTTATCAAGGATACAATTATAGGTGTAAATGATAACGAATAATGTATTGAGAAAATTAAAATGATTATGGAAAATTACCTTCATGATTATCCAAATCATTTTAATATGATAAAGATCTCCTAAATTATTCCATTGCATGTTGGTTTTACTAAATATAAAACATTGTTATACATGCTGAAGATATATAATGTAAAATCTACAAAACGATGGAGTGACTCTAGTTTTACTAAGATACTTTATCTATATAATGATATGATATAAGAAGATAATGACCTTCCTTACCAATCCTATGATGCTAAAATGATGGTATATTCAATGGGTATGATCTTATAAATAATAAATTCCCATCCAAATTATTTTATATTGTCTTAGATGGACCACAAATCACTCAAAATATGCCCAATGTGTGGTTCATCTCGATACAAGAAAGGAAAAGCATTTCCTTCAAAAGTTTTATAGAACATTCTAATAATTACATAGTTTAAGCTCCTGTATTGATGTAAATAGACTATTAGGAAATTGAAATGATCAGAAGATTTATGTAATCAATATGGGATACATTGTTAGATCGTATACACTTCTTAGTGAAAGAAAATTGAACATGAGTATCATCAATTTGGGAATAACCCAATAAACCTTTAATTTTCACTATCTACTGATGGATTAAATCCATTATGTTTACAATGTTTCACTCATAATACACAGCTAGTTATGTAAGTAAATTATAACTTGACATTGTGGTAATTCATAAAGAAAAAATAAATTATGTAATCTCTTATTACATTAGGACCAAAACAACTGTGTAATGATATTAATGATTTTTTTGATCCATTTATTGAACATCTGAAATTACTATGGGATTTAAGTTTTATATTGTTTGATTATTATAAAAATGAAGATATCACATTGGGATCCATGTTGTATAGGATGATAAATTTATTTTCTTATTATAAATATTTACGAAGATATAAAATTATTTAAATTATAGGGTGTCCCATTTTTTATCAAGGAACACACCTAGTTTGGTTGAAACATTCCTCGAAGACTGTATTTTTAATACATAATTTTTATTACCCCAATGACATATATATTAATCTTGGATGACATAATTTGATGGGAATTCAGAAGAATATAGAGTACCATCTCCACTAAAATGTGATAAACTATATGAAAAAAATAAATGACATGGTCAATATTTTTCGTATAACATAATTAGATAAAATTATAGAAAGTGGTTGGAAAAAGTGAGTAATAAGATTTTCTAATAACCATACATGAATTTTTTTGGTCAGATATTTTCTTTATTCCATTCACATTGAAAAACATTGTATGAGTTATTTTCATTGACATGTTAATAAATTATTCCGGAAACGAAAATAATAAAATTAAGGCTGGATTGGACTTGATTCACATGGGGTTATAGGAATAGTTGTTTCTAATGAAGGGTCAAAGGAATAATTTTACTCTTATGGCTACTTATATGCTTTCAATACAAGAGGGATATCATTTTTAACTTCTTAAATGGAATAAAGGTTCCATAGTTTTATTCACAAAATATTAAAAATATTGTGTCAATGTCTAATTTAACTATAAAGGGTTAATAATCACTTGATTTTTATGTTTTGATGTAATATTTAATGAATATATCTTTAAGAATCATTTTGCATAAAAATTCCCATCAGAAATTAGATTTTTTTTCTTTTTCAAAGCTATATCATATAAATTCATAAACATGATGAAGTCTTCAACTATGGAAAATGAAAAGGCTATAATATTATGTGAATTAGGGATGTTATTCCCACCGAAATTATTTGATATGATGGTTCACGTAATGGTTCACTTGGTAAGAGAGATCTGGATTTGTTGTCTAGTATAATATAGATGGATATACCATAATGAATTGTATATAGAAAATTTTAATTTTTTTTCCAAAAATTGATGTCAACCACAAGGTTTTATTACCGAGTGAAATATTATTGAGGAATCCATTAAATTATCTATGAAATACCCGTCTGATGTGGAGAGCATCGGTCTACCAAAATATTTTCCTAGTGGGTGAATTTTAGGTGAAATAATTTCTTGAAGAGATGTTTCCAAAATTACCAAAACAAATTGAGGGAAATCTCACCAATAGATTTTACATAACAATTTAGATGTTATAAATTTTTTTGAAACCTATAAAATAATTCATAGGATTTTAGTTTTTCAAGGGATAAAATATGTTTCTAAAATACGCATAATTGATAGTTCTTACGATTATTTTGAGACCATATTTTATGGTATAGGTGCAAATAAAAATTTCTATTTCATAATGACTTCAATGGTTTTCCAGGGGACTAATTGTGTATGTATTATCTTATAATGGTTATGAAATTAATGGTTATATTTTTAATATAAATGAACATGATGAACACAATACCATAAAAAATAGTGGAGAAACTATTGTGGAATATGTTATGCATGTATCATGTACCAATGATAGAAATATAGTTTTTGTAAATATTTCATATTTTGGCATCCTCAGTCAAATATGGGAGTTATATTATATAACATTCTAAATAAATATTTTTCAATGAAAGTGGATTGAAAATAGGAGTAAAATTAAAATATATTATTTTTTTCATGAAAGTGGATTCCAGTAGAGAAGGGTACAAGGATGAACTGTTCATAATGGAATCATAGGTAGTACAAGTATTTTATCTTCTATATCCAATAAAAAAAGTTGTTAATTTCTTTCATTTCTACTAAAACCCCTACATTTTCATATTTCAATACGAATGAGTATACCACATTCCTTGTTACATTTTAATAATTTTATAGTGGTCCCAATACTGTTGGGGTATTGTATATTAGAGGATACTGCAAGGATTTGATTTGGATACTCGCTAGTGTCGTCAAATCCCTTCAACCTTTAAAGAAACAAAATCAGGTTCAATAATTATGTTAATGATTTTGTAACATAAATTTCATTACCAAATAGTATTATATGTTCACTAATGTATTTAAATAATTTAAAATAAATTTTCAACTACTTATATAGATTATGGCTTCTCAGCATGATGATTATCCCAATCGTGAGGAACAATAGGTTTCTTCAAATGTTGATTCTGCCAATCCTTTGGAAAAATAGGTTTCTCCATATGATTATTCTACCAATCTAAAGGAATGATATATTAAAAATATAGAAATAGAGAAAATGGTATAAGTTGAATTACCTATGTCAGAGATAAAATAGAAGTGTTATAGTAAAACTTTCTTAGCAAATATTATTATGCCATAAAGTAACGACATAAAAAAAAGTAAGGTTGGATGGAATACACACAACCAACATTTTTACTCCAACATGTATGTTTTAATTATTTACATTGGGATCATCACCCAAATTATCAAGTTGATTGATATAGATATGTGTCACAATGTTGTGCTCATGATAAAGACACTACTTTATGAAGAGATTATGATAAAATTATGATAAACATCCTCTATTTTACTAAAAAATAAAATATTTAATTGTTGATTTAATCATCATTATCCATTTTAGAGTACTTTTATACTAGATCACTATCGAATGAAATTTTTATTAATGGTCATCAAAACAGATCATAGAGCCTTACATACAATTCTTATGAAGCTTTATCTCAAGGATATTGAATGGATAGCAAAACCTCACTCACCATATATATATGCACATATGATAAACCAAGAAACATAGAATTCATTTATTAGCCATATTAAGGATTCAAAATCATAGGTACACTATTATTAGTCATAAATTAATTAAAAACACATGTATTAATAATTTTTGATTTTGGAAACATAAATAGAGTGTTGAAAATAAGCAATGTTCATCAAAACTATTGTACCCGAACCATAAAGCAAGGAAGTGGCATGATTCACTTGAAAAAAATGGTATTTATTTTTAAATCTATTGTAATGATTCTATGTTCTATGAAACAAGAATATATTTATGTTCCTTTTTCTATATTCAGATTGATGAATCAAAATCCAAAGCCACTTTCATCACACATCATGTGTCATTGAAGGACACTCATATAAATAAATATGGAATACTGGTAGATGAAAACACACAATGAGTATGGGAATCATGTGTGTGTATAAAATAATAAAAATTTGTTCTATTTTATAATAGTATTATATAAAATGACTAATTATTTTTCTATATTATTTATCCAATCGTGACATTAGAATAACCATCAACTCTACCTGATGAATGACTACTTTTAGTGTCCTTGAACCGAATAGCACAATATGGTTGTGTCAGAGGTGTAGGTTTTGGAGTGTATCATAAAACATATTTTGAGAAAAGAAGCGAATAAGGGTATAAATATAACAAAATGGATGACATTCATGAATAAATTAATGTTCTAGAAGAAAAAGATAATCAGAAGACTGATTGGTTGGAGAATGCTATGAGAAGGAATCTACGATATGAAACAACATAATTACAACAACTACATGAAGATATCCCCCCATATTTTATCCTCGTTATTCCCCTCAAAGGTCTGACTTACCAGAGGTGATTGATTTTATTATTACTATTCCTGTGAAAAGTGAATATGGTGGATACTGATAGCTTTATTGTATAAATATTATATCGGGTGAAATTAATTGTGATTTATATTTATCAACACAATCCCATCTCCTTGTTATGAAGGTTATAGTGTATATTATCCAAGTAGAAAGTCATCAAAATAAAATTCATCCAAAATAAAATGTGAGAGTATGGATTCATCGATCTTATGAGATAACCATCAAGTTACTTATTCCCCATAATCATCAGGATATTCACATGGTTGAACATGCTATTGCGATTTTTTAGCACAACTGTTTGATCTTGGAAAACTACAGTCTATAGTTAGGTATGTCATTTCAAACTTATTTTTTATTAAAAAACATTTAAAATTAATGAAAAAAGTCTTGAATGGAGGAATGTTTTTACAGATGAAGAAAATGAAGGGGAAATGGAGATTTTAATAAAATTAATCTAAAGGATTAACCAATCAATTGAAAAAGAAATTCTAAAGGTACTTTTACCCTTACAACTCAGCTTCTTCATATACAAATATTATGTGTTCATAAAAATACAACCTTGAATGATATTATTATATACATCATTTATTTTTAATAACAAATGTAAGGATAATCCATTACAGACTATCCTGGTCTTGATAATGTTTATGAAATCCACAAGTATGGATGGTTGGGAGACTTAGTAATAAATATATATGTGAGGTTCTTTTTCATAATATGTTTTTTCAATAACATATATAATATGTTAATTTTAGTTAAATAACATTCATAATTTTTAGAATATATATATGTACTATGTTAAGGGAAAACCCTACAAACCAAAATTTTGGACTCATTAGCCCTCACACCACTTCAACAAAAAATATAATTATAAGAAGATAAATATTTAAAAATAGTGGACCAACTAGATAAAATGTAAGGACATAAACATAAATAATATAGAATATTATTCATTCACATGATATAGGAGTAAAAATCTACTATTTAATCATATCAAATATATTTCTAATTATTCCTATAGTTATTCATTTTTTAGCGAGCGTGGTTGCACGTTGTAATAAATTTAGATACTCGAATGATTTATTTTTGGTATTCAATGTATGTAATACTAATAAATAGACAATACACGATGATTTGTATTAATATTTAATAAACTATATTCAATATTTTTCCAATAATCTTATGGTAATACGTTTTTTATTATATATTAATGAAAATGTTGTTATGATATGGTTGTGCTTAAATATCATCAAAATAATGGTATGAAGGTGGTCCATGAGAACAATAATCCAAAGAATCTGTAAAAATGGATAAGTACTATGGTATATATGATAATATTTCACTATAAAAACACATGTCAAAACAAATTACATTTTTTCTCAATGCTTCTATAACATTTGAATCAAACTAATGGAAAATAATGAGGTTATTAAATTTCTATATTTATGAATGATATCTTATTCCATTAAAAAACTAGAATCCCCAAAGAGGTACTTCTAATGATAATGATAATTTCATTTAAATTATTTATTAACCTTTATTTATTTATTTTTTTGTAGTATTTCTAGAATTTTAGACAGTCCACATATTCATAAAGAAAATAGATTTTCTTGGAGTCCAGAAACACACTAAGACACCCATAAAGAAAGAAGATAATGTTTAAATGGAATAAAACACATACATATGATTACTATGTAATATAATACCTTAATCTTGAAATCTCTAATCAAATAGGTTGTATGCTGGATTCATCTCTCTATGTGCACGAAGTCTCTTTTATTGTCTTTTTAGAAATTAATCTTTCTTACAAAACTCCATGGCCATGGATTTATTTAGGATATATCATTTCCATAAAAGGGAATGATATATCAACTTCTTTTAATGAATATAATTAACAAATACTTTCTCACATTAACCATTAATGAAATATTACACATGATGCACCCAAAATATTCTACTTCCCTACAAACATATCACAATTTTCATTAATACATCAAAGTATGTGACATATGACATCAATTAATAATAATATTAAAATCTATGGAGAATAACACACATATGCATATAGGAAACATTCCATGAACAAATAAATGTGGATTTCCTACTGGCATGTCTCATTCTCTTAATCTCCTACACTGAAAATTACCATGGGAATACACCATGAGAAGGTGCCTCAAAGATTCATGAGACTCTACACTTGATAAAATATATCATTTATGCCCTAAATTATTTATTCCAGCAATATAACATATATTTAATAATAAAATTGTGTAAATTCATTGTTCTAATCATAGTGGGGAATAACTATGATCTTTCAGGGAAAACAACTCTTAATACAATATTGGAAAACATGTCATGAAGAAGAAATATCATGATGTGATAAGAAGTTTATTAGTATTCAAAACAATGAAATCTTGGGTTACAATAACTATTAGGGAAAAGTGTTGTGGAGGAATTATATCGGTCTTATGATAATAACATAATTATGAAAAAATATTGTCAAAATAAAAAATAAAAACATAATCAAAAAATTAAATAACATTGAATAAATTGAGGCCCAAATTTTATCATGTAAATAGCATAAAATGTGGAGGATTAAAAGACCACGAATAAATCTTAAATATCCACTATGAATCAGAGAGTTAAAAATAAAATCAATTCCCAAAGTTGAATTAAAATTAGAGCACAGAGAAATCTACGTGAAAACTACACCTTAATATGCCTCTATCTCTTCTCTAATAATCATCGCTGATAAAATGTCACCCCTCATAGATCAAAACTGAAAAAGAAGTTTCATTGAAACACCAAAAATAATCCATTGAAAAAACCAAATTTCCAATTCTCATTTATGGCCACTACATGCCATTGACCATGCCCCGAAACTGCCTCCCACATAACTGATCCTTTTCCCACCTTTTTTATAGCATATCTACAAATCCTCTTTTTCAAAGACTTTATATGATGTAGAATCATGTGTGCAGAAATTAAATTAAAAATGATATCCATGGGATAACAAAAATTTTATCTCCCCATTTTTAATGTCACATGATGTATCAATGTTTGAAAAAACTTGAACCATAAATTATCTCCCAATTTTTATCTCCACATGAGATAAGGGATGAAACCCATTAATATACCTCTTTATCCCATAAAAGAAGAAGATAATTTATAGCAAACATAGTTAGCCTTGTAATTTTCATTTCATTCCACTCGAAAAGTTTCCTTTTATGTATCTTGGAGAGGTGTCTGCTCTACCTTGTAATATGACATGTGGTGTCCATACCCCACAATTTCCATGAAATATGGGGTGGCAATAAGCATTAGAGAAAATGTATTTTGTATTTGAGAAAAAAACATGGAAACAGATTTTTGAAAGTTCCAACTAGTGTAAAATTTTTTGAGAGATGGTGAATTGATCGGGGTGAGATGAAGGAGATAATGGAAAAAAGGGTGGAGATATTTTTAATAAAATAGATAGAGAGAGATAAAGAGAGAGAGGGATAGAGAGGAATGGATTAAAAGTAAAAAACATTATTTTTTTTGAAATTTGTTAAATGGAGTGGAAAAATTAATGTATGGTGTAAAACAATAGGATTTAGAAAATTTTCCATGTATATTTTTTTAAACAATAGAAAACGCAGAAGATAAGATGTAAATAAAAAAATTTGGCAGTACCATATGATGGAATATTCATCATCTTCTTCCTTCAACAACATCAATTGATGGGTTCTTGATAAATCTAACATAAAACTTTTTAGCTAGAAAGTCACCTGCTAAATATTTGATATCACTAAAGATGAATTTTTTATGAATTAAAAACTCTGAAGCATATGCAGATCAATTTAGCTGATTGCAATAAAAAAATCATTTCTGGAGGAAACAATTAACTAGATTTATTTCATTAACTCCGAATGTTTTTAAACAATTCTGAGAACACCCTATTTATAGGGATACAATCACATAGAAATCAAAACATTAAAATGAAAATGTTCTTTAGATATTTTTTTGTAGTTGCTACTCAAGAGCTACAAAAAATGGATGTCTTTATGGCTCAATCACTCCAGAAAATATATTTTTTGTCAATAATAAAAAAATAAGGTTAATATTTTTTGAACAATAAACCATGAATTATTTTATGGATAAAAAATGTTATGGGTCTAAGAATGAAACATTATCTTGATAAATACTTATATAATAACATTAGAGTTTATATACATTATCTTTAAAATTAATATCATTTACATTTACTCATAAATTAGAGGAATGTGGTGAATAAGTGAGGACATGTCATGATCCTTGGTCCAAATCATTGCATTTGCATACCCATCTCCGTATTGGTTGAAACAAATGTGATGATCGTACGATATTTATAGTGAAACTATGAAATGGATCAAATAAATGGAAATGGATTGAAAAAATAAATTATTCAAACTCCTCCACCATAGGAAGACATTCGATGTGTTCATATGCATCCTTAAGGGAAGAACTAATCTCATTCATGTAAAAATTAATTTACTTTATAGTTTCAACTCTTTCCATTTCATCCAAAATAAATTAGAAATAATAACTTATCATAATAGTTAAATGATAAGAGGTGAGATACTCTAAATGCATGAAAAATAATGAATTGAGACATGAGAAGTTTCCACATCATTAATCATCTGAAAAAAATTGATGATGCATGCACAATGAGGGGAGAGTTTTAACAACATTCAAGATTTTCTTTTATAGGATGATCTATGGTCAAGAGGTAACTAGTGATCAAGAGGTTTGGAAACCCAATACTGACCAATGCATTCTCTATGTACTTTTCTAAAGTTTGTTTTTACCATTCATGTATCTACCTCTCTTCCTTTATAAAATTATTGATTAGATCAATCCATTGATTACAAACATCAATACTGTTCAAATTAAAAATGATCAAATTGAATAATTAGAAATAAAATTTATTATAAAGGTTAGGAAAATACCAATATGTAAATACAAGGAGTTCTATCAAACCCATTTTCCATTAATATCCAATTTCAAAATCCATTAGATGTAAAAAAAAATTGTAAGAAGAATCATTATAATATTATCTAATAATTGGTACGCTTTAGCATGATCCCACACGATAAAAGATATTTCGGGAAATATATAATAAATTTTTTTATTAACAGTAATATATAAAATGTTATTTTCAATGAACCATTGGATTTTATTCTTTAATTTTTTTTAATTCCTCTTTTTTTCCATATTCATCATAAAATTCATCAATAATTGTTTGGATTACACCGATTTTTACATCCATTTCATGGATTTTGTAAAAAATGAGGCTCGAATAGAATTAAAATTGAATAAATATAGATTTTTATGATATCATTTATTGAAAATTTCAGATTATCCATATATTTTGTGGCCCACAACAATAATTTACTAAAAGAACAATATCTATTGTTACAAAATTTTAAATATAATTGTCAAAAATTCAAAAATTCATAGAGAGTAATGTGTTATTAATCCACTAATTTCTTTTGGATATAAAGACAAGATGATATTGAATTCCAACATAGAAAATTTTATTAAATATGGTTTCATGTTTTCATCCACCTTGTAAATATCAATATACCAACATGATTTGTATCTTATCATTCACCAGTGAAATGGAAAGTCCAAAGCATAATGCATCGATTTTGCTAATTTTGGGAATATGTTCCCCTATGGATACTCTTCAATTGATTGGAAGAAAGTTTTTGAGTATCATCAAGAATTTCCTCACCATCCCATCCCAAAAAGGAAGCTCCATACATGCTGATCAACCCTTTTACATTTCAAAAGCATGGTTCAAAAGCATAGCAAGATTATTTATTGAATAATGTGAATACATCTACCATAAAAAAATAAACATGGTCTATATCACAAAACATTATTTAGATGGAGATAATGATAATTATTTGTGAGATGGTTAACTTATGTAATTAATATCTCATTTCCTCGAAGAAGGAAGAAATGAATCATAGTGGCATGTAAGTGGTCGGTCTACCAAGAATGGGTTTGGTCCAAATGAATACTCAAAAATGTAGAGTAAAAGTCACTCTTGAAAAAATATTTGATGCCAAGCCTCTTTACCAGAGTTTTTATAAGATTTTTTTAAATAAAATTATTTAAATGTCTCTAGGTTATACATATTTTGAATAATTTGGTGTAAATATGGAAGAGGATCTACCACCTTTGGCCTATTTTGATTTGGGATAAAGGTGGAACATGCCTTGCTACCATTTCACCAATGAAAAAAATATACATGATTGTATATTTAAAAAATTTATTTTTGTTTTTTTGTTATATATATATATAACCAAAAATTTCATCAGGATTTAATTTCTTCTTAATTCCATTATCACATTTATTAAAGTAGTCTGCAATTCTGAAATAAACCATTGGGCTCTCTTTTATATGGGATATTTATCCAGAAATGCTTTTGGATTTCTAATATGGGATTCGTGTCCTCCCTTTCAGGCATATAATTAATAATACTCAAAATGTTCAGGAGACAACTGAACCCACTCCTATAAAAATTTATTAGAAAATTAAAGATGACAGAGGACATAAAATTATTAGGGTCTAACATAGAAATTCCCTCATCCAAATAAGGAATCCCAAAAATCAAGAGAAGGTCAATAATAAAGATTAGAGTCATCATCACCATTAGCTATTTACCATTCTTATTGGGAGTTATTTTGATTAAAAATAACACAAGATTCATCCCTTTGGGTTTTTTGCTGTAGAGTGAGTCCTTTGGAGGAAGACCTAGTAGAAACTTTTATTCCATGTCCTTGTTCATTAGACCAATCATCATATCCATTTTCTCCATGGACAAATACTTTTGAGCTCGAGCTTGATTTAAAAATAAATGAATATGGAGTAGGAACAACATGAATGATATTTGGGTACTCAGAAAATCCCCATGAAACCATTCTTAAAGAAATAAGAATCCCCCACATAGAACTATGATTATTACACTATATTGAGGATCGACCATGGTGAATATATATACTTATAAGTGGAAATTGTGATGTATATTCAATTGTTCAATTAATCTACTTATGTGGAGTTCCTTATACCTCTACCGTAATTCTATTAAGATACTTTTATCACTTACTTATTATGCATTATATTGTCAAACCAACTTCCAACACCTACAACCATCGACTTGCATCCACTGAGACCTACCACCATACTCTAGTCTTATCTCAAAGCTAATTGAATAAAAAAATACTACATCTATACTCATGAAACCATGGTGTTCCTATATTTAGTTTTATTAAAGATAAATGTTACACCAATTTGTGGATGCTGAGTTTCTTGATGACTACTTGACCCAATCAAATCAATGAGTCATATGTTGTAATTTTCTTCCTACGTAGGTGAAAACATGAAGAAGACTTGGTTTTGATCTCATCAAATGAACTAGTCATGATGATTTCATTCATTTCCATATAGATGTATAATTTTCTTATGAAAAAGCTTCCTATAATCTTATGATTCCACCGAGAACTGAGAATAGGGGATGTTGGGGTAGATGTAATTGGGTTGATTAATATTGATATCAAAACTACGATGAGGCTTTGTTTGATGACATAAGGATGAAAACTCAAAAAACCAAGAATGGAAGAGGATGTGATTTTAGAGTCAAAGTTGAATGTTTCTAAAATAATTATGGTTATTGGGATGAAGAAGATATTGGGACCTCTATTAATACGTTTTATGAACCTAAAATTAAGACACAAACATTTTTCATAATTAGGTTTTCTTAAGAGTAACACATTGGTTCATTTGATCTATCAATAAGTCTGTATTTTAATTCTATGCATGACATTCATGTCACAAGAAGATCATGAAGATTTTAAATGGATCCATGCAAACAATCCAAGAAAAACATTACATGAGAGAATTTTATAATGTGTAAATACATGAATAAGGAATAATTGTAACATTTGTGACCAATCTATACATAAGCCGAATGTCCTGAAGGCCTTATTTTTTATTGATTTTTGATAACCCCCCTTTCATGGGATGAGGGGGAACCCTTACAAGGCCTATAGGCTCAGAGATTACAAGGCCCATAGGTGGATGCTTATTTATTTTCTTTTCTATTACTAGTCCTACTTTTTTTCTTTAATATAACTTCATGTTCCTATTTTATTTATAGTCTTCATAAATTCTCATCATATAGATCTTTTTTTCACTATGATCTATTACACTAACAATTTTAAGTGACTAACCTGAAGCTTGTACTTAGTTAAGGATTTTCAATGTTTCAAAATTCTAGAAATTCAATTATTTAGGTTATTATTATAGTTGTGTTGTGGGGAAGAACATTGCTTAATATGTGGGTGGCGATCTTCCACCTCTCTATTATATGACTCTAAAACTCACTATAATCAATAACTAATAATCATTTACCCCTTATATAGATAAAAACTCTTCATATTATGGATTTGAGTTTACTCAAGAGATTAAATGATTTTTGATACAAGCAGGTCTTGGAATGTGTCACCCTTTAAATTGAGGTGTGTCATTAACCATGACTAGTGGAGGAGGTGAGGTTTCATGTTCCAATAAATTACCTGGGAATTCTAAAATTCACACTTAACAATTAGGGATGGTATTTTATGAATGAACTATCACATAAAATTTAGGCAATATTAATGGATAATGACAGAATCCATGTATCCGACACTAATACTAAGACCTTTATTTCTAACTATATTCATTCTGTCTACATCTTCATTTTCATGTTATATTTTGAATTCCATGATCTCTAACCCCCATTTTTATTTGTTTTTAAAAAATAATAATAAAAAAATATAATAAGTGAAGCAAGAATAGTGTATGATCATCTGAAAAGCTCCCCAAGAGAGACAACCCTAGTAAACCACTTTGCTGTACTAGAAAATAAATTATAGCATTTTCACTTTACTATGCCAAGTGTGTCAAAGATCATATCAAGGATAAAATTATAGGCATAAATGGTGATGAAGAATGTATTGAGAAAATGAAAATTGAAGTGGAAGATGAAATTAAAGATTATCTAAATTTGTTTAAGAAGATAAAGATCTAGTAAAAGATTCCATTGTATATTGGTTTTACTAAATATACAACATTATTATCCATGCAAAATCTATAAAATGTAAAATCATGAAAAAGATACAGTGGATCCAGTTTTACTAATCTACTTTCTCTATTGAATGATATTTTATAAAAAGATAATGAGATTCCTTAGTGAACATATGATGCTAAAATGATGTTATGTTCAATGGTTATGATCCTATAAAGAATATATTACCATATAAATGATTGTATATTTTTTCACATAGACCATGAATCACTTAAAATATGCTGAAAGTGTGGTTCATCTCGATACAAGTAAGATGTATTGGGTCCTTCAAATGTTTTATGGTACTTCCCAATCATTCTAAGATTTATGCTCCCATATGGATGTAAAGAGACTGTATGGAAATTGATCTGGAATGAAGATACAAGATATAAATATAGGATAATTTTTAACCTTTTATACTCTACTTAGTGGGAGAAAATTGATCATAAGTATCTTTAATTGGGTATTGACTAGATGAAATATCAATTTTCACTATCTACATATGGATTAAATCCTTTTGGTGTAAAAAATCTCACTCATATACATAGTTAGTTGTGTTAGTAAATTATTACTTGACACCATGGTAATTCATAAATAAAAAATAAATTTTGTAATCTCTTATTACATCAGGACTAAAATAGAGGGGTAAAGATATTGTTTATTATTTGGATCCATTGATTTAAGATGTGAAATTACTATGGGTTCAGGTGTTATTTTTTATGATGCATATAGAAATGAAGATATCAGATTGGGGTCTGTTTTGTACATGATGATAAATGGAATTCCTTATTATGGATATTTTTCAAGATATATAATTATAAAAATTATAGGGTGCTCAATTTTTAATAGGAAACACACTTAGTTAGGTTGAAACATTCCTCAAAGACTATGTTTTTGATATATAAATTGTTATTACCCTAATGAAATAGATATTAATCTTGGATGACATTATTTTTTGGGAATTCAGAAGAATACCCAACACCATATCTACTAACATGTGATTAAATCTTTAAAAAAATAAAGGACATGGTAACTATTTTTTTTGGAAAACCTACATCTGAAAAAATTATTGAAACTATTTGGAAAATGTGAGTTGTTTTATTTTTGAATAACCATAATAGAATTGTTTTTAGGTTAAATATTTTCTCTATGTCATCCAAATTGAAAAAAATTAGATGATCTTTTCATTGAAAGGATACTAAATTAATTCAGAAAAACAATGAATGGAATTAAGGCAGAATTGGACTTGATTTACATGGGGATTTGGGAATTGTTGGTGCCATTAAAGGGTGAAAGGAATAATTTTTATCCTCTAGCTACTTATACTCTTTATAGAAAAGATATATATCAATTTTTCCACTTCTAAAATGGTATATTGGTTACACGGTTTTATTTATCAAATATCAAGAACATTTTTTCAATTACTAATTTAAAATTATAGGGTTTATAATCACTGGATTTTTATGTTTTTGTGCCATATTTAATGCATATATATTGCAGATGCATTATGACTAAAAATTACCATTATAATTTGTTAAGGATTTTATTCTTTTTCAAAGCTGTATAAAGTAAAGTCATAGACCGGACAATGTTTTCAACATTGAAAATTGTAAATGCTATCATGTTATGTGTATTAGGTATTTTATTTCCACAAAAATCATTTCATAAGGAGGTTCAATTAATGGATCACTTTTTAATATAGATCGGGATATGTGGTCCAGTATATTATAGATAGATGTACCCTAATTAATTGTATATCGAGATTTTAAAATTGGATTCAAAAAAATGATATCAACCAGAAGTTTGTATTATAGATAGATATATTATTGAGGAAGACTTTAAATTATGTACCATCTACCTATGTGATGTAGAGGGAATTGGTATACCAAACTATTTTTATAGTGGGTTGATTTTAGGTGGAATAATTTCTTGAAGAGATGTTTCCACAATCCCCAAAACCAACTGAGAGCAATCTCACCTTTATATTTTATCTTTCAATATTGATGTTATGACAAATTTTGAATCCTGTAAAATAATTCAAAGTTTATTGAAATTTTCAACGGAAAAAATATGATTATAAAATACACATAATCGATTGTTTTTAGGATGATTTAAGAACATATTTTTAAGGATTCAGGTAAAAATACAGATTTGATTTCAGAATGACTATAATGGCTAGCTCAGGGACCAATTGTGTAAGTATTATCTTATAATGGTTATGTAATTAATGGTTATATTTTTTATTATAAAAATGAACCTGTTAAAAAAATACCATGATGAATATTGGTGTTATTATCGTAGATGAAGTGATTCATGTATGAGGTTCCAAGGATAGTTATCTAATTTATGTGAATATTTCATATTTCAGCATCTAAAAACAATATAGGAGTTTGATTATATAAAAATCTATGTCTTGATTTTTCAATTCCAATGGGTTGATGATAAGAGTAAAATTAAGATAGATGTGTTTGGACTCATGGAATTGGATTTTTGTAGAGAAGGGTACAATGATGAACTATTTATAATGGAATCACATGTAGTAAAAATATTTTACCTTCTAAATCCTATAAACAAAAAGTGGTTAATTATTTTGTTTTTGATCAAAACCACTCCAAGGTCATATTTCAATTACACTGAGGATAAACCTTTCCTTGGTACATTGTAATAATTTCATAGTGGTCTCAATATATATGGGGTCTTGTATATTAGAGGAGACCATATGGATATGATTTGGATAATTAATAGTGTCGTCAAATCACTTCAACAATTAAAGAAACAAAATCATGTTCTATAATTATTTCAATGCCTTTTTAGTGTAAATTTCATTACCAGATTGTATTATGTGTTCAGTAATGTATTTACATAATTTAAATTAATCTTTCAACTACTTATATTGACTATGACTTCTCTACATGATGATGCTCCTAATCCTGAGGAACAATAGGTTTCTTCACATTCTGATTCTCCCAATTGGTAGGAATAGTAGGATTCTCCATATAATGATTCTACCAATCCATAGGAACAATATAGTAATAATATTGTAATAGAGAAAAATGATAAAATTAGAAATACCTATATTTGAGAAAAAAATCTCTATAGCGAAACATTCTTAAAAAGATTTAGTAATGAAATAAGAAATAACATAAAAAATTATGGTTGTATGGAATATACATGACCAACATGTTTAACCCCAACAAGTCAATTTTTATTACGTACATTGGGTTCACAACCCGAATGCACATGCCGATTGATATAAATATGTTGAACAATGTTGTGATCATGATAAAGAAACTACTTTACGAATATATTAGGGTAAAATTATGATAAATATCCTCTATTTTAATAAAAAATAATAATTAAGTTTTTATTCAGTCTTCATTATACATTTTAAATTAAATTTATATTAAATGACTACCAAATGAAATTTTTATTAATGGTAATCTCAAAAGGTCATAGGGCCTTACATATAATTCTTATGAATCTTCATCTCAAGAATACTAAAGGGAAATTACACCCTCACTCACCATAGATATATGCACAAATGATAAACCTAGACAGACAGAATGCATTTATTATCCATTATAAGGAGAAAAAATATTAGGTACAATGTGATTAGTAATAATTTAATTTGGAAATACATGTATTAATCCCTTTGATTATGAATTTTTTATTAATGAAACATCAAAAGCATTTTGAAAATCAGAAATGTTCATCCAAACTAATGTACCCGAACTGTAAAGTAATGATGTGGTGGGATTCAAATAGAAAATTGGTATTTATTTTAAATGTATTCTATTTATTTTATGTGGTATGAAACAACAACATATTTATGTTCCTTGGTCTATAATCAGAATGATGAATGAGAATCCAAGACCCCTTCCATCCCATGTCCTATTTCATGGAAGGAGGCTAGTATAAATAAATATGGAATACTTGTAGATGAAAACACACCATGAGCATGGGAATCCTCTGTATGTGTGAAATAATAAAAATTTGTTCTATTTTAAAACAGTTTTACATAAAATGACAAATTATTTTTCAACATTTTCTATCTGATATTGACATAAGAATCACCACCAACTCTAATAACTGAATGACTACATTTAGTGTCCTTAAAGTGACTAGAACAATATGGCTGTGTTAGAGGATCAAGTTTTGGATTGTTTTATAAAACATATTTGGAGAAAATAAATCCATAAGGGGATAAATATATAAAAAAATTGATGATATTCATGCATAAATAAATGTTCTAGAATTAAAAGATAACTGGAAGACTAATTTGTTAGAGAATGTTATGAGAAGGACACTTAGAGAAGAAACAACACAATATCAACCACTAGATGAAGTTCCATGCCCCCATCATTGAACCTCATTATTCCCCCCAATGGTCAGCCTTACCAGAGGTGATCAATTTTATCATAACGTTTTCTATTAAATTTGAATCATGTGGATACTATTACCTTTACTGTATTAATATTTTATAGGGTAATATTAATTGTGATATATATATATATCAACACCCTTCCATCGCTTTCTTGTGAAGGATATAGTGTATGATATAAAATTACAAAGTCTTTACAATAAAAAAAACTTCTAAAATATAATGTGAGAGTGTGGATTCATGCATCTTATGAGCTAACCATTAAGTTACTTATTCCCTGTAATGATCTAGATATTCACATGATTGAACATTCTATAGAAACTTTTTTAGCATACCCATTTGATCTTGTAAAAATACATGTCTATAATGAGGTATGTCCTTTCAAACTATTTTTTTATGAAAAAAATTTATCAATTAATTAAAAAATTCATGAACTGATGAATTCCTTTTAAAATTATGAAAATGAAGGGAAAAAAGATATTTGAATAAAAATAATCTAAAGGATCAACCAATCAATCAAATAGAAATTCTAAAGGTTCCTTTACCCATACAATTCAAATTCCTCATATAAAAATATTATATATTCATTAAAATATGACAACCAAATATATTATTACATCCATAATTTATTTATAAGAAAACATTTATTGAAAATACATTACATACTATCGTTTTCCTGAGAATGTAGATGAAATTCTCAAGTATAGATGGATGTGAGTGTCAGTTATAAATGTATATGTGAGGTGATTTTTAAAAATATGATTTTCCAATAATAGATATACTTTGTTCATTGAAGATAAATAAAATTCATATTATTTATCACATATATATGTACTATGTTAAGGGAAAGACCCATGAACAAAATTTTTGACTCATTATCCATCACATCATTTCTACACCCAAAAAAACACTCTAAGAAGATAAATATATAAAAATAGTGGACCAACTGGATACAATGTTTGAAAATAAACTTATAGAAGACAAAATATTCTTAATACCCATGATGTATATGTAAAACTGAACTATCTAATCATATAAAACATATTTCAAATTCATTCAAAACTTATTCCATCTTAAAGTGCATTATTTTAACATTGAAATCAATTTAGAAACTCTAAGAATTTATTTTTTGGATTTAATTCATATAATACTAATAAATAGACCATACATGAATACTTTTATGAATATCTAATAAAATATATTCAATATTTTACAAATAATCTTCTGGTAATACGTTATATATTATATATTATTGAAAATATTTTTATTATTGGGTAGAGACTAAATATCCTCAAAATAATGGTATGATGGTAGTCAATGAGCATAATAATCTTTTGAATTTCTCCAGCTGGATAAGTATTACGTTATATATGATAAAATTTCACTATCAAAACATATTTCAAATTAAATTACTTATTTTCCTCAATGTTTCTACTATGATTGAATCAAACTATTAGAAAATGATGTGGTTATTAAATTTTCAAATTTATGAAAGATATCATATTCCATTAACAAACTAGCATCCCAAAAAAGTTATTTCTAATGATAAATATAAGTCATTTAAAATATTTAATAAACTTTTGATTATTTATATTTATCTAGTAGTACCAGGATTATCGACAATGCCCGTATTTCAAAAGGAAACATATTTTTTACAATCCAGAAAGATGCCAAGACACCCATAGAGAAATAGGATAATGTTTCAATAGAATAAAACCACATATATATATGATTACTATGTAATATGACACCTATATATTGATATCTATAATCAAGAAGGTTGTATGTCGGTGCCATCTACTTATATGCTCAATGTCACTTTCTTTGACGTTTCATAAATTGAGCTTGCCTATAGAAAACCATGGCCATGGATTTATTTAGGACATATCATTTCCATAAAAGGGCATGGTATATCAACTTATGTTAATAAATTTAATGAGAAAATCATTTCTCACATTATCCATTAATGATATATGACTTGTGATCCACCCAATGTATCCTAATTCTCCACAAACATATCACCGTTTTCTTCAGTACATCAATGTACTAAATTCATGACATAAATTAGTAATAATATTAAATTAAAAGTAGAATAACACAAATTCGCATATAGGAACATCCAATGAAAATATAAATTTTTCTTTCCAATGGGTGGGTATCATTCTCATAATATTTTATAATAGAAATTACCATGGGAATACAACATTAGATGGTCCTTCAAAATCATATGAGACTCCACACTTGATAACATATATTATTTTCCCATAAAAGTATTTTTTCTAGCTTTACAACAAATATTTATTAATACTCTCTTCGAACGTCTTGGATCTAATAATAGTGGGGATCTACTATGACCATTTAGAGAGACAACTAATATTAGGGAATTATTAGATTCTATGTCACGAAGAAGAAAAATAATATGTGATAAGAATTCTATTAGTATTCAAACAAATGAATACCGGTTATCATAAAGTACACAAAGTTTTTTATGGGGAACGAACTACAACAAAAATACCATACTATAATTACTCACTGCTAACCCAAAACCTCCCACATAGGAAAACTTCATAAATAACACTTCTACCCCAGAACGAGAGACAGACATTGTAAACATATACCAAAATAATATACAAGGTTCGTATATGAAAAGAAACATGGAGAATGAATGGTAATTAAAATCAAATAATAACTCATAAAATTAAAAAAAAGAGAGAAAACGATATTGAAAAACCTAGGTAAAAATTCATAAAATCATATGAAAATGTAACATACACTAAAAAATAATTTAAAATCAATTAAAATTTTGATTTTAAATTTTATCAAAAAAAATTAATCCCAATAACCCTCTGTGACTTAGTAGATTGTAGATTTATCCTTCTATGTTTTCTTTCATTCTAGTTGAAGTGTTTCCTATAACATATCATGGAGAGTAGCCTCCTCTACCATAGACTCCGACTTTTGTCTCCATACTATATGATGTCCATGACATCATCGGTGAAATGTTCTAGTGAGGAAGTAGATCAGTCCTTGGATTATAACTCAATAATGAAAAAATATTTTGAAAATAAAAAATGAAAACAGTAGCACACATGTAAATAGAATGGAATAAACTGAGACATGGATTTTAACATGGAAACCCCCTCCAAATTGGATGATTAGAAACCCATGGATAAATCTTAAATATAAACTATAAATTAGAGAGTATAAAATAGATGAAATTCCCAAACATGTATTAAATTAAGAGCATGGAAAAGTCTACTTGAAAACCTAACCCTGATAAGTCTCTATATTTTCCCTAATAATGATCCATGAAAATATTTCACCCCTTTTAGATCTAAACTAAACAAGCAGCGTTATTGTATTACCTCAAATAATCTATTGGACAAGCCAATTTTCCAATGCTCAGTGGTTCCCACTATATGCTATTTCCCACACCCATAAACAAATTCCCACATAACTGCTCCTTTCTCTCACCTTGTTTACAGAACACCTACTAGTCCCCCTTTTATAATCCTTGATATGACATCAAATCATGTGAGAATAATTTAAATTCCAAATGATATCCATTGGATAAGATAAAATATCTCCCCATTTTGAAATTCACATGATGTTGCAAGGTTTGAAAAAATTCAAACCCCAAATTATATTCCTCTTTTTATCTCCACGTGAGATATGGTCTGAACCCCATAAATATCCCCCTTTAGCCTATCAAAGAAGGATATGAATTCAAACAAACATAGTTTTCATTGTAATTTTTTTTTCATTACACTCGAAGAGTTTCCTTTTGTATATCATAAATAAATATCTCCTCAACCTTGGACTCTTACATGGTGTGTCCATACTCCATGATGTCCATGAAATTATGGGTGACAAGAAGCATCTGGGAAAAAAGGATTTTGTATTTGAGAGAAAAAAAATAAAATAGATTATAGAAAGTGTGGACCAGTGGTACCATTTTTGAGAGATATTGAATTTAGTGGGGTGAGGTGATGGGGATAATGGAAATTGGGTGGGGGTGTTTTTAATAAAATTGAGAGAGAGACATGGTGGAAAAGTAAAAAACATATTTTTTTGGAAATGTTTTAAAAGGATTAGACTTGTAACATATGGGGTAAAATAATATTTGGAAAAATTTATAAGAATAATTTTTTGGCCAATGGATAATTCTAAAGAGAATATGGAAATAAAAAAATTATAAAATACCACACAATAGAAAACTCATCACATTCTTCCTTTAACCACGTCAATTGATGGTTTATTGATAAATCTCACATACAACTTTAGAGCCAAAAATTCACCTTTAAACACTTTGATATCACTAAATATTGATTTCCAAAGGAACACAAACTCTGATGAATATGTATACTATCAGAGGTGATTGCATGAAAAAAATCATGGCTGGAAGAAACAAGGAACTAAATTTATTTCTTAAACTTAGAATGATTTGAGGCACATACAAGAACATCCTATTTATATGGACACAAACAAATATAATTCAAAAAAATAAATTTAAAATGCTCTTTCTATATTTTACAGTAATTTATTCCCAATATCTACATAAAATGAATGCCTTTTAGGCTCAATAACACTAGTAAATGTTTTTTTTTCTAGAATAAACAAATAAGGTTAATATTTTTTAAACAATAACCCATGATTTACTTTATGTATAAAACAATATGACAGGACTAAGAGAGAAGAAAATATCCGGATAAATACTTATATAATAACATTAGATTTTACATAAATTATCTCCACAACTAAAAGCATTTCCATTTACTCATTAATTAGAGGATGCGAGTGAAGAAGCAAGGAAATTTCATGCTCCTTGGTCCACCTCTATGTGTTTCCATACCCATCTCTATATTGGTAGATAAATGGATATTCATGTACAAAATTTATGGTGAAACTCATAAATGTATCATTGAATGGAAATGGATCAAAAATAAATTTATTCAACCTCCTCCACCATAGAAGATGAAGACCTTTGATGTGTTCATATACAGCCTCTAGGGAATAACTGATCTCATTCATATAACAATGAATTGACTTAACAATGTCACCTCTTTCCATTTTATCATGCATAAATTAGAAATAATAATTTATCATAATCTGGAAATTATAAGCGGTGACTATTTTTTAAATGCATGAAAAATAAAGAATTTATAGATGAGAAGGTACCAAGTCATTAATCATCTAAAAAAGAATGGATGATTCATATACCATGAGGGGAATCTTCTAACCATATTCATGAATTTATTTTGTGGTATGATCTATGGTTATGAGGTAGCTAGTGATCAATAGGTTTTGAAACCCCATACAGGCCATTGAATTATCCATGGACTCTATAAAAGTTGGCTTGTACCCTTCATGCAACCATCTATCATCCTTCATATAACTATTCATTAGATCAGTCCACTGATTATAAGAATCAAAACTATTCAAATGAAAAATGATCAAATTGAACCATTATAAATAAAATTAAAAATTAATGTCATGACAATACCAATCCACCAAAATAAAGAGTTCCATCAAAACCATTTTCCTTTAATATCCAATTGCTGAATCTATTAGAAGTATCAAACATGGTAAGAAGAATCATTTTAATATTATTATATAGGTGGTATGCTTTAGAAGGATCCCACCTGATAAAAGAAATTGTGGGATATTTATAATAAAATTTTTGTTTTTATTAACCATAGAATCTAAAATATTATTCTAAACGAACCTTTGGGCGATATTTTTGAAATTTCATAATTCCTCCATTGTTCTATTTGCATCATAAACGTTCTCAATATTTGTTTGGATGGAACTGATTCTCACTTCCATTTCATAAATTTCTCTAAAATTTGGCTTAAATAGCATGTTAATGGTATACATGTAGCTTTATATAATACCATTTATTTCAAGGATTTGATTATCCATACCTACAGTGGCCCACCACCTTGATTCAAAAAAAAAACAACAATATTTATTGTCACAAAATATTTAAATATAATTGTCAAAAATTCAAAAATTATGGTAGAGTAATATGTTTTTAATCTGCCAATTTTTTTTGATATAAAAATAATACGATATTGAACTCCAACACAAAAAATAAGATTAAATAGTGGTTCATGCCTTCATCCTCCTTTTAAATATCAATTTACAAAATTGATTCATATCTTATCGCTCTACAGTGAAATGGAAAGTCCAAATAACACTGCACCATTTTTTCTAATTTTGGGGAATATATTTCCTTACAGATACTCTTGAATTTATTAGAAGAAATATTTTTATCATCATCAATTATGTCCTCACCCTCTCATCAAGAAAAGTAAGCTTCATACATAATGATCTACCCTTTTACATTGCAAGAGTGTGGTTCAAAGACATGGAAAGAGTATTTCTTGAATATTGTCAAGATGTCTAATATAAAAAATAAACATGGTATGTCCCACAATACCACTAGATTATGTGAATGAGAAGGATTTGTGATATGGGTAACTTGTGGAACAAATATCCTATTTTCTCAAAGAAGGTGAGAATGAAGCATGGGGGAATGCATGTGGCCAGCCCACCAAGAATGGGTCTGGTCCAAACTAATGATAACAACTGCAGAATTAAATTCCTCTCGAAATAGTATTTGATGCCAAAGAACATAACTGATTTTTTATACGCACATTTTGAAAAAAAAATTAAATGAGTCTAGGTTAAAAATATTTTGAAAAATACAGTGGAAAGGAGGCAGAGGCCCTACCACCTATGGCCAATTTTACTTCGGGACAATGGAAGCATGACCCTTTCTGCCATTAACTTAAAAATTGGCCAAATGAATCAAGGACATTGCCGAATTTTCCCACTGAAAAAATATTTAAAATATACATGTATTCATATTTAGAATTTTTATTTTTAATTTGTTTTGTTGGATATATATATATATATAATTCGGTATAATTTTACCACTTCTTAATTCCAGTATCACTATCATTAATGTAGTCTGTAAGTATGACATAAAGCTTTAATCTACCTTTTATTAGGGGTTTTTCCTGGGAAATAGTTCTATATTTCCATTATTGGATCCTTGTCCTCTATTTTCTGAATATAATTAATAATAGTCAAAAGGTCTAGGAGATTGGAAGACCTACTCTTATGGAATTTAATTATAAAATTATAGATGGTAGAAGAAATTAAATGGACAAGGTCAAACACAAACATGACCTCATCCAAAAAAGGAATCCAAAAAATGAAGATTAAGTCTATAATCACGATCGTAGTTCTCATCATCATCAGCTATTTAACATTCTAACTATGAGTTCATTTTATTAAAAAGAACATAATAGTTATCCTTGAGTTTTTTTTACTATAGAGTGATCCCATTGGAGGAAGTCCTAGTTAAAATGTTTATGCCAAGTTCTCATCCACCATCCCAATCATCATAATAGTTCCCTCGACTAGGATTTTTTTACATGTCAACCCCACTCTCAGGTAATTGTTTATTTCTAGGCCCCTCCCAGATCTTCCTTATCCAAACCAGAAATGTTTTTCTCCATGAGGGTCTCCTTAGACCCTTCATCCCTTTGCTGGGATAAAGAAATATTATCAGTGGTATCCTATACCATAATTTTTTTTAAAGAATCAATTTTAGATGTTTTGATATTTTATTTAGATTAAACATGGGATATGATCATCTCCTCATGCTCAACATGCTAATTAGAAATTTATTTCTCTACATCAACATCAACATCAGAATTCATTTCTTCCTCTATATATACACCATCATCTGCCTACGGCTTTCCCCTCAAGGAAATCAAAATTGATTTTCAGATAGATTTATCATAAAAAAACACCATCATTTACTTGACCAGTATCAGCAATCATATTCAGGGTATGTGGAAGAAAACCTATCCACTGGATTCCTTCTTATTCAATCCATGAGGATACACATCTCTGAATGAGTTGTGATCCTCTGACTAGGACTTAGTCTGATATAAATGATATTGAACATGATCGATATAAGTCCCAACATCTTCAGCAACATTCACCCATGTTTTAGAAGGCCCACCACCATCCAACTTGGCCTTCCCAAGGTGTCCCTTAGTGGAATGTTTTCTCATATTTCGGTCCTTTCCCCAGGAAATATTTCATAAATATTTTAAATAATGACCCATAGCACCACATTCCTCAGAGATAATCTTCTTCCTATAAGTCTATAAAGAGTGTCAAATAGCCATGCAGTCCACACAAAATGATGGTTGATTATCATATTCAACCACAATATGGATATCATTAGAAGGGATAGAGAGTGTGACTTTTTCTATCCGTGTAAAACATAGATCAATTTCAACAAACTATCTAGAAAAGTGGAAAAAGTGAATATTCGCAGTATGATTGTGAAGTTAAATATGTGTTTTAATTTACATGGAAATATCATGCATGATCTTGGGATTCCACAATACCCTATTGAGACTATGTAATGAAATCTATATGTATAAAAGTTATTTCTTATTAGTGAGACATTGAATCAAGAGACCATTCATGAAGATGGAGAGATCTAGGATTCAAAAATAGAGATCCAAAAATCCAAGTGCAAGCCTTGGATTCATATGAAGTGAAAATGAAGTGGAACAAGCCTCAACCAAGTGAGACACACATCTATTCTGATAATCTATAGATAGATGAATCCCAATGATAGAGATCATCAATATTCTAAAAGTGTTTCACCTTAAGAAAGAGAAATCCACAGGATAATGGATTTCAGACTCATGCTTAGTGTTTCAACAAAAGCTTCTAGATTTTTCACAACATGAGAAGAAGACCCCTTCATTAAGATTCTTCTCGTAGGAGGATTTTTATACACTGTCAAGGCATTAAAATCACCCGTAGGTTTCAGATCTGCAGCAACATCAGCCTTCAAGGCCACACCACCATCAGTCGCATAGTGACTTCCCAATCCAGCACCCATATCATGCACCCCAGCCGTACATAGTGCATCTGAACTCTGATCACCCATAACCATCCGAGACACATGAAATTTTAGTGTGCCTCCCTGAGAAGTGATTTCACCTCCACCTGACTCACCCACATGCAGTGCATCAGATTTCTGAGTTCTTAGATCCATCCATCGAATAGTGATCTCACCTCTACCAGTCATCGACTTATCCGCACGTAGCGCATCAGAACCCCAACAATCCATCTGAGACTCCATCACATATCCCCGAGTAGCGATCTCAACTCCATTATCAAGCACAAAACAGAAGAAGTGTGGAAATAGAGTGGTGAAAACCACTAGATCTAAAAAAAGCCTCCATTGGGGGAAAGCTATTAGAGCCGATCTTGTAACTTGTTTTAATTAATAACATATTTTTATTAGTAATTTCTAATCAATTAATAACAAATATTAATTAATAATCAATAATAATAAAAATTAATAGTTAATTTTTACTAGGAAATATTTATAATTTACTATTTTATATTTATAATATTTTAAACCATATTAATTAATAATTAATTAATTACTCATTAATAATTAATAATTAATAAGTTTTAATTAATTAGTAATTAAATAATATATAATTAATAATAAATAATATTAATAATAAAGAATAAATAAAGAATAAATATATAATATATATTTATAATTATTAAAAACTAGTAACAAATTTTTTTAAATATTTATTAGTAATTAATATTAATTATCAATAATTATTAAATTAAATAGTAATAATTTAATAATTATTAATTAAAAAATATTGTTTTAATAATTTAATATTTATTAAAAAAATTTAGTAACTAAATAATATACTTTATTATTAATTATTAATTTTAAAATAATAAATCTTCTGAATTATTAATTAATAAAAAAAATTTAGTGAATTTTTACTTAATTTTATACATATGTAATTAAATAACACTTCATTAGTAACAAGTTATTAATTAATTATTATATTAATATTTTAAATAATTATTTACTAAATAATAATTGTAAATATTAGTTAGTAATTAATATTAATTAATAGTGAACATTTATTGGAAAATAAAATTATTTATTTTTTAATCATGTTATTTAATTAATATTTTTTATTATTTAATTTTTAATAGTAATTCATATAAATTAGAAACAAGTAGTTAATTAATTTATACTAATTTAAAAATATGTTATTAAAAATTAGTAATTTAATAATTTATTCATTATTTTTTTTAAAGGCAATGTCTTGGTCAAAGGCCATGACCTGAAATAATATATTAAAAAGAGAATAGATTACAAGGGTCTAAAGGAGGAAATTTTATAACAATTGTTTTCATGATAAATAAGGAGTTCAACCGGTAAATCATCACACCACGTAATGTCCTGGTTGATACCCTTGTTGGAAAGACTGTCGGCCACCATGTTTTCTTCCAGATAGGTATGGGTGGCAATGTAACTGATCTCTTGGAGCGAGGTGAGACAATTCTTCCATCGCGATGTAAGAGACCAAGCAAGGTGAACCACACCATTCCAAATAGCTTAGATAATAGTGGTGGAATAAATTTCAATCCAAATATTATTCCATCCTATTTGCTTAATGAGGTTGACCGCATGGATCACTGCCATCATCTCAGCTTCCAGGGAGAAGGCATATCCACATCCACCAAAGAAGCAGCCATGAAAGTGACCTAGAGAGTCTCTGAAGATGGCCCCACAGCCCTCGGGACCAAGATTTCCTTTAGAGGTACTATCTACATTAATTTTTATCCAGCCAGGAATCAGAGTTTTCCAGAAAACATCAATGTAGCGCTTCAGTTGATTGTAAATCCCATTGACTCGAAGTCACTGAAGGATGACAAAATCATCAACTAAGTTAGCGGAGGAGGATTTTTGAAGTGTGGACGCATCCTTGATACCAATAAGAAATTTCTCCTGAACTGCATTAAAATTGAGTGAGGCACTTTTGTGGATAATAGCATTTCTATCATACCTGATAATGTGGAGGAGCTCGGCAACGTCAAATCGAAATAGATTTATAATCTGGGGAGAAAGAACCAGCTCCACACAACATTTGAGTAAAGAACAAATAGTGCCAGCATTTAACCATCTGCAATAAAAAATTTCAGTAACAAAGTTCCAAAGAGCAATGGTTGTGACACAAGATATAAATAATTGATTGATGTCCTCCCTATGTTGATGACATAGGTTACATGAAGAACTGAGTTGGACACCAAATTATTGAAGGAAAACCTCTGTGGGAAGGTTCATGTGAGCAATACGCTAGGAAATATTAAGTCTGGAGGGTTTGATCCATGTTTTATCAAAAAGCGTCAACCAAACAAAGTTAGATTCATAGGAAGAGATCATATACTTTTAGTAAGCTTTGGAATCACGGATCCCATTGTGCGCAGGTTCCCAAATAAGACTCTCCTCATCATTCGAAAAGGTGTATCCATCAACGACATGTTTTATATGACCATGGAGGTTTAAATGAGGGGAATGTGTTACATCATTATTATTAATATTTAGTAATCAAATAATAATTTTATCTTTTTATTAGTAATTGTGTTATAAAAAATATTAATATTTACTAATTAATTAATAATTATTTAGTTAACTAGTAAAAACATATATTAATATGTATTTAAATATTTTTTGATTACTATTTAATTAATAATTATTAACTATTAATAATTTATTTATATTTATTATTAATTAATTAATTATTAACAAATATTGTTTAAAATATTATTAATATTAATTAGTTAATTGTTAAATTTAGTAGTAAATGTTAACAGTTAATTATTATTATAATATATTAATTACAAATATTAATTATTAATTAATTAATAATTTCTAATAATAATATATTATTAATTAAGTGTGGGAATGGGAGGACTTGAATCCCACATTGGAAATATATAAGGATTTCTAGGGAAAGACCCTTATAAAATCGTGCTTGGGAAAGGGTTTCTACCATAATTCCAGACTTATTTAATAGAAGTTATACTAGATATTATGTAGCTATTAAATTCTTCTAATTTGTTTTGTTATATATATATATATATATATATATATATAAACAAAACAAAAAATAAAAATTTTAAATAAAAAACATGTATAATTAAAATAATTTTTTCATTGGGGAAAATGCAGAAAGGGCCTTAATCCCTTTGGCCAAATATTATGGATAATTTTGTAGTGGTTGTGCCTCCTTTAGCCCAAAGAAAAATAGGCCAATGGCTATAGGACTATTTCCACTTTTCTGCCTTCGTTTACTAAATCCTTCTAAACTAGACTTATTTAAAAATTTTTTAAAACTGATACAAAACTCCACATAACTGTGTTGAGTAGCTCTATATTGGGAAGGGGCTCCAATGGTTGCAGGTTAAGAGACCACACATTTCCCTTCAATTTCTAAGCTACCATCACCTTCCCTTCCTCCTATATGAATCCATGCATCAATGTGTATTAGTTTCTCATGTATAATAGAGAAATGGTGGTGATGGGGTTACCATTACGGTTCCATCCCTAAGCGATTGGAAGAAATCGATGTCCAACATATTGGGCAGCTAATTGTAGGATCGCTGCATTATGAATGACTGATCCATAATAGTTACTAGCAATCTATTGTTGGAATACATTGAAAATGGATTCTCTCCCCTACACTAATATGTAGATATATATACTAGAGTTTTAGAACATCCTTCATGTTTTTATGCACTTTTTCAATTTTTTAAAAATGTTCATAGTTCAAAAAAAATAAAAACTATGTGTCTAAAAGGCGGCAGGGCCACTGTCACCTTTTTATTATGTTTAAAGTCAGCTGAGGCCCTTAAAAATTTTAGAAAAAAATGATTTATTATATTATTTTTGTATTTATATATATATATATAGGTTAGTAAGTCCAAGATATTCTAAGAGTTTGAAAACCTTCCAATTTTATGCCTCTTTTGAGGGTATCTCAAAAATTCAGAGAAGGATTTTGGTTCGAAGAATGTGGATGAACAATGAAATTTTTTAATACAATATTTCCCCTTGTATCATGAAAGAACTACTAGAACATCTTTAATTTTTTATTTAGAAAAACAAAAGGATCGTGACAAACTTGCGAAGACATTAATCATTTTAAACCAACTCATAATAAGATCATCATTCTTGGGCCACTGAATTTTTATGTTGGTGCTTAATACAATCAACAGATTGAAGGAGTGAATTTGTTAAGATGAGTGTCCTAGGTCAAATCTAGGGAAAATAATGATTTTCAGGGTAAGGATATTACTTACCACCCAAACTAAGTTTCTAATCCTGCAATGAACATTTCTAAACCACATAATGGTTTGAATCCAACATGAAAGAAACCACTTGAATGAGACTCTAGGATGAATAAAAATTTTTCTAAACCCCAGTATCAAGTTCCTCCTCCATTCTATGAGTCTCTAATTATCATATTTTATGATAAAAAATATATTTTTGGTTTAACGATGTCAGGTACTAAAAAACATCAAACTTGGAGGAGGGTTGGTAGAGGGGTCCGGGGTGGTGATCCAATCCTCATAAATCTCACTGAGAGGAAATGGAGATCGGAGGCTTGTCAGATTATTGAGAGCCTTCCAAAAAGATGGAAAGCTGTGGGTGATGGAAAATTTCTTGAAATTTCAGAGGTGGAAGTGGGTGTGTCCCATCCCCACCTAAAGAAATGAAAATATTATGTTGGAACTATTGGGGGCTTGGAAACCCCTGAATGGTTCATGCCCTCGGTAATTAGATTTTAAAATACCACCCTGACATAGTTTTTATATCTAAAACTATGTTGGATAATAGGGATGGTATCCTCTTCGGTTTGAAGATTGGTTTCTAGAATTCCTTTCCCATAAGAAGATTGGGACACTCTGGAGGTATGTGCCCCTTTTGAAAAGAGGACCTTTGTGTTCATATTAATAATTATTCAATTAATCACAAATAAATCATAGAATCAATCCCAAAATCTCTTTCATGGAATTTTTTGGATTCTATGGGTAGCTTGGTAGTCAAGATAAATACAAATCTTGGAACCTATTTCACCTAATGTCGAACGCTCTCCCTAACCCTCTACTGGTTGGGGGAGATTTCAATGAGTTCCCTCTTCATCATGAAAAAAGAAGGGGGAAGCTTGATGATTCGTGAAACTATTGATTAATTAATAATTCTCTTTCATTGAATTATATCTATGATCTTAGGTTTTATGGTCTTCTCTTTAAATGGCATATGTGTAGATCAATGGTGAATTGTTTTCCAAAAAGTCGGATTGATTATTGGGCATAAAAATGTTTAAATATCTATTTCATGCCTTCTATATTGTTCACCTGACTCTGGTTTTTTCGGACCACTACCTGATCATTTTGCCGGTGGCCTCTCAAAGGGAAAATAGGAGGCTTGTGTGTTATATTCTCTTTGAACATTTGTGGATCTAAGATAGTAATTATGAGAAGGTGGTTTAGTCATCTTAGTAGAGGCTGAACCGATGCCTCACATCCAATATATGTGGTATTATGACTTGTTTATAGAAGTTGAGTTTTCTTGGGTTCAGGGACTTCAATAGACACATTAATTCTGTATAATATCACTTGAATAGGATACACTTTATTCCTTATTGTGATTCCATACTTAGGGATATCTAATTTTTGAAAAGAATATTATTGCGACGTTGAGAAAGAAGGATATATTTTGGTTTCTAAGTGAAAGAGAATCCCACATAAGGTATGGTGATCAGAATACTAACTTTTTCACAAAAAAGGTTGTCTGCAAGGAGGAAAACCATATTTTTCTGCTTGAGGATCATACTAGGAGTAATTTTGATGAAAAAAATGATTTTTAGGCCGAGATTTTAAAATTTTTCAGCAACCACTATAATGCAAAATGCATTAACCTTCGTTCATGTCTCACTAGCTTCATTTAGAAAATTATCCTTGAGGATATGAAACATAAGTTGGAGATATATATATATATGATTATGTTCTTGGGGATCTTCGTCTTATTCACTCTACAAATTCCCCTGTGGATGATGGGTTTCATGCACTATTTTTCAAATTATTTTGGAACATTTTTTAGTAAGATGTGGTTTCCCTAATGAAGGATTCATGGAAAAGAATATCCTCAGTTGAGTCATTAAATAAAATTCTTATTACTCTTATCTCTAAAACTGATTTCCCATAAAAAATCATAGAATTTAGACCAATTATTTTTTGTAACATTATTTACCAAATTTATTCCAAGAACATGGTGGCTAGTATTATGGGTTTCCTCTCACTTCTTGTTATTGAAAATCAATGTTCTTTTTTCTGAGGAGATCCATTAATAATAACGAAACCATTCCATATGAATTATTCCACTCTATGGAAACTCATTCATCAGTATAAAAGGCTTTATGGAAATGAAATTAGATATGATTAAAGCTGATGACAATGTCAAACAGACTTTTCTTTTTCTCGTTCATTCAAGGATGGGATTTAGGACTCAATAAATATTTAATATCAAGAAATATGATACCTCTGTATCTTTTAGAATTAATATTAATGGTGTCCAATTGGAAAGTTTTAAACCCTCAAGGGTTTTGCGTCATGGGTATCCACTCTCTTCTTATCTTTTTATTCTGGTGGTCAATGTCATTTATCATATCCTCTTGAAAGTGGTGGAGTAAAGAGTTATCCATGGTTCTTCGGTATGTCTAAATGGACCCCCTATATCACATCTCTTCTTTGTAGATGATAGCCTTGTTTTGGAATGTTCTACCATGGAAGAATGTATTTCAGTGATGAAAATAATTAATTTGTATGAAAGTGCTTATGGGAAACTTATTAACCCCTTGAAGTAAGAATTATCCTTCCAAAATGGTGTCTTAAAAGTGAATATGGATGAGTTTTAGTGGGTGTGCACATTTCCTCTGGTTGGAATCCATCTTAAATACCTTGGCCACCAGACCCTTTTTGGTATACTGAAGAAACATGTGTTCACTTCAATTATAGATAGGTTTGATAATATGATTTTTTATGATATATTAGGATTATTTCTAAGTAAGGGAATGAATTTATCATTAAATATATGGACCAATAAATTCAAATTTTATAGTATATTATTATACAAAGTTTTGGAAAATCTTCTTGACCAGATCCATTATCATTTGGATAACTTTCTGTGGGGATCTCAGGATGAAAACATAACATCCATTGGGTGACTTGGGTGGTAATGTTTGTTTCAATGTTCTATGGATGTATCAGCTTTAGAAATCTCGAATGGTTTAAAGAGACATATTTTTTGAAGAAATAATGGCACCTTCTATCCAATCCAAATGCCCTCTTCTCGAAGGTTTTGTGTTCAAAATATTTCCCTCATTCAGACTTTTGGCATTCCCAGCTAGGGCTATGACCTAGTTTTATATGGAGAAGCATATGGGGAGATAAATATATTCTTGATAGAGGATGTGTTTATAGAATTTATATTGGGAATGAAATTAGTGTATGGAATGATTCGTGGCTAGGAAACAGTATCAACCTAAAGGTTTCCTCGATTGTTGTATTGGGGCTTGAAAATGCATGGTTGCGAGAATTGATCAACCACTCTTTAGAGGAACGGTATCGTTGAAATATTTTTAGTTGGTTTAATGAGGTTTATCATCATCTCATTTTTAGTATTCCTCACATTTTAGGAATGGGTAATGATTATATTTTCTATACAGGGGTATCTTCTTGGAGGTGCATAGTTTGTTTGGGTTATAAAATATGGGTTCGTGGTTTTTCTCAATTCAATCATGATGATTGTTAGAAGAGTATATTATTGCTCATTTCACCACCCAAGGTTTAATGTTCTGGTGGAAATATTGCTATGGAGTACTTCCAACCAGCGAATCCTTGGTGAGACGACATCTTCTGGAGGACGATGTTTGTCCTATGTACCTCCAAGAGGTTGAATCACCTTTTCATGTAATTTTCATCTCTTTTGGGGTGGATGTGTATTGAAGTAATGGGCATCATAATTTAAAAAGTTCTTTGATTTTTTTGTAGGGTTGGTCAAAAATATCAATAAATGTGTATTTGTTTGGAACTGAGATAGGTGGGATTGATATGCACAATTTCTATACCGGTTTGTACTAAAATAAATGAGGTAACTCTCCCAAATAACTTGACCCAAGAATGTATATGTGTTGAGAGGGACATATAATGGATGAATTTCTAGAAGGAAAATGATATAGATTTCTATTTGGTTAGAATTTTGAAGGACTCACCTTGATGGACTCCCCCAGGAGGGGTCTATATAAATTTATATAGATACGAACATCTCTACTAATTCGAGGATGGGTGTTGGATTCATCTCACATCATAGTAATGGATATGTGGTCGAAGATAATGTTTGCATATTAAAGACTCTTGGAGTCCTGTGGTGGTGAAGGAATCTGTTATCCTCTATGGGATCCTTATTTCCCATTAAAAATATTGGAACAATTTTTTGTGTAATTAGATTGACATGAATTGATTATTACCTTATCTAAGAAGTATGAGGACTCACAATTTTTTGGACTTATTATGTGTATGATTTGGTCCTTCGATGAAGGATTCTTCAAATGGAAATTTTCAGTCATCATGAAAGGGGGTAATCTAGATTCCCACTGTTTGGCGTGCTATTACAAATCATGGGGTGATCATTTTTGGGTTGACTCTTTTCCTGATTGGATTTGTAGGTCTGGTCTAATTGATTAGTTATATATCATCTATTTTATCTTAATAAAATAATGATATTATTCATTATAAATATATGATTTATATATATACATTTTGTTTTGTTATATACTTACTGTATTGTTTTCTATCAATCTTTCAATTCATTTGTTTCAATGAAACTCATAAGAAAGAAACGTGTGAATTGAATGAAGGATATGTTAAGTGTGTATTATTTATACATCCACCATTTCTATTTGAATGGAATTCCACTTATCTTGACAATTTTTATTTTATTTTCATGAATATTATTATTTTATAGTACTACCTTTCTTTGTTTATAAGTCTTTCTATACTATAGAATTAGAATATATCAGTAACAGGTGGAGCTTGAGTAGAATGTATTAATTTTAGTAGGGTTCAATATCCAGGGTTAGATTGAAGCTATAATAATAAAATATCATCAATATTTTATTTAAAAGTAATTTTACTGGCACAATATATTGTTGTTTTAAACCATTATCATTTTATTTATAATAGTGTTTTACATACCATTTAATTTTGAAATATTTATTATATTTATGAAATTATTTTTATTTTCAAAAACATTTTATATTCTTAGGATATATATTAAGATTTTTTTATATTTTTTCAATAGTTTTTATTTTTTATGATTTTGATCTCTCCTACTTGAAATTTAATAAGTTTTTCAATGTTTCAAGTTTTCGACATTGAAAGCTTATAATGTATAAATAGTGACTAAATTATAAATTAAAATTGTAATAGTGTCTAAACATATAAAAATGAAAGATAGTAAAAAGAATTTATTCATTTTAGTTGACAGAAAACATTAACATGAATGAGTACCGTCACTCTCTAAGGCGAGGTCCTATCCCAAGTAGTGGTCTATGAATGGGATTCCTGAACTGATATCAGTGACCTCAGAACTAGGGTTGATTTTAATGACCACAAGAGGGTTGATCCTCGACCACTAGAATTCATACTATTGAATGATTTTCCTACTTCATAGAGAGAGGAGGTGTTAAATGGATGTCGTGTTTCACACCCCATCCTTCTTCCACTAGGTTAGTATTAGGACTTGTCATCATCGTCTAGGGGAACCATATAGGCTAAGAATAAAAGGCATCTCCTAGGGCTGGATGACCAAAGATATTATCATGAACTTATGGAAAAGCTGGCCTCTCCCCATGCACTGTAACATGGATAAATACGAGGATAGCAACCTACTCCTCCTCTAGATTAGACATGCTAATAATTTGATGTGCTTGAGTATACTTTAATGTGATTCAAAATGTGTTAGAAAAGTGTAATATAAAAAATTAATGGAAATTTATTGACTTACCATATTGTGAAGCCCTCTACCATGTCGAGTAATATTCAACATATACTTTAGTGTATTCCATGGATTATACTTGACCTGTTGTGATAGATATAATGACATCATAGGTACACCATGGATATGAAGCGAGGATTATCTTCCCTATAGGCCGAGATACTCGGCCTATTGTCAATTCTAGTTGACATCCTGCCTCATCATCTACAGTGCCTCTCAATGTGAAATATTTTTAATATGTTTTCAATGCATCATTACTTGGATCCCATCCAACATATAATGTTTCGTCCATATCACTAAAACTATACACTAAAACATCAAGATACTTAGTTATAGTTGTGAGAACATTGCATTAAAATTCAGAAAAACATGTCATTTATTATGAAAAAGATGTGAAGAGAAGTGGATGATTTATTGTGGGTCAAGGATATTGTACAACTATTTTATTTATAGAAGCTTTCTCCCTAATTTGTGTTACTCCCTCATCCTCATCCCTTTTATATATGTCTATTCAATCATTAATAAAATCCTCATTGGATGTTGGATTTACATGTATATCTAAAAGATGTTATCGGTTTTCCTCATTCACATCATAGGCAGGAGCCTCAATTTATTGGGGGGACCTTCTTCAAAGTCTAAATCCTCATACAATTGGATGTTAATGTTGTAAAACAGATACCTCAATATATATATCCATCATGGTACCATATAAAAGCAAGGAAAATGAATTTATTTAAGGGAACCATAACTCATCATCAACTAATAGACAAGCTATATTCCATAGTGTAGGTGAAAATTGGAAATACTTATAGCTAATTGCCTTGATCTCTTGATCAGTTCATAGATTTAAGCAACCATGAATTTTGTCTTGAAGGTCACATATGGTTAAGCAATCAGATATTCTAACCATTGTTTTAGGTTGTGTTCTATAAGAGTCTCTTTTCTCAGTTTGAATAACCTCTATATAGAAGTATCCAAAGGAAAACATGACTCTCTACATCAAAAATATTGTTTGATCAGGATTTTGAAGTCATGCTCATCTCATCCAAACTCTGTTTTGTGGAAAATTTCGAATTTATTTATTTTCTATTGTAAATCATTCATATGTTCTTTAATAGGTTTGTTCTTATCCATTACACTTTATATGATCATAATTTTTATTTTAATATGGATAAATAATCTAATTTGATGTTTTCTCTTATTTTTACCTCAGTTTCATAAGCATTCTATGGATACTATTCGAAATAAGGGTTAACCATATAATCTATACGATACATAAATGTTATAATGTCTTCATATATCTTAAAATATGATATAGATGTTTTGTAGTAAATTATTAATCTTCCTGAATGTATTTTAACAGTTTATAAAAAAAATAATCATATAAAGATTATCCCATGGGAGTGTCAAACTAGGTGTGAAACAAGGCCCATTGTTGTGTGCTAGGTTACGCTGATTCAGGCCCGATGCACCATGTCAGAGTTTTTACACCTAGATACATTTGTTCTAGAGCCACATCCACTTGTAGTATCAAGAAAAGAATTTTATTACTTAGATAACCACATAATCTTCATGCTACCTAGATTTTAGAACGTTTTAATATATCCTAAAATATGACACTAATGTTTTTTGGAATAAATTTTAACTTTCCAAATAAAAATTTCAATAGTTTATAAATATAATTTCATTCCTATAAAACATATCTATCAACATTAACCAAATAGACCTATAATAATGGATGAATCATCAACATCACAGAATTAACAAATTATGTGTTAGTTAACCCTCTTTGTCATCCAATTTGTCATCCTTCATCCCATATTTAATCCATGTTAAATAAAATTTAATCATTAGTTAATCAGTATTTAATCATTGGTTAATAATTAGTTAATAATTGTTTTATCATTAGTTAATCATTAATTAATCATTTAATAACAATTAATTAAATAGTAGTTAACCATTAGTCGACAATTATTTAACAATTAGTTAACGATTAGTTAATCATTAGTTAACCATTAGTTATTCATTAGTTAATCATTAGTTAATAATTATTTAGTAATTATTTATTCATTCCATAATCATTACTTAATCATTAATCAATCATTCCATAATCAGTCATTAATCAATACTTAATTATTATTTAATAATTACTTAACCATTGATCAATCATTAGTTAAGGATTCTTTATTTATTAGTTAACCAGTAGTTAATCATTAGTTAATCATTCTTTAATCATTCCTTAATCATTAATTAATCATTATTTAATCATTCTTTAATCACTCATTAATCATTATTTAATAATACCTCACTATTATTTAATCATTACTCAATCATTGGTTAATTATTAGTTAATGATTCATTATTCGTTAGTAAATCATTAGTTAATCATTAATTAATAATTATTTAATCATTGATTTATCATTCTTGAATCATTCCTTAATCTTTACCTAATAACTCCTTAATCACTCCTTAATAATTCATTAATAAATAGTTAATCATTAGTTAAGTATTCATTAATCATTAGTTAATGATTTTTAACCATTATTTAATCACTCCTTAATTATTCTTTAATAATTCCTTAATCATTATTTAATCATTACCTAATTATTCATTAATAATAAATTAATTATTAATTAATCAATACATAATCATTGGTTAATTATTATTTAATGATTATTTATTCATTAATTAATCATTAGTTAATCATTATTTAATCACTCTTTAATAATTCTATAATCATTATTTAATAAATATTTAATCATTAGATAATAAACATTTCATCATTAGTTAATCATCAATTAACAATTAATTAATCATTCTTTATTTATTATTTAATAATTCCTTAATCATTAGTTATACATTATTTAATGATTCCTTAATCATTAGTTAAACATTAGTTAATCAATACTTATTCATTTCTTGAAAACTACTTAATCAATACTTAATTATTCATTAATAATTACTTAATAAATTTATAATCATTACTTAATCAATAGTTAATCACAATTTAATCATAATTTAACCATAATTTAATCAATACATAATCATTAGTTAATCATTAATAAATAATTAGTTACACAATCTATAATCATTTTTTAAACATTACTCAATCATTAATTAATTTTTCCTTATAATTGGTTAATCATATGTTAATCATATGTTAATTATTATTAGCTAATAATTATATTTAATCATTCTTTAATCCTAAGTTATTCATTAATTAGTCTATACATAATAATTACTAAAAAAACTATTCTTCTGAAACAATGTATAACTAACTCAACTAATTAATAAATAACCTATTTATAACTAACTAAAAATTATTCAAGAAAAAAAATAAATAACATTAAATTAATTCAGATAAATACTTCTGAATGATGCTTCACAAAAAACTAGGACATCTTTTAGGATGTTAGAACCACCATGCACAAGAAAAACGTCTTTTAGAGAGATAAGCTATGCAATCTAGAGAGAGGAATGGATTTTTAAGTGAGGAGTGGGGGGGAGGGGGTCAGGTTCCCTTTTATTGGTGCTTCAAGGAATGGTTATGGGAGGGTTCCACCTTTCACTATTACTTTATGCAAAAGTTGGAACACCCATGGCTACCTTTCACTTTTTCATAGAAAAGGAAGCCAATCCACTGCCTCCTTTTCCTTGTCATCGAATTGGGGAAAAGGTAGCTATGGTTGTTCCACCATTCAATAAATCGGAAATGTGGAATCACCCTTGCCACCTTTTTAACACAAAATTGAAAAAAAATCTAACCAAGTCATATTTAAAAATAAATCATAAATTAAAAGCATATTTTTATCCATCTACTGGCCTCACAGTGTCCTCTATTTATTGGTATCAATGTGGAGGTGTCGATAAACAGAAGTATTGAAAATTATTATAATCCTTTTAAGGTATCACTGATGGGTTGCTGCATGGATCAAACTTCAAAACTGGTTTCCTCCTTTGGAATTGGAGGCTCCTCTCGCATGTAAAAACATGTGTAGTGAAAAAAATTCACAAAACATTTAAATAAACTTATAATTATTAATATAACATTAATATATATGTATTTCTCAAAAAATAGGTTCAAACTAACACTAAAAATTCCCGAATTAATATTAACAATTAGAGACTATGGAAAATAATTCTTATCCTTTCTATGGTGTCTCTGAGCGATGAATGTGTGGATCAGACTTCAAACCTACCTAGATCCTCTCACATCGATGTCAAAGATATTTATAATTTCCCATAAACTTATCCTCTCTCCAATGTAGTCACTACCATGAGTGTATTATTATATTAAAATAATCACCATTAAACTACCCATCACTCAAATATTTACCACTAAATCGATTTTTTTTTCGAGAAATGAATTCTTTTTTATTTATTGTCTAAAAAACACATCTGTATTCTTTATATTGATAATATCTTTACCGATTGAATAGTGAAGCACACCAATGATGGATTCTAAACTAATAGGGTTGTCATGAACTGATATTCTAAAGGGGAAATGATTTTATCCTGCATAACACAACTCAATGTTATGTGGAATATGTCACTAAATTTTACAAATAAATCAATGAAAATAGTAATAATAATGGATGGAAATAAAATATTCTTTACTTGGGTTGTACCCCTTTACACATGTTTCTAAAGTCTATAATATCTTTAAAAACATATTAATTAGTCATTCTCATCACACAGTGCACTGGATTTGTGTTCCAACCTTTCTAACTTGTCACAAATAATTCAATGATCACTACTATATGATTTCACAACAACCAAATTTTTTCTTCTAGGTTTTACCCATTAAATTCACCTTTTAGAGTTTTATAAAATAAAAAGTATGGTTTTGGTCATCTAGATAAAACCATAAATCGGATTGATGTAATGTATATTAATACATATCAAAAATATATCAGTTGTCACTATCCAAATATTTTGGGAAATCCAATGTTGTTTCCTGGGTTTTGAATCCTTGATACATATTTTTAATGTCTTTAACTTCATTAGACTACTAAAAATGGGAGAGATAATAATATACATATACCAACAATTATTCTTAACTATTGGTGCACCTATTATATGGGAAGGCTATAACGATGATTTTTTAAAAACCATTATTATGGAGAAAACCATCCCAACATTTTTAACAAAATCACCGGTATAGAATTAATCACATATCCCAACCCTACAACCTCCCCTCCTCCTATATCACTACCATCCATATTCAACCGTAAGATTGGGATTATATTTTCTCCCCCATTAATATCGATCTCTCCCTAGTCTTTGTTTTGATTTTGTTTTTATTGAACCTCAAATTGGCCAGTTCCAAATCCATCATCTCTTCTGCCAAAAATCATTTTCAGTTTTTTCTAGGTATAAAACACTAACCTTAATTATTTTTTTATGATTCTTCCTTATTCATTGAATGAGGGTTATTTTTTGTTATATTAGTTATTTCATTTCATTATAAATCTTATTTTAGGTTATGTATATTTTAAATTCAGTTACTTACTACTTCTATATAAATTAGATATAAACTTATTATTTTGTGTGATATATGTGGTAAATATTAAATTATTTACAATAATACTTTTTATTTTTTTGTGAATATATTAGGTTTTATGAGTATATTCGTTTAAATATTATATTTTAATAATTGAAATTATTAATTTCAGGTCTTAAACAAGTTTTCATTTAAAATGTAATATATGGTTTGAATATATCAATTAGCATTCTTTTCAAAAAAAAAATGAATATGGATATTCTTTTTTTTCCGAAACGTACATCTTTCTTAAACTATGTTAATTTATCTAGATAAAATATTTATATAAATAAGCATTTCATTTTTTTAATATGTCTAAAGAGATGTTTTTATTATGTTTTATGCCTTTTGATGTTGTTTTGAGTGAGTTTTTCTTATGATGTACTCCATAATAAAAATTTACTTTACTACTAATATAATCTTATTCTTGACAAACCCCAACTAATTCCTCATTTAGTTTATAACTTTTCATATTTAGAACACTATATATATAGGATTGTTTCACATATATAGTATTTTTTGACTTTTATATTATAATTCTCATATGGACTAGTTTTTCAATTATGGTTTGATTTTATGTAAACAATTATCATTTCCTTAAATATATTTTGGATTTAAATTCATTCTTATTTCATTAGTTTTATAACCTGACATATAACATTTTTTAACAGAATGGATGTGTGTTGGATGTATTGAACTGAATAGATCTCAATCAATTTTCTAAATAAGTTTGATAGTTTTTTTATTTTTCATTTAATAGTGATTTATAATTGAGTTCTTATGCACTTCTCATGTTATAATTTTGTTGTAATACCTTGGTTATGTTGAGAATGAGTTATATACCATATGAAAAAAATTGTTTCAAAAAACCTGTTGTGTATGTTATCACAATTAGGAGAAAATGTAGTCTCAAAATGATCATGATCTGAATGAGAGGAATTAATTATAGAATTTATTATATGACTAATTTCAATTTATTTTTCACCATGAGTAAGAAATAATTCCACTGTATGAAGAAACTGATAAGATTATAAAAGATCCATGTAATGAAAATGATTATGTTGACATGGTGAAACAAATTAAAGGATGTTTACATGACACCATTATACCAACAATGTGGTAAAAATTTAAAGTTAAGTATTTTAATATGACTATTTCATTGGGAAATTGTGTACAGAATATCTAATACTAACATCAATTATATTCTTAAATTTTAGAAGTAATTACTTCCAAATGATGTAGATATTCCTCCAAAACATTATATGGTAGAGAAGTTAATGGATCAACTGGGATTTTTTTTTTAAAATATTTCTATCCCAAAAGATTTTAGCTTATGTTAGGATGAAATCATTAATCTAAATGATTGTATAAAATGTGAAAAATATTGATGCCATCCAAATGATGATGATACAACATCTCACATGCCACCGAATGTAATGTCACACGTTCTATTGATTTAATGACACCAAAAGTTTTCCATGTCTCATAAAATATAAAAACATATGTGATAAAATGACAGTGAGACAAATATGTGTGATGATAAGTTTGTTTATCCTTTATATGGATTAGCGTGGTGGAAAATTTATGTATAGTATTCGAATTTTTTAGCTGAAGTGCGTAATGTGAGGTTGGCTCTATCATGTAATGATTTTAATCTATTTGATCACATTATTAATTATACAACACATGGACAGTTTTCATACACATTTATAACCTTACTCCATTAATGTATAAGAAATAACCATACAATTTTTTGAGTATACTCATATGTGGACCTTCTAATCAAGTAAATTCTATAGATATATACATGCAACCTTTAAGAAAAGAGTTGATGCATACTTTTAATGTTAATGTACACAGAAATTAATATTATTTCAAAGAAATATTTATTATGCGAGCTACGATTAGGTGGATGATAAATTATTTTCTTATTTATGTAATGATGTCTTGCTAGATCATGAAGGGAAAACCATTCTATACAGTTTTTAAGAAGAATACAAAATCTATAACACTGATATATCATCAGAGTTTTTGTTTTATGAGAAATAAATGATTCATTCCAATAGATCATCAATATATGAATAAACGTAGAATGTTTGACAATATCATGTATACCAAAAATCCACCTAAACATATGTGTTCCGCCCTCAGTTTCAGGTACATGAACCTTTATTCATGTAATTTGATTATATATAATGCTTGGGTTATGTTTTAGGAAGTTATTTGGGATTTTAGCATGTTTTTATGGACATTATAAAGGTTCACGGGTTATGAATGGTTATCAGAAACTATGTGGTATATCTAAGAAATTGTGAAATAGAAGATAGTGGGCACTGGGCCGGCATACAATTGACACACAGTTTGGCCAAATTATGTGAGTGCCTAGTAGAAAATTTTCATCTTGAAATGGAGGGAAAAGAATTGTCTGAACGAGATTTGTCAAAAAATATGAACCAATTGTGCATGGTGTGTCTTTAAGATAGTATCATGACATATTTAGTGCTTGATTTTCCAAATCGTACATCCCAACCATGCAGCGTACAATTGGGTCTCCTTTTGAATTTTGTATCTACTATAGATTAAGCCTTTTTTTCAGTCATTTTTCTTATAGTCCCTCTATAACCTAAATTACTTTTTTCCCAAGGTTTGAGAGATTATCCCCATCAATATGGGTCATATCCTTAGGAAATTTAATGTGTATTAGAGTCGTAGATTCATCGTTAAGTGTTGGGAACAAATCTCTCAAGGTAACATTGCTACATTTTTGGGTTGGTTTTGTTTTTTGACAAAGAAGGTTTTCAGGGTGAATTGTCAAGTTCCTGAGATGTTGTTGACAAAACATGTTGAAAAAGAACCATGAAAAAGGAATGAAATATTTGGATGTGGTACAAAAGAACATATTAAAGGTGGAAACATTTTCCAATGACTACCAAATTTTTGGGGTCCAAAATTTAGGTTTTAGTGAGAAAAGCGAAAAGTGAATTTCCATGGAGATCTCATAATTAATGGAAAAGGCATGAATTTTGTGAAGATAGGATTTATAATGTGGATTTTACAAATGGATGAAGAAATCTGACGGTGATCTGTACAATTACAATGAGCTTCTCAAACGGTAGAGATGAAGATAATTGTGAGAGAGTATTAGGGAGGCGACGCAAAGGGATTGATGGGATGCTCCATGATTATGAAAATCTCTAGGATCTGAAAATTTTAGTGGTTCATTGAGAAGGAATTATGCATAGATTATTTTTACTGATCCTAAAATTGTGCTGGAAGAAGCAGATCTTCCTGTTCAACTACACTTATAAATTAGAGGCCACCCCTCTTAATTCTAGGAGAGCTTAAGATAGAAAATATAAAGTCATGTTGATTTCACAAAACAAGGTGTTATCTACAAAGAAAGGATTGATATTTGAGAAAATACTATTATAGTGTGGAACAAAGTCAATACCTCTAAGTATTGAGAGCTTTTCAAAGAAGGGGTGTTTCGTGTTGGCTTAGTGAGATTTTTAAGGGAATTCACTCTACGACGGTGTGAGCTCTACGAAGTAGCTTTATTTACGAAGTAGTGAGATCTATAAAGAGTCTTCCTTTATGAAGAAGTGAGATCTATGAAGTAGTGTACTCTATGAATATGTGTTCCTTATGAAGCAGTGTGATCTATGAAGGTTTGTTCTCTTCGAAGAGGTAGGGACTTCTGGCAGGCTTGTTTAAGATTTACAAAAAGATGAGATTCGAAAATCATGGAGCTTTGTGAATGTAATTAAAAAGGTATTTCCCAGTTGTCAGTGGTAAAGGGGTATTAATTAGTCGATGAAATTTGGACATTAATAGATCATCTACATAAAGTATAGGATGCATTCATTAGAGATAATTAATGGACCTACATGTCCATAAACATTTATCGGATCTTTTCCAGAGCAGTGAGAAATGGAAGATGAAGAAGGTGATCCTCTCCACTGGTAGTGATCTAGAGAGAGAGACACAGGGAGAGACCATTGATAAAGTAGTGGGTTGAATCAAAACATTGCAATGGCAGTGAGCCTGGGTGTAGAATTGATCTATCCAGAACATTATAAATTGGTAGTGAGCTTTAGTAGATTTGGTACCTCATAGTGTGGGTGAACCATGTAAAAATATATGTTTCTACCTTCTTTCTTCCCTAAATTGTATTAAAATAATCATCACCCAATAAGGAAGGAAACAATATGTTCTGAATAAACACTTAAGTGAAAATAAAGTGACCTTTATAACAATGAGGTCAAGATCTAGAGGGTAGGATGAATAATTTACAAAAAGAATATTTATACCCTGATTCACCCCCCCCCCACTCTGGGTATCTAGGCCCCTTTTGGACCTAATAGTAAGGACCCATTCTTCCTCTTTATTATTATATACAAGATTATTCTCTCTCTCCCATGGAACCATAGATCTAGTCCATTATGTATTGGTCTATGTGTTATGAATGGCGCTATGATGAAATGTTATTCTTGTTGGAAACCCACTTTTAGTCATTTATTAGACATTTTGGAAATTGTGGGAGTTGATTTTTTTGGAAAACTCTTTGGTTATAATATTAAAATGTGTTTTAAAATTATGGGTTGGTGTGATACATGTAATGTGGTTGTAGAAATACTGTAAATAAAAGAAATGGTTTTATATAAAATGGTTGGTATAGAAATTGGTATTCATTAATTAGTGTGAAACGCTTTTGGAACATTTGGTTTGGATTTTGTTCTATGGAATGGATTATGGTTGTGAAGTATGAATTTCAAAGTGGGATGCAGTTTGGATGTGTAGTTCCACCATTAATAGTAACATTAGTATTGAGTGTGTGTGGATGATTGTGTGTGTGAAATTAGAATGGGTACGCCAAAAATAAGATCTAGTTTAAAGAAATTATTTTAATTCCTTCTAGGGGAAATTATTTATAGCTTTAATATAAACTGATTTTACTACTTAAAACTGTTGTATATAAATCAAGATTACAAGTTTTTCCCTTGTGGGGTGAGTTGGAAAATCATTGGGAAAAATTTTCTGAGTTTAGACTCACCCCCTATTTTGGCACTATTGCGCATTTATAGATTTCATATATTGAAAAATTGGTAATGGTAAGGTATATCAGTTCTTTAGTGATGCTTCTTAATACTGTGGGAGTGGCATGCAGAGTTGGAGAATGCAGTGGGTTGGGTGTTACTAGTAGATGTCACTAGGGAGTTTTGAGTTTTTTGGTCCATTGTGTCACGAACCAAATCTGGTCACCGCCAAAACTGGCACCAAACCCAGCCTGTGACATGACCCGAGGAGCGTTCCCGATCCCCACGGGCTGGCACAAGTGCCCGGGTATCATATCATGATGATTGGGAACGATTTACCCGATTTTATAAACATTAAACAACAAACAAACTCAATAGAACAAATCTGGATTTTTTTACTAAAACCGTCTTTTACAAAATTTCAGAACTGAAATACATAAGTTAAAACTATGTTTAAAGAACATTACAATGGTACATAACAAAATAAATTCATCCCAAGAACCTCCACAAGGAAAGAGGCACCACCCTCAAGCTATCTCCACGACACTGTATCCCAATGGACAACTAAAAACCTGAATCAATGGCATAAATCCTGTACCCAAACCTGTGACATAAAAAAGGAAAATCTACTTACACCCAAAGGTGTAAGTAGGGTGTGAGCGAAATCCCAGTAGGATACCACCACTAATAGATTCCATGTGATAAACATTTAATGGCGAAAAGCATGCAAGTTTTCAAAGACATGAGATGCTAGTTAAAATTTCTAAAAGATGCAACATTAAATAAAAACAGTTTTCAGGTGGGATATTTTAAAGAATAAAAACATTTAAAATAAATACCATATCTACTGAATTTTCCAGCCTCTCATACCGTATACCGATGGTAAAAACAAAGTATCTAGTGAGCACAATCAATGAGAAATAACCCCTAGGCACTAGCTAGCTGTGGGTCCCAGGTACCTCGTATCTCGGTGAGAGTAACCATCAAAAATATCCATTCTCGTGCACGAGCCACTAGTAGGGAACATACCCATAACCTAGTGGTCCCCATTCATCATCATCATAGTTTAGTTAGAGTTGTAAGCGTCAATCTTGCTAAGTGAAACTGAGTCCAAACCCCACGGATTCACTAGCATACTAGTACACGTCCACCCACCTAGATACCCGGGTTTTCCCTTTGTGCTCAAACAAGTTCAGCAATCCAAGAAGTATAGTTTTCACATGAAAATATCACTTCCACATCACAAATTAACCAAACAGCCCCATGTACATCACGCAAGTCAAAAATTCCACTTTTCATTCAAATGCATTTTAAAATCAAACTCACTCCAAATTGCCTACAACACTTTTCAAATTTCTTTAACACTTCCACAAATCCATTAAACAATTTTATAAAACCATTAAAAGATATTCAACTCACATAACAACCCACACACATGTCACACAATACCTTTCTCACCTTCACAATTCATTTTATAAATAAACTCACATGAAATATCCCACACCCGTGTTTCGCACACAAAACACAATTTAGTAAAACATTTCAAAAATTTATAAAACAAAAATTATAAAAATGTTTAACATCTCAAATCACCACTTTACCATTCAAAAACCCACATTAGGTGAACACACTCACCCAAACAGTACATATACACCCTTTCCCATCTTTGTTTAACCAAATAAAACATTGGCAATTTTTATAAAACAAACCCAAGAGGTATAACCATTGTTTGCACACTAAACCCATTTCAAAACCCTCATTTAAAAGCAAAATCATACCAATACCAATCCAAAACAGAATTTTTCATCCCTAAAACAATTATTAAACCACCCCCAAATGTTATAAAAATATATCAAATAATACCACAAAGATACACATGAAAAACCCACGTTTTCATAAATCACCTTCAAGAAGTACGACATGTTTTTACTCCTTAAACTCATTAAAAAAAACCTACTTTCAAGGCCAACATGAAAATAAGGAATTAACAAAGCAGAATTGGCATCCCCTTTCAAGACTAATAAATCACTTTCATATGTTATAAACTAAACCCAAACATTACCCCAAGAGTCACACATGAAAAGTGCCCAATTTCAAGCTATAATGCAACTAAAAATTAAATGTTCAACCCAATCCATCAAAACTGTTTTCACAGCACATAAAACAGATTATAAACATGCTAAATTAATAATCCATGCAAGCTAACTCATCATAAAATGGCTACACATGGAATCACCTACCCTTTGAGTCGAAATCCTAAAAACGTGGTGCGAAACCTTAAGCGCACCACCGCCGCACCACAAGGAATATAAATCCATACCTAGACCACCAAAAATTGACCGAAAAGATACCAAATCAGACCTTAGGATCAAACCCTAACTTCTGGACATTTTAGAACATAATGAAAGAGGGAGGAAACCCTAAGGAGAATGAACAATTGAAGAGAGAAACACTTACTCAAAACAATCATGAATAAAACGACCCCAAATCCACCAGATTCTGAATCTTAAAACATCCAACCATTCAAGGGATGTTCGAACAAGGATTATGAGACCATGTAGTAATTTTAATGGGGAGAAAAGAGTGAGAATTGAAGAATTTATGAAGGAAACAAATTACCTTTATTAATCTGCCCGAAATGTGAGTGCTTCAGAAGTTTCGACCTAAACGGAAATTCAAATGAGCTGAAAAGAGGGTGGGAGGATATGTGACGCGTGGCTGGGTTCAAGGGGAGTGTTTGGGGCTTGGAATCACCGAAAAAGCCTTAATATTGGATAAGTTATTAATTAAACAAAATTTATTTTTAAAGCTGGAATTGGGCTTTCGGGCAGGCCCAATCACTTAAATAAAAACCCATATACAACATGTTAATGGTTTTATAAAGGCTCCAAACTACAATGGTGGTGTTTCTATATCAGGGTAGACCATTTAGAAACTTGAATGGGTGAAAAATATTAAAAATTGAAAAAGTTATAAAAGAAACGAATTTATTATTAAATCTGGAATTGGGCTCACGGTTTGGCCCAATTCATGAAAACTCACCCATTCCACCATAAAAGCTTGACAAACCCCAAAAACAAATCATAAATGAAAATTAAATGAAATTTAACTTTAAAATAAGTCATGTATGTGACAATTCTCCCCACCATGAAAACTTTCCATCCCCGGAAAGCGACCACAAGGCCAGATACCAAAACCATGCCCAACCGATAAACTAAGATGTAATTCTTTGCCAAGCTTTTTCCCCAAGGGTCAAAACACCTCCAGTGATCAATTAAGGAATGATTAATCTCACAACCCAAACATACAACACATTACTGAAATGATCAATCACATTCATACATTATCCCAAAATGAAACTCCTCGAACGCTATCCGAACAAGACTCAAGCAACTCACCCAAACGAACATCAACTTCAAACAAGGTTACACATACCTTGCTATAACTAAACCATTGGGCACTCTCCAATCTCAATGGTTAGACAAAGAAGATTTAGGTAGCATGATAGATCCGAATGAGACTACCTACCAACAATCCTTGACCATGGATAAGACTAAGTTATTGGTACGGGGAAAAAAATAGGCTCCCCACCATGAGAACCAACAATCTTAATCGACCAGCATGGGCCGGTACAGAAAGACCCCAAAATATAATGTGTTGGGACGACCACATGGTGAGTCTGCACTGTTTGGGAAACCATGAACCAACAGTGGAGATTCTTCTATCTACATGGTTTTTTTTGTTCATGGTTATAACTAACCATGTGGAAACCATGTGCTCAACTTTTCAAGCCAAATTTCCAACCATTCTCCAAAGACTCAATGGAAACCAAATGGGGAGGGAATAACATTGTGTGATGACATGGGTACAAAACCCTCCACCTATTTCCACAGAACATGAACAACAGAAGAAATATGATGACACCATAGGTTTAAACTCTTCATATCTTTCATACTAGGGATAGGTCTTTGTACAATGGTTTAAACGACACTGGGGTTTCCCCTGACTACGCGCCAGCTTCTCTCCGGGACCTATGGCTGGAGCTCAAAATATTGAAGCATCTTCGGCCACACAGTTTGGCTGTTGAAACCCCTATGGGGAACTTCTTCTTTAGGTGCCACAAACAACTACACCGCATACCCTGATGGGTTCATCAAGACATAACACACTCCATAACTCACTTTACCAAAACTAGACATTTCACTGAAACAAGGGATCAGAATAAGGACACACATCGCACCTTGTTTCTTTGGCTGAGAAACAACAGAAGGGCAGGACACGTATAAACATTGTCTTATAAGATATAGGATTTGATGTTTTTCCCAAGGGATACATACTCCCAACATAACATAGAACCTAAGAGGATAGTGTGACCTTGACCTTTATAGTCAAAAGAGCACACAACATCACAATGCGTCACCAAACATGACCCTTGTGATTGATAGAAACAATACATGGAACATGACCATATTCCAAGTCCCTAAACAACAGAAAAGTCCAAAAAGTGGACACAATATCCTATCAGGACCAAAATCTCAAAATTGGTGGTTTAATAATAACTCTTGCTTCAAGGAAACCATGAAGAACCCAGAGGCCCTATTAGACACCATCATGACACTCATCCACACTAACAACCAAAGAAAACTTCCTCCTTTGATGAATCATGAAACTTAAGAAACCAAGGCCTCTTTCAACCTTCCACAAGAACTATCCCACTACAAGAGGATCTACAAATCAACTAAATGAATGGTTGTAGACTCAATCAACAATGATCTATAAAATATTCCTTATATTGATCAACTGGAGGATTTTCCAATGGAGAAACAATACGAGTTGCACTTCAGTTGTGCACTAACCCTAAATGGGGGCGTACCTTATCCAATGGGAGAACCCAAGGAACCAACCAAGATGGTTCATTGGTCAAAATATACCACAAACCAGATCCAAACACATGATGGGAACCATCATAAAGGCGCCCCAAAACATTTTTCAAAAGAGACCACTAACTGTCCCTATAACACAACTTACTGACCAAACCCAAACCCAAAACACAGTTCAAATAGGAGGGGTTCTTGGACTCAAAACATCCCACAACATCAACATTTTCCAAAAACACATAATATAAACCATTCCATACAATTCAACAAGTCTTCATGTTTCTCTTTAAAAACAGTTCTTAAAAAACAAATGGTTCAGCGGTTAGCACATCCACCAATGGTACCCCATGGGCCTTACACATGCATGTTTCTGTGCCACACTGGGCACCCTCTTCGTATCCATCTCGACACTCATCCAGTAATTTCATCAACCATCCATCTTCCCATATAATCTCATGCATGTGGTTGCTCACAAAAATACCAAAGGTTAAAACAAAAATTCTTTCCACTTTTCGAAACCAAAACGGTCAACCAACACATCCTTTTTTCTCAAAACCGCTAACCACGAGATCAAAATCCCAACTCACATCTTACAAAAATTTTCAGAAAGTCACATCCATTTATAAAATAACTCACTTTCAAGATATTCACATCAATTTCAAAACATCTCATCCCATTAAAACACACTCTGATTGTTTAGAAAACTCTATTGGAAAAACTTTCCAAAACCAACTTCAATAGAGTTCCTGCTTTTAAAGAGGTGTAAGCACACCATTTTATATTTCAAAAAAATTCTGAAAATTCAGTTCCACCATTTCATAAACCAAACCATTCCCTCTTTATTTTAAAATCATTTCATAAAAACTTTACGCTTCTTAAAACCAAGTCACCTTAAAACCAAAGTGCTAAGATTTCAAAACTAAACCACAAAACAATGCGAGAGGAAACTAGTTTCAGTGGGTGACTTGGAAATATGGTTGGCGGCCATATTCCAATCACTTAACTGTCACAGAGAGTGTTTTAGGGAATATCCCTGGCTTCACATGGCTTTCCAGGCCCTGTGAGCTCACTGAGACCATTATCCCAACTCTCTTTTCATTTCCCCTAATCATCATCAAACCAAGAAAACCAAAGGAATCCGAAAGGTCCCAACTTCCCCTAGAGACATGAATCCCATCATGAGGTGTGGTGATCATCCACACTACTCATAACCAAAATTCCAAGTCCCAACAATCCCAACTCTAGACTATCCCGACTGTTCCCCAAATAACATGACTCAAAGAAAGCGAACCTCCTCTGATACCATTTTGTCACGAACCAAATCTGGTCACCGCCAAAACTGGCACCAAACCTAGCCTGTGACATGACCCGAGGAGCGTTCCCGATCCCCACGGGCTGGAACAAGTGCCCGGGTATCATATCATGATGATTGGGAACGATTTACCCGATTTTATAAACATTAAACAACAAACAAACTCAATAGAACAAATCTGGATTTTTTTTACTAAAACCGTCTTTTACAAAATTTCAGAACTGAAATACATAAGTTAAAACTATGTTTAAAGAACATTACAATGGTACATAACAAAATAAATTCATCCCAAGAACCTCCACAAGGAAAGAGGCACCACCCTCAAGCTATCTCCACGACACTGTATCCCAATGTACAACTAAAAACCTGAATCAATGGCATAAATCCTGTACCCAAACTTGTGACATAAAAAAGGCAAATCTACTTACACCCAAAGGTGTAAGTAGGGTGTGAGCGAAAGCCCAGTAGGATACCACCACTAATAGATTCCATGTGATAAACATTTAATGGCGAAAAGCATGCAAGTTTTCAAAGACATGAGATGCTAGTTAAAATTTCTAAAAGATGCAACATTAAATAAAAACAGTTTTCAGGTGGGATATTTTAAAGAATAAAAACATTTAAAATAAATACCATATCTACTGAATTTTCTAGCCTCTCATACCGTATACTGACGGTAAGAACAAAGTATCCAGTGAGCACAATCAATGAGAAATAACCCCTAGGCACTAGCTAGCTGTGGGTCCCAGGTACCTCGTATCTCGGTGAGAGTAACCATCACAAATATCCATTCTCGTGCACGAGCCACTAGTAGGGAACATACCCATAACCTAGTGGTCCCCATTCATCATCATCATAGTTTAGTTAGAGTTGTAAGCGTCAATCTTGCTAAGTGAAACTGAGTCCAAACCCCACGGATTCACTAGCATACTAGTACACGTCCACCCACCTAGATACCCGGGTTTTCCCTTTGTGCTCAAACAAGTTCAGCAATCCAAGAAGTATAGTTTTCACATGAAAATATCACTTCCACATCACAAATTAACCAAACAGCCCCATGTACATCACGCAAGTCAAAAATTCCACTTTTCATTCAAATGCATTTTAAAATCAAACTCACTCCAAATTGCCTACAACACTTTTCAAATTTCTTTAACACTTCCACAAATCCATTAAACAATTTTATAAAACCATTAAAAGATATTCAACTCACATAACAACCCACACACATGTCACACAATACCTTTCTCACCTTCACAATTCATTTTATAAATAAACTCACATGAAATATCCCACACCCGTGTTTCGCACACAAAACAAAATTTAGTAAAACATTTCCAAAATTTATAAAAAAAAATTATAAAAATGTTTAACATCTCAAATCACCACTTTACCATTCAAAAACCCACATTAGGTGAACACACTCACCCAAACAGTACATATACACCCTTTCCCAACTTTTTTTAACCAAATAAAACATTGGCAATTTTTATAAAACAAACCCAAGAGGTATAACCATTGTTTGCACACTAAACCCATTTCAAAACCCTCATTTAAAAGAAAAATCATACCAATACCAATCCAAAACAGAATTGTTCATCCCTAAAACAATTATTAAACCACCCCCAAATGTTATAAAAATATATCAAATAATACCACAAAGATACACATGAAAAACCCACGTTTTCATAAATCACCTTCAAGAAGTACGACATGTTTTTACTCCTTAAACTCATTAAAAAAACCTACTTTCAAGGCCAAAATGAAAATAAGGAATTAACAAAGCAGAATTGGAATCCCCTTTCAAGACTAATAAATCACTTTCATATGTTATAAACTAAACCCAAACATTACCCCAAGAGTCACAAATGAAAAGTGCCCAATTTCAAGCTATAATGCAACTAAAAATTAAATGTTCAACCCAATCCATCAAAACTGTTTTCACAGCACATAAAACAGATTATAAACATGCTAAATTAATAATCCATTCAAGCTAACTCATCATAAAATGGCTACACATGGAATCACCTACCCTTTGAGTCGAAATCCTAAAAACGTGGTGCGAAACCTTAAGCGCACCACCGCCGCACCACAAGGAATATAAATCCATACCTAGACCACCAAAAATTGACCCCAAAGATACCAAATCAGACCGTAGGATCAAACCCTAACTTCTGGACATTTTAGAACATAATGAAAGAGGGAGGAAACCCTAAGGAGAATGAACAATTGAAGAGAGAAACACTTACTCAAAACAATCATGAATAAAACGACCCCAAATCCACCAGATTCTGAATCTTAAAACATCCAACCATTCAAGGGATGTTCGAACAAGGATTATGAGACCATGTAGGAATTTGAATGGGGAGAAAAGAGTAAGAATTAAAGAATTTATGAAGGAAACAAATTACCTTTATTAATCTTTCCGAAATGTGAGTGCTTCAGACGTTTCGACCTAAACCGCAATCAAATGAGATGAAAAGAGGGTGGGAGGATATGGGAAGCGTGGCTGGGTTCAAGGGGAGTGTTTGGGGCTTAGAATCACCGAAAAATCCTTAATATTGGATATGTTATTAATTAAACAAAATTTATTTTTAAAGCTGGAATTGGGCTTTCGGGCAGGCCCAATCACTTAAATAAAAACCCATATACAACATGTTTATGGTTTTCTAAAGGCTCCAAACTACAATGGTGGTGTTTCTATATCAGGGTAGACCATTTAGGAACTTGAATGGGTGAAAAATATTAAAAATTGAAAAAGTTATAAAAGAAACAAAATTTATTTTTAAATATGGAATTGGGCTCACGGTTTGGCCCAATTCATGAAAACTCACCCATTCCACCATAAAAGCTTGACAAACCCCAAAAACAAATCATAAATGAAAATTAAATGAAATTTAACTTTAAAATAAGTCACTTATGTGACACATTGGTTCTCTTCCAGTGTGTCTTTTAGTTTCTAATTGTACTCTGATATGGTTTTTATTATGTTGGTTATGTTTTAAGATTATTTTTCAATCATTAATCATATAGTGTTTTGGTTTTATATTAACAATGTAGTTTTGGAGTTTTATCTTTCAAATGGAAAATAATTCACCAATTGTTCTTGAGGCCCATGGTATTTATTTATAGAATTTGGGGTCTTGGGGATGTCACCTATGTCCTAGTATAACACCCTTCACTCCTCAAGTCAATGATGAGGGATGGTGTTACAAATTGTATCAATTTTTTTGGTCCTTGATATAGGAGATGGTATCATTCTTAGAAGGTCTAAATATCTTTTTGGAAAAATGGTGTTAGATTTTTTTAGTCCTGGGGATGGAAATAGTTTCATTCTGTTATATTAGGATGGTAGTAATGAGATATTATTGATATAATATGAAATTTAGAGCTTAAAAAGTCACAGCTAACCTAATTATTCTGAACATCAAGATACCCGGGTGTTTGGGTACATCACTATTTTAAGAAGTTTTCGATTAGTTATCACCTCATTATCATGGGTGAATCTAATGAGAGCTCAATTACATGTTTTGATAGTAATACTTCCCAACATGAATACATTTTCATTATTATTTCTACGGCTAATGAAATGGAAAAATTTTGTTTATTTTTTAAAATAGTATAAATTGTAGATTTTGAAAACCAAGGTTGAAGTATTTTAAAAAATTGAATAAATCTTCCAAATGGATGAATTATGGAAAGCTACATTGTGATATATATTTATGTGCTAAATTAGAATGTTTAAGAATTATGTTTTTAATGAGTGATATTAAATTATTTTTTTGTTCTTGTTACAGTGAATGTCATTGGGTAGGCATCGTAGAAATCTACTAGAGGAAACTACTAAATTTTTTTTTTCACCTGAGCCATAGGTGAACCAGTATATAGTATAAAAAAATTTATATGTTTTGTCCATGAATATGGGTAATAATAATGATAAATCTTGTAAAGTGGACCATTCAGTTTAGTTCCTAAAGAAAAATATACACATCATTTAGGGGGATTATTAGCTAAAAAAAGTAGAAATATAGTTGAATAAGAATAATCTTGTCATCAATTTATTTATTATACTAACAGAGTTGAAAGTAAAGATATAAATGTATATTCTAAAGGACATCTCATTATAGTAGTGTGATTTAACGGTTTAGGATAAATTGGACTAAGGAATGAAATATAAGGATTTTGAATAATTGCTTAACGATAAATTACATCCTAAAAAATTTCATATTATGGGAATATTGGACTTATTTAGCTTAAATCAAGTGAATCTCTCTTTGATAGAGTGTGTGGAAGAATTTTTGAATTTAGTTTTCTTTTCCCAAGATGTTGCTACAAGACCATTCATGAAGGAATGAATTTCTGAGTTGGGATTGAGACTAGATATTTAATGAATGGTTTTCATTTTCTGTATAAAATATTATCTAGAAATGGTCAATAGAGAAATGGTGGAAAGGGGGATATATTTGGAAATATGGTTGTAGGTAGAACATTTATTCCTATAATAATTTGTGAGAACACTAATGCTGGGAATAAGTAGAAGAGGGACATGTACTTCCAAAGTAGTGTTACAGCTCATAAAAAAATGGGATCAATAAACCTTCTTCCTCAAATAAAAAGTATGTTGGGATGTTTTCAGTGGGGTCCACATGATCACATAAAGTGAGATTTTACAACACCACCTAGATCATGTCATAATTACTATAAGATTGTACTACTATAGTTCAATTGTCACGGTGCTACAATTTTTTTTCATAGAGATATATCTCACATTTTTTAGGCATCATATGCTTCGAAAGGATGAGTTTAGTAGAATAACTCTTTTCATCAGAATATTGTGAGCCTAGGTAATTCGATGAACCCCAAGACTCCTCAACAAATTCAATCTCAATAGGGAAAAAATAGAAAAGTTCATCAATTAAGAAAATGTATAGATCTAAGAAAGTGATCAAGGATGATCAATCTATTCCTTCTATGTTTATAGGTATAATTATTTTGAATTCAGAGCTCATTAAAGCTTTGTTTATACAATCACATCCCACTAATTTATTAATTCTTGTGTTGTTGTTTGTATGGTTTTTCATGTTGAGATAATTCCTTCCCAGTTGAGCCTGTGAAATCCTATTGACCAAAGAGAATGTATAGAATTTATGTTTAAATCTTTTTTTATTACTATTGATGGGGATGATTTGATTTGGAATTTATTTTTTCTTGATATAGATGTCTATAAATTGACTTTGGTTATGGATTTGTCTACATCATTCAAGGCCCACATGGACTATTATGCCTTAAAGTTATGTTTCACATCTCTATATAGTGTCACACATATCATTATAGTAGTTTCATATGTAAATGAATGTAGAGAAGGAATTTTGGAAATTGTTGTTGAAACCATTTCTCATCAGTTGATAACACCTACCTTGGAATCTATATATGATATTGGGAACAGATTTTTTTCGAATACTAGTGACCCATTTCCTGATATTTTCCTTGAAAATTGTCCAGGTTTTCACTCAAAATAGAAGTGGAGTTTATGATTGATCTCCTACCAGGTAACAATCCTATGTCACATCTGTATTATACGATGTAAGGAAAATAATTTATTGAAGTAAATGTTAAGTTATAATAATTAGAAATTAAAGTGTTCATTTGACCAAGCATGCCACATTGAGAAGAACGAATTCTATTTGAAAAAAATTTGGATGGAAATTTTATACTTTGTGTGGTTTATCATAAGATAAATATAGATAAAATAAATAATTTGTGTCCTCTTCCATGCATTTCTAATCCATTTGATCAATTGAGGGGACCCTATTGGTTCTCTAAAATTAATTTACATTTAGTGTATGGTCAATTGTGAGTTATGAAAGAGGATATTTGGAAAAAATAGTTTAGAAGAAGATATATCCATTAAGATTATGTGGTTATACCTTTTGGTATTATGAATGAACCATTATTCTTTATGGGATTGATTAATTTAATCATAAATAGTTATCTAGATTCCTTTGTGGTTGTGTTTTTTTGATGATATACTTGTTTATTATAAGATAAAAAATAGATCATGAGAAACATTTTTCTATAGTTTTGGGTATCTTGTAGGAGAATTGTTTTTATTAAAAGTTATCACAGTTTGATTTGTGGATAACATTTGTACATTTACATGGACATTCCATTTTTGAAAAGTCATTTCAATAGAACTTGAAAAGATATAATTTGTTATATCTTAAAACCCATTGAATAATTTCATTGAGATATATAGTTTCCATGGATTAGTGCGATACCACTGATGTTTTGTATGTGATTTTTCAGGTTTTCATCAAAAATGAAAATTTTTACAAGGATGGGAGTTCCTTTCAAATGGAATTTGGAATGCTTTAAATTCTTTAATGAACTTATGTTTTGATTTAAATTATCTCTTATCCTAACATTTCTAGATTCTAGACCAGGCTATATAGTTTATTGTGATGAATTAGGATCTGGGATGGGTTGGGTTCTTATGAAGGGAGATCAAGTTGTTACCTATGGTTCATGGAAGTTATGGTTTCATGAGAAGAACTAACCAATGCATGAAATTGATTTTTCGATTGTGGTCTATTCTTGGAATTATTGAAATCATTATCTATGTTGTGATAAATTCATAGTAGATACAAATCATATTATTTTGAAAGACAGTTTCAAAAAAATGGATTTGAATTGAAGTAATTTTAGATGTATAGAGTATCTATAGATGTTTTACTTTTACTTTATGTATATAATGGGTAAAGGGAACTCTAAGGAAAATTCATTGGGAAGGAATTTATATTATCAATTGGCTTAATAGGATTTTGACTTGTGGAAACTAATTCCAGTCACAACGGATATGAATATAGAATTCACGGAGCAATATTATGTTTCAGTTTTCTTTCAAGTTTTGTTTAATTATTATTTGGTTGAGAATGCTGAAGTGGCACAAATATCCAATTCTTACATTGTTATGAGGTCATCAAAACTCAATGATGGGAAACCATTGGGCTGTGGAAGGTGGATGGGAATTTAGTTTTGCTGTATAGATATTGGCTGGTTGTACAATTGGATTGTCAGGAACAAATTCTTAGTTCCAAAAACCATTCGAAATTTGTAGTTCACCCTATGATTCAGAAAATGCATAAAGTATTGATTGTATAGTTTTCATGGGTTGGCATGAAATGATCTGTATCATAGTATGTATCCAGATTCCTCACCTATCAGTAAGAAAATGTGGATAATCAATTACCAATGAGTATGTTGCGGTCTTTACTAATTCCCATCTCAAAATGGGTATAGATATACATGTATTTTTTAATAAATCTTCCATGGTTGGATAGAAAACATGATTACATATGGGTGATTGTGGATCAACTCACAAAGTCAGATCAGTTAATCCCTATTCATGAAACTAGTCTTGTGGAAGAATTTTATAAATCTACATTTTGTAAATTATAATGATGCACGATGTTCCAGTATCGATTGTACCTAGATGATACCCCAAGTTTACTTATTGTTTTAATAAATCCTTGTAGTAATACCTAGGAACAGAGTTGACTATGAGTATAGCTTATCTTCCTCAAATGAATTCAGAGTAAAATTGGGCAATCCCAATGTTGGAGGACATGATTAGGGATTGTGTGATTGCTTTTTATGTCTCATGGGAGGAGCATATAACTTTAGTGGATTAATAATACAATAACATCTTTATTTCTTTGATTCATATGGATCCCTTTGAATTATTATATTGGTGTCCTTGTTGTTCTCCACTTTTATGGGGGGAAACATGTGAGACATCACTAATCAAAACATGTCTTATGCAGGAGACAATGGATAATATTCATTGGATCATAAATAGAACAAGGATAGCTGAATCTCATTAGAGATCATATGTGGGTCATCATCACCCACTTCTATCCTTTCTTGTGAGTGACCATGGGTTTTTTATAATCTCTCCTAGACTTGGGCATCATTTTTTTAAGAAGGGGAAGTTTTATACTTAATAAATTAGCCCTTTTGAGATAAATGAAAGTATTTTTGTGGTTGAATACTAGTTGGATTTACTACCAAGGTTTAGTTCAATGCACAATTTCTTCATGTATCTCAGTTGAATAATTACCAACCAGATCCTGACCATGTGATTCAATGGGATCACATTGAACTAGATATGGATTCTATATTGATTCATGTTTCGATACAATTTTTTGATAGTTTAGCGAATATATTCCATGGTAAAATAATCAATTTAATGTGGGTTTTATGGAAACATGGTTGGATTCAGAATGAAACATGGGTACATGAAAATAAAATGATAGACAATGACATGAACTCTTTCATGAAAACACTTGTTTTTTACTTTCCGAGGATCAAAAAGGAAATGGAGGGGAGAATGTAGAACATTTTTTTCATGTACATAACCTATTATTCATGAATTTTGATTCTTTATAATATGTGGGTCATGTTTCGTGAAGTTTTGAGGGGATTTAAAAGGTTTTGGAGGCTTTATAAATGAGTATGGTTTCGTCTTGGTTAGTAGAAACTTTGGAGCATATCCAAGAAATCATGAAATAGAAGAAAATGGGCACAAAGTAGGCACATGATTTTCTAAACCACGAGTCATACAGTTTTCTCTCTTTAAATTTTGGATCTAATCTAAATTAATCCATTTGAACCTCATTTTACTTCTAATCCCTACATAACTAAGAATTTTCTCGTAAAGCTTGTGATAATATCACCTTTAATCTGAGATCAATCATTAGGTGAATCAAAGTGCATTGGAGGCATAGATTCTTCGGTAAGTACTCATTATTCCTCTTTTTTAATAGATAAAAGGTTATTTTCTCTCTCAAAACGATAGATATAGTATGTTATAGATTGAAATTTGTGTTATGAATTGTTTTCTGTTGAAATATTGTTGGATCTAGTGAAGGGAACATGTATTTTGGTCAGATATTTAAGATTTGTAGTGTTGATTTTCGTTTTCTTCAATGTTTGTGAAGTAGATGGATCGTTTATTATCTCTACAAAATTTAGAACTATATCTATTAGTTTTAATGAAATTATTTTATTAAAATGGGTGTAAAATAATTTTTTAATTCTTATTGGAAAAAACCTTTTTGATTATGGATTAAACATTGTGGAAATTGTGGAAATTGTTTAGTTTTTTGAAAATTCTTTGGTTATAATTTTAAAATTATGAATTAAAATTATATTTTAGTTCGAAACATGTCAAATGGTTTTAAAAATACATTAAAATAATGAAATGGTTAGGCATGGAATTTTTTTTTTGGTAAACATTGTGGTATGATGTTGGAATAATCATTTTGGTGTGTGTTGTGTGGGAAAGATTATAGTTGCGAAGTTCCACCATCAACATGAGATGGAATATGGATGTGAAGGGACAAAATAATTGGTAACACCAATCTTGAGTGTGTGTGGATGGTTGTGTGTATGGACGTGGAATGGGTATGCCAAATAAATTGTGAAATGGATTAAATACAATTTTTTACTTATTTCAATGGATATTTGTTAATGGATTTTATATAAATTATTTTTACTACTTAAAAATATATTATATAAATGGTGCCAAATTGTTTTTACCTAGTAGAATGAGTTGGTAATTCATTAGGTAATTCCCACTATGTTTAGACTCACACCCATCTAGGGCACTATTGTGCATTCTTAAATTTCATCTATTGAGACAAAGGTAAAGGCAAGGTGTCTTAGTTATTTAGTGTTTATTATTGACACTATGGGATTGGTATGTGGAGTTGGATCTTGGATAGGGTTGGGTGTTTCTTGGTGATGTAACTTGAGAGTTCTATATTTTATAGTATCTTGGTTCTCTCCCAGTATATCTTTTAGTTTTTTAGGTACTCTTCTAATGTTTTTATTGGTTTGGTTTTGTTTTGAGTTTTATTTCATAAAAATTCATCATATAGATTATTCATTTTTTTGTTGATTATTTTGTTTGGATGTTTTATATTCCAAATTGAAATTTATACCCCAATCATTCTTGAGGCTGTTGGAATTTATTTTCAGTTGTTGGTGTCTTGGGGATGTTAGGTAAGGCCCAGTATCATACCCATCACTTTTCAAGCCAAGGAGGAGGGTCAAGATGTTAAAGTATGTCTAGAGATGATGTGATTAATGAATTTAAATTTTTCAATTTTTCATTCAAAAAGGGCCAAATGAAATTTCAAAATAGTAATAACTATTACACTAAATCGAAATACGATTAGAATAAGATAAGTATCTTCTTTTAGATTCCCTATTATCCTACTATTTTTTATATCATTATTAGACATAATTCGCATTGAAAAAATATATGTGAATTGTTTCATTCAATTATTTAAAATGACAATGGGAAGAAACAAGATGATTTACAATCTCAGTGTGACTTGGTGGATTGGGGTATCAGACCATAATGTCTTCTTGTGTTTACAAGTGATAATAAATGGAATGTTCTATGGGAATATATTGTAATGAGATCTTAAAAAATCATTTATAGAAGTACTAGATATTATATAAATGGTGATAACATGCTTTCACCTAGTGGAATGAGTTGGGAAGTCATTAGGTAATTTCTTCTTCATGTGTTGATTGAAAAAAGAATATATCATATATTTTTCAATAAATTAACAGTGGAAATTATTTAATTGTGAAATTTTATAGTTATCTTTGTGCTAAAAATTTTTCCATGTATTTCTTGCAAAAAAATATAGGAAGATACGACATTAACTTTGTGTGATTTAGAGAAAAAAAATTCTCCACCATTTTTTAAATGAAATATGCATATAACTATCCTTCTTTTAACAAAAATAATTCTTATATGACCAATTACATTCCATTTTATTTATCCAATAAAAATTAATATGTTCACATTGAATTACTATGACCAGGACATGATTCATCATAATGGTTCAGTTGTGAAAGGTTACATGGAAAAATAATGTATGAATTTGTACTCTATGTATTTGTCTGATGTGACCAAAAGACCAAACCAACCACTAATAAATGAATAATTGAAGTATAATAAAATTTAATCCATTTTTCCATCAGTTCCTTAAATAGTAATAACTATTAGATCATATAAAATGGCTACATTATGCCTCCGAAAGTGTGAGATGACACACCACACAGTCTTATTTAACTGAAATTTGTTTGTTGACTACATCATGTAAGTAAATTGAACATGTTTATGTTATCTAATCACATGTAAATGTAAATATGTGTTGAATTGTTCTTATTTTTTTGTTATAGAACATAAAAAATACAAATAGAAATCATCATTCCTTACCTTTGAGAATGAGAGAGACTATTCGTAATAATGTTTTTTATTTGTTCAAATTGAAGGTATATGTAATTCTGCAATAAAATAAAATAATAATATTCATTTATTTCTAATAGTCATTTATATTTTAGGTTTTTAGTTTTCTTGCAGACTCTGCCTCTAAAGAAATAAGTGATTTGGACTTTGTTCTTAATTTTTTTAGTTCGTGAATGAAAATTAATTGTGATAAATGGGTACAAATTTATTATCATTGAATGATTAGTGAACATGAGAACAAACCATTATGGTGTTATGAAAACTACTAGAATATATTTTTGTGAAAGTTCATTAAATAGTAAGCTTCAATTTAAAAACATTTCTTATTCTGGAGTTGTTCAAAAAATACTAACATTGAGTAATTTCACTAACGATCATGCCGGTATAATTAAATTCAAGTTGTTTGATTCAATGACGATACATGGTGCATTTATAAATGATATTGGATTTTTAGTTATTGATAAAACTCACATTATTTCTACTAATAATACACATATTGTTTTTCAATCATTGGTGAAATATATTTCTTATGTGAAAGATCATCTAAGACATGAATTTGATTTCATTAATGAAAGAATCCCAATATGTATTTTTTATGATGATGGGGAATCAATTAAAACCGTCACAAACCCCAATGTACTTAATAAATTTGTTACTTATGATGACTCAAATAGTTCAATTTTCATTATTTATTGTGATCCAGAGGTTGTTAAGGGTAATATATATAATCATCTATATGTGCTCTTAGTTATTTTTCTTTTTCATGACTTTGGTTTTTAGGTTGGTATTATTCAAATTTATTTTATTTAGTTTTAATTTCTTTTGAATCCCTCTTGATCATCATGTGAATATTCAATATAATGTTATTGCAGTTTACATTGAATTGCATTTTCTAATATTGAATTGAACTGTATTAAAACCTAACAGACTAAAAAACTCAAATAATCCTATTTGAAAACAACCAAGATAAATTGAAATTAAACACATTAAATTAATTATAATGAAAAACAATAATAATGGGTAGTAATTAACTAATGAAGAAAATATCCAAATGCCAAATGACCTAACCCAAAATATGAACCAAATGACCAAATCCAAAAAAAGTCAAATGGCCAAATAAAATGACCAAAATAAACCAAATGACATAACTAAAACAAAATTACTTTGAATTTAAAAAATAAAAAAATTATATCATACCCCAGCATAACAAGATAATAAGAATGTGTTTATTTTTCTATGATAATACACTAATGTTTTGGTTTTTTATCCCTTAAAAATATGATATGATTATGTTATGTCATTTCCTATCCATTATTTTAATTGAGAATTTTTATCCCTTAATTATGTCACTTCACCTATTATTTCTTTCTTAGAATACAAATTACTTACATATGGTGGTTTCGATATTGTTTTCAAAAACAAAAAAATTGGATTGGAATCTAAATTTGGGACACCTTCCATTATAGGTAGTGTAATGAAAGAATTGATTTGAAATGATCATTGAAATACCCTAGTGTGAATTATGGCACATGGAAAATTGGGGTTCTTAGGTGGTGGATGGAATTTCAAAAAGAACTCTAGGAATATCATGTTTTTTATAGAAAGGATAAATAGATAAAACACTAACTGGAAAGTTTTAGATTTAACAAGACACTTGTAGGAGTGAACTATTACCCAATAAACCCATTTTACTAGGGTATTGTGCACACCAGGTACCCTTTGATCATGAGTACTATGTAAGGATCCTTCCTAGATCAGACCTAAACTACCCTATACTTTAGTTTCTAATAATGGTAACTTTTGTAAAATTGATATTTTTTCATTCATGGGACATTTGAAATTCATGAAATTTTAATTAGTGCTTTAAATGCATGAAAAGTATTTTTTAGATTGTTTTGGAAGGGGGTAGACTTCAATATTTACTGGAAAGAGTAAAAATAGTATTTCAGACCAAGTTTTATTTTAAATTAGCATAAATGGATTATCGTATAAAGACTACTTAGGGAACACTTGGTGGGATCCTACTAGGATAGTTTTCTTACACCCCACACATACAATTGGGTGTATGTTGATCTTATGTTATCCGACATGGGTAAAGGAAATGTTCCGTATAGAAAATACATGTAATCTTCTTAGTGATTTCTGGGAGTTTGGTGGTGACATTGTGGGATATTAACTCACATATCACATAGAGATGGGTTTTATTTATTTTTGGGTACTTCATTTCATCATTATGTTTTTTTTCATATTGTTCCTAATATACTTTTTATTTTTTCTATTTTAATATATTTTTTCGTGCCTTCTCTCTATTATATATGCATTTTTTATAACCGATAGTATTATTATGGTAAGAAAAAGTATTCCCAAAAGTATTTATTGATCCCAAGTTCTTGTTATTTGCCCATATAGATGGAGAACACTCTTTCAGTCTTTCCAATGGAAATATCAGATAATATGTTTAGTAGGTATTTGAGATTCACTCTACTCCTAAAATTTGAAAAATTAAAAATCACTAAAAATATAGTTTGAAAAAAGTTAATTAAAAAATTTAAAAAAAACAAGAGGGTTATAATAATTCATTTTATTCACTACATCATAAACATTACACTGAGTCTAGAAAAATATTTGTAGTAACTTCAAGATGGTAAAATTTCATTGAAGTGTTTATTTTTTTAATATCATTCATTATGAATTAGAGTTAAACCACATCTTTGACCCTTGATATTTTAATCATTATTACCAAATAACCTAAATCCTTGGAGTCATTATAACCTTAATTGAAGTCCTCATAATTATTTTTGATTTAGGACTCTACGGGGTGGAGAAGGTAGTTCATTTGAAGTCCTACGAAAAAGAATCATGTACTCAGGGTATGGGGATAAATATAATTAATTTTCTTCCTTGACGGACGAGAGAAAAGAATTATTATTGGGGTAGATTGTAACATGGAATGATTAATGATAATAAATTATGATATGTGAATGAGTGAATGAATAAGGTTCACTAATTTCCAATGAGATAATATAAAATACTTTAGATGATTATTTCTTTGAAATGTCTATAGTTGAATTAATATTTTGTGGGGAAAATGAAAATTTTATCTTTCCATTAATCATTGCTTGATTTTATTACATTGAAATATAATTAGTGGTATCATGGTTTACCTTTTCAATTTATTATTGAGGTTTAATTCTTGATAAAATGCATAAGTTCAGGTATGGGGAAGTTGAAGTCCTTATTTTTCTTGAAATTTTTTTAATTATAAACAATAAAATTAATTTTTTTTAATTTATTATGCCTAATTTAACTTTTTTATCATTTTATGGGTATTTTTGAGGCCTGATGGAATCGTCAAAATACAAGAGGATCATGAAGTGCATATAGGGTGGGTTGAGGGAGTCACACATATAGTAATGGGTCTGTGAGGTTTTTGTAATGTAACATGAACCCATCCTTAGAGTGAGCTTCTGACCTAAGGATGTAAAATCTTCATAGATATAGCACTGCCTTCCCATGTGCACATCCAATGTGGGAATCTAATTTCATGGGAAATGTGGACTTAATACAAATTTATATAATCTCATTTTAAAACTTGTGTTCCTCTACCCGGACACTTCTTTTTCCACCTCTATTACCACCCAAAGTCATCACCCATAGCAAATTCACACTAGAAATATTCATATACGCTACTGCCAAGCTTGATCTCGAGCTAAAAAGCCACAACTATCTCTTGGGAACACCATGAATGATATCTCGGTACTTAGAAAATCCCCTTGGAAAATTTTAGAAGAAAATTAGAATCCCCCACTTGGTACAATGAATGTTACACTATAGCGGGGCTTGGTCATGGGGAACAAGGATGCTTATAAGTGGAAATGGTGATAGACATTCCTTTATTTGGTTGATATACTTATGTAGTGTTCCTTATATCACTACCAACATCTATTAAGATTATTATAGCACTTAATTATGATGCATGATACCATCAAACCTACATCAAATTCCCGGTGCCATCAGCTTGCATCCACGGAGAACATCCACCATGCTCTATTCCTATGTCCACGCTAATGGAATCAAAAATCCTGCATCTCTAATTGTGCGATTGTGGTGTTCCTCCATTGAGATCAATTGGGGAGAAATTAGGCACAAAGATGTGGATGATGAGTTTCTTCAATAATACATGAACCAGCCAAATGTAACACCCCGAGATTATATGAGATATATTATTTTTAATTTCTTCGATGTCTTCTATTATACCCTCCACCATGATTATCTTGTACTATACGCAACACTGTATTAGCTTACAGTATACGCAACACTATTCTTGGCTCGTGTTACACACAATTTCAAGTTCGTTTTGTGGAAATTATTCTACGCAACATTAAGTATAGATTTTGTTTAATGTATAAATGAAATAAGTTTTTATTATGTTATACGGAACACCAAAAAGAGCTTTCACTATACGCAACCCCGACTTGGCTTTCATTACACACAATCAAGACCTTCTTCGATAGCGTGTGTAGTACGCAATACTGAGTTTCACTAAATGAGATATTATTATAATATTACTATGAACTACCCGTTATGAATATTAATACCCACTTTTTGGAATTTTATAAATGTTATCTTTCAAAATGGACTTCATTTTTGGATTTAGAATATCAAAATTAGCCTAGGTTGAATTTTTGGTATTTTTCGGAAAACATTCAATTTTTGATAAATAGTGAAAACACTAGGTTACTATTTAAAAACCGACTTTTTATTTAAATTATTATTTATTTTATTTATATTTATTTTAGGTAAAAATTGATACATAATACCTATATAAGTTCAATGTAATTCATTTGTGTCATTTTATAATAATTTTAGATATATAAAAATTTTATTGAACTTTTCACCATCTTTTACCCATCTCCAAGGAGAATTTAAAATTTTACATAAAACAAAACTTTACCGCTTCTGGGAGTGGAATTTTGAAAATCCGAGAGACACAATTAATATCAAGGAGTAACATGTGGTTCAATAAGATAAAAATAATTTTTTATGAACAGTAACATTTTACTTTTATTTACCACTGTTAAAAGTAAATAGGGTAATTAAGGGTAAAAATGATATTATTATTACCCTAAAATATGTCTTAATTCTATTGGATAAGTGTAATTCGACCAAAAATAACCTTAGGAATAAAATATTACCCTTTAGGTCCACTAGGATAAGATTAGGACACTTATTTTATTTAAAGAAGAGTTAAAATAGTTAAAATCAAAGTTTAATAACTAAAACATTTTTAATATAGGGGTATACATAAGATAAATTCGAAAATAAATATTAATTATAAATATAAAAAAAATTCATACATAATGGTATTTTATTTATAATTTTTAGACATTAAATAATTTATTTTATTAATGACACAATGATGAAGAAGTAATTACATTATTAATGAAATATTAACATAATTGATGTTATAAATGCCCAAATAAATGTAATTTGAGACTTTTTATGAATTAAAATAATTTTATAGTTTAATATTACATGTTATCATTGATTCAATTAACTTTTTTTGAACTAATAATGTTGTTATAATTTTCACAATAATCAATTACCAAATACTGTCAAAATTAACATAAAATAGTTTTTAAAACAAATATTATATTATTAATTGTTATTATATTCATAAAAATATAAGGTTCATCCAAATGACTTATATAAGGTTATATATATTAATAATGAACCACTTGGGGTTCTTTTGGCTTGTTATAGTATGTTTATTAACCTTATAGTGTAAGAAAACAAGAAGACATGGTAAATGTTAATTTATTTAACATAGAGTTAAATCTAAATGATAAGGTTACAATAGTAACCTAAACTTGTCTAAAACCTATTGGTGGAGAGGAATTCAACCCATACCCCTTTTATCTTGGAAATAAATCAATTTTCAGCTATTATAAACCGAATATGACTTTATTATAAAATAATATGTTATGTTTTTCCAAAGGTACCCATCCCCTCCCTTATAAAAAGGGACCCCCTTCCCTCTTCTATTCACACCCTTTTGAGCCTTCAAGCTCGGAAAACCCCTGAAAATTCCTCTTCTAAACATATATAGTCATATCATAGAGGTTCGGGTCTTCTCAAAAGACCAACTCTAGTGCCCTAAGAAGGTGTTTAAAGGAGGTGCATCGAGGAAGATGTAATCTCTTGTACCAACTCTTTCAAGTTTCTTTCTTCTTCCACTTGATCTTATTTCGTTGTTTCATTATAAAGTAATAACATCAGTATTACTTATATACTAATATTTTATTATAAATATGAAACAACCCTATTTCATCTTCTATCCATCCTACAGAAAATGAAATCACCGCGTGTGAGTACGTATAGAATACCGTCTGCACGCCGTGTTGTAATCAGTTTTTCCACCACCACCTTACATGGATTGGTATAATTGTGTAAAGAATAACAATATATAATTATTATAAAATCATACCAATTATAAAATATTATATCATCCACTCCAATTCCATTCAATAAATATGGGAACGATATCATCGCTCGTGCGTACGTACGGATTACCGTCTCCACGACGCGATGATATTCATTTTCCATGTTAACAATTCAAGAATGATTATAAAGTATATATAATAAGTAATCATGAAATATATGAAATAATAATGCTACTGGATTTATGTATATATATATATGTCATCTAATTAATTCCATTCAATCCAATAAGGAAACGAAAAACAGCGTTCATGCGTACATATGGCCTACCGTCTCCATGAACAGTGTGTTTCTTTCCATTTATAGATCGATTATATATATAAATATTCTGAATATATATTTTATATAAATCTTGTTTTATATTATTTAATTAGGTAATCATGATATATGTAATCATATTAATAATTATATGTCAAAAACATGGACGATAAATGAAACGATTTTACCCAAAACGCTCCTTTAACATTGAATTGAAAAAATAAACGGATAATATAAAGTTGTAAGTGAATCATATATGATATCATAAATATTATTATGGTTCTGTTAAAAGTTAATAATATGTTTAAACCAAATATACAGGAGTCTCGGATGCATACAAAAGAAATTGGACATAAGGTATGGGATGATTTTTCAATCTCATTTTTATTTGAGATTGCTTATACGTAAGTATTTACTAGGGTATATTTTTCATCCATGTTCATAAAAATGTTTTTCACAAAGTGTTTAATAATCTTACATGTATGTTTAAATTAATTGTTACCCCTCTTTGACTTTTAATTTGTGTTATTGAAGGAATCTTTCTTTTTTTTACGATACATCGTACTTTTTGACTTTTCCGAAAAAAGTACGAGGAGAATGTTTTTTTAATTCTTACGGCATGAATAGATTTTTAAAGTTTCATAACACCTTATTTTCATGAATCTTACTCTACAATATTGCATGAATATTTTCAACAAAATCATTTTATTTTAAAATTACTTTTTATTTTGTGAAAAGAAAATGATTTTGAAGAAGAAAGGATATTTTCCTCAAGAATTCATTTCAAGTGTTTTATCAAAAACATTTTCCATCTAAGATGACATTATTTCATATGTTTATATTTCAAGTATAATGTCTATATGATTTACATGGTTTCACTTTTCTTATGATGAGATGATATCCATTTATTTTATATGGATTATGTTATGATTGGATGATGTTTATGACACCCATTTTTTTCTTTGGGTTATGATGAATGATTTATGTTTATGTTGTGGCACAAGTAAGAATGATTTCATTATGAGAAGGGTGTGACCTATACCTCCCTCTAATGCATTGGGTAAAGATTTATATCTCAATAGATAGAAATGGCTGGAATGACAAGTTACTCTGGATCAGTGATACAGGACTGGAACGAGGAGTGAACTCGATTCAGTAAGGGACTTTGTCCACTAAGATGGTCTTGGTAGAAATGCCTTGGCAACTATGGAAATCATATCAAGTGATTAATGGTTTTCCACAATTACATGTTTTATTCCCATGATATTTTATCATGATTTATGTTCCATTATGATATATGGAAATCATATCAGGTGTTTATATTTTTAAGTTCAAATGTATATGGTCTGTTTTATTTTCTCCATTCATTACCTTACTAAGAATTTGAGATCACCCTTTATATTTTTTCTTTTCCCCAAGATTTAAATAAAGGTTTTAGGTAAGAAAACAAAAGAGGATGATCTTTATGGGAGATGTTGAATATCTTTTACCACGATTTGAAGATTATATTCCGAGTTTCCAAAGACAGTAAACTATTACGGTCCTTGTGTGCCTGTTTTTGTTATGTATTAACTATTCCACAAAAGTAATGTGATTTCCATGTACTTCAAGCTTTGGGTCTCTACAGTTGCTATCCGAGGAAATGTTTAGTCGACCTTTGAAAACTAGGATGCAAAAACTTTAGTGAAATCCCTAGAGATATTTCTATGGTTTGTCTAGGGATGTCTCTAAGGTTAATTATAAGTATTGGTTATAGTTGTGGAATTACGGAAACGATATTAGAATTAAAACTAAGATGTTTGATATTGAATGTAATACCCCTTTATTATGATTTTTTCCCCTCACACTATTTTTTTGGGTTTTAGAAAATGGCTGGAAACAGGATGATTCACGATACTGGGGGATATTATGGACAATGGAATGATATTCATAATGAGAAACCAAATGAAATTGGATCTGTAGGTCCACATATCATTATTATGCCTAATCAGAAATCTCATAATATGATCAATAATATCAACTTTGTTAAGTTTCTTGACTTAGCTAATAAGAGAAAGATGGGGTTCATGATGATCATAGAGGAAAGAAAGGTCAATTTTCCTCTTGTAAATCATGTGGGAAGAGGCATCAGGGAGAATGTTTCAAAGGAACTGGAAAATGCTTTGGGTGTGGAAAAGATGGACACAATGCCAGTATTTGTAAAGGAAAAAGATCAGTTCACACCATGGACAAGGATAATGGTATTTCTAAGACATCAAAAACGGTTAAATGTTTTAAATGTGGAATGTACGGGCATTATGAAAACCAATTCCCTAAGGGAAAGTCTAATGAAGGGAATCAGCATGATCATATGGGTAGTATTTATGTTGATTATGATGAAGAGACTACAAATGATATGTGAGATGAAATAATTGTTCATGATCAGTCAATGGTTTAAGATGTTAGTGGAATGATTACACGTTTATCAAGAGTAATGTTGTATAAGTATTCTCACAGTACTATGGAATAAAGATACATCTAAGGATTGTTACAATATTGTTTTTCCTTATGTTTTTGAAAGTATATATATAATGGTACCGGTAACCATGAAAGGTTATTCAGATATTTTTGGAAAGAACCTAATATGTGCATAAAGAAGGGATAAGGAGATAATGAAATGTTTGATCATATTAATGAGCTCATGACTAATATAAGAAAAAAGTGATATCATGGTTTGAGTATATAGAGTTTTTGGGATTTTGGTATGTGGAAAGAGTTACCTAGTGACTGCATTCATGTTTTCACTTTGCTTTAAGAGAATACATGATTAAGGTATTCACATGTTTGGAATGTGATCAACAAGATAAATCGTATGATATATGGGGGATAAATGATGGTATTCACATGCTCGATAGATGAAATTTATAGTAATTGTTTTCTTTATACTATGAACTTGGACCGAAGTATTTTGGATAATCCTAAATATTGGAATAAATTATGTTAGACATAAGATAGTATTGTTTAAGGCTAGAACTTGTTTTGATATTATTGCAGGAATGTTTTTATAATGTATTTTTAGAAAAAGGGACAACCTGCAGGACAGGCGACAACCCGTCGCATCGAACAAGGCTGTGGGAATCGAACCCGCAACAGAAGTATGACATGCCTTTATCGCCTACCACTGGCCTACAAGAAGTCCCGGGTTAGTATAAATTAGTTTTAATTTATTATGTGGTATGATATATGAAGTATAGGTCCATTTTATGCACCATATACGATTAATTTCACTATAAATAGACTTATGTATATTTAATAACTTTTTCTAACCTTTTATTTGAGACAAATAGAATGACCGAACATTCTATCGCATGATCTATTAACACTTCAAGGAAGACAAATTCAACTTCATTTCTTTAAGAGATTAAGTGGAAATTGTTCAAGGCATGAACAATAGTGAGATTGTACCAAGATCATGTAATTATTTATTTTAATTCAAACAATACTTCAACATTAGGGAAATGATCTTGAAAACCAAAAATGTTGTCCCGGTGCTCTCATATCTGATGAATCAGATGGTACCTTATATCATAAAAAATTTATGTCTTTGTGACTCTTGGATTTATCATAGCCATGTCCTCTACCACTCTACATCAAAACATGATGGTTAGATTTCTCTTACATATCCATATTTTAACTTATGTTATCCTATGTAGAAACCGAGTGATTAGCTAATTTTGTTAACCTTTACGTTTCATACTTTAGTTTTTAAAGATAAGTTTTGGTATTCCTTTTTACAATGTGGGTTTCTATGAATGAAACTCTCATGTAATAAACCATTTATAACCCCGACGAATCGTGAGGGCGAAATTTATTTTAAGGGGGGTAGAATGTAACACCCTGAGATTATACGAGATATATTAATTATAATTTCTTTGATGTATTCTATTATAACCTACACCATGATTAGTTTGTACTATACGGAACACCGTATTAGCTTACAGTATAGGCAACACTATTCTTGGCTCGTGTTACACATAATTTCAAGTTCGTTTTTTGGAAATTATTATACGCAACATTAAGTATTGATTTTTTTTAATGTATAAATGAAATATGTTTTGATTATATTATATGAAACACTAAACGGAGCTTCCACTATATGCAGCCCTGTCATGGATAGCATTACACGCAATCAAGACCTTCTTCGATAAAGTGTGTAGTACGCAATACCATGTTTCATTAAAAAAGATATTATTATAATATTACTATGAAGTAGTCGTTATGAATAGTAATACCCACTTTTTGAAGTTTTATAAATATTATCTTTCAAAATGGACTTCTTTTTTGGATTCAGAATATCGAAATTAGCCTAGGGTAATTTTTTGGTATTTTTCAGAAAACATTCAATTTTTGATGAATAGTGAAAACAGTGGGTTAATATTTAAAAACCGACTTTTTATTTAAATAATTATTTATTTTATTTAAATTTATTTTAGGTAAAAATTGATACATAATACCTATATAAGTTCAATTTAATTCATTTGAGTCATTTTATAATAATTTTAGAAATATAAAAATTTTATTGAACTTTACATCGTCTTTTACCCACCTCCTAGGAGAATTTGAAAATTTACATAAAACATAATTTTACTACTTTTGTGAGTAGGATATAGAAATTCCGAGAGACACGGTTAATATCATGGATTAAAATGTGGTTCAATAAGATAAAAATAATTTTTGGTGAATAGTAACTTTTTACTTTTATTTACCACGGTTAAAAGTAAATAGGGTAATTATGGGTACAAATGATATTATTATTACCCTAACACAAGTCTTAATTCTATTGGATAAGTGTGATTCGAACAAAAAAAACCTTAGGAATATAATATTACCCTTTAGGTCCACTTGAATTAGATTAGGACACTTATAATTATTTTATTTAAAGAAGAGTTAAAATAGTTAAAATCAAAGTTTAATAACTAAAAAAATTTTAATATAGGGTTATACCTAAGATAAATTATACTATAAATATTAATTAGAAATATAACAATATTTCCTACATAATTGTATTTTATTTATAATTTTTAGACATTAATTAATTTAATTTATTTATGACACAATGATGATGAAGTAATTACCTTATTAATGAAATATTAACATAATTGATGTTATAAATACCCAAATAAATGTAATTTGATACTTTTTATGAATTAAAATAATTTTATAGGTTAATATGACATGTTATTATTTATTCAATTAATTTTTTTTGAACTAATCATGTTGTTATAATTATCACAAAAATAAATTACCAAATAGTGTCAAAATTGACATAAAATAGTTTGTAAAACAAATATTATATTATTAATTGTTATTTTATTCCTAAAAATCTACAGTTCAGCAAAATGAATTAGATAAGGTTATATATATTAATAATTAATCAATTGGGGTTCTTTTGTCTTATTATAGTAGCTTTATTAACCATATAGTGTAAGAAAATAAGAAGACATGGTAAAAGTTAAATTATTTAACTTAGAGTCAAATCTAAATGATATGGTTAAAATAGTAACCTAAACTTGTCTTAAACCTATTGGTTGAGAGGAATTAAAACCATCCCCACTATGTCTTCGAAATAAATCAATTTGGAGCTATTATAAACCGAATATGACTTTATTATTAAATAATTTATTAAGTTTTTCCAAAGGTGCCCTTCTCCTCCTTTATAAAAAAGGCACCCCTTCCCTCTTCTCTTAACACCATTTTTACCCTTTAATCTCGGCCAAACCCTGCCAATTACTCTTCCCATCCTATCTACTTATATTATAGAGGTTCAGGTCTTCTCAAAAGACCAACTCTAGTTCCCTAAGAAGAATTTTAAAGGAGGTGCATTGAGGAAGAGGTAATCTCTTCTACCGACTCATTCAAGTTTCTTTTTTCTTCTACTTCCTCTTATTTAGTTGTTTTATTATAAAGTAATAACATCCGTATTAATTATATAATGACATTTTATTATATGTATGAATCAAACCTATTTCACCTTCTATCCATTCTACGTAAAACGAAATCACCGCGCGCGCGTACGTACGGAATACCGTCACCACGCCGTGGTGTAATCAGTTTTTCCACCACCACCTTACTTGGATGGGTATAATGGTGTACATAATAACTATATATGATTTTTATAACATAATACTTATTCTAAGATATTATATCATCCACTATAATTCCATTCAATAAATATGGGAACGATATCATCGCTCGTGCATACGTACGAATTACCGTCTCCACGATGTGATGAGATTAATTTTCCATGTTAAAAATTCAAGAATGATTAATAAGTATATATAATAAGTAATAATGAAATATATGAAATAATAATTCTACTGGATTTATGTATATATATATTTATTTCATCAACTTAATTCCATTCAATTCAATAAGGAAACGAAAAACAGCGTTCATGCGTACTTACGGCCTACCGTCTCCATGAACGATGTATTTCATTCCATTTATCGAACTATTAAATATATGTAAATTTGAATATATATTATATATAAATCATGTTTTATATTTAGTAATTAATTAATAATGATCTAAGTAATCATATTAATAATTACAAGTCAAAAACACGGATGATAAATGAAATGATTTTACCAAAAATGTTGTTATAACATGGAATTGACAAATGAACGGATAATATAAAGTTATAAGTGAATCATATATGATATCATAAATATTAGTATGGTTATGTTAAATGTTAATAATATGTTTAAACCCATTATACAAGAGCCTCGGATGCATACTGACGAAATTGGACATAAGGTAAGGGATAATTTTTCAATCTCATTTTTATCTGAGATTGCTTATACGTAAGTATTTACTGGGGTATATTTTTCATCCATGTCTATAAACATTATTTTCATAAAGTGTTTAATAATCTTCCATGTATGTTTAAAGTCATTTTTACCACTATTTGAATTTTACTTTGTGTTATGGAAGGAATATTTCTTTTGTTTTCCATACATGGTACTTTTTGACTTTTCCTACAAAAGTACAAGGAGAATGTTTTTTTAACTTATACAGCATGAAAGGATTTTTACTGTTTCATAAAGCCATATTTTCATGAATCTTACTCTACAATATTTCATGACTATTTTCAACAAAATCCTTTTATTTTAAAATTCCATTGTATTTTTTGAAAAGAAAATGATTTTGAAGAAGAAAGGATATTTTTTTCAAGAATTCATTTCAAGTGTTTTATCATATCCACTTTCCATCTAAGATGAAATTATTTCATATGTGTATATTTAATGTATAATGTCTCTATGATTTACATGGTTTTAATTTTCTTATGATGAGATGATATCCATTTATTTTATATGGACTATGTTATAATGGGATGATGGTTATGAAACCCATTTAATTTTTTGGGTTATGGTGAATGATTTATGTTCATGTTGTGTCATAAGTAAGAATGTTTACATTATGAGATGGGTGAGAGCTATATCTCCCTCCAATTAATTGTGTAAATATGTATATCTCATGAGATAGACATGGCTGGAATAACAAGTTAATCTGGTTCAGTGATACAAGACTGGAACGAGGAGTGAACTCGATTCAGTAAGGGACTCTTTCCACTAAGATAGTCTTGGAAGCAATGCCTTGGATACTATGGAAATCATATCAAGTGATTACTGGTTTTCCACAATTACATATATTATTCCCATGTTATTTGATCATGATTTATGTTCCATTATAATCTATGCCTTATGTACTATCATGTCTTATTTCATTGCTCAAGATTTTGATGTTTAGACATTATCTTCATGTTTTTAAGTTCAAATGTATATGGTTTGTTTTATTTTATCCATTTTTACCCTTATTGAACATTTGAGCTCACCCTTTATATGTTTGATTTTCCCCAAGATTTAAATAAAGGTTTTAGGTAAAAAAACAAAAGGGGAAGATCTTTATGGGAGATGTTGAAGATCTTTCACCAGGATTAGAAGATTATATTCTAAGTTTCCAAAGATACTAAACTATTACGGTCCTTCTGTGTCTGTTTTTTTTATGTATTAAGAATTCCGAAAAAGTAATGTAATTTCCATGTACGTCAATATTTGGGTCTCTACATCAAACCCATGGATTGTATGTTAGAATTTCTTTTTGGTGTAGGACTGATCATAAGATGAAACACAATATTCTGAATGATGAACATGTCAGGGACACTGGACTCTAGGGTTTCCCCTCTTCGTCGCCTCCTTTCTTTGTCTTGGGTTTGCTCGACGCCCCTCCTCATGCTCTGTGAGATCATGGTAGCAGATCTGCTATTGCGGTGGTGTCAGAGACTACATAGACTCAACTATCTCGACAATTTGCACTATTGTTGGCCTCTCCTCGCCCAAATCCTTCTTCGTTGTATAGGGTTTATCAGGGTGGTTTAGTGTCGGTCCGTGGCGGAGATCCAAATTCAGTGGCTTGAGAGTTGCTGCCTTGTCTCCGGTGTGTGCATTGGGGGGTTCGTCATGGTCTCCGCGAGCGACCTGGATGGCGGAAATGGGACCTGGTTTGTGGTGGTTTTTCCCTTCGGTGTGTTGTTGATGTCTTTTTCATTTTGATTTTTGCCAATGGTTTCTGTTTGGGTTGAATTTTTTTCATCTTTCAAAGTTCATGAGATGGAGATAATATTTGAATCTATTTTATTTGTTGAATTCGTGATTTGGATGAGGCTTTGATGTTGTTTGGGTGACCAGTTCTTCGGCAATTTGCTTCGCAACTAATTTTAGAAGAAATAATGGATACTGAAGCGGGTTCATGTAGAGTTAGAAGGAAAATGGTGGAGTAGAAGATGTAAATTGTATTCAAGTATGGACTAGGGTTGTTCAGATCCAGAGGAAGAATATGATACTTAAGCAGAGGCTGAAGGTTCCACCGAAGCTGAACCAGTTCACAAATACCTTAGACAAAAATCATGCAACTAATCTTCTCATGATGCTGCTCAGGTATAGGCTAGAGGAAAGATCGCTATACAGTCCATTTGACTAGGATGACTTGATTTTTGTTGTCAGTTCGTACACGACTCATGGACATTTTTTTATTGATTTTTTTTTTATGACTGGATGGACGGAAGGACAGTGATGGTTTTATGGATTTATTTTGAGAATTGGTTTTGTAATAGTTCTTAATTTTGTATCTTTGTTTTTGGTTTTGGCCTTTATGGTCCATTGATCAAGAGATTCTACAACTTATTGTCTACAAGAAGCTACATTATATGAGGTTTAGAGAAAGGAGTTTTCACTGTATCATGGTTATGCAGAATCGGATGTTTGAGTGGGTATAGTTTCTGCCATCAGTACTAAGCTCGTTCTCTTATGAATGGGACAACTAGTCATGAAGAAATGAGATAATGGAATATGGACATAATGTTTTTTATTACTAGGAGGAGATTATCTCTTGTAATGAGGGTTATTTTGGATCTTGAGTTTTTGTTCTATTAGTCCCTGATTTTTTTAAGTCTTGATGTCACAATGGGTTCCCCCTCAGCCCTTAAAAGGGGGTCTATATCAATAAAAATAATAATTTGTAGTCTTTAGGTCCTATCATGAAGGATGTGTTTTGATATCCTCTAATGCACTATTCATGATTTTTTGAGGTATTTGACTCAATATGTATGATGTTCTTAATTAAAGAAGATTCCAAAAATACAACGAATCCATTGAGAGATGAGAATAAGGGATGTTGAAGTAGATATTAATTGGTTGATTAATATTTATAACATAGGTTTGATGAGTCTATGTTTGATGACTTGAGGATGGAAACTCAATCAAAATCCATGAATGGAATATGATGAGACATTAGAGCCAAAGATGAAGGTTTATAATATAAATATGGGTATTTAGATGAAATAGATAGTAGGACCTCTTTTTAGTCATTTGATGAACATGAGATGAATACATAAACATGTTCCATGCATTAGTTCCATGTCAATGGAATCTCGTGAAGATTTTAAATGGAGACATGCTTATAAGCTAAGAAAAACATTGCATGATGGAATTTTAAAATGTGGGAATACATGAGTTAGAAATAATTGGAATATTTTTTGATTAAGCAATACATATTGAAGTCACATGATCTTCCTTGACATGATTATTAAAAATATCTAGAGAATATATGCATTATTCCATACCATAATCGATAAATATTTTTTTCATGTTGCAAGTCATAAGGATATTAAGATCCCCCAAATTCATCATAATTGATATAAGTATGTTTGAACCTAAATCACTATTTGAATTTTAATTTTTGAATACTTGAAGGAGAAACTTCTGTTCCAAAAAATAATGTGTGACTTCATTCACATGACGAGTGAATCCAATTGAAACTAGGAGAAGGATGCTGATTTACATTCATTATTATTAGTAATTTTAATTTTTTTCATTAATGTAACATCCTATTCCTATTTTAATTTAAGTTTTTTATAATTCTCATTCAATATCTCTATTTATAAACTATGATCTATTTCACTCGAAATATTGAGTGACTATCCCAAGGCTTGAACATAGGGGATTTTTTTGGTGGTCCCAACTTTTGTCACTTTAATAGTTTATGTTTTTATTGTAGTTGTAGTGATGGGAAGAGAAATTCTTAATATCTGGGTGGAGAGTATCCACCACTCTTTTATGAGCCTCTAAAACCAACTATATTCCTTAACTAAATTTCATTTCATCCCTTCTCCAGGAAAGAATTTTTCATATGATGGAGTTGAGTTTACTGAAAAGATTAAATGGATTATGATGGAGTCAGGTTTTGGAAGGTGTCACGCTCTAATTTTTCATTTCTTCCTCACTTACATTGATTTTAGAACATAAATACTTTTTACCCAAATGAAATAGATATTAATTCAGGATGACATCATTTGAAGGGAATTCATAAGAAAACAAAACACTATATACTCTAACAAGCTATCAATTGTTTAGAAAATTAAAGGACATGGTCACTGATTTTGGTAATACTTCAAGAGAAAACATTATGAAAACTAGTTAGAAAAGGTGAGGTGTTTTATTTTGAAATTCTGTATTGTATTTTTTTAGGATATATATTTTATGGATGTCATTCAAATTGAAAAATAATTTATAGGATAGTTTCATTGACATGTTTTTTAAAGCATTTAAAAAAAATAAGGATGAAAATAAGGCTGAATTGGACTTGACTTACATGGGAATATGGGAATAGTTTGTCCCAAGAAAGGGTGAAAGGAAGAATTTTCCTCCTCCATCTAATTATACTCTTTCCATGAAAGAGATATAACAATTTTGAAGCTTCCTAAATAACACAAAGGTTTGTATTTTTATTCATTAAATAACAACAATATTGTTTCAATGTCTGATTTATTGTTAAAGGGTTTAAAATCACTTGATTGTCATGTTTTGATTCAAAATCTATATCATTAAGTTTCATTCAGCCAAAAAATTCCCATCATAAATTAAACATGATTTTTATTATTTTTCAAATCTATATAAAGTAATGTTATAGATCCGACAAAGTTTTAAACTATGGAAAATGAAATTCCAATCATATTATGTGAATTAGTGATGTTAATTTCACCAAAATTCTTTGATGCAATGGTTCACATAATTATTCACTTGTTTAGAGATATTTGGCTCTCTGATCTAGAAAATTTTAGATGAATGTACCCGTAATGAATTTCATTTGAATATTTTTAAATATTATTTAAAAAACCAATGTTAGACAAAAGGTTTTATTACAGATGGATATATTATTGTGGAAGTATTTAAATTATGTACCAATAACCTATTTGATGTGGGGAGAATTGGTCTACCAAAATATTATCACAGTGGGAGACTTTTATGTTAAGGAATTTCTTGAAGAGATGTTTCCGTAATTACCAAAAAATATTTAGATCAATATCACCATTAGATTTTATATAACAATTTAGATGTTACGCCATATATTGAAACCCATAAAATAATTCATAGGCTTTTGAATCTGCCAAGGGCTAAAAGATGGTTTTCAAATACACATAATAAATAGTTTTAGGATGGTTTAAATACCACATTTATAAGGATTATGGTGAAAATAAAAATTCAATTTTAGAATGACTTTAATAGCTTGCCATGGGGAAAAATTGTGTATTTATTATCTTATAATGGTTATGTAATTAATGGTTATATTGTTTTTTATAAAAATGAACATGATGAACACAATACCAAGAAAAATAGATAAGTTACCTTTTTGGAAGAAGTTATTCATGTATCAGGTACCCAGGATATAAATCCAATTTATGTGAATATTAGATTATTTGGAAAGCTCACAAAAATATGGGGGTTGGATTATATAACATTCAAAATGATGATTTTTCAATGCAAGTGGGTTGATAATAGTTTTGAAATTAAATTTGATGTATTGGTAATCACAATAGTGGATTTTAGTAGGGAAGGTGAAAAGTATAAACAATTCATAATGGCATTATAGGTAGTACAAGTATTTTACGTATAAATACTATAACCAAAAACTGTTCAACTATTCTATCATCAACCGAAAACACTTCTGGGTTATATTTAAATTTAACTGAGGATAAACCATTAATTGGTACGTTGTAATCATTTCATAGTGATCCTAATATATATGGGGTCTTTTATATCAGAGGAGACCACAAAGAGAGGATTTGTATACTCAATAGTGTGGTCAAATAACTTCAATCTTTAAAGAAGAAAAACCAAGTTCAATAATTATGTCAATTATTTTTAATATACATTTCATTACCATATAGTATTTTTTGTTTACTACATTATCTGAATTATCTAAATTAAATTTATTTCTACTTATTTAGAATATATATTTTCCATTTTTTGATGCTTTGAATCCTAAGGAACAATAGGTTTCTCCAAATATTGATTCCCCCAATCCTAAGTAACAATAGGTTTTTTCATATGATAGTGCATCCAATCCATAGGAAAAATATATTGAAAACATTGAAATAGAGAAAATGGTTGAAGTTAAATGACCCATGTCTGAGAAAAAACGCTGGTGTTATAGTGAAATGGTCTTAAAAAATTATTATGGTGAGAATCAACAGCAAAAAAAATTAATTTTGGATGGAATGAAAATGATTAACTTCTTAACCATAAAAATTTCATTTTAATTATTTACATTGGGGTCGCCACTCGAATTATTTAGTGGATTGATATAGACATGTGGCACAATTTTGTGATCATTATAAAGAAACTACTTTTGGAATAGATTAAGGAAACTTTATGATATACATTCTCTATTTTACTAAAAAATAAAATAATGAAGTGTTTATGTACTCTTTATTATCCATTTTATAGTAAATTTATACTAGATGACTCTTTAATGAAATGTTTTTTAAGGTCATCATAAAAGATAATAGAGCCTTTCATACAATTCTCACAAATCCTCATCTTCGGGATAATTAAGGGAATGTAAACCCTCACTCACTATAGATATATGCATATATGACAATCCAAGACACCAAGAAATCATTTATTATCCATCGTAAGGAGACAAAATCATAGGTATATTTTAATTAGTAATAATTTAATTGGAAATACATGTATTGTTCCCTTTGATTAATTTTTTTTTATTTATGAAACATCAAAAAAGTGTTGAAAATAAGCACAGTTCATCAAAACTAATGTACCCCAACTATAATGTAAGTATGTGGTATTCTTCACTTGAAAAAATGTTATTTATTTTAACTCTATTTTAATTATTTTTTGTGGTATGAAAAAACAACATAATTATGTTTCATTATCTATATTAAAATTGATGAATAAAAATATAAATCCACTTCCATCCCACATAATGTGTTATGGGAGGAGTATTTTGTAAATAAATATGGAACACCTGGAGATGAAAACACATAATGGTTTTGGGAATCTTGTGTAAGTATGAAATAAAAAAAATTGTTCGATTTTAAAACATTATTACATAAAATTACTACTTATTTTTAAATATTTTATATATAATTTAGACATAAGAATTTCAATGAACTCTACTAGGTGAAAAACTAAATTTAGAGGCTCTGAAGTTACTAAAAAATATTTTTGAGTCAGAGGTGTGGGTTTCAGAGTGTCTTGTAAATGATATTTTGAGAAAATAAATTCATTAGGGGATAAAGATAATAAAATTGATGAGATTCATGGATAAATAAATGTTATATAATAAAAACTTTAATTGGAAAACTCATTGGTTAGCGAATGTTATGAGAAAGAATCTAAGAGAATAAAATACACTATAACAAACACTACTTGAAGATCCATCCCCCCCGCCCATCTTTGATCCTCATTATTCCCCTAAAAGGTCTACCTTATAAGAGGTAAATAATGTTATCAAAAAAAATTTTAAATGTGAATCAGGTGGATACTGATACCTTTATTTTATTAATATTCTATAGCGTAAAATTAATTGTGATTTATATATATCATCACCCTCTAATTGACTTTTTTAAAGGGTATGGTGTATAATATACATGGATACACTCTACATAATAAAAAACTTCTAAAAGATGATATGAGAGTGTGGATTCATGAATCTTATAAGCTAATGATCAAGTTCTCTTTTCCCCCATAATGATATGGATGTTCACATGGTTGAACATGCTATTGGATCATTCTTAGAATATCTGTTTGATCCTTTAAAACTACATTTATATAATGAGATATATCCTTTAAAAATTATTTTTTTAAGAAAAAACATTAAAAATTAATGAAAAATGCAAGAACCAAGGAATGTTATTACAAATAAATAAAATTAAGGTGAAGTAGAGATTCAAAACAAAAAAAAATAAAGTAGCAACCAATCAATTGAAAATAACTTCTAAGGGTGCCTTTACACTTCCAATTCAACTATAACATATAATAATATTTTATTTTCATACAAATACAAGACCAAAATATAGTATTGTATCCATCATTGATTTTTAAGAACAAATGTATGGATAATCCATTATAGACTATCTTGGTCTTGATAATGTAAATGAAATCCTCAAGCATGGTTGGCTAGGAGTCTCAGTAATAAATGTGTTCATGAGGTGCATTTTCATAATATTTTTTCCCAATAACATAAATACTATTTTCATTGTAGTTAAATAATATTCTTATTTTATTATAATATATATAGGTACTATGTTAAAGAAAATCCCAGTGAACAAAAATTTGGACTCATTAGTCCTCACATAACTCTTATACAAAAAACCACAGTATAAGAAGATAAATATTTAAAAATAGTGAACCAACTAGATGAAATGTTTTAAAATAAACATATAGAATATAAAATCTTATTATACCCACAATGTATGATTAAAAAAATACAGTCTAATCATATCAAATAAATTTTCAATTATTTCAATACACATTCTTTTTTTAGGGAGCACTGGTTTCACATTGAAATCAATTTAGATTCTCTAAAGATTTATTGTTTTATTAAATGAATGTAGTTCCAATAAATCAACTATACAAGATGATTTTTATAAATTTTTAACTAACTATATTTAAAGTTTTACTAATAGACATCACATTATATGTTTTATATTATATATAAATGAAAATGTTGTTATGATAGGGTAGTGTTTAAATATCATCCAAATCATGGTGTAAAGATTCTCCATGAGCATAATAATCCTATGAATTTATAAAACTATATAAGTATTTGGGTATATATGATAATATTTCTCTATCAAAAAATATGTCTAAACAAATTAATTATTTTACTCAATTTTTCTAATATGTAATAATCAAACTAATGGAAAATATTATGGTTATTACATTTACAAATTTATGAATGATATCACATTACATTAAAAAAATAGCATCCCTAAAGTGGTATTTCTAATGATAATTATAATTTCATTTAAAATATTTTTTAATCTTTTATTTATTTATAATTTTCTACTAGGACCAGGATTTTTTAGAATCCCCATATTCAAAAGAGGAAAAATATTTTTTAGAGTAAAAAAACACGCCAGCACACCAATAGAGAAATAAGATAATGTAGAAATGAAATAAAACCACACAAGTAATATTAATGTGTAATATAATAGCTTTTTCTCAATATCCCTAATCAAGTATGGTTTATGCTGTTGTTATCTATAAAACTTTTCAATATCTTTTTCTTTTAATTTTCTAAAATTGTGTTTTCCTATAGAACACCATGTCTATGTATTTATTTATGATATATAATTTCCTGAATATGAAATGAGATATCAACTTCTAGTAATGAACCGAATGGACAAATCATTTCTAATATTATCTGTTAATGAAATATTTGTCATGACTCACCTAACGTATCCTACTTCTCAGAAAACATATCAAGGTTTTCATTAATACATAAAAGTATGTGACACATAAAATCCATTAATAATAATATTAAACTTTAAGGATAATTAAACATGTCTGCATATAGGAACATCCAATGACAATAAGTGTTTTTCTTTCCTATTGATAGGTATCATTATCATGATCTCCTACTGTGAAAATTACCAAAGTAATACACCATGAGAAGGTTCTCGAAAGTCCTATGAGTCACTAAACATGATAACATATATCATATGATCCCCAATAAATATTTAATCCAACTATAGAACATTTATTTAATAATACTGTCTTAGAAATTATTGGTTCTAATCATAGTGGGGAACTATTATGACCTTTGAGGGAAAACTCTTAGGACATTATCACAAACTAGGTCACGCTGAATAAAAATCATGATGTTATGTGAAGTTTACTAGTATCGTAAAAAACGAATAAATGTTATCATAATGTATAAAAAAACTTGGTTCTAGGGAACCAACTCCAACAACAAGACCCTACCAAAACACCTCTCTACTAACCAAAAAACTCACATAATCTACCTTCACACAGAACCCTTTTACCCCATAACTATAGGAAAACACAACAAAAACCTACCAAAAGAATGTAAAAGGTTCATATATAAAAATAAACATGGAAAATCAATGTAAATAATAATCAAACCACAATTCATAAAAGTAAAACCAAAAGAGAGAAAACAATAGCGAAAATATATCTAAATAGAAATCAAATCATGTTGCAATGTAAAACCCCATAACAAATAAATTAAAAGTAGTGAAAAAAATTTATATTAAATTTTATCAAAGAAAAATTATTCCCAACATCCATCTGAGACTTGGTAGATGATAAATTTATCTGTGTAATTTTTATATCATTCAAGTAGAAGATTTTCATTTTGTATATATTGGAATGTAGTATCCTATGACATGGACTCTGACTTGGTGCTATATGATGTCCATGCCATCTGGGGTGATAAGTGTTGTGAAGGAATTAGATCAATCCTAGGATAATAACTAAATTACAATGAAATTTTGGGAAAATAAAAAATGTAAACTGAAGAAAAAAGTAAATATGATGAAATAAATTGTGATATGTATTTTAACATGTAAAAACCCTCCAATGCATAGGATTAAAAAAATCATGTACAAATCCAAAATATCTACTATGAATGAGACGGTGAAAAATCGAAGCAATTCTTGAACTTGAATTACAATGATAGAACAAAAAATATATGTGAAAAACGCACCCAGATATTCTTATATCATTTTTATGATAATCATCCAAGAAAAAATTTCACCCCTCATTGATGAAAATCAAACAATCAACGTCATTTCATAACATGAAATAATCCATTGCACAATCCAATTTTCTAATGCTAGTTGGTTCCCAATGCACACTATTTCTCTTTCCTAGAAACTATCATGCATGTAATTACTCTTTTTTCTCACCTTGTTTATAGAACCCCTACTTCTCACTTATTTTAATCCTTCAAATGACCATTAATCATGTGCGTCAAATTGAAATTGAAAAAGATGTCTATTTGATAAGAAATAATATCTCCCCATTCTGAAAGTCACATGACTTTTCAAGGTTGGAACAAATTCAAAACCCAAATTATCTCCCTCATTTTTTATCTATTCCAGAGACATGGGGTGAACCCCATCAATCCCCCACCTTGGCTAATCAATGAATAATATGGGTTCCAAAAAAACTTAGTTGGCCTGGTAATTTTTATTTTTTTCCACTCAATGAGGTTCCATTTGTGTATATTTGGGAGAAATCTCTTCAACCTTGGACTCTGACTTGGTTAGTACATACTTAATGATGACCCTAAAATATTTGGTGAAAAGAATCATATGAATTTTGATACACCAATTATCATAATTATAGCTTTTCAATTTTGGGTTCCATGTTTTGAAGTCCCCCATTTTCAATTGATGTTTTCAAAAAAAGGATTTCGTATTTGAGAAAAAAACGTGGATGGAGATTTTAGATTGTGTAGATGGGTGGTACATTTTGTTAGAGATGGCGAGTTGAGCGAGGGGAGATGAGGGGGATAATAGAAAATTGGTGGGGATTTTTTTAATAAAATAGGGGGAGGGAGAGAGAGACATGGAGGCAACATAAAAAATGTTTTTTTTTGCAATATGTAAAAAAGAAGTGGAAAAGGTAACGTATGGGAGAAAAACAACAAGATTTGACACAATTTCCAAGGATCTTTTTTTTTCAATAGAGAACACTAAAGGGAAAGTTGAAATAAACAAAACATATGTAATATTTTTGTTATTTCATTACCAAATTTTTGAAAGATATCTTTTTCCATTAAAAAATAGATTCCTTAAAAAAAATCCCATGATAATTATATTTTCATTTAAAATATTTATTAAAATTTTGTTTATTTATATTTTTCTAGTAGTACCAATATTGTCGAGAATCTACATATTCAAAAGAGGAAATAAATTTTTTTTAGATTCGTGAATCATGCCAATACACCCATATAGAAGGAATATAATATTGTAATGACATAAAACCACACAAGGTTTCTTACTATGTAATACAATACCTTTATCTTGATATCTATAATCAAGGAGGTTATATGATGGTTTTATCTAATTAAGTGCTTGATGTCTCTTTCTTTGACTTTTCAAAAATTAAGATTTCCTACAGAATACAGTGGCCATGGATTTATTTAGGATATATCATTTCCATAAAAAAGAATGAGACATCAACTTCCATTAATGAACGGAATAGAAAATCCATTCTAAAATTATCCATTATTGAAATATTACTCATGATGCCCCCAACGTATCCTACTTCTCAGAAGACATATCACAGTTTTCATCAATAGATCAAAGTATATGACCTGTAACATCCATTAATAATAATCTTAAAGTCTAAGGATAATTACACATGTCAACTTATACGAACATCTAATGACAATCTAAATATTTATTTCCAATTGGTGGGTCTTCTTCTCATAATCTTTTACACTAAAAATTACCAAGGGAATACACAGTGAGAAGCTTCCTCAATGTCCTACGAGTCTGCACACTTGATAAGATATGCCATTTTTCACTTAAAATTATTTCTTCAAACCATATACCATATATTTAATAACATTATCTTGGAACATATTGGTTTTAATCATTATGGGTAACTATTATGACCTCTTAGGGAAACAACTACTCTTAGGACATTATCAAATATGATGTCACCCAGAAGAAAAATCTTGATGTGATAAGAAGTTTATTGTTATTAAAAATAATGAATACTGGTTATCATTATGTACATATAATTTCGTTCTAGGATGTCGAATCCAACAACAAGACCCTACAAAAACTCCTCACTACTAACCTGAAACCTACAACATAATCTAGATTCACACAGAGTTTCCATAGTAGAAGGAGATGAATTCCCACAAACTTAGTTAGCCTTGTAATTTTTATTTTGTTCCACTTGAAGAGTTTCCATTTGTGTATCTTAGAGAGCATTCTCCTATATATTGGACTCTTAAATGGTGTGCCTATACTCCACGATGTCCATAACATGTTGGGTGATAATAATCACCTGAATTTGGATACACAAACTATCATAATTATACTTAATCAATTTTGGATTTTATGTTTTTATAGTCCCCCATTTTTTTATGGAAATTTGAAAAAAAAAGATTTAGTATTTTAGAAAAAAACATGGATGTAAATTTTAGAAAGTGACAAATAGTTTAGAGAAATAAAATAAGATATCACTTAATTTGAATTTATTGTAAATGCAAAATCATATGTATATGATGATCATGGGATGCGATTGCAATAAACAAATCTTGTCTAGAAGAAACAAGGAACTGAAATTATTTCTTTAATTCGAAATGATTTGAAACACTTACCAGAACACCATATTTATAGGGATACAAATGAATAGAAATTAAAAGATAAAAATAAAAAAGGTCTTCAGATTTGTTGAAGTAGTTGAAGTCCAAAATTAAAAGCATTTAAATTTACTCATCAATTAGAGGAAGAGGATGAACAAGAAAGGACATGCCATGCTACTTTTTCCAGACCTCTGTATTTCCATACCCATCTCCATATTGGTAGGAGAAATGTGATTCTCATATAAAATTTATGGTGAAACTCAGAAACGACTTGATGAATTGATATGGATTAATTTTTTTATTCAAACTCATCTACCATAGTAGAATAATTCATTTTATGTGTTCATATTTATCCTCTAGGGAAGAACTGACCACATTCAGGTAACAATAAATTGAATTTATAGTGTCAAATCTTTCCTTTTCAACCTACATAAATTAAAATATAATAATTTATGATAACACTGAAATGATAAGTGGTGACCATATTCTAAATGCATAAAAATTAATTAATTAATCCATGCGAGGTTATCAAGTCATTAATCATCTGACAAAGAATGGATGATTCATACATAATGAAGAGAAGCTTATAACCATATTCAATATTTTATTTTGTATGATGATATATGGTCAGGTGGTACCTAGGGATCAAGTGGTTTGGAAACCCTATACTGACCAATGTATTCTATACGTGCTCCGCCAAAGTTAGTTTGTACCCTTCATGTAACCACCTCTATTTCTTTATATAATTATTGATTAGATCTATCCACTGATTTAAAACATCAAAATTCTTAAAATGAAAAATGGTCACATTGAATAATTAGAAATAAAATTAAGAATAAAGGTCATGACAACCCCAATCCAGCAATATATAAATTTCCATCAAACCTGTTTTCCTTTAAGATCCAAATGATGAATCCATTACATGTATCAAACATGGTAAAAAGTGGAATTTTAAGATTATCTGATAACTGATCCGCAATAGCAGGATCCTTGCTGTTAAAAAGACTCATGGGTTTTCTACAATAGAAATTTCTTTTATTGACTACAACATCTAAAATATTATTCTATATGAACCTTTGGAAGATCTTTTTAAATTAGTGTAATTACTCTATTGTTCCATATGCATCATAAATATCATCAATAGTTGTTTGGATGGCACCAATTTTGGCTTCCATTGCATGGATTTATCTATCTTCCATTTAATGGATTTCTCTAAAATGCATCTCAAATAGCATGCCAATGACATACTCATAGCTTTTTATGATACCATTTCTTTCAAAGGTCTGCATATTCATGCCTAAAACAACCCACCAACTTGATCAAAAATAAGAACAACATTTATTGTCAAAAACAATTTAAATATAATTGTTAAAAATTCAAAAATTCATGGAGTGCAATACATTAATAATCATCTATTTTATTTTTGATGTGAAAACTGGATGATGTTGAAGTAGAACATATAAAATTTGATTAAATAGGGGTTCATGTCTTCTTCCTCATTATAAATATCAATATACCAATGTGCTTTATATTTTATCGCTATCAAGTGAAATGGAAAGTCTAGAGCACGTTGCACCAATTTTTCTAACATTGGGGAAGATATTTCACCATGGAGACTCTTTACAAGGGATGGTTCTGATCTAGACTAACACTGAAAACTACGGACTTAAACTCAGTCATGAAATTCTATTTGATTCCAAGCCTCCAAACGACAACTAGAAAATCCAGTTTGGGCAGTGGTTCCATTGGTTGAAGGAAAAGAGACCTAACATTATCGTTCACTTTCTCACCATTCACTTTCTCATTTTCCTTCACCTTTCCTTTGAAGGTTCCGGGCGTAGTGGAAGCGCGTGGGTGGATGTGCCCACTTAGAATTTTTTCATAACAATGACAAATCCGGGATCAATACGACGATAAACGCCAGTGTCCACATATCGAATCACAGAAAGAGACAAAGAAGATGGTTTTTCCCGGAACCACAAAAAAGGATCGTTACAGGTTGATTATAATTAATTTAATTAATTATAAAGAAATACCTTTTGGGTGTTCTTTCTTCATTGATGTTCTTGATCATGTTGTCAATGTGATCCATCATTGCATCGCAGAAGCCAAGTGTAGACTCCCTCTTGAGGTGATCCACACGTGTACCTCGTATCTCTGGACATCACCAAAGGATTCTCTAGGTGCTAGCGTGGAGAAGACTTTGCTTTCGTTGTCCGCCTTAGATCGTATTGATCTGATAGACGAGGATCTCTCTCTATGACAACCCTGCTTTTTATTACAACATAAACATGCTTTATTACATAAAACTTCACTTGATCCAACAAAGAAGATCGTAAGGTTTAGTGTCTTTGGGGCTTAGGATCATTACATAAAAACTTTAAACATGAAATACAACATCTTTATTGAAAACTTCCTTTACATGACCACTACATTCCTTCGTACTTAGCATTGCATGGGATAACCTGAGGACATGCATAAGAAAAGGGTGAGATATAAAGCCCAGTAATGGAGTAAACAATGAATAACATGAGGAGTGAAATACATGTTAGGCAATAGGCATATCAATAGAGCATAATAGAAACATGAACATAAAGGCATGATAAAGCATGATAATCATAACATGGAAATGTGGCAACAACACTTAACATTGAATTAGCATGAGCAAAGGCTCATTGCACATGGAGCATGAGTAAACCCTCATTGCACTTGAAGCACGAGTAAACACTCGTTGCACTTGAATTAGCATGAGTAAACACTCATTGCACATGACGTATCATGATACTATACTTTACCCAATGCATTGGAGCGCTATCAGGGCGCACCCTTCTTAAACATTTCATTTCATGCATAAGTGTGCCACATAGATCATAAAACATGGATTCATAAAACATAATCATTTATTACACGATAAAGGAATGTGTAATTCATACATGAAACTTTACAATCAATAAGTAAATGTGCATAAAGGTGAATACCCTTGATGGAGAAATGGGCATGGTATTCACTACACAATGACATTGGCTTAGAAAATCGGTGTGATTTCGGCAGCGTAACGACGTGACATAAGAACTCATAAAAAAGGTTGATGAGATAGAATTGGGTTCCTCATAATATTTACATGTAATGGACAGTAAGGAGGTCATATATATACTTGTCCCAACAATTGAAATGGAATTTAAATTCATGATACAAAAGTATTGCTTGAATGTAAAAGAAGAGAGAGAAGTTCCTTTCGGAATTTCGGCATAGTAACGGGTGTACATGGGAGGCATTTAATGAGAGAGAAAGGGTTCTCCCATCATTCAAACAATAATAGGGCAGTATGGTGGAGGTGCGAAACCATACCCCAACATTCATAATTGAAATTAAAAGGGCAATACAACTTAAATAAAATTGACAAAAATGAGAAAGGAAGAAAAAACCCTTACTTGGAAGTGTGCTTCCAAAGGCTAGAGAGAGGCTTGTGAGAGGCTTCTTGGGAGCTTGGGGCACCTTGAGAGGATTCTAGAGAGAGTAGGGCAGAGGTTGGACGAACTTCAAGGGCTTTGAGTGAGGAGGAAGTGGGAGCTTGGGTGGGTTTATATAGGAAAGGTGAGAGAATTCTTTATTATTTAGGTTTGGGACCCCTTATATTAAAATAATCCAAACCACAAACCATCCCATGGTATTTGACCATGGTTTCTGGAAAAGGAAATAGGAAAACAATATTTTAGAAGTCCAAGTTCCGAACATATTAAAAAATTAGGGTTTCTTATGTGGAGGTGGGTCACACTCCCATGGAAATTAATTTAAAAAGGCAAAGTGTTGAATAAGTCTTGAGGGCTCCATTAATGCTTTGAAAAGTAAGTCAAACAAACCCAAAACCTCATTATTTTAATGATAAAACACATATTGGCCGAACATAAGGATTATGGTATTTTATTACATCACCATTGGGTCATTATGATGTCATAAAACACATTATATATTTAAATGGTATTTAATTTTTACCCAAAAATTTGACTGTCTCAGAAAATTATGAAACATTCACCGTTGGATAATTTCGACGTCCTGATTCCAAAAATAATATTTATTTTATCTAAATAATTTTCTAAATATGTGAATTTTCACTTTTAAAATAAAAACCGACATTTATAAAAAAATTCACGGGTTTTGACAGAAATGGTTTTCAAACCTTAATAAAAATTTTAATTGCATTCATAAAATTATAAGATCATTTATATTTAATAAAAATTAATTTAATATTAATAATAATATTTTATTAAAATATTATTTAATTCAAAAATCCTTTAATTTAATAAAATATAATTCTTAATTAAATAATAACTAAAAACACCATTTGTACTTTAAAAACTAATTACAATGTATCAAAAAAATTATATTCATTATTATATACAAAAAATAATGTACATGAACATGGTGCTACTTATTTGTTACATAACCCCTTAAAATAGTCGCATAAGACCTAAGGGTAAGGTGTGCGATGGTGACAGACTCTTGGGGTTGCTCGGATAACATCGCTCGAGTGGTAATCTCTATCAACTTCCATTTTTCCCGTAGACGATCACGTTCGAGCTTGACTTGATAAAGCTCAGCTTGGGCTTGGTCAAGGGCAAAGCCCAAATACGCCACCTCTTTTCCGAGCTCCGACAAATGGGCTTCGTAAGGGGCAATTCTACTGCATGAGGCCATCGCTTCCTTTGTCTGAGTAGAAATGGTTTTCTTAAACCCTTATATTTATACTACTGAGATGATCACTGTTCAACGACTATAAAAGTAATGGTCACAAATCTTAACATAAAAATAAAGAAGTTGAAATCTTAGAAAAACATTTTTTTCATAAAGAAACATTTAACTAGATCAAGAGGGGTTTTCCATTAATGAAACTTTGGGTCGTTACAACATTCCCCCCTTAAGAAATTTCTCCCTCGAAAGTTTCCTTTTCCCACACTAAAAAAAATGTGGGTAACTTAGCTTCATCATATCCTCCGACTCCCAAGTTGCTTCTTCAAACTTGTGGTTTCTCCACAATACCTTGATGAGGGGCATTGTCTTATTTCGTAGAACTTTTTCTCTACGATCTAAGATCTTCACTGGTTGCTCCTCATAAGAAAGATCGTCTTCTAATTGTACCACCTCGGAAGAGAGTACATGTGAAGGGTCTGGTATGTACTTCCTTAAGAGGGATACAAGGAAGACATCATGCACCTTGGCCATAGTAGGTGGAAGTGCTAGTCGATAGGCCACAGCCCCAACACGATCAAGAATCTCGAATGGGCCGATGTACGTTGGACTTAACTTCCCTTTCTTTCCAAACCTCATGACCTTCTTCCACGGAGATATGCGTAAAAACACCATGTCTCCGACTTTAAACTCAAGGTCTCATCGACGATTATCTGCATAACTCTTCTGTCGACTTTGGGCTGCCTTGATATGCTGCTGAATGGTTTTCACCTTCTCCACCATTTCTTCGACCATTTCTGGTCCAAGCAGCTTACGTTCACCGACCTCATCCCAACATGCCGGTGTTCTACACCTTTTCCCATACAGGGCTTCATATGGTGCCATTTGGATGCTCGAGTAGAAACTATTATTATAAGAGAACTCAACCAGAGGAAGATGTTGATCCCATCCTCCTTTAAAGTCCATTGAGCACGCTCTCAACATATCCTCAAGTGTTTGGATAGTCCGCTCGGATTGGCCATCAGTTTGAGGATGATAGGCCGTACTGAAGTTTAGTTCAGTATTCAGAGCATGTTTAAGACTCTTCCAAAACTTAGAGGTAAATCTTGGATCTCGGTCAGACACAATAGATAGTGGTACTCCATGCAACTGTACCACTTCCCTGATATATATCTATGCCAGTTGATCCAAAGAGAAATCCTCTCGAATAGCAATGAAGTGTACAGTCTTTGTAAAACGATCCACAACAACCCAGATTTCATTGTTGCCTTTGGATGTCCTTGGAAGTCCGGTGACAAAGTCCATGGTGATGTCCTCCCATTTCCATTTTGGTATGGGCAATGGTTGCATCATCCCCTTAGACTTATGCCTCTCTGCCTTCACTTGCTGACACACCAGGCACTTTGATGTATATTCAGCGATCTCCTTCTTCATATTATCCCACCAAAAGTTTTCTCGGAGATCTCGATACATCTTTGTGCTCCCTGGGTGAATAGAGAAATTTGAACTATGTGCATCATCCAAAAGTTCATTCTTCAGCTCCGAACTTGATGGAACACATAATCTTTTCCCAAACCGCACAATTCCTTCTTCATTAACGTTAAACTCTGAGGATTTTCCCTTTTTGATAGCTTCCACTTTTTCTTGGATTCCCGCATCATCCTTTTGAGCATCCTTTAACCTTTAAAAAAGAGATGGTTGAGCAATCATTTGTGTAAGGATTGATGATGTTCCCTTCGTTATGATTCCCACGTCCATCTTCATCAAGTCTAAGAAGATTGGATCCTTCTCAATTCTCATCATTGATAGAATTTCTGGATCCTTTCTACTTAGGGCATCCGCCACCTTGTTCGCCTTCCCAGGGTGGTAATGTATTGAATAGTCATAATCCTTGATGAGCTCTATCCATCTTCTCTGGCGCATATTAAGCTCTTTCTGTGTGAATATATATTTAAGACTCTTTTGGTCAGTATATATCTCACATTTCTCTCCATAGAGATAATGCCGCCAGATTTTCAAGGCAAAGATCACCACCGCCAACTCCAGATCATGCGTTGGATAGTTTCGCTCATGGATTTTCAACTGTCTTGAGGCATAGGATATCACTTTATCATTTTGCATCAGTACACATCCTAAGCCCTTCTTCGAAGCATCACTGAATACCACAAAAAGCTCCCCACTTGTGGGTAAAGTGAGCACGGGTGCAGTGATAAGCCTCCTTTTCAACTCCTTGAAGCTTTCTTCGCATTCATCACTCCAAGAAAACTTTACTCCCTTTTGAGTTAGCTTGGTAAGAGGGTTGGACAATCATGAGAAATTTCTCACAAATCGTCGATAATATCCAGCTAACCCCAAGAAGCTACAGATATCAGTTACCGATGTTGGCCTCGGCCATCCCTCAATTGCATCTGTTTTGGAGGGGTCCACAGATATCCCATTGCTTGTGATGATATGACCCAAGAATGAGACTTCCTTCAACCAAAAATCACACTTGCTGTACTTTTCATAGAGCTTCTCCTTGCGCAAAGTCTCTAGTACAGTTTTTAAATGCTCCTCATGGTCCTCCTTGGTTTTGGAGTATATTAGAATATCATCTATAAAGACTACCACAAATTTGTCAAGGTAATCTCTAAAGACTCTATTCATCAAGTCCATGAATATTGCTGGAGCATTGGTGAGTCCGAAAGGCATTACTATGAATTCATAGTGTCCGTACCTTGTACGAAAAGCAGTCTTGGGGATATCTTCCTACTTCACCCTTACTTGATAATATCCTGACCGCAAGTCGACCTTGGATATGTATTGTGCTCCACGAAGCTGATCAAACAAGTCATCGATTCTTGGGAGAGGATACTTGTTCTTTATCGTGATTTTGTTAAGTTCACGATAATCGATGCAAAGCCGCATTGACCCATCCTTCTTCTTGACGAAGAGGACTGGTGCACCCCATGGTGATGCACTTGGGCGTATAAACCCTTTATCCAGATTCTCCTGTAGTTGTTTCTTCAGCTCTTCAAGCTCAACAACAGCCATTCTATATGGAGTCTTGGATATTGGTAGCGCCCCAGGTATAAGTTCAATTGAGAACTCAACATCTCTTCTTGGAGGAAGACCAGGAAGTTCCTCGGGAAATACTTCAGCGAATTCCCTCACAATAGGCATTTCTTCAAGGGTGGTTTCTTCCTTGGACTTAATCATCTGAGCCAGATATGCGTGCTCATAAGGCAGTAATATCCATGCTTGAGATGATGGAGCTAAAGGAGATTCATCTTCCTCCAGACACTTGTAAAGAATCGGGGGTCGATTCTCCATATGGAGTGTGATTTCCCTCTCCCGACAATTTATGTTGGCTCTATATAAGGAAAGCCAATCCATGCCAAGAATTGCATCAAATTCCACCAAAGGGAGTATGACGAGGTTCGCTGGGAAATTAAATCCACATATTATAATAGGGGAGGACTTATACTCATGGGATGCAATGATTTCCCCATTTTCCGTACTCACCGACATCTTTACTTCCATGATTTGTGGTGGTGCAAGGATTGTTCTACTAAACTTTTGAGATATAAAATAATGCGTAGAACCTGAATCAAAAAGTACGTTCGCTATTCTTGAATGAATAACTAGCGTACCTGTCACCACTTCATTGTCGGGGTTCACTTCGGCAGAAGTGATGGCAAAAGCTCTTCCTTGCTGTCTTGGAGGTTGTTGATTGCCTCCGATAACCCTTGGATTAGGGCACTGATTCGCAAAATGACCCGGTTCTTTGCATTTGAAGCATTGAACAACACGTTGAGGTTCGAACGGAGCGTTCCTCTCCTCTGTCACAGCCGCGGGTCCTTCTTGCTGACAGTTAACAGCTAGGTGCCCTTCTCTTCCACACTTGAAGCATTTTCTTGTCCCCCTAAGGCAATTGCCAGGGTGCTTCTTTCCACACTTTTGGCAAGTGGGGTGCTGGAATTTCTTAGCGCCATTGGATTTATCCATCGGACCACCAGCATTGAAGTCCACCTTACGCTTCTTGTCCCCATGATACCCCTGTGATTCTCCGATCTCAATTTCAACCTTGAGGGCACATCAGACAATTTCCTCATAGCTATCGAAGTCACGGATCGCTAATGCTTTCCGCAAGCTAGGCTTCAGCCCACCAAAGAAGCGGTCAACCTTGCATTCGGGGGTAACGACAAAGCCGGAAGCATATCGTGCAAGCCTTGTGAAGTTTTCCTCGTACGCTCCCACATATTCTTCATCTTTCTGTTTGAGGGAAAGGAAGTCCCTTACCATCTTAAGACGGAGGGTGCGTGGAAAATATTTATCGAAAAACATCTTTCAGAATACCTTCCATTCCAAAGCCTCGATCTCCTCCTCAGGCTTTGTATTTTTGATCAATGTCCACCATTGATCAGCTTCACCCTCCATACGATAAGCCGCCAGGAGAACCTTCTCTTTTTCAGAGCATTGGAGGATGGAGAATATCTTTTCAATGGAGTTGATCCATTGTTCAGCAATCGTGGGATCAGATGATCCACTAAAAGTAGGAGGCCTTTGTCTCATGAAGCTTTCAATAGCGACTTGTTCTTTCTTAGGGGGGGGGGGTTGAACGTTCCTCTTGACCAGTGTTTCTATTCAAAACTTGAGTTAGCTGAGAGAGAAGCGTGACAAAGTCCGCGATTCCCACTCCCATTGGATTGGGCATCTCATAAGTACAATCATCACACTGATCTTCACAACGGTTGTTAGCCCGAGTTCTCCTATTACCGGCCATTGGCAGGAATAAAAGAAAGTTAGGGGTAACACATAAAGGGTAATCCAAAGACAAAAGTTGATGACTTATAAATAAACTTTAATCTCATTAACTCATGAGTCTATAGGATTCAATCCAGGATTTTCATGATCTTCCTTCTAACATATATTCTAAGGGGAATTTTTCCCTTAATAAGGGTTCATACTAAGATTGTGAATTTATCAAAACATATCCCCCGGGAGTGTCGTAACCAAGAGTGCAGCAAGGCCCGTTGTCATGCACCAGTTCCCGTTCGAGTCTAGCTCAAAGCGGTGTTTTCGGGTTTTACCCCTAGGATACATCTGTGCCAGAGCCGCCTCTACCTGCTCGTATCCAGACAGGGATGTATTTGTTTGATAAACCACTTACTTAGTATTTACCAAAACATAGGGATGTTTTTATTATGCTTAGTCTTGTATCTAAGGCTTTACTAGGGTTTCCTAATCCCAAAAGTAACTAAATCTATCCTCTGATACCAACTATGACAACCTTGCTTTTTATTACAACTTAAACATGCTTTATTACATAAAACTTCACTTGATCCAACAAAGAAGATCGAGAGGTTTAGTGTCTTTGGGGCTTAGGATCATTACATAAAAACTTTAAACTTGAAATACAACATCTTTATTGAAAACTTCCATTACATGACCACTACATTCCTTCGTACTTAGCATTGCATGGGATAACCTGAGGACATGCATAAGAAAAGGGTGAGCTATAAAGCCCAGTAAGGGAGTAAACACTGAATAACATGAGGAGTGAAATACATGTTAGGCAATAGGTATATCAATATATCATAATAGAAACATGAACATAAAGGCATGATAAATCATGATAATCATAACATGGAAATGTGGCAACAACACTTAACATTGAATTAGCATGAGCCAAGGCTCATTGCACATGGAGCATGAGTAAACCCTCATTGCACTTGAAGCACGAGTAAACCCTCATTGCACTTGAATTAGCATGAGTAAAAACTCATTGCACATGACGTATCATGATACTATACTTTACCCAATGCATTGGAGCGCTATCAGGGCGCACCCTTCTTAAACATTTCATTTCATGCATAAGTGTGCCACATAGATCATAAAACATGTTTTCATAAAACATAATCATTTATTCCATGATAAAGTAATGTGGAATTCATACATGAAACTTTACAATCAATAAGTAAATGTGAATAAAGGTGAATACCCTTGATGGAGAAATGGGCATGGTATTCACTACACAATGACATTGGCGTAGAAAATCGGTGCGATTTCGGCAGCGTAACGGCGTGACATAAGAACTCATAAAAAAGGTTGATGAGAGAGAAATGGGTTCCTCATCATATTTACATGTAATGGACAGTAAGGAGGTCATATATATACATGTCCCAACAATTGAAATGGAATTTAAATTCATGATACAAAAGTATTTCTTGAATGTAAAAGAAGAGAGAGAAGTTCCTTTCGGAATTTCGGCATAGTAACGGGTGTACATGGGAGGCATTTAATGAGAGAGAAAGGGTTATCCCATCATTCAAACAATAAGAGGGAAGTATGGGGGAGGTGCGAAACCATACCCCAACATTCATAATTGAAATTAAAAGGGCAATACAACTTAAAGAAAATTGACAAAAATGAGAAAGGAAGAAAAAACTCTTACTTGGAAGTGTGCTTCCAAAGGCTAGAGAGAGGCTTGTGAGAGGCTTCTTGGGAGCTTGGGGCACCTTGAGAGGATTCTAGAGATAGTAGGGCAGAGGTTGAACGAACTTCAAGGGCTTTGAGTGAGGAGGAAGTGGGAGCTTGGGTGGGTTTATATAGGAAAGGTGAGAGAATTCTTTATTATTTAGGTTTGGGACCCCTTATATTAAAATAATACAAACCACAAACCATCCCATGGTATTTGCCCATGGTTTCTGGAAAAGGAAAGAGGAAAACAATATTTTACAAGTCCAAGGTCCGATCTTATTAAAAAATTAGGGTTTCTTATGTAGAGGTGAGTCACACTCCCATGGAAATTAATTTAAAAAGGCAAAGTGTTGAATAAGTCTTGAGGGCTCCATTAATGCTTTGAAAAGTAAGTCAAACAAACCCAAAACCTCATTATTTTAGTGATAAAACACATATTGGCCGAACATAAGGATTATGGTATTTTATTACATCACCATTGGGTCATTATGATGTCATAAAACACATTATATATTTAAATGGTATTTAATTTTTACCCAAAAATTTGACTGTCTCAGAAAATTATGAAAAATTCACCGTTGGATAATTTCGACGTCCTGATTCGAAAAATAATATTTATTTTATCTAAATAATTTTTTAAATACGTGAATTTTCACTTTTAAAATAAAAACCGACATTTATAAAAAAAATTCACGGGTTTTGACAGAAATGGCTTTCAAACCTTAATAAAAAATTTAATTGCATTCATAAAATTATAAGATCATTTATATTTAATAAAAATTAATTTAATATTAATAATAATATTTTATTAAAATATTATTTAATTCAAAAATCCTTTAATTTAATAAAATATAATTCTTAATTAAATAATAACTAAAAACACCATTTGTACTTTAAAAACTAATTACAATGTATCAAAAAAAATATATTCATTATTATATACAAAAAATAATGTACATGAACATGGTGCTACTTATTTGTTACATAACCCCTTAAAATAGCCGCATAAGACCTAAGGGTAAGGTGTGCGATGGTGACAGACTCTTGGGGTTTCTCGGATAACATCGCTCGAGTGGTAATATCTATCAACTTCCATTTTTCCCGTAGAAGATCACGTTTGAGCTTGACTTGATGAAGCTCAGCTTGGGCTTGGTCAAGGGCAAAGCCCAAAGACGCCACCTCTTTTCCGAGCTCCGACAAATGGGCTTCGTAAGGGGAAATTCTACTGGATGAGGCCATCGCTTCCTTTGTCTGAGTAGAAATGGTTTTGTTAAAGCATTATATTTATACTACTCAGATGATCACTGTTCAACAGCTATAAAAGTAACGGTCACAAATCTTAACATAAAACTAAAGAAGTTGACATCTTATAAAAACATTTTTTTCATAAAGAAACATTTAACTGGATCAATAGGGGTTTTCCATTAATGAAACTTTGGGTCGTTACACTATCGGTCTTGAGAGCATTCTTGGAGGAAGAGGTTCTTTCGGCCTTGAAAGAATTCTCCAGAGATGTTGTGCACAACGATTCTCTTGTGTAGGAAAAGGGTTGGGGTTGTGAGGATATTTATAATCGAGTTTGAGGTTGTAGAGTTATGACAATAAATAAATGTGTTACGCGGTTCATTTATTTCATTAACTCTTATTGAAAACCCCATGTCGAATAATTAATTCCTTGACATGCGCTCACGCTGATTATAATAAATATCATTTAATAAAACAATATTATAACCTCAAAATCCCGACTGGAAAAACTACACGGCATGTAATAACAAATACACGGCATGTACTTGTTTTTTATTGAAAACTAAACGGCATGTACATTAAAGGTACACAGAGTGTATATCTTGTTTTCATTTATTCATTTCCTTTCCAAAATAAACTACATGGCGTGTACATTTAATAATACACGGTGTGTACTTGTTATATTTTATTTTTTCCCCCATCATTTAAAACAACATAGGCTCCCTTGAATAATTATTAAACCACGTACAGGAATAATATTTATTCAACTTGAGATACTTGGATACACATAGTGTGTGACCCTCTAGGCCTCTTTCTCGTTGGATTTAGGCGGGCTTGCCTAAAGTCCAAGATTAATGTCTAGCAATGGGTCAAGGCACCCAAGAGAAAGAAGTTGACGCCGCATTGACGTATCACCTCATACGAATTCTTACTATGTAATTTAATCCCTTTGTCTCGATATCTCATCAAGAAGCTTTCATGGTAGTGTTATAAACCTATATGCTTGATCTGTCGTTCTTTGACTACCTGAAATAAACTCGTCGTTTACACCATGGACCTGGAATTTAATGCGACAGTTCTATTTCAATCAAAGGTCCAAGATATCGACTTCCATAAATGGAAGGGACAAATTCTTCCTTGACTTATCCATTAACAACATGTCACTCATGACGCACCCAACGTACACTACTTCCCGCCAACTGTCTGCGTGACGATTTTCATCAGTAAATCTAAGTGCGCGAGTCATGACATGAGTTAATGATAATATTTCAGTCTAAGGACCATTACACATGCTCGCAGATAGCAATATCTGATGACACCAAGACATGCGGAATTACTATTGGAGGGTCTACTCTCATAATATCTCATCTTGGAGATTACCAAGTGCAAACTCCATGAGAGAGAGTCTCGTCTTCTTACGAGTACTCGCACATGACAGTCTATATACTATGTTTCCTATCATAGTATGTCATCCAACTGAAGAACTTTATTTAAGAATATTGTTACATAATTTCAAGGTTCTCATCATAGAGGGGATCTGCTCTAACCTTATTAATGAAACAAATATTCTAGGACATTATTATATTATAGTCATGCAGAACAATGAACAATATATAATAAGTGAAAATTCATGTAATCAAAGTAAACAACATTTGGTTCTGACGAAACCAACACTTACAAACTCCCACTTGGACTAGAGCCAACTGCCTACGACTTTTAGTCTGCTAGACCTCACATGATGAACATGTTTCTGCTGAGTCATGTCTTTAGTCAATGGGTCTATCACGTTGTCTTCCGTGGAAATACTGCTCACTACAACTTCATCTCTCTAAGAAACATCACTCAAGAGCTGATACTTCTGAAGTATGTGCTTTGTCCACTGATGTGACCTGGCTCTTTTGCAAGTTCCACCGCTGCAGTATTATCACAATAGAGTGTGGTAGGATCTTTACTGCTTGGTACAACATACAGCTCTTGGATGAAGCTTCACATCCATACTTCTTCTTTATCTGCCTCAGAACCTACGATATACTCAGACTTCGCTGTAGAATCTGCCACCACACTTTGTTTTGAGCTCTTCCATCTCACTTCACCTCCATTCAAACTGAAGATGTATCCAGTCTGCGACTTCATGTCATGTTGATCAGTCTGGAAACTAGCATCTACATGTCCTCTGATGACTAGTTCCTCATCTCCTCCATAAACCAGGAACATATCCTTTTTACGCCTCAGATACGTAAGGATTGTCTTGAATTCCATCCAATAACGGTCTCCTGGATCAACTTGATATCTTCCTACCGCACTTAATGTGTAAGAAACATCTAGCCTCGTACATATCATATCATACATGACTGACCCAATCGCGGATGCGTAAGGTATCCTTGCCATCCTCTTTCATTCCTCATGTGTCTAAGGACACATTTTCTTGGAAAGATGAATGCCATGTGACACTGGAAACAATCCCCTCTTGGACTGTTCTATACTCAATCTCTTCAGTATCTTGTCAATGTATGTACTTTGACTAAGGCCCAGCATTCTCTTGGATCTATCACGATAGATCTTGATCCCAAGAATATATGCCACCTCGCCCATGTATTTCATGGAGAAGCATTTATGCAACCATTCCTTAACTGAAAGTAAGACAGGTACTTCGTTTCCAATTATCAATATGTCATCAACATATACTATTAGGAAAACGACTGCACTTCCACTAAACCTTTTGTAGACACAAGGCTCACATTCATTCTTAACAAAGCCAAATTCTGTAACAGCTTCATCAAAATGAATGTTCCATGACATTGATGCTTTCTTTAATCCATAAATGGATTTTTGCAACTTTCATACCTTGTTGGCATCCTTTGGAGTCACAAAGCCTTCAGGTTTTGTCACGTAGACATCATTCTGAAGGTTCCCATTAAGGAAATCTGTTTTGACATCCATTTTCAAAATTTCATAGTCATGGTAAGCAGTAATGGCCAATAGGATTCTGATGGATTTTAGCATCACCACCGGTAAAAATGTTTCATCATAGTCAATTCCTTAACGTTGTCTAAAACCTTTTGCAACCAGTCATGCCTTATAGGTGCTGACTTTCCCCTCCCTATCCAGTTTTTTCTTGAACACCCATTTATTAACAATAGGTTTTACATCAACTGGAGGATCTACCAGAATCAAGACTTGGTTTTGGTACATGGAATCCATTTCAGAATTCATGGCTTCTTGCCACTTGGCAACGTCTGTGCCTTCAACTGCTTCCTTGTAGGTAAGCAGATCATCATTGTCAACCAATAATGAGTCACCATCCTCAGTGACAAGAAAACCATATCTTTCTGGTTCTCTCACCTCTCTCCTGCTCCTACGCCGTTCTTGTGTCTCTGGAACAAATTTTTCTTCCACGGGGCTTTGTGAAATCTGTTCTTGTACCAACTCATGTGTATCTTGAGCCTCGACTTCATTGAAGTATATCTCGCTCCAACTGTCTCTTTTGGATATGTGCTCCCTCTGAAGGAATATGGTGTGTCTTGCCACTGTAACCTTTTTGTCTGAGGGGTAGTATAGTTAATATCACCTTGTTTCCTTGGGATATCCTATAAAGATACTCTTTTTTCCTCGGGGCGTGATTTTGTTACCTGAAGACGCCTTAACAAATGATTCACCACCCCACACATGTAAATTCGATAACTTGGCTTTGCGTCCACTCCATAACTCGTATGGAATACCATTTATAGATTTAGTTGGTACTTGGTTTAGTATGTGTGATGCTGTTTGTAATGCATATCCCCAAAAGGATAATGGAAGACTCGCATGACTCATCATTTATCTCACCATGTCCAACAGGGTGTGGTTCCTCCTTTCACTTACACCATTCCACTGCGGTGTGTAAGGAGGAGTGAGTTGAGATAGAATCCCAAACTCCGGTAAGAAATCAATTAAGTCCTGATTAAGATATTCTCCTCCTCTGTTTGAGCGGAGTTTCATAATCTCCTTACCAAGCTGGTTCTCAACTTCATTCTTGTATTCTTTGAACCGATCAAAATAATCTGACTTATACCTCATTAAATAGATATATCCATATCTACTAAAATCATCAGTAAAAGTTATTAAGTACGAGAACCCACCCCTTGATTAAACTAGAAATGTTTCACACACATCTGTGTGAACTAATTCTAGAAACTCTTTAGCTCTTTCACCTTTCCCACTAAATGGGGCTTTGGTCATTTTGCCTTGTAGACATGCATGACATACACCAAGTGGTTTTAGTTCGAAAGAATATAAATACCCATCTTGATGTAATTTTGTCAAACGTTTCTCATTGGCATGACCTTGCCGGTGATTCCAAAGTTGGGTGTTGTATGAGTCATGTGAATTAACTTTGTTATCGATTTCCATTACTTAGTTTGTGTAGTCTAACACATAAAGGCCGTTATATAAATGTGCCCAACCAAAAAAATTCTATCTTTATAAAAGTAGGCACATTCATTTCCAAAATTGAATATGAATCCAGTAGTATCTAATCAGGATACTAAAATAATGTTTTTAGTAATAGAAGGCACATAATAACAACCTTTCATAACCAAGAGCATCCTAGTAGGGAATGTGAGGTGGTAGTCTCTGACAGCTACATCAGCGAGTCTGGCTCCGTAGGCTGCTCGTAGATCCACCTCCCCTTGATTAATCTTCTTGAATCTACATGGTTCCTGTATTTGGATACAGATGTGAGAACCACACATAGTATCTAATACCCAATTAGTAGAAATAGATATATTGCATTCGATAACAAATGCACCTTAAGCTTCCCCTTGCTTCTTTGGCTGGGTGCAGTTTTTCTTACAGTGGCCCTTCTTGCCACATGCAAAACAATAATCATCCTGTTCCTTTGCCTCCCCTTTGATCTTCCTTTTCTAGGAAGGCCTTGAAGAAAATTTGGGCTTAAAGCTCTTCGCCTTCCCTTTCCTTTTATTCACCATGAGGACTGTTGGCGCCAAAATATGGCAAGAAAGGAAGGGATGAAAAAGACGGCGGGCGCGCTGCCTCGCGAAGCACCGACGCGAAGCACCGGAGGGAAGCGCCCCGATCATCGTGGCCTCGTGAAGCTCCAGAGACGGTAACCCTTCGTGAATGCATTTGATGTTCGCGAGCCCGCCAGGAAGTTCCAGAGGCAGTAAGTCTCCGCGAACGCATTTGATGTTCACGAGCCCGCCGCGAAGCTCTAGAGGCGGTAACCCTCCGCGGATAGCGTTGATGTTCGCAAGCGCTCCGTGAAGCACCTGAGGCGGCACGCGATTTCCGCTTCGCGATGCCCCTTCCCTATAAATACTGGACTACCCCTGAGTCCCGGGGACGGACAATCCGACCATTCGGCTTCTCCTCTCCCGAATCGCGAAGCACTCTTTGCCTCGGGAATCATGAGCTCCGCGAGGTACTTCTACTTCGCGAGACGCCTTTTCTTTGTCTCATTTTGAGCCCCTCTTCCGATAGGGATGCCCTTCGCGAAGCTCAAGTGAATTCGCGAAGGGGATTCCCAAGGGAACCCGGGTAGCTGCGGAGCGTTTACACTTCGCGAAACCCCCAACCCATACTAGTGATCCCTATGTTAAGGCAGGATCGCTCCACATCGTGAAGCACACTGCTTCGCAGCACCCTGCTTCGCGAGGCATCCCTTCTTCGCAAGGCAGTGCTCCATGAATATTGTTCCACTTCGCGAAGCACCCTCCACTCACACCTATGCCCCATGCTAAGGCAAAGGCACTCTGCTTTGTGAAGCACACTCCTTTTCTTGGAAATTCCGCTTCCCGTGCGACCCTCCAGGTTTGAACGATGTGATTTCAAAGTCCCATGGACAATACCACTTGTAGAATTGCTTCGCCTAATGCTTCTTCGCATAAGCACGCTAACGGCTTTTTCTTCTTCGCATAGCCATGCTAACGTGGACCCCTTGATGGTTCTTTCCACAACCCCCTTGACCATGGCCTTACTGTTACCTTCCCTTCCCCAAGGACTAGAGGGTACCAGTTATGTAAGTCCTAGGGGTGCGGAGTGAACCCACTTCGTCCGAGCTGCAGGACGTTAAACTGCCAAGCACCACGTCCTCAACACATGACGTTAAACTATGACCCGACCTCGTGCCTCTCACGAAGGGTCCCCCCAGCTCGAACATTTTTTACGCCACTCGTCTCCACGGGAGTGGAATCACCCATCAACAAGGGGTGATATCCTTCTTATTGTAGTGGCGTATGTTCTCAGGAGAAGGGTGACCCTAGTTCCCCAACAGATGGCTGCACCTCTGCATCTCCGTACTTCCCCACTACCAAGGTCAGTGGAGGGCGTGATAGGGAATGAGGCACCTCCCATCATTGGTCCCAAATCCCTCTTTCGCTGTGCTTTGTCTCACCATGGGCCTCCATCCTGGAGTATGTACCAGCACCATGGGCCACCTAACACGTAAGCCCCTCTTCGCTTCTCACGGACGCATCCTTCACGACCTGATCGTCAGGTCCTTGAAACCTCTTGTTTCTCACACCGAGCATGACTCACGTGGGCTTAGAGTGAGCACCGACCCTGACCCCCACCCATAGAGAACTACGAGGACTTTGATACATGTCAAGACATGGTACATAGGAAGCCTCCATGAGGTTCAAGCCACATTGCTCGGTCGTTCATTCACGTCGAGTTTTGCCCTCGTCCATCATGACGTTAAACTGTATGCCCCCTTGTCCCGTATGACATTAAACTGCACAACCCTTTGAACTATGAGGTCTTTGATCCATGTTAGGGTGTGTTATGTAGGAATCCTTCCTGAGGTTCAAACCCACCCATCATCATTCACGTCGAGTTCTACCTTCATCCAGCATGACTTTAAACTGCATTCTTGTCCGACGGCAAGCCGTTGTGACTAATCCGAACTACGAGGTCTTTGATCCATGTCAAGGCATGGTACATAGGAAGCCTTCCTGAGGTTCAAGCCCACCCATCCTCATTCACGTCTGTTCACCCCCATCCCGTATGACGTTAAACTGTATTCCACAACCTGAACTACGAGGACTTTGATCCGTGTCAAGGCATGGTACGTAGGAATCCTCCTAGAGGTTCAAGCCCATCTCCCATCGGACCAAGGTCCCTCATTTACGTCGGTTCACCGACACCCACCGCCCGTCATTTATTCACGTCAGGGTTCACTACCGTCCCGCATGACGTTAAACTATATTCCACCAATCATCCGAACTACTAGGACTTTGATCCATGCCAAGGCATGGTATGTAGGAAACCTTCCCAAGGATCAAGCCCAACACTAGTGGACCCCTAGGTCTACTTTCACGTCGGTTCACCGATGAAACCCTTTGAACTACGAGGTCTTTGATTCATGTCAAGGCATGGTACGTAGGAAGCCTCCCCGAGGTTCAAGCCCATCTTTCATCGGACCAAGGTCCACCTTCACGTCGGTACGCTGACGATGCCCATCGGACCAAGGTCCACCTTCACATCGGTACGATGAAGATGCCCATCGGACCAAGGTCCACCTTCACGTTGGTTCGCTGACGACATTCATCGGGCCAAGGTCTACCTTCACGTCGGTTTACCGGCACCATCCCGAACTATGCGGACTTTGATTCCCTGCCACGAGGATACGTAGGCAGCCTCCTCAAGGCTCAAGCCCAATTTCACCATCGCCCCTGCGATGGTCCCATTTCACTCCTCCTCCACTCCATTCATCCACCTATCACCCGTCCCGATTCTCGCCCGGACCATCATATCTCGGTGAGACAATGTTAGTACGCTCCTCTTCACAGCCACCCATGGGCTGGCCCCGGTATCGCCTCCCTTAAAGGGAAATCCCTCAATCTGATCTATCCTAGCTAATGCTCCAGTTGGGTTGATCCGTCTCTGATGGACGTTAAACTCGCGGCGTACCCTGTGTCAAACACGGGAAGCTGAGGAAAACCTTAGATATGTGTCTATGACATATAATTCCCCGCGCTTGATGTGGGATGCCTCAGGCTTCCATGCCCTCGAGAAGCCCTGTGACCAGGGATAATAGACAGACATGCCAGGTTCCCCAGCATCCAGACACGCTACTGATGCATCAACGTGACTACTCCCCAAACTGAAGGCTGCTGCCCTGACCGGACCCTTTGGAATGTCCCGACAGAAGTAGTGTAATTAACCAGCGTCCATGGAAACATGGCACTCGGAAGAGTATCATGAACTACGTATTAAATCTATGAGGGAGACCCGGACTAGGTGACGAGTTCTGAGGAGGAATCCACATAAGGAAGAACCGACATCCCATCATCCCATTTCGATCAAGGAGCAGACGTCCATGAATAAGGAGCGAACGCCGCCCACCATTGGAAAGCGGGAACATGGGGCAACAAGCGCAGTGCATCCTCCTCCACGGACGGATGCGCGCGCGCCCCGACGAAAGCGTCGAAAACAGAAATGGTGAACACGATGTGAAATTCTTCTCCTCAATATGGAGATTAGTAACGTTCAAGACACCAGTAGATTGACGTGTCACCAGATCCAGATATCTGGTGCCTGGTCCCGCCAAGAAAATAGCGGGCCTGTCGTGAAACTCACTGGATGTCAGGGCAGTAGAACATGGGGCACTCCGTTCTGCAGTGTGTTGGCGTGGATCCTTCTCACAGAAGTGGAGAATGGAAGGACGCTGGGGCACTGGTTGTCAATCCTTTTCCCTCTCAGTGCTGATGAGTTGATCCCTTCGTTTCTCAGGAACCAGGTTGCTATTACAGAGACGCGATCACCGCCCGCTAGCCTACGCAGGGGCAGGGGAAACATCGCCACATCCACCTCACATGGCGCCGCTACTGCCACGACGGCTACCACATCGCAGAATACGGGTTCCCACATCCCCTTTCCCCATTAGAGGTCATCCAGTGAAGGGTGATCAACAACCTCATGCGCAGGTACAAGGAGGAAGGGGTCATCCCAACTAGGGATATGTCCCGCCTAGACCTGGAGGCATCCAGGTCCCGCCGTCAACGCCGCCCTAACAGGCCACGCAGGGAACCCCTTCTCCCCACCCTAACGTTCAACCGTTTGGGGACCCTGTCCCCGGAACGCCTTGACGACTCATCGCCTTACGCCGAAAAGGTGGGCGCCGTCCGGCTCAGCCCACTCAGGGTCCTGACCCAAGGGTTCCAGTCGAGAGCTCCCGTCCGGCAGCGTCAGCACCGCCGTCCGACTCCGCAGGAAGAGCAGGAAGGCCATGCCCCTGCACCACCTGCACCAGCTCACCTGACCCGACGTCAGAGCCGGGCCCGGGCTGAGGACGCTCGCCTAGGCGTGTCGACGTCGACAGCTACAGTGTCCCGATCCACCGCCGATGTACATCATGAAGCCCCCGCATACACTGAGCAGGGGCACTACTTCACCCAACCAGGATCGAGACCCCAACCGCCCCACGGGCAGGCTTGGTTGACTCTCTAGGTTGGAGGCCCAAGTGGTGATCGCCGCGAACTAACCCGCGGTGATGTCACCCCGTATGGAGGTCCTCCCCGTACCACTACTCCACAGAGCGTGGGCCTTCCCTGCTCTGAAGTTCATCATGGAGGTATGCCTCATGCTACCCCATCTCGAAGGAAGACCTGCCCCGCGGCAGAGAGGCTCGGCGCGGAAACCTTTCGCACACCCACTCTACAGGGCATGGAGTCCATCTTCCAGCCCCCGACCGCCGATCTGAAGGCGTCGTCCATCAAGTCCTTCTCCAACATGGGGGCCCTCCCTGCGTCCTCTCTGCAACCGGTGAAGGTCCTCCTCGCCCCAGCAACTCGAGGAGTGAAGGTCAGCCTCGCTCTGCCTGCATCGACCATGGAGGTCCTCCCCATTCTCCTACCAATTCCGACAGAGGCTCCCCTACATAGGTGTTATCCATGGAGGCCCTCCCCATATACCCTTCGACATTTTCCCTGGTGCCCCTCGCACCTCGGCTATCTCGAGTGGGGGACCTCTCCGCCATGACGCCACCGCCGCCCCGAGTCTCCATGATAGGGATCAACCCTGTCCTGAAGATCCACCCCAGGGCAGGATAGCGGGTCGTCTCCGCCACAAGAAGAACCCTAGGAAGGCCCGGGTGGAGATCAATCCTGCCCGCTTCTCCGACTCTGAAGCGGAATGCGACTCAGCGATGGAACCTTCTCCCCACTCCTCCGTATCAAGGACCGGGGCAGGAACCAGACGCGTTAGCCTCATTCTCATGGAATATGTGGTCCATGAGATTCCCATATCTCTCCGCAGGTACATCCAGGAGGATGAAATTTTGGGAATTCCGCAGGTCTCGATAGCGCAATCACCGCCATTGTCACCAGAAGTGCCCTCTACCTCTACCAGAGATCACAGAGAGCTATTTTGGGGGCCAACGGCCGTAGAGAGATGACATGACTGGTCGCTGGTAGCTGCGATTCCGGTGCCGGAAGCTGTGGCTATCAGCCCATCGTATCGTGACATCATGGCCAGGTCACCTTGCTCTTCAGGGGATGGCCCGGAATTCGGTGGCCAGTCAGCTCATTCTCCGTATTATCCGCCGCCGAGTTTGTTATCCCAGAGGTCCGCCTCGGTACTGCTGCCGGTCCCTCAGCCGCCCCCGGTTGATGAGTGGGGCAATACAGGGCCATACCCTGAGTCCGAACCCAGGAGTTTCTGGAGTATTCTTGCAGCATATTACTTCCCGGAGAAGTTCTGGCAGACGGCAGCACTAAACTTTCGCGCAACAGAGTTCCTTACCCCTGAAGAATTTGGGTGATTTTGTCGAACCCTATGGGAGACACACTTCCACCTTTGTTACGAATGGGTGGTGTACCCCAGAAGTCGAGAGCACTTCGAAGAAATCGGCAAGTAGTGCCACCGGATCGATTCGGCCGCACTCCTTGTGGCCCAGCACCCCGAGTCGCCAGGCCATCAGAGCGCCCTTCAACGGAAATGTGTTCATATTTTTAAATCACTCTGCAAAATCGTCAGGGAAGCTACCCCCCATGTGCAAGTCCGTGGTTGGGGACACAATGCCACTCTCCTCTTCGTCCCTATCTGACGGCAGCCCGATTCATTATGTGACATCGAGGACATGCCCTCGAGAGGGGTCGCGGCCCACATGGCCGATGTTGTGGACAAGGAAAATGAGCTTGAATTCCTTGATGGAGACTTACCCCCTGAGGGCGTACCGCCACTGCTGGACCCATTAGGGAGAGTTACCCGTCAGTAGAGGAACCTGCTAGGCCTCCCCGTACCCACCGAGTCGCTGGTACTCGGTCGAAACATCGGCAAGGGTAAAGAGCACATCGGAACTGTCAAGCACTCCAAACCGTTTGCCTCTGTGCAGAAAACGAACGAAGATCCCGAGAAGGCCACGTTACACCAGCAGCTTGTTGAGCAGAAGATGCTGGTTGACGAAATCTTGGCTGAGCACGCCGCAGAGCGGCGACCCGACTATGGTAATCCCAGGCCAGGGCAGTAGGGGAAGGAACAATTTCCGCCCTGTGAGATGCCTCCGGGCAACCCTGATCATGCTACTTCCGCAGACAGGGCAGAAGTCAGAACGTATGGCAAGAGGGCACGATACGTTTCGCCAAACCCCCCCGAGCGACGGGGAAATCTGAAGAACCCAGCCCCGGTTCCCCTAGTCGCCCCACAGGTCGTTCTGCCAGTTGATCCACGAACGGCCGAAGCCATCTATCGTGTTGAAGAACCTGGCAATGCACTTCTGGTTAGGAATCCCCATCAAGACAGGGACCCCCACCCGGATGATCTTATTGCGGCACTCACAGCCCGCCTCGATGCGTTGGAAACGCGACAGGTGGTGGTCCCACCAGATGGCAAGCCGTATCCCGCGTGGGTAGATGATATGACCGCACCCCCAGATTTTGGGAACCCCACTTTCTCACCTTTCAATGAAACAGGGGACCCGCCCCAGCACTTGGCACATTTTCTTCCAGGTGTGGCCCCATGCTGGGGACCCCGGCTCAGCAAGAAGCCTCCAAACTCCGGTGTTTTGTACAGACATTGGAAGGTCCAGCATTCGTCTGGTACAACCAGCTCCCTATCGGATCGGTGACCAGTTGGGAGGACCTTCGGCGGAAGTTCCTGTACCAGTTCATCTCCACCACGCGGAAGACCAGCATTGCAGACCTCTTCAAGTGCAAGCAAAGGCCTGATGAGCGGGTTGCAGATTTCATCGCCCGGTGGAAGGATTTACGTATTCCCTCGATATGACACTGAATCAGGAGCAATTACTGACGATGTGTGTGAGGAACGTCAAAATGGAGCTGGTACCCTCCCTGATTACCCAGAACTACCCTAGAAGGTTCAGAGATTTCTCAGATAAGGCTCAGCGCCTTGAGGAAGCCCTGCAACAGGCTAGTCAGGCACGTTTGTTGCCCCCTATGATCCCAGCCAGGAGGACCGCTAGGCCTGAACCCACCGTGGTGGCCCAAATAGAAGCCTCGAGGGAGCTGGAGTTACTGCTGGAAGTACCATCCCCGCAACCCCGCAGAGGTCCTCCACCTCAAGCACAGGCTCCTACCCAGCAGCGACCGCCTCAGAACCAACAGGTTCCCCCGCGCTATGCGCCACCGCCACCTAGGTGAGACAATCAGGCGCCGCCTCCTTGGTAGGCCCCTCCGGCCCCTCTTCAGGGCCAGGCCCCCAGGTCCCCCTATACGGAAAGAAGGCACCAGACTTATTCGTTCAATGAAAATCAGGTCCCTAGCTACTTCCGAAGCGCTCTAGAGCAAGGGACTGTGCGCCTGCCCGAGTGCAGAAGGCCGGCAGAGGCGAATCTCACCGATCACCCCAACTACTGCCCTTATCATCATATTCTGGGGCACACCCTCAAGCAATGCTATGTGTTTAAAGACTGGCTTCAAGACCAGGTCAACAACAACATAGTCAAGTTGGGCCCGGCACTAGCACAAGTGGCGGGTGTCTTTGCAGGATCAGAGATCGGCAGCGACAGTGAAGGTGAGTGGCAGCAGGTCCCCAGCCGCGGATCCCAGAAATACGACAACTGGATGGCTCGAAAAACCGTCGTCCGTGCCCATGGTATCATTCGGGAGTGCCTGAAGCAGTCAGATCCTTCAGAAGAAGTAGTCGGTGCCTCTGCATCGTCTTCATAGTCGACCTCTTCCCAAAAGGGAAAGCTGCGACGACGCAAGAAGAAGCAACGCGCACCGCCGGTGCCATCATCATCCAGCACTCTCGGCGACTTTATGCCCCCTGAAATGGGGATTCCTCCCAGAATCAGCCCAACGGTGGATGACTCCTCGAGCGACAGCCAGGGGTACGGTTCGGTTAACACTGTGGAGCTGGTAAAGCCCTATATGACCCATGACGAGGGGGAACGCCAGGCGAACCTCCCCAACATTTCCAGCTGACGTCAACGTCAGCGGAATCGCAACCGCGCCGGTCATCGAGGTACGTCAGCGGGCACTTTTGGCCAAGCCGTGCACGCTACTGAGACCAGACAGCAGGCTCAGCGCAGAGCTCAGCACGCGCAACCCCATCTAACGCTCTCGGCTCTACCTCCACCGTCGTTCATGCTACTAGATCAGGGAGAGCTACCTCCTTCGTATCACAGTCAGTCTTGCCCGGCTATAGGCCAGCCTCCATTGTCCAATCCTAGTCCAGTGACTACTCTCCAGGCTTCAACTAGTAGGCAGCAGGATGTACCCAGTACTAGCCAATCGCCGGTTCAACCGGCAGGACCCGATGTGCCTCCAAATGCCGAACGACCTCCTGTAAGAAGAGGTTCGCGTTTGGCACGAAAGTATGATGTCCTGAAGCACCTGACCGGCATTCCGGTGAGGCTTTCTATTCTTGAGGCCCTTCGCCTGTCATCCGAAATGCGCGAGGCACTTTCCGAGGCCCTAAAGAGCCCCCTCCAGTTTGAGATGGAGGTAGCAGCTGTAGAAGACTTCCATGTCGAGACGATTGAAAATGCCGAATGTCAGGCGGTTATCTCGTTCTCCGGTGAAGATGAGGACCCTCCTATACAGGGGAACATTCGCCCGCTGTAAATCACTGGCCACTTCAATGGTGTGGAAGTCCACCGCTGCCTCGTTGGCACGAGTTCTGGAATCAATCTAATTCCGACTCGGACGTTGCAAAAGCTGGGTCTGTCTGAAGGTTATTTAACTCCCTCTGACCTCAGAATCTAGGGGTATGACAGGACCAAGAAAACCCCAGTCGGCAAGATCCGCCTGACGAATCTGTTCGGTGGCTTAATTGCCAGCACCGAGTTCATGGTCGTCTCTCAGGACACCGCCTACAACGCATTTATGGGTAGGCCATGGCTCCATCTGCATGCAGTGGTCACTTCGTCGTATCACCAGTGCCTCAAATACTCACTCAACGGTCGAGTAGGCGTGCTCCAAGGAGATGCGTCCCCTTCCTCTTCTTGTGAGTCCTGCTATCTGGATGCGGGTTATTACAAAAGTAAGGATAAACAGATCCTAGCAGGTGAGGATGAACCCGCCCCGGTCATAAGTGATCCCTGGGCAAGCATGGATGATGCCTACATCCTCCCGATCCACCGGTTGGAGGCCACGACCCCCGACATGGGGAAATGCTTTGTTGTTTCGGGTATGCAAGGAAGGCATGTTCCCGTGTCCAAGCGACGACAGAAAATCACCTCGTACTCCTACATAATCCAGGCTTAGGTCATTCCGGAACCTCCTACCCCTGTACGGTACCGGAATGTCAAGCTTATAACAACGGCGGTACGCCATACGTGTCTCTTCCACCGGGCTGGAATCCACCGACTCAGGCCGACACGTCACCAATTCTTTGATATCATCAAACGTGGCCCCTTTGGCCGAAGGCCATATGGGATAGGGTCGAATGCCTTCATTGCTATGGTCTCAATGGAAAGTGAGTCTCTCGATGTGACGACCGCTGCTGCCCGAGCCGGTACCAGCTTCCCCTCAGATTTTGATAGCCCAGAAGTATCTCCCGTCGCGGGAAGTCCCCCCACGGGTGGGGAGGAAGACCTAGAGGATGCTCCCCCCGCCTTTGAAGAAGACGTCTCTACCATGGTTGATGAACTGGTACAGGTGATCCTTGGTAGCGAGGAAGATCCAAAACCCACATTGATCAGTGCAGCCATGTCCCCCGAGGAGCGGCAGAAGTACGTAGACTTCCTCAAACAACACCGTGACATGTTTTCCTGGAGTTACAACGAGATTCCAGGACTAGATCCCCAGGTAGTCGTTCACCGTCTGGGCCTCTGGGCAAAACACCGTGGGTTTAAGCAGCCCCCCAGGAAAATGAACCCTTCTCATGGTGCTATGGTTGAGGCCGAAGTTGAAAATCTTATCAAAGCCAACTTCATTAAGGAAGTCCAGTACCCCAAGTGGCTTTCCAACATTGTGCCAGTCAGGAAGAAGAATGGGCAGATTAGAGTCTGCATCGACTTCCGCGATCTTAATCGCCACTGCCCAAAGGATGACTTCCCACTCCCTGGGACAGAGTTATTGATTGACGCCATGGCCGGGTTCCAAGCCCTCTCTTTCATGGATGGATACTCCGGGTACAACCAGATCCGGATGGCCCCCGAAGACGAGGAGTCCACTGCCTTCAGGGCTCCCCAAGGTACCTTTTCCTACCAGGTTATTCCATTTGGTTTGAAGAATGCAGGTGCCACTTATCAGAGGGACATACATCGCATATTCAAACCGATCCTCCGGACATTGGTGGAATGATACGTGTATGACCTCGTAGTCAAATCATGTCAGCGCCAGGACCATCTCAATGACCTCGAGAAAGTGTTCGGTTTCCTCCGTTCCCGTCACTTAAAGATGAACCCGTTGAAGTGTGCCTTCGGGGTCACCTCTGGGAAGTTTCTGGGCTTTTTTGTCAGATACCTAGGTATCGAGATCGACCCGGCGAAGATCAAGGCCATCAGCCAAATTCCACCCCGAGCAACATTCGGGAGATTCGAGGCCTTCAAGGAAACTTAGCCTATATACGCCGATTCATCGCGAATCTGGCCGGCTAGTGTAAGCCCTTTTCCCGGCTCATGAAGAAGGGCACCGCCAACGAATGGGATGAGGAGTGTCGGACCGCATTCGAGGAAATCAATAAGTATCTGCTCCAACCTCCGATCTTGATGCCACCCGTCTCCGGAAAGCCACTGGTCCTTTATGTGACCGCCCTGGAGAGATCCCTCGGTGCGCTGCTCACCCAGAAGAATAACGAGGGTACTGAAAACAGTCTCTACTATCTCAGCCGCATGCTTCTCGATACAGAGGTCAGATACTCCCCCATCGAAAAGAGCTGCCTTGCGCTCGTATTCACCATGAAGAAGTTGTGACATTACCTATAGCACCCTGAGGTGCAATTGGTCTCCCTGGTAGACCCACTGAAGTATATCCTGAACCGCCCTCGCTGACTGGCTGACTAGCACGGTGGGCAGTGATTCTCCAGCAGTTTGATATCTGGTTTGTACCTTAGAAGGCCATTAAGGGACAGGCGTTGGCAGACTTTTTAGCTTCCCATCCAACCTCCGAAGATCAATCCCTGGACCGGGATTTTCCTGATGAGACGATCCTCTCAGTCGATCATGTTGTCCAGTGTTGGAAAATTCATTTCGACGGCGCCTCCCGGAGCCCCACCGGTAGGAGGCTCAACGATCCCAAGCTCAACAGAGTGGGCCTGGGTATTGTCTTCATTACCCCAACGGAGGCCGTCCTGCCATACTCGTTCCTATTGTCAGAAGGTTGTACGAACAACGAGGCAGAGTACTAGGCTCTCATCACTGGCCTCGAGTTGGGCCTTGAGATTCATGTGCCCCATCTACATGTGAAGGGAGATTCTGAGCTGGTAATCAAACAGGTTAATGGCGACTACGTCATCAGGAAGCCGGAGCTTGCACCATTGCTGGAGTACACCCTCCGTCTAATGGCCCAGTTCTCTTCTCGACCAGAGGTTACCCATGTCCCACGGTCACAGAACGGTCAACCAAATGCCCTGGCTGGCTTGGCCTCATCGCTCGCAGAACCCGAGCAAGATGATTTAATCATACATGTGGCACACCGGAGAGTCACTGCCCCCTTCACCCAAGAGGACAATGATGGTCTGCGGGTAGGTCATCTCACCGCCGGACCCTCTACGTCAAGGGTCCCAGGTTCATCAGACACAGTGGTTGAAGCCACTCCCGACTGGAGGGCACCTTTTGTTGAGTATCTCCAAAATGGTCGCCTCCCAGACGACCGGGCCGAGCGCGAGTGAATCCGACGTCGCGTGCTGCAATTTACCCTCCAGAGCGGCCCCAGTCTTGAACAGATCCTTTATAAGCAGAGTTTCGATGGTGTCCTCCTCCGTTGCATCCAAGGAGTAGAGATACCTCAAGTTATGCAAGAGGTTCACGCCAGTTCCTGTGGCGCCCATCAAGCTGGGCCGAAGCTGTCCCATCAAATCCGGAGGTTGGGGTACTTCTGGCCCTCTATGATCCACGATTGTATTGGATATTCCAAAAGATTCCATGCGTGCCAAGTTCACGCCAACTTCCTGCATCGGCCGCCGGAGCCCCTCCACCCCACCAAGTACTCTTGGCCATTTCTGGTGTGAGGACTTGATGTAGTGGGACCGTATCCACTGGCAATAGCCCGCCAGTGTACGTTCATCCTGACTGCTACAGATTTCTTCTCCAAGTGGGCAGAGGCAGTTCCTCTCAAAGAGGTCAAGGCCCGTTCCATCGTTGACTTTGTGAGCTCCAATATTATCCACTGGTTTGGGGTCCCTCACTCCGTCCTCACCGATAACGTCACCAACTTCCGAGCGGCTGAACTGAAGAAATTGTACGCCAAGTACGATATCTAGTCGAACCATATCTCCTGCTACTACGCGGAGGCAAATGGACAGATCGAGGCGTTCAACAAAACCCTCTCTAACATTCTGCAGAAGATGGTTGGTCAGAACAAGAAAAGTTGGCTGGACAAGCCCCCCAACGCCCTCTGGGCTTACCGGACGATGACTCACAACTCTACCCAGGTGACCCCATATTCCCTGGTGTATGGAGCTGAGGCCATCCTACCCATTGAGATCCAGCTGCCATCGTTACGCACTGCAGTTTATGATCACCAGAGAGTAGATGAGGTGGCCGAGATCCGTCTAGCTGAATTAGAAGCACTAGACGAGAACCGGCTTCGTGCCCTGCACAATCTGAAAAGGCATCGGGATAAGATAGTGAGGGCCTTCAACAAGAAGGTCCGTCTCCGCTCTTTTCTACAGGGCGACCTAGTACTGGCCCTTCGAGCGCCAATGACTCCCGGTAGGAAACCACCCAAATTAGAACCCAAATTGGAAGGTCCTTATATCATCCATAAGGTTTACCCCAATGGAGCATACTCCTTAGTGACCACGGATGGAGAACGTATAACCCCTCCCACCAATGCCAATTCCTTAAGCGATACTTTTCCTAGGGAAAAAGGGTCCTGCACGACCCTAAAATGCAAGTTGGTCCGGCACGACCTTAAACTGAATCTTCGTCCTACAAGACGATAAACTGTGAAACGGTCCCGCATGACCTTTAAACTGCACATTACGGTCCAACACGACCCTAAACTGTCATGTCCTGCACGACCTTAAACTGCCTCTTCGTCCTACAAGACGATAAACTGTGAAACTATCCCGCATGACCTTAAACTGCACATTATGGTCCAACACAACCCCAAACTGTCATTTCCGGCATGACCTTAAACAGCATCTTCGTCCTACAAGACGATGCATCGTGAAATGGTCCCGCATGACCTTAAACTGCACATTATGGTCCAACATGACCCTAAACTGTAAAGTCATGCACGACCTTAAACTGCATCTTCATCCTGCAAGACAATAAACTACAAAATAGTCCTAGCTCTATGACTTTAAACTAAGATCTCCCCCTGTCCTTACTACAAGACGTTAAACTGCAAGACAATCAGGCCTTCCTGACCAAGGCCCAGCCTCAGGCCCCTTGGCCTCCTCGGGCCCCAAGGCCCCCCCTTCCTTACTGCAAGACATTAAACTGCAAGCCAGTCAAGCCTTCCTGGCCGAGGCTCAGCCTCAGGCCCCTTGGCCTCCTCGGGCCCCTGGCCCCCCAGTCATCACCGCAAGACGTTAAACGACAAGCTGGTCAGGTCTCCCTGGCCGCGGTCCGGCCCCATGCCCCTTGGTTTTTCCCCAACTTACCCTCTTGCGGGAATGTATGGTATAGTATGGGATTACATCCTCATTTACGTCGGATTACTTTCCATACCTTACATATCCCCAAATGAGATGCTCGTCGTCCCGCATGACGTTAAAATGCATTTCAAGAACTACGTGTGGCTTGATTCCCATCTTCATGGGATACGTAGGAACGCTCGGACACCTCATCTTGAGCCCAACCCCAAGCTTTTCTCTTCCACTATTCCCCTTGGGAATAGTTTCCTTGGAGGCTCCTTGTGTAGCAAGGGGAAGGCTTTCTTAGCCCTGCTCATACAACCTCGATCGCACAAGGATTGTAAGGGTCACACCATGTGCCCACTCCCGTTCTTCTTTCCCCCCACGTCCTCACAGCATGACGCTAAACTGCATGGCCTTCAAGAACTACACATGGCTTGATTCCCATCCTAATGGGATACGTAGGAACGCCCAGGCATTTCGTCCGTTGGCCCAGCCCAAAAGCCAAAATATTCCCCTCAGGTCAAGATAAGGCAGGGTGCACACTTTTTCCCCAACTCACATCGAGCAAGCCTCGACCCGGCTACACATCCCCCTGGAGATGTTTGCCTCTTTCGTGGATGGATATAGCTATGCTTCACCCACTCCTTGACTGGGATTCCATCATTTTTTCACACCCCGAGGGACCCCCAAGAACGGCCTGGATACTACGCCCAAGGGATCTCCAACCGATACGGGATGATTCCGCCGAGGGTTTTCAAGCAACAAGTTGATACAAGTCCCACGTTGCGAATTTGGTCAATAGTCGACACTCATTTGTTGATCCCATATCGGGTCACCATAGGAACACTATATTTCGAACATGGTCAAAAGTGTCCTGGATCTTTGGATCCACCCCGAGATGTCCCAGACATCGAGTGCAATGATTCGTTCTACCCCATCCCGAAGTGACAAACTTCCCCCTGGGTGGTGCTAGCAATCGGGCCCACGGCCCAGATTCCCCATAGGGGTGTACAGTGTGGTGTGGGACTACATCCTCCTTCACGTCGGGATCATGTACCCTACCGTACGCCTCCTCTTACGATGCCTGACCTCAGGCCCCTTGCCCTTCTCGGGTCCCCAACCCTCGTCCTCATTGCAAGACGTTAAACTGCAAGCAGGTCAGGCCTTCCTGACCAATGCCTAACCATCAGGCCCTTTGCCTTTCCGGGCCACGGCCCAGGTCCTCCCTTATAGGAGTGTATGGTGTGGCGTGAGGTTATTTTCTCATTCACGTCAATCTCATAATGAACACGCATGTACCTCTCCCTCCTGAGCTGTTTCGTCGATCCCTTTTCGGCAGTTCACCGATGTGCCCAAGAGTACTCTGGTTTATTACCTGGAATGCCAAGCTTTACTCGGACAAGTCTGCACCCTCTTTCCAGGCTTTGTGTATCCCTGCATCAGGTATTTCATCATTTTTACACACCCCGAGGGACCCCCAAGAACAGCCTGGATACTACGCCCAAGGGCTCTCCTACCGTTACGGGCCAACGCCCCCGAGGGTTTTGGACAAAAAATCGATAAAATCCCGCGCTGCGAATATGGTCAGCGGGCGATGCTCGTTTGTTGTTCCCACCTCAGGCTAACGCGATATTGATGTTGCGTCTCCACTATGGTTAACCGTTTTCCTCTATCGCCACGCCAACCCATTAGGCCCAAAATGTCGGGTGCACAATTCACACCCTTCATCACTTCACCGTGTCCAAGTGGAGTCTCGGAACTTTTGGTACTTTTCCTCCGTGCACGTCCACGCGTTGGGGGAACGAGCCATGTCAAAGGTGTCCTTCGGGGCTCTTCCAACTCCCGTTTGACTCTCCCCAAGTATTGCGACGAGGATACCCCCCTTGTTTCCCACACCGAGTTTAACTCACGTGGGCTTAGGAATCGGGTTGACATCTATGATTACTCGGGAAGTTGTCACCATTCACGGTCCGAGCTCTAAGACCATAAACTAAGATTCTCATCTAGAACTACGTTCAGCTTGATTCCTATCTTGATAGGATACGTTGGAATGCCCAGACCCCTTGTCTTTGGGTCCAGCTTGAGTTCAGCAAATTCACCTCTCTGGTCCTGCCTTCAGGACCCCGACTACGGGACCGCGTGGCGTAGTGTAGGATTATGTCCTCATTCACATCGGTTTTGCAATGACTGCACCACGAACACCCCCGTTCTGAGATTTAGCCCTCCTATTCCTTGTCCAACATGACATTAAAAGGCATTCTTCAGAACTACGTGTGGCTTGATTCCCATCCTCATGGGATACGTAGGACCGCCCGGACGCCCTGTCTTCAGGTACATCCCATTTAGGGAGCCAGTCTCTCCCCATGTTTCACCTCTTACCTCTATATAGGCCCCTCGGCCTAAGGTATCCCTCTACGAATGGCGTACAATGTGATGTGGGATCATGTCTCCATCAATTGTGTTTTATAACACTACGCACGTTCCCCGCCTAGCATCGTCTCTGCTACGTCTGCGTTGCATGATGATAAAATGCATGCTTGGTCCTATCATACGACCCTAAACTGTGACATTATCGTCCTGGCCGCACGACGAAAAACGGAACTGCATTGTGGTGACCTCTTTGTAGAGGACATACCGTTGGGTATTGGTCACGTGCCATGCCATTTTTCAACACCCATCACGGCTTGATCCTTGTGGCGACACCACGACCTACTACTCTAGTCCTGTCGCTTCACAAAAAAAACCACTCACCTTAAAGAACAAAAAAGACTTATCAAATTCCGCTTCTTTTAGTGCAAGGGCCACGACCGCACTCCCCTTTTCCCCTGGCACTGGTACCTTACCGTGCAGCCTTTCAGAACTACGTATGGAATGATTCTCATCCTTATGAGATATGTAGGAGCGCTCGGGCACTTCCCCACGAGCCCAGCCTAACCATTGTGTTCGGTCCCTCGACTCGAGCACGTCCTCAGAGAATGCATGGTAAGTAGGGCTTAGGTCCTCCTTCACATCGGGTCTTGATGCCCTGTGTCCCCTGCTCATTTTACCCGTTTACGGTCTAAGGTCCGTCAAGAACTACGTGAGGCTTGATTCCCATCCTCATAGGGTACGTAGGAACGCCCGACCACTCTGCTTCGGGCCCAGCCCAATCCTCACTCTTGGTCCCTCGACCTGAAAAGTTTCCTCTAGGGGTATGTGGTATGATTTGGACTCCAAGTCCTCATTCACGTCGGTTTCATATCTACCGTGCCACACGATCCCCGAGATCTTCCCTTTTATTCCATGTCCTATCGTATGATGTTAAACTACAGGAGTCCATGTGTCCTCAACGCATGACACTAAACTGCGGTTCTACCCTGAACAAGTTCAGGATTCCCCAAGATCCCATTGGGAAGTGACAGATCCCCTCACCAGAGAGGCCTTGTCTGAAAGAAGGAATGATCCATGATCAAACCAATGCGCCCATACGGTGTACTCCCACCACGGTGGTGTAACTACCTAAGTGTTGGATTCTGTTCGGACAAACCATCACTCCATATTCCAGGCTTTGCGTACCCCTTATTCGGACCCTCATCCCCTTTCATGTCTCATGGGACCCCCTAACGGCCAGGTCTCATGCCGCATCGGCTCACCTACCATCCTGGGCCAACGTTCCGGAAGACGTGTCATGTCTGGAAGGACCCCCTAACAGTATGGATGTCTGACCTATGGTCCGCCAACTGTCCTGGGCCAAAGTCCCAAAGGATTGATCGACAACACTCATGACATGGTCCCGTGTTTCAAACATGGTCAATGGTCGACCCTAATTTGTTGTCCCCATTACAGGCTAACGCAGTAAGGATACAGATTCTCCTCCAAGGTTAACGGTTGTCCCTTATTGTCACGCCATCCCCACAGTGTTCCGAATCTTGGGTATCGTGATTCACACATTTCATTTTCATCTGTTTGGACTGATTTCAGCGCCCCTGGCATTGCCCCGTTCATGCATAAGAGCACGCTGAAGAAACGGTAATTCGGCTATCCTGAAAGTTCCTTCTCTGATCAAGCCTCTCCCATATTTCAGAAATCCGGACTGGTAATCCGAATCCTGGATGCCCAGGGCATGATCCCCACTCCTATGTTAGGTGGGATGAGAGGGGAACTATCTCCTGTTTCTCACATTGGGCTCGACCCACTTGGGCTTGGGGAATTGTCATCGAACGTCCCACAAACATTGTAGGGATGTAACAAACAGTGGAAATCGTGCGCGCTACGACATTCAAAACAAAGAAATAATTTTTTTTTGAAGAATGAAAGTACTAATAAAAGGTTTTTGGGTTTGTTACAATACCCGGGGGTCGACTCCCCCCATGGACGGCTTGACCCCATCAAAAGATCATTGCAGCTCCGCCACCCATTGGCTTGTGGCATCCAAGGCTTGTTGCCGCTGAGTTAGCTCCCGCTCCTCCTCAGCAGCGGCGGGGCGCAGTTCGTCAGTCCTGGCTTTGGCCCTCTCTACACCAGCTTGAACGGCAACCATCTTTCCAGAGGTCTGACTCATATGCTGTTCTGCCTCTGCCAGCTGGGCCTTCAACCATGAGAGCAGCTCAGATTGTGCATTAAGAGAGGCTGAAAGCTCGTCTGCCCGGGTCTGCATCTGTTGGACCTCGCCTTCAGCCTCCTGGATCTTCTTGATGTTGGCCGCCTTCCTCCGCTGCCATCCCACGCTGAGCCCACGATCATGCTCCCGGGTCTTCTCAGCCATAAGATCTCGGATGAGTGCGTGAGGACGTTGGGCATTCACTCCCCCAGCACACAGTTCGCACAACCGCGAGTGGAGTCTATCCATTTCAGCCAGCCATTGCGCTTGGGGGGTGTCCTTGATAAAGCGCGTGATCAGCTTCCATGACCGGCGGCGGACTATGCAGCTGTCTTCCTCGTCGGAGGTCGTTTCGTCCCAGTCTGCGCGATTGGCGGGCTCGTACGTGGGATACGCCTGCAAGAAATCCTCGGCAGGATCAACATCTGGTGTTGAATCCAGTTTGACACTTGGCGCCGAAGCAGGCGTGACAAGACTGGGACCGACCGGTTGATCCTCTTCCTCAGAGTCCACCTCAGTGACTTCAGGTACGACCCTACTGGTGGTCCCGCCAGTGATGATGTGCGTCACAGCTTGAGGAGATGGGGGGACTATCGCCACCATCACCGGCATGCCCCTAGGAGGGATGCCACTAGACATCCCAACCAGTCTTGCTGCAGCAGCCCACGCTAGTCTGAGAACTGTACGATAGAGAGGGGCATAAACGTTAGTTGGCGGGCATAGTCTACATATGACGACAGGGGAACCGGTAAAGGAGACTTACGGAGATCGACCTCCTGGCGCTGCTCTTGAGCCGGTACTGACGGGACCCCGAGGCGAGGCCCTCTGTATACTGTTGGAAGGTCTGGAGATTCCGGAGGAGCCACCTCGGGTGATCTGGTCCCACCAGACGCAGAAATAGACGCAGCCATAGGCGCAGGTTCTGAAGGTCCCGCATCATCACCCGCCGAGGGGCAGGAACGAGGCCTACGAACAAGTTCCTTCTGCATGGCTCAAAAATCGGTGAGAAGTTCATAGCGACCCAAGGACGGATCATAGGGAAAGAAGTTCGGAATGCTACATCGAGAGCCTCTGCGAATTCGTCAGAATTTGAGCCTCGGTCTCCGACCTCGCCCTCCTCCAACGGGCTCCCTCCTCCAGCCTCATCCTCCCGATAGGAGTCCTCTGATTCTTCTGGTAGGGGGAAGCGCTCCCTCAGATCGGTAGCCAATAACTATGGGGGGACCGTTTGATTCAACAGTACCCTCACCCGGTCTGTCATTGGGCGAGGGACACCACTGGAGTGGACGTAATTCTCCAGCTCGTCCAAATATTGTTCTGCCTCCGCCGGAGACGCCATGAATCCAGCCCGAATTGGGCCTATGCCCGGTAATTCCATCCCGAGGCGATTCAGGTGGGCCCATATCTCGGGTGGGCTGAGGAAATGCCGGTTGACATCCCAAATCTCCCAAGCTTCCGGGAAGACGGCATACTCTGCCATGTCGATATGATGCAGGCGCTTCCCCGGAGCCTGGGTAGATATCCTACGAAATCCCCTCGGGGGCTGCCCATCCAGATGGCCCTGATCTTCCGGGATCACCGGATCCACGGCTACTGCCATACCCTCGGCCGGTGCGGGTCTCGCCGCCCTGGCAGCCCCGCTACCGCGAGCGGCCCTAACTGACCTCCGACCCCGACCTCGAGATCGAGGAGGCCCACCGTCACCGACCCAAATAGTTGGTTTCTTCAGCATCTCCCCTAGGTAAGCAGCCTCCCAACTAATGGCGTACTCCCTCACCAATCCGAAAGCGGCGGTGGATGGAGGCAACGCAATCCGCATCTTCCCATCTTCCCATGTGAACATGAGCCACAACTGCCTCATCACACACGGGTGCTCCTCGTGACGCACCTCCCAGTAGACCTGCGGGGTCAGCCGTTGGAGGCACCAAAACTGCCTCGCAAACCGATGTGGGGTGTACGGTTCAAAGATTGGCTCACAATCTATCCGTGCCACCAAAACTCCACCTCGAAAGGCCAGGAGGGAAGCCCGATGTTCTTCCTTTCCTTGCCCATCATCAGTAAGTATCACCGTCGGCAATGGGAAGGGGTGGAAATTAAACTCATCCGCCCTCCACACCCGATTCAGCACCATCGGAACGGCTAGTTTGAATAGGAAGCTCCAGACCGCGTTCAGGATGGAGGGGCGGAAGTTCGATCTTGGCGGCGAAATGGGGTTTGGATACTCGTAAATCTCCCAGATATGCACTGCGATCTACCCATACAGGAGGTGGAAGGGCCCGCATATCCTTGGTGGCTTCTTGCCCTCGCTAATGTGCCGCAGCATTCTATATAGTTTGGTGAGCATCGGAATCCCCAGATTGATCCGCTGCCCCATGGCCAACATCGACGCCATAATAAACGAGCTGGGCCGCACCCCCATGCTTGTATCCCTCACCGTTAGGATCCAACCACAGATGAGAGCCGCGATGAACGCCGCCAGCTTGACTATCGGCTGTTGTTCAGTGCTGACACTGAAACCCCAAGTCTTCCATTGGTTGTCCTCCAAGACCCGCCAATTCGAGTGCCCCTTGCCCCGTTGGGCCTCCCTTGGACAAGTTCGAGGCCTCGGAGGGAACTATCGATTCTTTGGGAAATTCAGGAAGCATTTGAACCATCTCCTAAAGTGGACATCCCTCACTACCTTTTTGTCCTCTCCAGGGACAAGTGCCATCATCGCTGACGCTAGTCGCGACATTTGCTCCGTATCCTCCCATGCGCTGATGAAGGGGAGGAACTCGTCATACATTGCCCCCAAGATCGGGACCCTAGAAATCTGGTGGACATCCAACATACTGATTCCCACCTCCCCGTGATGCAGGTGAAAGGTATTGGTCCTAGACGACCATCTACTCAGCAATTCCGGCATCAGTTGCTTGGGTTGGTAAATGTGGAATTGGGAGGCCCATGCCGCCTCATACAACCCCACTCTCCTCAGCTCGGCCCCAAACTCCTCGCATGAGGCGCCTACCCAGTAGGCCCAGGCACAATCATCAGTAAAGTTGCCGCCCTGGCGCAAGTCCCACTCATCGGACCATCCCTTCTTCGAATCCTGCAAAGCCACCTTCAACATGGTGCGGTAGAGAGGAGGGGACGTCTCTGGTTGTAGTGGCTTCCCATCAATATCGTTCAAATGGTTGTAGAGACAGTCAGCGGTGATGGGTGTGAAGTCCTCCCGCGCATGACCATCGGCCGCCCTGAACCATTGGTGCTGGCATGGTGTGCTCCAGAACCATCAAGCTGGTTCGTCCCTACTCGCCTCAGGGATAAAGACGTCATCCCTCAGCCCGAAGCCGTACAATGGCAGTTTCTTGCACTGCAGATAATCCTTCTGACCCACCGATAGCAGATCTGTCAATGAAGTGTGATCTGAGTGGCTTCATACCATCTCCCCCAGGCCTGGGCAGTTGGCCATCTCATCCCGACGAACAGCATCTGCAAGCACCCCCAATACAGCCTCTTGATGGGCCATTTCGATTCCGGCGCTCAGAAAAGAATTTTTTTCAGCTGGATCGCGAAGCTAGACCACGAAGCTGAATCGCGAAGCCGGATCGCGAAGATCGGTCGCGAGACCAAGCCGCAAAGTCTGGCCGGGGCCGACAAGCAGAAGTTCACTTGGCGCGGACGCGGAGTCGAAGACCCGCGGTTCTCCGCGAAGCTCGATTCGCGGAGGACTATCGTGGAGTACGCGGAGCTTCACGAAGTCGAGAGCAAAGAAAGACAAGGAAGTCATGTGAGGACAAAAGAGGTCGACCCCCCTATTTTTAGGCGGCGACCCTAGAGCATCGCGATGCGCCTCACCTGCGCGGAGCATCGCGGCACGTCCGGATCCGGGGCCCCAGTCAGCACCGCAGGCCCCCTTCATGTAGCTTCATCAAGACCCACCAAATATTTTGGCGATTTTCTCTCAGACTTCGACCATTCACTCTCCATGGCTCCAAGTCTGAGGGGGAGCATTTGTTGGCACCAAAATATGGCATGAAAGGAAGGGACGAAAAAGACGGCGGGTGCGCTGCCTCGCGAAGCACCGACGTGAAGCACCGGTGCGAAGCGCCTCGATCATCGTGGCCTCGCAAAGCTCCAGAGGAGGTAACCCTCTACGAACGCATTTGACGTTCGCGAGCCCGCCGTGAAGCTCCAGAGGTGGTATGTCTCTGCGAATGCATTTGACATTCGCGAGCCCGCCGCGAAGCTCCAGAGGCGTTAACCCTCCGCGGACGGCGTTGATGTTCGCGAGCGTGCCGCGAAGCAACTGAGGCGGCATGCAAGTTACGCTTCACGGCGCCCCTTCCCTATAAATACTGGACTCCCCATGAGTCCCAGGGATAGACAATCCGACCTTTCAGCTTCTCCTCTCCTGAATCGCGAAGCACTCTTTGCCCCGGGTATCATGAGCTCCGTGAGGTACTTCTACTTTGCGAGACGTCTTTGCTTTGTCTCGTTTTGAGACCCTCTTCTGAGAGGGATGACCTTCGCGAATCTCAAGGGCATTCGCGAAGGAAGGGGATTCCCAAGGGAACCCGAGCAGCCGCAGAGCATTTACACTTCACGAAATGCCCAACCCATACTAGTGATCCCTATGCTAAGGCAGGATCGCTCCACATCGCGAAGCACACTGCTTCGCAGCACCCTGCTTTGCGAGGCATCCCTTCTTCGCGAGGCAGTGCTCCGCGAATACTGTTCCACTTCGCGAAGCACCCCCCACTCACACCTATGCCCCATGCTAAGGCCAAGGCACTCTGCTTCGCGAAGCACACTCCTTTTCTTGGCAATTCCGCTTCTCGTGCGACCCTCCAGGTTTGCACGATGTGATTTCAAAGTCCCATGGACAATACCACTCGTAGCGTTGCTTCGTCTAATGATTCTTCGCATAGGTATGCTAACGGAAATTTCTTCTTCACATAGCCACGCTAACGTGGACCCCTCGATGGTTCGTTCCACAACCCCCCTTGATCATGGCCTTACTGGTACCTTCCCTTCCCCAAGGACCAGAGGGTACCAGTTATATAAGTCCTAGGGGTGCGGAGTGAACCCACTTCGTCCGAGCTGCAGGACGTTAAACTGCCAAGCACCACGTCCTCAACACATGACGTTAAACTGTGACCCGACCTCGTGCCTCTCAGAAAGGGTCCCCCCAGCTCGAACATTTTTTACGCCACTCGTCTCCACGGGAGTGGAATCACCCATCAATAAGGGGTGATATCCTCCTTATTGGAGTGGCGTATGTTCTCAGGAGAATGGTGACCCTAGTTCCCCAACGGATGGTTGCACCTCTGCATCTCCGTACTTCCCCACTACCAAGGTCAGTGGAGGGCGTGATAGGGAACGAGGCACCTCCCATCATTGGTCCCATATCCCTCTTTCGCTGCGCTTTGTCACACCATGGGCCTCCATCCTGGAGTAAGTCCCAGCACCATGGGCCGCCTAACGCGTAATCCCCTCTTCGCTTCTCACGGACGCATCCTTCACGACGTGATCGTCAGGTCCTTGCAAACTCTTGTTTCTCACACCGAGCACGACTCACGTGGGCTTAGAGTGAGCACCGACCCTGACCCCCACCCATAGAGAACTACGAGAAATTTGATCCATGTCAAGACATGGTACGTAGGAAGCCTCCATGAGGTTCAAGCCACATTGCTCGGTCATTCATTCACGTCGAGTTTCGCCCTCGTCCAGCATGACGTTAAACTGTATGCCCCCTTGTCCCGTATGACATTAAACTGCACAACCCTTTGAACTAAGAGGTCTTTGATCCATGTCAAGGCGTGGTACGTAGGAAGACTTCCTAAGGTTCAAGCCCACCCATCATCATTCTCGTCGAGTTCTACCTTCGTCCAGCATGACTTTAAACTGCATTCTAGCCCGACGGAAAGCTGTTGTGACTAATCTGAACTACGAGGTCTTTGATCCATGTCAAGGCATGGTACATAGGAAGCCTTTTTGAGGTTCAAGCCCACCCATTATCATTTACGTCAGTTCACCCCCATCCCGCATGACGTTAAACTGTATTCCACAACCTGAACTACGGGGACTTTGATCCGTGTCAAGGCATGGTACGTAGAAATCCTCCCAGAGGTTCAAGCCCATCTCCCATCGGACCAAGGTCCCTCATTTACGTCGGTTCACCGACACCCACCGCCCGTCATTTATTCACGTCAGGGTTCACTACCGTCCCGCATGATGTTAAACTATATTCCATCAATCATCCGAACTACGAGGACTTTGATCCATGCCAAGGCATGGTATGTAGGAAACCTTCCCAAGGTTCAAGCCCACCACTAGTGGACCCCTAGGTCTACTTTCACGTCAGTTCACCGATGAAACCCTTTTAACTATGAGGTCTTTGATCCATGTCAAGGCATGGTACGTAGGAAGCCTTCCCATGGTTCAAGCCCATATTTCATCGGACCAAGGTCCACCTTCACGTCGGTACGCTGACGATGCCCATCGGACCAAGGTCCACCTTCACGTCGGTATGCTGACGATGCCCATCAGACCAAGGTCCACCTTCACGTATGTTCGCTGAAAACATTCATCGTGCCAAGGTCCACCTTCACGTCAGTTTACCGGCACCATCCCGAACTACGTGGACTTTAATTCCCTGCCACGGGGATACGTAGGCAGCTTCCTCAAGGCTCAAGCCCAATTTCACCGTCGCCCCTGCGATGGTCCCATTTCACTCATCCTCCACTCCATTCATCCACCTATCACCCATCCCGATTCTCGCCCGGACCGTCATATCTCGGTGATACTATGTTGGTACGCTCCTCTTCACAGCCGCCCATGGGCTGGCCCCGGTATCGCCTCCCTTCAAGGGAAATCCCTCAATCCGATCTATCCTAGCTAATGCTCCGGTTGGGTTGATCCTTCTCTGATGGACGTTAAACTCGCGGTGTACCCTGTGTCAAACACGAGAAGCTGTTGAAAACCTCAGATATGTGTCTATGACATATAATTCCCCGCGCTCGATGTGGGATGCCTCGGGCTTCCACGCCCTCGAGAAGCCCTGTGACCAAGGATAATAGACAGACATGCCAGGTTCCCCAGCATCCAGACACGCTACTGATGCCTCAACATGACTACTCCCCCGACTGAAGGTTGCTGCCCTAACCGGACCCTTTGGAATGTCCCGACAGAAGCAGTGTAATTAACCGACGTCCATGGAAACATGGCACTGGGAAGAGTTTCATGAACTACGTATTAAATCTATGAGGGAGACACGGACTAGTTGACGAGTTCTGAGGAGGAATCCACAAATGGAAGAACTGACATCCCATCATCCCGTTTCGATCAAGGAGCAGACGTCCCTGAATAAGGAGCGAACGCCACCTGCCTTTGGAAAGCAGGAACGCAGGGCAACAAGCGCAGCGCGTCCTCCTCCACGGGCAGATGCACGCACGCCCCGGCGAAAGCGTCGGAAACAAGGACAGAAGGCTTTTCACGCTTCATGTCAGTGTCCACTCGGCGAATGAGGATGAGAAGATCAGACAAAGACTTTTCAATGTTGTTCATATTGAAGTTCACAACAAAGTTTGAGAAGCTATGGGGGAGTGATGCAAATAATGAGATCGGTACCCAGTTCTTCGGGGAGTTTAAACCCTAGAACCTCCAAGCGCTCAATGTAGTCAATGAGCTTGACTACATGAGGCCCAACTGGGGCACCCTCTCCAAGCATGCTCTGAAATAGAGCCTTGGAGATCTGAAAACTTTCTTGTCTTGCTCTCTCCTGGTATAGACCACGGAGATACTCGATCATGCTATAGGCATCCATGTCTTCATGAGACTTCAAGAGCTCACTAGACATTGATGATAACATCAAACATAGAACGTCGAGTGCATCATTCAAATGTTGATCATAGACTAGGAAATCTTCATCACTCACCCATGGGGTAGGGGAATCAAGAAGTGAGGACTCCATCACCTAAAACTTTCGTTCATGGCGTAGGATAACCTGAAGGCGCCTAAACCATTCCTGAAAGTTACTACCGGTGAGGATGTTGTCTTTATCCAGAATTGATCATAGAGAAAAAGTGGTTGACGAGTTTGTCATCTTGATTCTACAATTTAAAAGAGCATATTTATTAGTACATTCTTGATTACATTTTTATGAGAAATAATAAAAAATTTAATTCTCCCAATATTTTATCAAGTCCCAATGGCCCTCACCATTGAACTCGGAATGTCCAGTTGCTTCGACATTATGGTGGAAAGGATCCATATTTCCCTTCGCATAACCCCAACAAGGTTTGGTCAAGCTATTTGAGGTATTTAGGTAGGCAGGTCTTTGCCAACTGTGAGCTTACAGTTCCTTGATCTATTGAGTGGACTCCCCAATCCTGAAATCCTGACTTGGATTTCCTCAACTCTTGCCTCCAATATTACACCAAGTCTATCAAGGGCTACTTCTCTTGATGTAATATGGTTAAGTCAACCCGAAACCTTTCATAAGGGCTTCCTTTATAAAAGTAAGTGTCCCAACAAGGTTTGGTCAAACACATAGTTTTATTGAGTCTTGCCTTTAATCAGGTAACGGAAGGCTTGGTCTGACTTAATATGGTATTGAGGGATTTTATTCCTTTATGTGTAGTTTCATGTTATCACATTCTTGTTAATATTAAGTGATGCTTGCTTAAGTGATTAACCATGTTCTGATAATGTTTACGCATAGTCTGGTTATTATTTTATTCCATCTTTGCATGCTTGTTCATTTTATAAATTATGTGATCACAACAACATATAAAAAATAAATAAACCATGAAGTCAGATAGATTAAAATAAGACGGAATGATAATGATCTTATATTAGTTAGCTTATCTAGCGGTTTTGATAAGCTAACCCTAACCTAGGGAAAACTCCTTGAACCTGTTGGTTTGTGTTTTTCAGCTCACACTTGGCCACCATTGTATCTTCTTGTGTCGGTTTCGCCTTAGCTTCGGGATTTGAACCGTCTCCTCTGGCTTGGGAGATTCTCCATTACATGGGTTTAAATTAAAGAAACCATGGGCACACATGCCCTATATTTTATTGGAAGAAGTCTCGCAGGCCAAAAAATTTAAATTAAATAAATTTAAATGAAACCATACACATACAAATGGTATTTAGTCTAGATCATGATCATCCACAACATGCAACGACATTTAGGCATATTTAGAATTCAAATTCTTTTAGTCTCTCTTTCATTTAAGATAAGTCGCGCTCGAATTCAATTAATTATGATCTTATAATTAATCAATTATTTATCTTAAATTCCTTTCGGAATTTCCTTGAGATTATTCTCATCCATATTCCTTGTACAGGACTTTGTACATTGGAGGAAACCTGGTGAAATTCCATTTTTGGAAGGTACACGGTGTGTAGTTTATAATTACACGGTGTGTATTTTTCTTTTCACCCTTTATCCAAAGTACACGCCAAGGCTTTGGCGTGTTTTCTGTACTTTGGAAATCAAGGAGTACACGGAGTGTAGATGAATCATACACGGCATGTACTTCCTTGTTACGCGGTAACCGGCCTGGCAATCCCGTGTACACGGTACGCGACTTATCTTTGTAGACGGTTTCACCTGGGCCGGAACGGACTACATGGCGTGTTGATCCAACATACACACCGTGTATTCCGGTTTCCACACGCCATTCAATTCTGGTCAACACGGTGTGATTAAAACTTAGGCATAATCAATTCACACTGCGTGGTTTGGCAGACCAGTGCATGTTCGTTGAACCTAAGTAAACGACGTGTAGTTTTAATTACACGCCGTGTAATCCCGTGTTGTACAGACAAAAAGAGCGACTCCTCCGGATGAATTCCTCATTTTTATTTTAATCAAAATTAAAATTAAAAGGTCATTTCTGGGATATGAATCGAGAAACAAAGGGGAAAGAATAGATCTCATTTATTCAGATTAATAGAATGATATATTTCGAATTGAATCAAATATAAATGCAAAAATTATCAACGAAAATTAAATAACTATAATCAACATTGTAACCTCCCTCTGATACCATTTGAAGGTTCCGGGCGCAGCGGATGCACGTGGGTGGATGTGGCCACTTGGCTTTTTGTCATTAGCAATGATCAATCCGGGATCAATACGATGATAAACGCCAGTCTCCACGGATCGAATCACAGAAAGAGACAGAGAAGATGGCTTGTCTCGGAACCACAAACAAGGATCGTTACACGTTGATTAGAATTAATTTAATTAATTATAAAGAAATACCTTTTGGGTGTTCTTTCTTCATTGTTGTTCTTGATCACATTGTCGATGTGATCTGTCATTGCGTCGCAGAAGCCAAGTGTAGACTCCCTCTAGCAGTGATCCACACGTGTACCTCATATCTCTGGACGTCGCCAATGGATTCTTCGGGTGCTAGCGTGGAGAATACTTTTCTTGCATTGTCCACCTTAGATCGTCTTGATCCGATGGAAGAGGATATCTCTCGGTCTTGAGAGCGTTCTTGGAGGAAGAGATTATTTCGGCCTTGAAAGAATTCTCCAGAGATGTTGTGCACAATGATTCTCTTGTGTAGGAAAAGAGTTGGGGTTGTGAGGATATTTATAATCGAGTTTGAGGTTGTAGAGTTATGACAATAAATAAACATGTTACGCATTTCATTTATTTCATTAATTCTTATTGAAAACCCCGTGTTGAATAATTAATTCCTTGACCTGCGCTCACGCTGATTATAATAAATATCATTTAATAAAACAATATTATATCCTCAAAATCCCAACAGGAAAAACTACACGGCGTGTACTTATTTTTCATTGAAAACTACACAGCGTGTACATTAAATGTACACGACATGTATATCTTGTTTTCATTTATTCATTTCCTTTCCAAAATAAACTACATGATGTGTACATTTAATAATACACGGTGTGTACCTGTTTTATTTTATTTTATCCTCCATCATTTAAAACAACTTAGGCTCCCTTGAATAATTATTAAACCACGTATGAGAATAATCTTTATTAAAATTGAGAAACTTGGATACACTTAGTGTGTGACCCTCTAGGCCTCTTTCTCGTTGGCAGTAGGCGAGCATGCCTAATGTCCAAGATTACTGTCTAGCAACGGGTCGAGGCACCGAAGAGAAAGAAGTTGACGCCGCATTAACATATCATCTCATACGAATGCTTACTGTGTAATTTAATCCCTTTGTCTCGATATCTCATCAAGAAGGTTTCATGGAAGTGTCATAAACCTATATGTTTGATCTGCCATTCTTTGACTACCTGAAATAAACTCGTCGTTTACACCATGGCCATGGAATTTAATGCGACAGTTCAATTTCAATCAAAGGGCCGAGATATCAACTTCCATAAATGGAAGGGACAAATCCTTCCTTGACATATCCATTAAAAACATGTCACTCGTGACGCACCCAACGTACCCTACTTCCCACCAACTGTCTGCGTGACAGTTTTCATCAGTAAATCTAAGTGCGCGAGTCATGACATGAGTTAAGGATAATCTTCCAGTCTAAGGACCATTACAAACGCTCACAGATAGCAATATCTGATGACACCAAGACATGAGGAATTACTACTGGCGGTTCTGTTCTCATAATCTCCCATCTTGGAGATTACCAAGTGCAAACTCCATGAGAGAGAGTCAGGTCTTCTTACGAGTACTCGCACATGACGGTCTGTATACTATGTGTCCTATCATAGTATGTCATCCACCCGCAGAACATTATTTAAGAATATTGTTATAGCATTTCAAGGTTCTCATTATAGTGGGGATCTTCTATGACCTTATTAATGCAACAAATATTCCAGGACATTATTATATTATAGTCATGCAGAACAATGAACAATATATAATAAGTGAACACTCATGTAATCAAATTACAAAACAATTGGTTCTGAGGAAACCAACCCTTACATCCTTCATCCAAAATGAATCCATTCATCCATGCATGAATAAGTACTATCTTGTGATATATAATAGATGAATGGTGGTGATGGGTTTACCAATGTGGCTCCATCCCCTAGTTATTAGAGGAAATGGAAGTCCCATAGGTTGGGCGGGGAATTGACAGATCACCATGTCATGGACGACTACTCCACACTGTTAATCATAGATCTATTGGTGGAATCCATGGAAAATGGATGCTTTCCCCTACACCACTGGGAGTGTATTTTTATATTAAAATATTCATCATTAAACTATCCACCACTCAAATATTTACCACTAAATCCAATTTTTTCATGAAATGGATACATTTTTATTTATTGAAAAAAAAACACCTCTGTATTCCTTGTATTGATAACATCTTTATTGATCGAGGTGTGAAGCACACCAATTGTGAATTCCAAACTAATAGAGTTGGCATCAAGTGAGATTCTAAATTTGAATTGATTTCAGCCTTCTTTTCACAATACAAATTTATGTGTCATATATCCCTACATTTCACAAATCAATCAATACCCATGGTTCTAAAAATTGAAGGCATTCTTAGATCCTTTTCTTGAATCTTTGACGCATGTTTTTAATTATTTCCAATTGATTACATTACTGAAAATGTGAGCTATACCAACAGATATATACCCACAATTATTTTTAACTATTGGTATAGTATGTACATGGGAAGGGTATAAAAATGGGGTTTTAAAACAATTAGTTTAGAGGAAACTATACCAACAGTTTTTAAAACCATTTGTATAGCCTTCATCACATATCCTAGCCACACAGCATCCCCACCTCCCTTCTCAATCCCATCTACATTCTACCCTAAGAGCATCATTTGGTTTTCTTCCCCACTCACAACGATATCTCTCTAGTATGTGTTTTCATTCTTTTTTTCTTGAACACCAAATGGGAGTGTTCCAAATCCATCAAATCTTCTTCAAAAAATCATTTTCATTTTTTTCTAGGTAAAAAACACTAACCTGGATAATTTTTTTTTCAGGATTCTTCTAGATTCAATGTATGAGTGGTAGTTTTGATTATATTTATTATTGGTTGGCATAAAAAATTTGATTGCATGTAGTGTATTTTAATAAATTCAGTTACTTACTACTTCTGTATAAATCAAATATACACTACAAGAAAATAGGTATTTGCGACGAGCATGTTGCCCCACACAAATAGTCCTTGTCAAGGGACTATTTTCCACAAGGACAAATCTGGTTGAAAATTGTCTTTAATAAAAAACTATTTTTCAATGGGAAAACTGAATCATCACAAATGCTTTTAGTGTGAATTTACGCCAAAAAGTGAGAAAGGTATTCTCAACAAGAATATTCCCCTTTTTAAAATACCACTCATCGTAATTATTATTTGTGACAAGCCATAATTCTCGTCCCAAATAAACTATCTGTATAGGAGTATTTGTGATGGGACCCATCGTAAATACTTTTTTAACCACTGACATGGTCATTAATTGTGGGTACTAATTGTGACGGGGTAATAATTATTAATAATTAGTGGTAATTAGTAATAATTGATGGTAATTTATAATAGATAGTGATAATTGGCGATAATTAGTAATAATAATTAACAACTAGTAATAATTGGTAACAATTAATAATAATTATTGGTACTCCATGATAATTAGTTGTACTTACTAGTAATTATTAATAATTAGTAAAAATTAGTTAAAATTAGTAATAATAATCAATAATTAGTAATAATTAGCCATAATTAAAGATAATTAGTGGCCATTATTGTTAATTAGAAATAATTAGTTGAAATTAGTATTAATTACGAATAATTAGTGGTAATTAGTGATAATTAGTGGAACTTAGTAATAATTTGTGGTAATTAGCGGTTATTAGTTGTATTAGAAAAAATTAGTGGTAAATAGTAATAATTAGTGAAAGTTAGTTATAATCATTAATAATTACTAATAATTAGTATAATTAGTAATGATTAGTAATCATTAATAATAAGAAGTGGTAACTTGTAATAATTATTAATTGTTACTAATTATTCTAGATAGTAATAATTAGTGTTAATTAATGATTCTTGGTAATAATTAGTATTAATTACGGTTATTTAGTAATAACTTGCGGTATTTAGAAATTATTAGTGGTACCTAGTAATAAATAGTGGTAATTAGCAATAATTAGTGGTAATTAGAAATAATTAGTCATAATTAGAAATAAATATTACTAATTAGAAACAATTAGTGGTAATTTGTAATAATTAGTAATAATTATTAATAATTAGTTAAATTTATTAATAATTTGGGGTGCATAGTAATAATTAGTGGTACTTTGTAATAAGTAGAGGTAATTAGTAGTAATTTGTATTAATTAGTGGTACATAGTAATAATTAGTGGTACTAAATAATAATTAGAAATAATTTGTAATATTTCGAAATAATTAGTAATAATCAGCGGTACATAGTAATAATTAGTGGTACTTAGTGGTAATTAGTGGTAGTTTGTAATAATTAGTAATAATAAATAATAATTAGTAATAATTGGCGGTACTTAGTAACATTTTATAATAAATAATGAAAATTATTAATAATTAGTAATAATTAGTAGTGATTTCAAATAATTAGTAATAATTTATAATAATTTGTGGCAATTAGTAATAATTAGTAATAAATAGTAATATTTAGCCATAATTATAAATAATTATTAATTATTAGGAGTAATTTTTAATAATTAGTGATATTTAGGAATAAATAGTAATAATTAACATTATTTAGTAATAATAAAAAACAATTAGTTGTAATTCTGTATAATTAGAGGTAATTATGAATAATTATCAGTAATTAGTAACAATTAGAGGTAATTAGTAATAATTAGTGGTAAATATTTATAATTAGTGGGAATTAGTTATAATTAGTCGAAATTAGTAACAATTAGTGGTAATTAGCAATATTTAGTAATAATTAGTGGTAATTGGCGTTAATTCAAAATAATTATCGGTGATTAGGAATAATTAGTAGTAATTAATAACAATTAGTGGTAATTATAGAAAATTACTACTAATTAGCATTAATTAGTACTAATTAGAAATAATCAACGGTGATTAGTAATAATTAGTGGTAATTAGTTATTATTTGTAATAATAAGCGACAATTAGTAATAATTAGATGTATTTAGTAATAATTATTAATAATTAGTAATAACTAGTAATGCTTAGTAATAATTAGTAATAGTTAGTAATAATTGGTAAAAAATAGCAGTAATTAGTAATAATAAGTATTAATTAGTGGTACTCAGTAATAATTAGTGGTAATTTGTGATCCGTACTAATAATTAGTAATAATTATTAATAATTACAAACCATTAGTGATAATTTGTTATGATTAGCAATAATTAGTGGTAATTAGCGGTAATTAGCAGTAACTAGTAGTAGATAGTAACAATTAGTGGTACATAGTAAAAATTAGAGGTACTTAGTAATAATTAGTGATACCTAATAAATTTTAGCTCAAGTTACTAAAAATTAGAAATAAATAGATAAAATTTATAATAATTACAAGTAAATTATAATTTTTTAATTTTATCCCCTTTTTGGTATTTATTCTTCTTTTATCAAATTAATCATAATCATTTTTTTATTAATATTTTATAGAGAAATATGGAACAATCCAAAAATAATATTTATTTCATGATTGTGATTGAATTAATAATCACAGGTATCCAAACAGTTATGGCATAAATCCTATATATATTGAGGGTGTTGAATCTTTTATATTATTTCCATCATCAAATCTAGAATCTTTTCAGAAGGTACAATTAAGTTTTTGGTTAAGAAATGTGATCTGAGGAGGTTTGACACATTTGACAATGTTAGGGGTCAACTCTTACATTTTGGTTTTTGAAAAGATTATTTTTTTTGGTCTCCACATGGTGGACATTGTTCCAGAGAAGATATTAATAATTTGGTTCTAAATCCACCATGGTTTGAAACATTAGTATATGATGTTATAGGTCTGTCTATTCAACAAAATAAAATTTAGGATAATATTTATTTCACTCAGGAGTCAGAAGCATCTCTATTTTAGGAGTTTCAAAAGTTTTTTGAGGATTTCTTATATCCTGTATTTAAGATAATAAAATTTTAAGCGGTTGAAAAATCTATGTTTATTAAATCATAAATTTGAATGTTAAATAGTTGTTCTTATGAGATATTCTCTTTGGTAAAATAACTATTACCTAAAGGAAATTTGTTGCATATAAATTTTAATAAGAGAAATAGGATGGTTCATAATTTGGGTCTTGGTTAGCAGAAGATTCATGAATAGTAAATTTTTTGCATATTATATTAATTTGTTTTGCTACATGTATAAAATTGAGGTATAAGAAAGCATAATTAGGGAAGTCTATATTGATTTTTGTTAGACAATTGTGGTATTTCCCACTTACACAGAGATTGCAGCATTTATTTATGTCTTAGAATACAACGTCATTGATGTCATGGAATAAAACCAATATTTCAATCGATAAAAGATTAAATCATCATTGTGACATTGGTTTATGGAATCATTTTGACCAGGTACATCCGTCTTCAACTTAAAAATCATGTAATGTGTGATTGGGTCTTTCTACTGATGGTTTCTGTCCATTTGGTTTTTTACGATAGTCAATATTCATGTTTGTCCATCTTTATACATCTATAGAACTTACCTCCTTGGATATTGATTAATGAGACGTATATATTTTTGACCATATTCATTATTGGACATCCAAAAAAGAATATTGATGTTTATTTGAAGGCATTGATTAATTAATAAAATATATTATGGAGTAATGGTGTTAGCACATTTGGTGTTGTTGCAAAACAAACTTTTCGAATGAAAGATGTTTTAATGTGAAAAAATTGTGAATTCCCAACATATGGGTTCTTCTCTAGCTAGAGTACATATGGAAAAAAATCATGTTTTTACTGAATGAGTGATTATAAAGCATTTAGACTCACTAAAGTTAGAAAACAATGATTTCTCGATTGTCATCGCATATTATTTCCTATTGATCACCCCTTCCGAAGGAACAAATAAAATTCCCAAAAAGGTACAATTGAAAGAGATGGACCTCTTGAAATGATCTCAGGTATTGATTTAAAATCTATTATATCTTCATTACCTCCCATTACCTTTGGAGTGAATATATACCAACACAAATATATGGCTTACAGAAATATTAAAATTGTATTAAATGATGTATTTATTGGGATCTCTTATGTTGGTATGATTTGTTTGTCCATCACATGTTGGATGTCATTCATATTTATAATAACTATTTTGATAATATATTTTATGTATTTCTCGACACACTTGGTATGACCAAAGATAATTTAATGGTACAATTAGATCTTTCTAAATTTATAAGTGACTAGAACATTAGTTTTTTGAAAATGACAGATGACAAATTTTAATGAATCCAAAAACAGTTTATACACATTCCAAATATAACCATTTATTATTTTGTTAGCTGAATTTAGATTTGAGAGTATTGGAATGTTATGTTTCCAATTGTATAGATGTGTCATAAACAATCATTTTACCTGATTAAAATGTCATGATTTTTAATATTATATTAGAAATACTTTTATCTATTAAATTTGGAGTTTTGTGGAATTCATCGATTTGGAATGTGCTAACAAGAGTATCATATTTTTTCTGAGAAAAATTTAAGGAGTAAATAGAATATAATGCAATTATTATATAGGATGATGATATTGTTTTAATTTTATGTAAACTGTATTTTTTCCCCATGATTCATTGATTCAATATGAAATTTTGATATTACATTTTCCATAAAATGAAAAATGTGGAAGGCTAATATAGTACTAATGGATGTATCCATATGATAGATTTATGTAGAAACTGAAGAAAAAGGGACATAATAAAGCATCATTTAAAGGGTCAATTGCATAAGCTTATTCATAGGTTGAAATTTATTTTTTTATGCTCCCATTATTTCCATCCTAAACATCCATAAAAACATAATTGAATGGGCTGTAATGAGTAAAATGATGAAGATTAATTAAACATTCCATTAAATGTTTTTAATCATCCAAAACATAGCTTTGGTGGAGCCCATGAACGATTACTTTTAGATGATGAACACAACATGGGTCATATATAAATTCTTATCAACCGTGAAGAAATGTAATGATTTAAAAAATGAGTGCTACTACTACATATTATTTATTTATTTTTGAAAATAAATTAATATTATTTTATTTACAGATTATATAATGATCATATCAAGAAATAGTTTCCACAAATTATAGTAGATTCTCTTGAAGAACATCGACAACAAAATTTTTCCTACTAGTTTCACAGAATGGTAAAGCAAATTGTTTATGGTTTAACATATGAAATTAATTTTTCATTGTTCTATTGTTTTTTATTTCAATTTTATAGGTCCCAAAAATGCTGATAAAATTGATAATTTATTATAAGTGTTGTGTAACCCACCATCCAAAATGGTTAAGTCTTATAATTCATATGTGGTTAATGGTTTTCAATTTCATACACATGCATATGAAAGATTTAAAAAAATAATGAATATATGGTGAATGGTTTTCAATTTCATACGTAGTGTACTTCATTACTACATGTTGTGTATTCCCTTATAGATGTTGTTGGTCTCTAAAATATACTCCACATGCCATGGGGGATGGAACTACATGATATGTACCATGCCAATCGATTGGTTGGCATTGAATGTCAAGGGGTGGCGCGGTAGATCTCATACTGATGGAGAGAACAATAAAATTAGATTTGACTTAAGTATATGGAGAGTACTTTATGGTACATTCCATATAGTCTAAAAATATATAAAAAAAGATGTATACCTTCATGTTTGAGGTCATACATCCAAGGGGGAGGTGTTTCCGCTCTACCATTTGGTCTTCCCCAAGTCCAATTTGAGTTTTATTTGTTTCTTTCTATTCTATTTAGTGAAATTCCAGTTCTTTATCTTTCTCCTACAGTATCCATGGTGGGGGTTGAGTTTCATCGCAACACGTACACTCTGAAAATGGTTATAAGTAGATATTCTCCTTATGTTGGGGTTGTAATAAGATTACGGATTTGTTTTAATTTTAATTATATAGTGTCAATTTTATATTGAATACTTTTTATAATTTATTTAAATATATAATTCAATATTGACTTATGTTGCTGTATTGGACCAAGAACAACACCAACAGTGAAAACTAAACGAGTTACAATGGTAGAAATCCATGGAAATTTGGTGATCCCATTTCTTCTATATTTACGGGTAATGTATTAATGTGTTTTTGGACATTCAATTACAAGACAAGGGGATTGAAGAATAAATTAATAATTACTAGTTTTTAGTCCAAGAAATAGTATTTGAATTGAATCCATATGGTAAACGTTTTTCATAAATAATTTTAATGCCAATGAATGATGATTGCAATAAACCATAATTTAATATCAACCTCAACATTATTTTTTCTTATTTTTCTATCATTTATTCTTTTATTTTAATTTAACATCCACAAATAATTTTACTAGTTCATTTATATTCCCTTCATCATTTTTTTGTCTGGATAATCTACTAATACTTGCAGATTTTCACCCTTCATTGTTTTTTCATTCCCCCATTGGGATCAACCTCAACTCCCACAAGCTTCCTAGTTAGTCAATTTAAAATATAAAAAATGAATTATTTTAATTTTCTGCACCTCGTGATGGGAGTGATTAAAATTATGGTGTCATTTCTGGGAATAGCGGAAAGCAACAGTGCAAGTTTGAGTTTAGGTTGTTTTACCCTGAGTTTTTCTTTTACATATTGTTGATCCATTTTCTTAAGAACCATAAACACACATCCCATGGATTATTATTTGACTGGGAAATGGTGCAATCAAATTGAAGAGGATTTTTATTTTCATGATCCAGCATTGGTGTACTTATAACTAGAAGAGTATTATCCATACATGGATGATGGGTTCCATTACAAGGAAAACCCATGTACATTATTCATCTCACCCATCTCTTATTCTCCTCCAGAACCATCTTAGGTATTAATAAATGTTTTTTATTGATGATGGAGGCCTTTACCACACTCCAATTGGACGATACCGAAAGGTTGGTCTGGATAGAAAATACGATAGAGAAGCTCTCTATGATAATTTCCAATTTAGATACTTTGGTTGAGCTTGAGATTGTGTGTTCTAACCATATTTTAACTAAGGAGACATGATATAATGTAGGCCCCACCACTTATTCACTAGAAATGGCTGAACATAATTTTGAAAACATGAACTTAAAATATATGAAAACATCACATCATTTTAACGCTAAATTTGATGAATCATTTATTTATGACACACTAATTGATCATATAACTGATCCAGAGGACACCTGTGATTAATTTCATGTGTTCAGAATTGTAAACCAAAAACCTTAGGAGGTGGAGGATGTAAATGATTGAAAATATATACACCGCCACTTTCAACATATTTTGTTCATGGAGTAGGGATACTAAAAACTGTCACCCAAACCACATGACAGTTAGGAAACATGGATACAATATGGGGGCATCGGGCACATGTGGTGCTCCACGCTGTGAAAGCCAGACCCACCTTCAGGTTATGGGTATGTTCGTAAACTCAGGTTGATCCAAAGACCCAAAACAAATTCACTTTCTAAAAGTCAACCTAGTTACTCTTCTTTCTCTTTTTCTTATGTTTTTAATAAACACATAGTGTGTACTTATTCTTTACATACTGTATACCACTTATTTCTTCTGGCCACTATTTGAATAAGGGAAAATAAGGTTTCATGTTGTGTGTACCCTTATACACAGCATGTACTTTTCATATTAGTGTATATTATTGTATAACATCCTATATAATTACATATTTTATATGTTAATAATCAGGAATTAAACTTATGTCAATCCCAAGGTCACTGGAGTGTATCTGAGCTATCATCAGTTCGAATCACTCCAAACCTACCTTTGGTACATGATTTATTCTCTTTAATCTCATGTTTTAATTAAACATCATGTGAGATGTTTTAAAAATTAAATATAACCTTTTCAAAACCAAAGAAAACCTTTGTTGAGGTTGAATTTGATAGTAGGGTTGTAGATATGGATCCCAAATACTCAGGTTCTAATACAACATGTCGGTTCAGTTCCATCCTTTTTCAATTAAATAAAACCACATGACATGTGTTTTGGTCGATGTCATTTGAGACATGTTTTCATAAAATTAATAACATTTTTAAAGATAATAAATCACTTCATGTTGATATGGGATAATTGGAAGAGTCATAGCCTAGGGTTCGAAAGACCCAGGTTCGACTTTGGGTAATCTCCCTGCATCATCCTAATAATTCAACAATTAAAACCAAACATCATGAATTAATCCATTCACTTTCTAATGTTATAACAATGATTTTAAATTTATAAAGTTAATAAAACCTTGAATCAATATAAACCTTTCTCCAGTGGTTGAGGAATTGTGTTTGGATCAGTTGGTTTTCAGTTCAAATGGTATCTCGAGAACCAGACTGATGGTTGTAGTTCCCTTTTTTCAAATTTTAGAAAACACAGAGTGTATTTCTATGCTTCATTACATGTATGGGTTTATTTTTCATTTTAAAATATTTATATCTTTGTTTATTTTAAATTATTTAATATTTATTATTATTTAGTTTATTATATTAAATATATATATAAAGGATGTAAATGACTTTTATGGGGATGTACACGCCATATGTCACATTTATATAAGCTCGGATCCCTAACCAGGATGAGTTTGTGTCACACCCCCTCGACCATTTTCTTCTCTCGGGGCATCCCCCATACATCTCTCCACCCCCTCCAATTTGTCATTTAAGATCGTCTCACGCCACCAAATCTCCGTCATTTAAATCCTTGGTCTAGGTATGTGCATTGAAACCCTCTATTTTATACATTAGGAAACATTTTTGTTAATTTTGGGATCAGGGTGGGAGGTCCACCAGACCTAGAAGTACATATACTCGAATTAATAGAAAGTGTTGTGTACAAAAAGTAGACTTCCACAAACTCTCTCTTACCATTTTTAAAACACATGGCATGTATGTTCGGTACCTACCGTGTACAATACCTCTTCCCGAGTTCAAAGAAGAATATGTGTTTGGCTGCATACTCAACCACTATTACTTGTACATATACATGATGTGAATTTTCAATACATGTTGTGTATGGTCTCCCATATATGATAAAGTCCATGTATGGGCACATACACAGGTATATCCTCATTTACTAATACATGGTGTGTACGAATTATACACATTGTTAATTATTTTGACCCTCACACATGCCCACTTAGTTTTTTTATCCATAATGTAGGGATTGGAAACACAATCAAAATATACCACGTCTACTCTGTATCTACACACCATGTACTTTGATTTTTATGGGTTCTTACTTTTATATTTCATTTTCATTTTCGTTTCTTTTTTCCTATATTTTTATTTCCATTTTAGCATTGGAAGATAGGGAAAAAGAAAGTGGGAAGTAGTCTGCACCCTCCACTATTGGAGGGAATCCTGTACATCAGATTTGGATAAGGTCCCCAGCTACCCATTTAGTGATAGATCTCCTGGTATCGTAGTCACCGGATTCGGTGATGCTACCTCTGATCCCACTGATACAACCATATTTGACATCAGCTTTTGATCCAATGGGAGTAACCTCACCACCTTCCATAGATACTAAGGGCCCTGGTGAAATAGCTCCTTATACTAGTGAGACATCTTGAGGAACCTTCATGACATATTCCCCACCTGCCACCACATTAGAGCCATCCTCCTTTTAAGCTGGCACACCTCTTCCCACAACCACTACACCAAGCCTTCTTCATCAAAAGTTGTTTCCCCACCATAGCTAGCTTCAGTAGTAGTTAAGCCATAGTTGTACCCGTACCTAATCTTCTATGGGCGCCATCCTGTCACAAGCATGTTGTATTGAGTTTGAAGGAATATGATCCAACAGAGGGGCCAATTTATATATATTTCTATTCCTCAGGGATTGGGTTTACAGGAGGAGATAGAGTAGATCCTTGGGTATAAGCATCTAATGTACATACTTCATGTCAGAACTCTCACTTTAAAATACATATTTTTATATCTTTCTATGAATTTTGAGTTTGAAGAGGCCACATACTGAGTTATTCCCAGCGATACGGTGACTCCATTAAAGTTTAGGCTGGGCAGACATCAGGTTTCACTACTATAGTAGAGTTAGGCCGAGGATGTTGTTTTTATCCCTATCCAGCCACCCCAACCCCTATTTCCTCCCTTACCCACATTGAGGGATCATCCCTAGTTGGTATGTGGCTAGATTTTGTTAGGCCTAACCACATCTAGACCCCCACTTCCTAGAAGAGAACCCTCATCATTTCTCCCACCATCTGCTTCATTCAAAGGTGTTTCAGCGCCATCCTTTTTCCACACCATGGGGACATGGGTTTCGTGTAGGAACATCGTATGACAATCCTTAATTTTTTTTATTGAATTACCATGAACACCCATATTTTCCCTCCACCTACATTCATTCTATGATCCATATCCATCAGGGGAACCGGAATGGTGGTTTCTATACCACCTAGTTGGAACTACACTTGAGGAGTATTTGAGCCATATCTCACTCATGGTCTTTTAGTATCTTTCCAGCATATGGACTTCATCATGCTTATACACATGATGATGGTGGAGCATCCAGGAGATAGATTTGGGATCACGCAGGATGCCCCAAATCCAGAAAGGGCGAGAGATGAATCACCTTCCCTCAGTGGCATTGGTGATTCAGTACAACCCCATCCACTAGTAGATATTCCTTCTCCAATTATTCCCACTTCATCATCCCTTCCATATTCTTCCACCATCCACTCTTCTTCTTGACCATCCGCACCCCCAACTACACCAACCCCCTCAGTTAATCTCCCTATCTTCCTCTATGTAGCCATCTTTGATAGTCCCCTAGACACCTTGGATCACCTACATGCCACTATGGAGAGCCTCTAGGATGTTATGGACCAGCGAATCGACATGATCAAGTAGATATTAGGACTTTTTCTCCAGCACCAAGGCATTTAGTTCACCAAATCACCTTATCCTCTCTATGATCCTCAACATTCCACAACATCACCTTTGTCCATAACATTGGCCATGAACATGGTTCTTCTATCCCCATGCCTCCACCTTCTACTATAGTTTCTCTTATGCCTGATACCCCTATTTCTAATAGTGCCTCCTCTAAGGTGACATAGTGACTATTTTTCTCACTTGTTTCATCATATATATCTATTTTTTAGTTTATTTGTGATATGATGTATTGTATGCCTATAGAATGATTTTTCCATTTTATCGACAGTCACATGTACTCTGGAGCATTATAGGATTCTCTATTCGAATTCGTTCTATATTTTTTAGCTTGATATTAGGGGATTATTATTTTGGAATTTAATCTTCCATTACTTTGGTATCTTATTTCATTACTTCCACTTGACCTGACCTGGTTATGTTATTACACATTCTCTTCCCTTCCTTAGTACTGCACATGGGGACCATGTGAACTCTTTAGTGTAGGGGAGAGTCTCTTGACTACACTAGTATTTTCCTGGAAACTGATTTAGGAGACATCATTAATATATTAAATATTTTCAAATGTGGATCTTTTTTGATTAATTAAAATTATAAATAATACACAAATAAATGGGAAATTTTAATGTTACATGCTTCTTTTTGTTTTAAAATATATTTAAACTTATTGTTGATAAAGTTTATTTTTTCATTAGATTTATTTGCCATTTATATTTATTAATCAGATCATTTCTATTCAATTCATGACCTCATTGACCCTTTATTATCTTCATTCCCAAGAGGTATTCTACACCCTTTTTCATATTCTATCATATACCCTATTTATTGATTGATTCTTGTGATATGAATGAATACTAGAACTTGTAAATTTTTCTTATCAAAACATGATGATTTTGAATCACATTTAAATGATTGAGGCATTTGATTGATATTTTTAGCACCTTTGAATTTGAGACCTATGCTACATCTAACCTTTGTAAAACCCTTAGAAACCATGAACTACTTTGATACTTTGACACATTACAATCCTATTTATCCTTCCAGTCATAATTATTTAATATTATTTCATGATTATTTATTTGATCATTAAAATGAGAATTTGGTTATTCGTGGTATATTTTGGTGAGCTGCCATGAAATTAAGTATGGGGGAGGGTGCCGCTTTATCCATTTGGGTAGAAAAGGTTCGAAAACAACAATTTATTATATTAAGATTGGTCCCCCTTAAAAAATTTTAAAAATTAAATAGAGGGCCAGTATTCATTCATTATACCTATTGATGGTTTATGAACCCATGTTGGAAAGGGAATGTCAAGGTAATGGTAACCTTTGAGTGTTCTTGTTGGGGAAGCATTTTAATTAAGATTTGTTATTAAGTATCATGATTTATTAATTAATAATTAATCAACCTTTTTGAAGTCTTTTAGATAATGTTTCACATTATTACATGCCTACTCTTAGCCAAATAATAATTTGAACCTCATTGAAAGGGCTCATGATTTTTTAATTTAATTTATATGTGGAGAATTAGAATACTTGAAAACCTATCGATAGAGTGCATATACCTGATATTGAGAATAAATATTATTAAATGATCTTGAGTGGTGAGTATTTTATTTTATGGTGAGGTAAATCATCAAGTGACATGTGTATTTATGTAATGTTCAAAAATGTGAATAAAAGAGGATTAAAGTATTTAATTGATGTATAAATGAGGTAATATTATAATATCTTTGAAGTTGAAATATGTTTTGGACTTTTAAAATCATCTTCTATACATATTTTATTTAAAACTATAATTAATTTATTGATTCCCTTTTTAGAGTATAAACTGTTTTAATTAGATGTTGATATTTTTATCGAGGGAAAGAAAATGACAATGTGTGGGGGAGTTTGATATTCCAGATCTTTGTATACCTTTTCATACATATTATTGAGTATAAAAACATATTTTTGTAGATACATATTTTTTGTATGGATAAAATTCTTTATTTTAGTATTATTTGTGATTTTTTGGATATCCAGTCAAAGGTAAGAATTGGGAGTTACCATTATAAAAATATTTATATACCCAATGTGTACTTTATAAACACATGCCATGTATGTTCACCCAGGCAGAGATTTTCCATCCGAGTTCAGGCCCATGTACCCAACTAGAGAGAACACACTATACACTTCATTAAAACATGTCATGTATTCCCTTCCGGAAGTGGTTGGTGGCTGAAATAGACTCCACATGCCATATGGGGTGGCGCTTCATGTCATGTCCCGCACCAACTAACCGTTCAATATTTAATGTTAAGGGTAAACACTGTAGGTACCCTACTAGTGAAGAAAGCAATCAAAACCCAGTTGACCTAATTAAATGATGCATACTTTCAGGAATATACTTTGTAGTATAAAAGTTTATAAAAAGATAGGCATACCTCCATTTTCGAGGATAGACATCTAAGGGATAGGATCTTTCACTCTTCCCTTCGATCTCCCCTAATTTTCATTTTGTTTAATACTTTCAATTCTATTTAGTTTAATTCCTCTTATTCCTCTTTCTCCTCTAATATCCCTAGTAGGGATTGAGTTTCTACTAAGCCCGTACATCGTGACCATATTCATATAAGGATAGTCCCCATGTTTTCGGTTTGTAATATGATTATGGGATTTTTATAATTTGAATTCTAGTGTGTCGATTTTTTTTGAATTCCGATTTGTAATTCATTTAATGATATAATTATATATTTATTTTTCGTGTTGTATCAAACCAAGAACAACACCAATAGTGAAAACTAAAGGAGTAAAAATGGGAGAAATCCATGGCCATTGGGTGAGCCCATTGCTACTTGTTTTAGGGGTAATGTATAAATTCATTTTTGAACATCCAATTACCAAACCAAGGGATTGAATTTTAAATGCATAATTACTAGTTTTCGGACCAAAACATGATAATATAATTTAATCCCCATGGTAAACTATTTCCATAAATAATTTTAATTCAAATTAATGATGATTACAATAAACCCAAATTTAATTAAAGCCTTGAAACACTATCTTTTGATTGTTCTGTCATTTCTTCTTTTAATTTAATTTAATTTTTTCTAATCATTTTAGTAGATCATTTATGTTCCTTTAATCATTTTTTATCTGAAAAATCAACTAATATTCAATGATTTTCACACTTCATTTCTTTTTCTTTATCCATGTGGGATCAACACTGACTACCTCTAGCTATGTAGTTAGTTAGTTTAGAAGGGAACAAATAAATTCTTTCAATTTTCCACACCTCATGGCAGGAGCAGTCACTTGATTTAAAAGACATTAAATTTATTACACTACTAAAAATGGGAGTTATACTAAGAGAAATATAAAATAAATTTTTCTTAACCATTGGTATAAACTGTATATGGAAAGGTTATATCAATGGTTTTTATAATACCATTGGTATAGTGTAAAAAAACCAACGGTTTTCAAAAACTATCAGTATAGCCTTCATCACATATCCTAATAGTGCAGCCTCCCATCCTCCCATCTCACCCCCATCAAGATTCAACCCAAAGAGTAGCCTTCTATTTTGCTCCCTGACATAAAAATAACTCCCCAGTCTATGTTTTGATTCTATTGTTCTTGAACATCCAATTAGCGACTTCCAAATCCATCATCTCTTCTACCAATAAATATTGTAATTTTTTATTGTTATGAAACCATAAAATTGATTAATTTTTTAGGATTTTTTCTAATTCATTGAATGAGGGTTAGTTTTGGTGATATTTTTTATTGTATTCCATAATGAATTTTATTGTAGGTGATTTACTTTTTAAAAATTAGTTACATAATACTTCTATTTGAATTGGATATAAACATATTATTTTGTGTGACATAAGTAGTAAAGATGTAATTATTTATTGTAGTATTTTTTTTGTTTTGTGAATATATTTGAGGTTATGAAATTATTCATTTAAATATTTTACTTTAATAATTTAAATTATTCATTTCAGGTTCTAAACATTCTTGTATTTAAAATTTAATATATGGTTTGAATATATTGATTACCCTTCTTTACTAAAAAATGAATATGGATAGTCCCTTTTTTCTGCATGAACATATTTCTTAAACTATGCTAATTTTAATGAAAAAAATATTTATATGAAGAATAATTTCATTTCTTTTAATATGTCTAAAGATAGGTTTTTGTTGTGTGTTATTCCATTTGAGGGGGTTTCGGAGTAATCATTTTTTAATACATATTCAATACTAAAAATTTACTTTAATAGTAGTATAATTTTTTATTAACCAACCTCAACTAATTCCATGTTTAGTTTACATCTTCTGATATTTAGGTAGCTATATATATATATTAAATTGTTATATATATTGTATTTTTTATCTTTTATATTATAATTCTCATATAGACTGGTCTGTTGGATATGGTTTTATTTAAAGTGAGAAATTCTAATTTACATAAATATATTTTGGTTTTAACTTCATTATTTTAACATTATTTTTATGACCAGACATAAAATATTTTGTTACCAGAATGGATTGATGTTGGATGTATGAAATTGATCGGATCTTGAGAAATTTTTAGAACAATTTTGATAGTTTTTTTATTTTTCATTTAAAAAGTATTTATATAGAAGTATTATACACATACCTTATTATGATTTTGTTGAAATACCTTGGTTAAGTAGAGAATGAGTTAACTACCATATGAATAGAATTTTTTTCAGACAAACTATGTTGTATGGTATCACAATGGGGAGAAATGAATGTATCAAAATTCCCATGATCTGAATGAGAGGACTAGATTAAAGAATTTATTATATGACTAATTTCAGTTTATTCATCCCCATAAGAAATAAAACATTAAACCACAAGAATAAAATGATTCATATACCCAAAATTCATGTTATCAAAATGATGAAATTGCCAGGGTGAAAAAATAAGGGTTATTTACATGACTCCATTATATCGAGAATATCATAAAAATTTAAAACTAGATACCTTTGTTGAGGACATACTTCTAGATGATGCAGATATTCTCTCGAACCATTATATGGTAGAGAAGTTAATTGATCAACTTGGATTTTCTAAAATAAATATATCAAACATTAATGCTTGTAGCTTATTTTAGGTTGAAATAATTATCATAAATGATTGTATAAAATGTTTCACATCTTGGTGTAATCCAAATGATGATGGAACAACATCTCTATTTCCACATAATGTATTTTGGAACCTTACATTTATTTAAAGATAGAAGAATCATTCCATGTCTAAAAAAATATCAAGGAATATGCGATGTAATGATACTGAGATAAATATGGATTATGATGAGGTTTTTCATCCCGTATATGGATTAGCATTGAAAACATTTGGTTCTTGGTATCAAAATTTTATAGCTGAGGTGCATAATGTATGGTTAGTTCTATCATGTGATCATTTTAATATTTTTGTTTTTATTACTACTTTGTACAACACATAGATCGTTTTCATACACATTTACAACATTCATCCATGAATGTGTAAGAAAAAGCCTTTCTATTTCTTGAGTGTACTTATATCTAAACCTAATAATCATGGTCATGAGATCCCATATTTTTCTAGGTACGTTTCCCTCTAATTTTTTTATTCAAGACTCAGTGGTCAAATATTTTCAGAGATGAATAGTCTTTGTTGGAAGGATTAAATAGTGGGCGGGGATGTATTCTTGTTTGAATTAATGTACTTTGGATATAAATGGGTAGTAAAGTGTTTCAGGGGTTCTTGGTAAGTTTAGAGATGTTAAGGAATGTTCGGGTTGTTTAAAATGAAGTTCAGAGAAAAAATCAATTGATAAAAATTTTCATTTCATCTAAGGGTATTACAAGTCATCTAATTGATTGATGGATTTAATAAAATAAATTTGATGATATGGGGTTTTCATTGAATACCATTAAAAACATTTACACAACATGTTACTACATTCCACACCATGTAAATTCATGACCTGCTATTTTAAACATTCTATGTGGATGATATTAATTCTAATCCACTACAGAATCTATCATCATGACATAAAAGATTTCTCTAGGAGATTTTTGGGTTCCAATCACCATTCTAGACATCGTGTTTATGTGAGTGAACCCTAATAAGTGGTTTTGGTCCTATTTCTTCATTCTCTTCCTTCTTATCTAACTATTGTGGTGAAATCATTTACCATTTTGCATTGTTGGTTTTATCCTGCCCAGTTTTGATATAGTATCATCTTTTCAATTGTCTTTACCTTATTCCTTGTCATAATTGGCCATTGTAAGAATTGTTGGATCATCGGTCAAAGGATGGTGGTATAAATATTAACCCCTATGGGTCGATAATTTGTAAATTTTATGAAATATTGTGATTTCACTATCATTGTGTGTGTCCAAATTAATTAAATAGTGAATGGGATAATTCCTTGAAGTCATTTATTTTTCAACTGGCTTCTGACTTGACTTATTGCTACCCATGTGGTGAGTGAACCATAAATATAAATGAATTGGAAAATGGGATAAAGTATATTTATCATGACATGTGACCTAGGGTAATTTATTGCTATATAATCCCTAAATTATGGCTAATTGATTATTTATATAATTTTTAATCAACCGTGAATTGAATTTCATGTGGTGTATGAAAGAAGAATTATAATTCCCATAATTAACCATTGATAATTGAGATGTGATATTGTTATATACATTCTATATTAAAGGAATTGTGTTCCATTTTTTAATGCCTATATACCGGGCATAACCTTATCACTTGCCCACTTATATGTTGTAATGTTGATATTGGCAAAGCTCAACCTAGTCCATGTTGTAATTTTGAGAGAGAGCGGGCTATATCCAGTCCCATGTTTTAATGCTTGTAGGGATTTGACCTATAAATGTTGTAATGATTGTAGGGATTTGACCAGAAATGTTGTAATGCTTATAGGGATTTCATTCTGATTGATTGTGGTGACTATACCCTGGTTATATGGTTGTGGTACTCATGGATATAAGACATGCTCAGAGATATTTTGGCATGGTGCCGAAGAAGGCTATTTTAACTTGGTTATATGATTGTGGTTCACATGGTCATAAGATGTGCTCAGATTTATTTTGGCATAACGTTGTAGAAGGTTGTGGTTGTATTTTAATAATTTTTTAATTAAATAATAAACACATTTATTGATTTATTTCATACACTTCTTATCAGACTAGTTCTATTTAGACATGGTCGTGTCAACCTACTATGTTATAATCTCACCCTATTTGAGATTCAATTTTTCACTTGAGTAGATTATGTTGATACAGGTTTAGACAAGAAGAAATTACCTTGTTATTGATTGCTTGTTTTCTATTGTCTTTGAGTTTGGAGATGGGACCTATGTGGGATTTGGGACCTAGGACATTGAGTCTTTTATAAGAGTCTACTTGCATTTTCTTTTATTGTTCTAGAATTACATATAGTTATATTATAGCACATCATTACCTTATTTCATTATTATTTATTAGATTATTCATTTTCATTTTATTGTTGTCTTATGATATTTATACACTTTGATTATTCCCATTCTATTATGATTTGTTTCTACCACTATCTCACTTCATACTAGGGGGTATAGTCTCCCCACAATACATTACACACCCCCACTTCTAGTCAGAAGCCTCTAGTATATGGGGAGGTGTGCTTGAGGTCACATAACCAATCCTTTTCAATCACTTGAGAGTGTTCCAGATTGGGGGATGTTAAACTGGAAATGATATATATATATACAGTCAATATTTAATAAAAGAGTTAAAATATCTTTTTAATTTTTATGTGTGCACATATTATTCTTGTTTTAAAGACATATATCATATGTGTGTTATGATTATGTGGATAAAAATTGATTTTCATGGTTATGCAATGATGTCTGGAAAGAGCATGAAGGGAAAAGAATTTATGCCTGGTTTGTATGAAGAATATATGATCTAAAAGACATAAATATCATCATACCTTAAATTTTATGGAGCATCAGTGATTCTTTCCAATGGATCATCTATGTAGGTATAATCATTGAAGGTTTGACAATAACATGCAGACCTGAAATCCACTTAATCATATGTGTTTCACCCTCAGTTTTAGGTACATGACCCTTTATTCGTGTTTTTTGATTCTATATAATGCTTGGGTTTTGTTTCAAGAAGTTGTTAGGGGTTTTGACATGTTTTGAAGGATTTTATCGAGGTTCAGAGTTTACAAACTATTAGTAGAAACTATCCAGCATCTCCATGAAATCGTGAAAGGGAATATTGTGGGAAATGGGAAGGCGCTCGATTGGTATTTGGTTTGGCCAAACCATATGTGAACCTAGGAGAAAACGTGCATCTTAAAACAAAGGGAATAGAATTATTGGTTCATGATTTGTCTGACCATGTGAGCCAATTGTGTGTGGTGTAGTCTTAAGACAGTAAAACAACTTGGTTGTCACCTGATTTTCAATACTGTATAGCCTAACCATGAGACATATAGTTGAGCCTCATTTTAAATTGTGGACATAATATGAATTAATCCCTTTTCACCAATTTTTCATATAATCTCTCCATAACGCCAATTAATTTTTCTTACAAGGTGTGAGATATGATCCCCATCAATCTGGGAGTTATCCTATGGTGAATCAAAGTGCATTGGAGGCCTAGATTCATCGATAAGTACCCATTATTCCTCTTTTATATTATATCCACAGTTCTTCTCTCTCTTTCTCTCTCACAAAACTATAGATCTAGTCTGTTATGGATAGTTCTTTTTATTATAAAGGGACTTATTATCAAAACGTAATGGATATAGTGAAGTGAATGTGGATTATAATTGGATGATGAAGTTTTGTAGTGCCTCTCTTCATTTTCACCAATGTTTGTGAGGTATGTTATTTCTATATTATCTCCGATTGATTTATAACTCAAAGGATTAATTTTAATTAAATTATTTGATTTAAATGGTTCAGAAATAATTATGTTTTTCTTGTTGGAAAACAACTTTTTGGTTATGGCTTGGACATTGTAGAAATTGAGTATTTTTTTGGAAAACTCCTTAGTTATAATATTAAAATGTTTTTTGAAATTGTGGTTCGGTTTGATGAATGTAAATTGGTTATTAAAATAATTTAAAATAAGGAAATGATTTTATATAAAAGTTTTAGTATTAGAAATAGTTTTTTGGAAATTGGGGTGGCATGATCTTAGCATAATCAGTTTGGAGTGTGTTCTGTGGGATGGATTATAGTCTCGGAGTACGACTGTCAAAGTGGGATATAGTATGGATGTGAAGTTCAACCTTCAATGGTAACACTAATATTGATTGTGTATGGATGGTTGTGTGTGTGGAAATTTAAAGGGAATGTCAAATAAATTTTGATATAGTTTAAAGATATTATTCTAATTCTTTCGATGGAATGTTATTTATGGATTGGATATAAACTATTTTTACTTATTAAAACTATTTTATATGAATTTTTCTAATATTTTTTGTCCTAGTTGTGTGAGTTGGGATGTCATTATGAAAATGCTATTGATTTTAGGCTCACCCCCTGCTTGGGAAATGTTGTGAATTTACATTTTTCATCTCTAGAGACATAGTTAAAGGTAAGATATCTCAGGTATTTAAAGATGATTCATAATAACATTGGCATGGCATGTAGAGTTGCAGTTTCAAGCGGGTTGACTGTTGATCGTAGATTTCATTGGGGAATTTTGAGTTTTATGGTACTTCTCTTCCAGTATCTATTTTAGTTTCTTCTTGTACAATGATATGGTTTTTATTTTTTTGTTTATATTTGGAGTTGTAGTTTGTACTCATGGATTATATAGAGTTTTGGTTTTTTATTGATTATATAGTTTGGGAGTTCTATCTTTCTAAGGGAAAATCATCCCCCAATTTTTTCTGAGGCCCTTGGAATTTGTTGGATGGATTCGGTGTCTTGGGGATATCACCTAATGCCTAGTAGAACACTCGTCACTCCTCAAACCAATAATGAGGGTCATATGATTCAAATTGTATCTGTTTGTTCGCTCCTTGACATAGGTAAAGATATCATTCATAGTCAGTCTATTTTTTTGTAAATAATTGTATTAGTTTTGTTTGGTCCAATAGTTGGGAATAGTTTAATTATTTATTATAGTGATGGTATTAATGATAATGGATTGTTATAATATGAAATAAATATCAGAAAAATGATCAGCTAACCTAATTGTGTTAAACTTCAAGTTACTATGGTGTTTGGGTACATTAGTTTTTAAGAAACTTTTAGGTCATTTTTCACCTCATCATCATGTATTTAGTTCAGGATTTTTGCATGACATACATTGATAGTAAGACTTCCCAATAGTAATTCATTGTTCATTTTTAGTTCTATAGCTAATGAAATGGAGAAAATGTGTTTCTTTTTGAAAATAATGAAATTGGTTGATTTGAAAAGCATTGTTTTAGTATTTTAATAATGGTTGAAATGTAAACAATGGTTGAATTATGAAAAGATATGTTGGGATATGTGTTGATATGGTAAATTGTAATTTTAATTCTTTTTATTTCCAATGAGTGATGCTAAAAGGAGTTTTTCTCTAGTTATAGTTAATGGAATCGGGTAGACGTTGTAGAAATCGACTAGAGGAAGCTGCTGAAAATGTGGTTTCAGATGATCCAAAGGTGAACAAATAGCTGGTCCAAATAATTTTCCAAAATTTTCAGGCTATGGATATGGTTAATAATATTGATAAGCCTTAGAAATTGGGCCATTTGATTGAGTTCTAAAACCAAAATCTACACATATTTTGTGGGGATTCCAAGGTAGAAAAGGCTGAAATCTAGTTGAATTTAGAGAATAGAGTATTAAATTTACTAGGGATACTAGAAGAACTGAATGTTATTTTATAAATGTATGTGTTGGAGGATTTTGGCATGATGGTGGTGGGATTTAGTAGTTTAGGTTTAATTGGACCAAGGCATGGCATGAGGTGATTTTGAAGAATTTTTTAACAAGAAATTATATCCTCATACATTTCATGTTATGAGAAAAATGGAAATATTTATATTGAAGCAAGATAATCTCTCAGTGATAGAGTATGTGGAAATATTTATGAATTTAGTTCACATTTACCTGGATGTTGCTGCAAGTGAATCCTTGAAGGCATGCATTTTTGAGTCAGGATTGAGACTAGATATTCACTCAAAAATTATAATTATTTGTATAAAATATTATAAAAAAATGGTGAATTGATAAATTATGAAAGAAATGGATGTATTTGGAAATACAATTTAGGGGAGTATGTTTATTCCTAATGGAATAGGCAAGAACTCTAATGATGAGAATAAGTAGGAGAAGGAAACCTAGTTCTTGAGTGGTGGTATTCCTCATAATCAAATTATCATTTCAGTAAACCGTCCGCCTAAAACAAAAAGTGAGTCATGATGTTTTGGACTATTTCAATTTCACTAGTGAAAAATATGGATATAACATTGGTTTTAAACCAACATTGATAAAGGCGATGTAAAAAAATATTCTTTTTAGTGTTGGTTTTCAAAAACCAACACCAAAATTCATGTTGGGATTAGTTTTTGGTGTCAAGTTTACAAATAAAATGATGCTAAAAACCAATTTTTGGCATCAATTATTATAAAAAAAATGACACTGAAAATCAAGTGAAGGATTCTTTTCTACGTTGGGTTGTCATAAACTGATGCAAAAGAACCATAGATGGGTCTGTTTTCCGTGGCGTTTTTTAAGAAATAGACGCTAAAAAAATTAATTTTTTTTACAAAATTCATAATATTACACATAAAAAATAATCCAAATCCCGATAATAAAAACCTAGAATACATCAATCCAAAAAAAATTATCATTGATTAAAAATATATAAAAACCTACATGATTTTATATAGTTAATCAAAAAATTATCTATGCATTTGTTTTATAAAGTAGAATTAAATTATTCATAGCGGAAATTTACAACATAATTATTGTTGGTTATTATTAAAGAATTAATTTGATATCATTATTTTCAAACACCTATTATAACAATAGAATTAGTTTCTTAAACACATTTTATTAGGATGATTTAATATTATTCATAAACATTAGAATATAAATACATCAAATTGAAATCAGACTTTAAAAATAGTTTGAAAACAAAAATTAAAGATGGTTAAATTTAGTTTGGGTATAAGACTTGTCATTTTTGAATGTCTACAATAAAATTGAATGACATGAGACTAAAAAATAGAATACAATGATAGAAAATATAAAATAAATTAATATAACTAACCTTATCAAATTCTGTAGTTACCCCAGTTGTGATTATCTCATACATAAATCGTAAAACATCATAACCACATTCAGCATGTCCTTATTGATGATGAAATTGTGGTTATAAAACATTAACTCAATAATAAAATCCAATATATATACATACAAATATATATATATATATATATCAAAAATTCAGAATAACATATAATATGAAAAATAATTACCCTTACTTCTACCTAATGGATTACATTTGGTTTCTTTATCAACATGTGTTCTTTGTTAAAAATTTTCCATGAACTGAATTTTCATATATATAAACTAATAATACGTGCATAAACAATGATAATTAAACATAATGAGCTTATGAAACACAAAAAAAACTTACCTATATAATAAGGTGGAAAATCTTTTATGAAAACTCCCAAATAAAGAGAAAAACCAATATATGGTGCATTCACATGGAAAACATACATCTAATATCCAATTCCCTGTACAATAAAAAAATATCACAATTAAAGACATTATAATGATCATTCGCTCATTATTGTGTTACTGTTCATAGTTATCAAGAAATGAAAAAAACCAACTACCATTATCTGTATGTGGTAATCTCTCACATATATATGCAACTCTATTAAGATTCTTTACATGATGCACTTCCATTAAAATTTATTTCAGATCTATTAAACTATAAATTCTTTTGTTTTCATTTTGTACAAGAAGCATGTGTAGATATCTAAATTAAAAATTAAATATTATTAGTCAATATAAACAATCTTTTATTAAATAAATAAAAATTCCAATTCCAATTTATTTACATGGAAAACAACTACAACACATTCATGCCAAGATCTTAAAAATCAACTAGATGCATGATATATTATTTTAGTAATATCAATGAATAATAGATTCCTTATATATCTAATGTCATCCAAAACACATATATATTATTCAAAGAAGAAAATTCCTGGGATCATATTTTTATCCCATACGAAATATTATATGTATCTATAGTCGATTATTCATGAACAATTTGTTTCAATTGTGAAATTTATTTTTCTTTCAGATTATCCTGTTAAGTTAAATGTCTAAAAACGTAATAAGTAATTTTAAATCATATGTGATTAATATTTAGAAAAAACACATACCCCATATGAAATATAAAGAAGAAGGTAATGGTAGAGCATTAGGATCAATAATATCAAGTATTGGTACTCTAACCTGGCCTATATTCTTAGACGGGTGATATGAAGAATCCCCCAAAAAATGCACGAGTCCAAATGCAACAATATTTATATGAGGATCTCTAGTAAAACACTCAGAGTATATGGTTTTGTCTGATTCAGTAGATGGAGGATAATATTAGGAAGGTTAGGGATGGTAGTTCGCTTTGGATGGATGTAGAGGCTTCCCATCTAGCTGAGCATGCTGGGAAGGTTGGGAAGGTTTCATAGACTATGACTATCTTTTCAAGTGTTATAAAAAATCCTTTAGCAAGTCTTCTTGAATTTGATCACCCATAAACAATTTCATATGTTTCAACAAAGCTATTAAAGATTCTATTTCTTTAGTCACTTGATGGCTTACTTCGACCAAAATAATTCAAAATAGTAAAACCTGTCTGATATCTTCTATCATGGCCATGGTGTTCTGCATTTCCTAATGTAGTGGCTAGGATGTATGTCCTACCCTCATGAATAAATGATCCTTGTGTCTCTTTCTCCTAAATTTCATCTTGAAATGGAAAATTAAAAAGTTATATTCGTGTTTATAATTTATAAAATAGAAAAATTCATGAAAATTAAACAATATTTACTTAAACTTTTATCAGCTACTTCCTTAGCTTCCTCTAAAAGATATTTTTCATTTTTATTTATTATCACTCGTTTAAATTTTTTGTGGAAAGTGGGATGATATGACGGACAAAATTGGAACTCTTATGAACTACTACTAGATTAATATCTTAATGCTTAAAATTTTTCTTCAATCATTTTATACTCCAATGACAAAAAGCCTACATGTAATAATGTATGAGGGTATATATTTTTTAACTAGATCTCTTGATGAGATCACCTGGAGGCCTGTTTTATAAAAATATTCTAATAAGTGATTAGATAAATATATAATAAATTTTATAATATAAAATAAATATCACACAAGAAGTTTTTCTTTATGACTGCTATCAAAAAATTACTTCCATATAAACTAATATGTATGCATGTGTTTTCAATATTTTTCTTTCCAAAAATAATGTTTGTATTGTTTTTTTATATATCTCCATCGAACATACACTAATGAGTGATGTATTTTCATAATTTCTTTTGTTTATTCAAAATTGAATGTCATCTGTAATTGAATAAATGAAATATCTCATTTAAAATATTTTATATTCAAAAAATGATAGAAAATAAATGTATTGATATATTTTACCATCATGGCCTCCGAAAGATATTTTTTTGTCATATCCATGGACATCCTACTAGGAGATAAAATATTAATCCTTCAATGGATCTGCATTGATATATAACCTGATAAACCAAACTATATTTGGGCCATTTGCATTATTATCATCATCAAAATGAATATGTAATATCTGATCTTCATGAGTAAGTGATAGTTTTTGTAAACCTATAATACCACATTTAGAAACTTTAGAACATTATTTCTATTTAGTAATAGGAGAAGTATCCTCTACTGAGGACTCATGGGTAGTTCTTCAAAACAAAATTATAAATTAAAAGTATTCTTTCTTTAAATATTTATGTTACTAAATATTTATCAATATGAAAAGATAGATATACCTCAGTATCTTCTTCTCTCTATCAGTTTCTAACATTAACAAAAGAATGTGTAATGAAATATTGGGTACCTGCATATCATTGGAAAACTGAATATTGAGAAACAAGAATGAAAATAATAATAAAAAAATAGGCATTTTTATGAATGTTTCAAAAAATATATATAAATAATTACCTGAAATTTTAAGAGACTAATTTAGTATTTTCCTATATGCATTCATCATGATAATTACAAAATGAATGCACTATGTCTACCTTGTAGTCATTATAATCATCCAGAAATCGTGTAATAGATGAATAAGACTCATGTAAATCAATAACATCATTATCATCATTCTCATCACCCAAATTGTATCTTTTTTACTTGAAGATTTTTGTACTATTGATCACTCAATGGATAAATGACATAAAATATTTGTTTCTCATGAGTCTCAAATATAAATGGTTCCACATTGTAATTAAATATTTTCAAACCAACCAGTGTAAATCCACAATCATCTTGTTTCACACCACTATTGTTATCAACTGAATTACACTTAATCACAATGACTCAAAATTTTGTATAATCCATTTCACACATATCTTCATGAACTCCAAAAATATGTTGATGAAGAATAAATTTGGTTTTTATATTTTTCACTTGAAAAAATCATTTCTTTAGTGATAACCATCACATGAATATTTGGAATGGTACTCTTGGCATCTAGTTTTTTGTGTGTGAAATATGTACCCATTAATATCAAAACCATTCCATGTTATCACATTAAGAGATGGTCCCTCTACCAACCATTTCAATGTTTCTGATGAAGATATATATGTTCTCCCATTCTCTTTAAACCATGAAAAAAATGTCTCATTATGATCAATAATCAACCATATTTCATTTTTTTATATCATATCTTTAACTCAACAATATGAGATAATATATATGATTGAACATCATCAGTGTTGTTCAAAATATATAAATGTTTCTACATCACTTCATCACCTAGAATTAACATTACCTTTTGGACTTGAATCCCTATACCTTCATTGTAAACTATCAAATGTTGAGATATAGGGAGGCCAATATGCTCTAATTAATATAAATAATCAGTACAGAACACAATCACATCTACCGATACATATCTTTGAACAATATAGGCCTCCAGTCATTAATGATTTTAAACATATCACTTTAAAAAAAATTATATACCTTTCAAAAGGATAAATCCAACATAAATAAATAGGCCAGCATATTCTTATCTCAAACACCAGATAAATCACCAGATGAACCATTATATCAAAAAAGGTAGGTGGAAAATACATTTCTTGTTGGAAAATTATAAGAGAATAATCATTATCCAACTCATCCAACAAATTTTCATCAATAAATTTGATACATATGGATTTGAAAAAATTACGTAAACTGATGATAGTCCTTCTGATAGCTAACAGTAATATACCACGTAGTGCAACTGGTAGTTGTCGTTGCATCAATACATGATGGTCATGAGATTTCATACATATTAATTTTCAATCCTTAACTAACAAGAAATTCTTCTCATTTGATGAATATCCAATTGGTACTTTTATACCATACATACACTGGTAAAAATTCAACTTCTCACACTTTCTTAAGTTGTGCCAAGCTGAAGGTAAATATGTTATGTTTTTTTTCATAGTGGGAGCTAACTCCAAACATATTCTCATTGCTATCAAATCCAATATAGATTTAAATACCTATTTTATCTTTCCTATTATGTATAATAAAGTTCCAATCAAACTACCACATATATTTTTCTCAACATGCATAATATAAATGTTATGTTTTATCTCTAAAAATATCCAAAAGGTAGTTTAAAAAAATAGGTTGTTTCTTCCTGATGTTTTTTTGAAGACCAGAGCTAATTTTCTTTCTTAATTTTGAATCAGTATTTTTCACACTTTTTTAAAAAAATTCAACTGGAAATGGTTATGGGGAAAGATTGTATTCTTATAAACCCTTAAATACCATTCTCAATTTGTGATAAGGATGATCATTTTGAAAAAATCTTCGATGTCACACATTATTTATTCCATTCATTAATTGATCATATGAAGTCACTTCTTCACAAATTGGACATGCTTTATATCCCTTAACACTGTATTGATATAATTTCTTATATGAAATAAATACTTTTATACTGAACATTATCATAGCAGGTAAAAGAAAATACTCTTTCTTTTATGCATCAAAAACATTAACACATACCTCCCATAGAAGCATCAAATCATCATTCAATGGGGAATGAAACACATCAATATCATTGGCTGGATACTTTAGTCCAGAATCATAAATCTCATCATAACATATTTTTTCTTCATACATATATATAGGGATAAGTTGTAAAATACAAAAAAATTCATGAAATATGTTGGATACTTAGGCTCTGATACATATTCATTCCAACTATACACACACCCATTATGAGATTTAAAACATCACTTACAAAATCTAGAAATTTTTTATCAAATATCTTACATTGTAATGAGTTGGGTGGATGACATAAATTACCATAAGAGATGTGTTGATAGGAATTACATATAAACATTTTTTGCATCAATTGAATTTGAAAATAGATCCTTCAAACGAGAAATTATTGGAAGGTAACAAATTGATTTAACAGGAGAATTGATTTCGGTACTTGAGAACAAATATGAGTTTCTTTATTAAAATTATATGAAGGGATTATTAGAAGTAATTATTTTATTTAGCATGATGTTATATTTCAGTACCTGAAAGTGAATCTAAATTGACTTTTTCATCCATCATATAGAGTGATGTTCCAGATTCAAGAAAATTTGATAAAAATTTATATTCTTTCCTATAAAAAACATAGTCATTGGGGAAATCATGTATCTTTTTATAACACAATCCCTTTGGGTATAATATTTTCCTCAGCTTATAATTGGAATTTGGAAGCTCATTTCCTTTTGGAAGAAGCTCTTTTAAAAGCCCAAGTATTTTATAGAAACTTTTATCACTATAACCATTTTGTATTTTCATGTTAAACAGTCTGAAAAATACTGATAACACTGTATATTTATAACCTGGTAATAATGGTTTTTCAAAATCTCCAAACAATCATTCAATAATTTTTGTTTTTTCAATGGTTTCAACACTTAAATCTGGAATTAATTATTCAATATGATCCTTTGTGTCATCATGAATATTGTCATTACCATTATATGTTTAATTTATAATAATTTCACCATAATAGATCCAATATGTATAATTAAGGATAAAACCATTTCATATGAGATGATCCTTGATTTATCTAGAATTTAACATCCACATATTCAAACAATTCATACATGGATAAAAAAATAAAATCTGTATTTTATTGATTTTGTTGAGAAAATTAAATGAAATAATTAACTCCTTTTTTAATATTCATTACTGGTTCTTTGTACATTTATCCAATTATGATCCATTTAATACCTACGATCATAATATAATTAGTGAATATTTTAAAACAAATAAATTTATATATATATAAAGATAAATTTTAATCATAAAAACAAGCAATACGCTAATACTATTTTTATGTTATATCATGCTCATTTTTTTACAGTAATATTATTTTCAAAACAAAGATGAAAAAGATTCATTGAATCAAAAATAATTCATCATTAAAACTTAGTGTCAGAATCATGAATAAGATGAATATTAATTTTACAATTGAATTTATTTAAATATCAATTAATTTATAAATATCAGTGTCATAATCACACATAACAATCATATTTCTCATATAAAATAATTCAAATAATTTTAAAATATATTATTGACAACACTAACCATTTAAGCATTCAGAAATCTATGACATGACTGGTCATAAATTTACTCCTAAATTAATTAGAATAAAAAATTTCATCAAAATAAAATAATATGAATTAATTAGATAAAATATAATAAAAAAACCTCAACAATTTAGTAAAACTAATTGATATGAATAAATTGGAAAATAACTAATTTCTTTCTTAATTTTTTTAAAAACCTACATTATTTGGATTTGAAGATGATAAATTTGTTAGAAATATGAATTCTTTATTTCAAATTATTTAGAATAATAATCACTACAAATTTTAAAAAACTTTGTATATATGAAAGACAATCAAGAATGATCTAAAAACCCATTTAGGTGTGGCTGTGAAGAATCTTCAGATCAATAAATACAAATGTAAATGAAAAACTAATGATAAAGGATGAAATAATGAGAAAAACTAATAATGAAATGAATCTTAAAATTCTATAAATAAACCAAAATTAGGAGAGGTTATGGTTTGGGTATCTTTCATTTCCATCGTGATTCAGGAGAGACGATAGAAACGAAACAGATTTTGGGTTTTAAGGTGGCCCCAATTGCGTGTTAAGTTTTTAAAAGAATATTTGGCATCAGTTCTATAGAAATCGATGAAAAAACATATTTTTATTTATTTTTAACATCATTTTTACATAAACTGACACTGATGTAAATTTTTTTGTGGATTTTCGGTGTTTTTTTATTGAAAAACTGATGTCGATTTTTATTTTATTTTCGGTGTCAGTCATTTTTGAAAACTGATGCCAAAAAGTTTTTCTTCACTATTTTAGGTAGGTTTCTTAGAACCAACTTAATTAAATTGAAATTAAATCTATAATTTAGAGTACTATTTATCTCATCAAGTGCTATTGTTCTACACCACCCATAACATGTCATAATTACAATAAAATGGGGCATCTTTAGAGATATTGTCACAGTGCTCCATGGTTTGTCCCTAGATACATATCCATTGTTTCTCAGGCAACTAATGATTTTAAAGGATTAGTGTAGCAGAATAACTCTCATCATCAAAATATAGTGTTCCTGAGTGATTCTATGAACACCATGTCTCGTCAATATGTTCAATCACAATAGGGTAACAAATAAATTTTTTTTACAAGTAATCAAATGAATGTATATAATGATGTGATTGGGGATGATCAATATGTTACTTTGATGGTTAGGGGTATGATTCTTTTGAATTAAACCCACATGTAATATTTTATTTATACAATCTCATCCCACTCATTTATTACTTCCTTTGTTGTTAATATGGTTTTTCAGGTTGAGACAATTCCATCTCTATTGAAACTTCAAACTCCTCTTAGATAATGAGAATATAGAGCCTTTATGTGTCTATATTGTTTTATAAATATCAATAGGGATTTTTTACAGTGGGATTTATTAGTTATTTATATGTATTTATCTGAATATAATTTGGTTAGGGATTAGTTGTCATCGTTCAAGGCCCACATAGACTGCTATAGCCGAATGTTTTATTTCTCATCTCTAGATGGCGTCGCAAATCTCTTTAGATGAGTTTCGGATGTAAAGGAAAGTAGATATGGACTTTTGGTACTATTGGTTAAAACCATCACTTATCAGTTGATAGCACTTACCATGGAATTAATGGGTTAGATTTGGAATATATATTTTCCAACCATCGTTGACTAGTTTGCTGACATTTTCCATAAGAATTCTTAGGTTTTCCACTAAAAAGAGAATTGGGCATTACAACAGATCTATTACGAGTGAGAAATACTATATCACTTCTTTATTGGAGGATGGAAGGAACAGTATTAACAGAATTGAATGTTCAATTAGAAGAATTGAAAAGTTAAGTTTTCATTCAACCAAGCATCTCTCCTTGGGTAGCACAGATTCTGGTTGTGATGAAGGCAGATGGAACTAGTAGATTTTATTTGGATTATTATATGATAAGTCAAGTTACAATAAAGAATTGGTATCCTCTTCCACAAATTTAAGATATGTTGTATTTTTTAGGGGATCCCAGTGGTTCTCTAAAATTAATTTACTTGCAGGGTATCATGAATCGTGAATTCCGAAAGGGGGTATTCTGAAAAAATATTTTAGAAGACGATATGTCCATTATTAGTATGTGGTTATGCCTTTTGGCCTTTTGAATGAACCAGTCATATTTATGTAATTTAAGAAACTAATCATTCAAGGGTATTTTTATTCCTTTTGGGTTTTTTGATGTATACTTGTATATTCTAGGACAACAGTGGATTAGGAGCAATACATGGCTATAATTTTGGGTATCTTGTGGGAGTAACATTTGTATGTCGAGTTATCAATGTGTGATTTATAAATATAATTGGTTCATTTCCTAGGACATTAATTTTATGAATTATTAATTTCTATGTATCTTGAAAAGGTAGAATTTGTTATCACTTCGAGCCCACAAAATAATTTCTATGAGATATGTAGTTTCCTTGGCTTAGAGGGATTCTACAAATGTTTTGTAATTGATTTTTCATGTGTTTTATCACCAATGAAAACTTTTACAAGAATGTGTGTTCATTTCAAATGGAATGAGTAATTTCATAAATCATTTAATAAAATTACAGTTATACTTACATCAGCTCTTATACTAATATTTCTAGATTCTGGTCAGGGATATGTAGTATATTTTGATGCATCATAATTTTGGTTGGGATGTATTCTCATGAAGGGATATCATTTTTTCCATATGGTTCATTGAATTTATGGTTTCATGAGATAAACTAACCAATGGATGACATTGAATTAGTTGTTTTGGTCAATTCATTGAATACTTTTCATCATTATCTCTTTGTGATAAATTCACAGTGTTTATGACTCCTAGCAGTTTGAAAAGAAGTTTCTAAAAAGGGATTTGAATTTAACAAAGTGTAGATTGATGGGGTATCTGTATATGTTTGACTTTGACCTGATGTATATGACAGGTAAAGGGAACTCTGATAAATATGCATTGAGTAGGAATTCATATACTCAATTGGTTAAAGGGGATTATGACAAGTGGAAACTAATTCCAGTCATAATAGATATGCATATAGAATTATCAAAAAAATATGGTGTTTCAATTATCATTACAGTTTCATTTATACTTTATTTGGTTGAGTAAGAAATATTTTCATAGAAATAAGAATCGGAATTTTTTATGATGTGTTCTGAACTCAATGAGGAGAAGACCATTGGGGGATGGAAGATGGATGTAAATTCAGTTTTGATGTTTATATATCAGATGGTCGTACCTTTGATTGTTAGAAAATAATTCTTTGTTCCTAACACCATTCAAAATAATTTGTTCACCTAGGGATTCATAAAATATATAAATCATTGAAAGAATATTTTTGGTGGGTTGGCCTGAAAAGATTTATAGTTAACTAAGTATCCAAATGTCTCACCTATTAGTAGGTAAATGTGGACCGTGAATGGAAAGTGAGTATATTTCCATATTTAACAATTCCCATATATAAATGAGAGTATATAGCGTTGTATTATATAATAGTAATTCCAAGGATGGTAAGGAAACAAGATTCCATATGGGTAATTATGGATCATCTAAAAAATTTCAATCACTTCATCCATATTTTTGAAACTAATTCAGTGGTAGTATTTTCCAAAATCTACATTTTTGAAATTAAAATGATTCATATTATTCTAGTCTCAATTGAATCTAGCCAAGAACATAGGTTTACTTCTCATTTTCTGAAATCCTTGTATTAATCCTTACTAAAACAGTTGACTATGAGTACATATTATCTTCCTCAAAGGGATTCATAGTCATAATAGACAATCCAAATGTTGGAGTACATGATTAGGTATTATGTGATGGATTTTTGTGGATCATGGGAGGAGCAAATACATTTAGTGGAGTCCTCAAACAATACAATCTATCCAGAATTGATACATATGGATCCTTTTGAATGACTTTATGGGCGTCGTTATCGTTCTCTATTTTTTTAGTGGAAACAAGTGAGACATCCCAAATTAGACCACTTATTGTTAAAGATACAATAGATAAAACTCATTTGATCCGAAAGAGAATAGAGATATCTCAAATTCACTAGAACTCATATGTGTATCATCATCACCAATTCTTATCCTCTAAGGCGAGTGTCCATGTGTTTTTCAGAATCTCTCAAAGACTTGGGCATCATCATTTGTTTAATAAGGGAATGTTTTCTCATTAATACATTATCCCTCTTCAGACACATACAAGAGTTGTTGGGGTGGAATAATTATTATATTTCCCACTAAGGTTTAGTTTAGTACACAATTTCTTTTGAGTATCTCAGTTGAAGAAGTACTGACCTAATCCTGACCATGTGATTCGATGGGATCACGTTGACCTAGAGTTGGATGCTATATTGATTTATGTGTCGGTACATATTGTGGATAGTGAAGATAATATCATTCATTGTAAAATCATCGGTTTAGTGTGGGTTTTATGGAAACATGGTTAGATTCATAAAGAAACACGAGAGTGTGAAAAGGAAATGATAGATAAATGACCCAAACTCTTCTAAAGAAACTCTGGTTTTCTAATTTTTATGGAATAAAAATCCAATTGAGGGGAGAATATAACACCCTAGTTTTAGGTTCATGACCCATTATTCAAGAATTTTTCCTGTATATAATCCTTGGGTATAGTTTTGTGATGTTTTAGGGGTTTTGGAATGTTTCAGAGGCTTTTATAGTGGTTTATGGTTTGGGTATGGTTAGTAGAAACCTTGCAGCATCTCCAGGAAACCAAGCATGAGAAGATAATGGGCACAAAGCTGGTGCACATTTTTCCAACCCATGTTCATAACCGTACAGTGTATAATTTTTCCTCTTTAAATTTCAGATCTAATCCGAATTTATCCATTTGACCCTCATTTTTCCTCCATTCCCTACATTATCAGAATTCATTTTTCTACTAAGGTGTTATAGAACATAACCTTCAATATAAGAGAAATCCATAGTTTAATCAAAGTTCATTGGAGGCTCTGATTCATTAGTAAGTAATCATTCATCCTCTTCCTTCTTTGTTTAATTTTTTCTCTCTCTCTCTCAGAACCATGGATCTAGCATGTTGTGGATATATCTTTGTGTTATGAATTAGTTTGTTATGAAATCCTGTTATATCTAGTTAAGGGAACGTGCTTTATGATTAAATTGTGATGTTTTGTAGTGTTTTTATTTGTTTTCTCCAACATTTTAAAGGTAGGTGGCTTCTCTATTTTCTCCACTAAATTTAGAACAAAAGGGAATAGAATTAATTAAATGATTTTATTTAAATGTGGGTAATATACTTGTGTGATTATTGTTCGAAAACCCCTTTTTGATTATGGATTGGACATTGTGGAAATTGTGGAAATTGATTGGTTTTTGGAAAACAATTTGGTTATAATGTTAAAATAATTATTTAAAACTATGGTTTTGTATGACACATGTAAATTGGTTTTAAAAATTATTTTAAAGAAGGAAATGGTTTTATGTGAAATGGTTTCACATGCAATTTGGTTTTAGGTAAATGTTGTTTCATGATTTATGAATAAATGGTTCAGTGTGTATTTTGTGGGATTGATTACAGGCATGAAGTACCACCACCAATGTGGGATGGAGTACGAATGTGAAGGTCCACTGTCAATGGTAACACCAAGATTGAGTGTGTGTGGATGGTTGTGTGTGTGACATGAATTGGTATACCAAATAAATTGAGAAATGGTTTATAGACCATGTATTACTTATTTTAATTGAAAATTATTAACGGATTTCATATAAACTAGTTTTACTGCTTAAAACCATTTTATATAAATTGTGAAAACTTGTTCTATCCTTGATGTATGATTTAGGAATTCATTAGGTAAATACTACTTATTTTAGACTCACCCCTTTCTTGAGAACTGTTCTGCATTCTCAATTGTCATGTATCGAGACATAGGTAAAAGCAAGGTATCTCAGTTTTTTGTGATTCTTCTTGATACTGTGGGCTTGGGCTTCTAGAGTTTGATATTAGAGATGGATGGTTGTTTCCAGTTGATGTCACTTATGAGTTTTATGGTTTTAAGTCTCTTGGTTATCGTCCTGTATATATTTTAGTTTGTACTTGTACTTTGATATGGTTTTTATTGATTTGATTATTTTTGGTGTCTTGGTTCATAATCATACATCATATTGAGGATTTGTTGTTTATTAATTATGAATTTTGGGTGTTTTATCTTCCAATGTGAAAATCATCCCCCAATTGTTCTTTAGGTCCTTAGAATTTATTTTCAGCCTTTGGTGTCTTGGGGATGTCACCAAAGGCCTCATAACACAATTGTCACTCTTGAAGACAATGTGAAGGGGTGGGATTTTAATGTATGTATGCATCTTTTGTTATTAATGAATTTTTATATATCAATTTTTCATTCAAAACAATTCAAATGAAATAAAAAATATGATGAATTATTTCACTAAATCCCAATACTATTGGAAAAGGATAAGTATCTTCATCTATTTTCCTTATTATCCATTAGAGTTTTTTTTGTCATTAATTAGACCTAATGAAAATTGAAAAAACATGTGAAATTATTCTTTAAATTTGTCTAAATGTTAATGGTATGATAAAATATGATTTATATTCTCAGTGTGACTTGATGGATTAGGGTATCAGACCAGAATTACATTCTGTATTTATTAGTGAAACTAAATGGATAGTTTGTTGTGATTATTATGTTATAAAACCTTAAAATTTCTATCCATAAGTACTAGAAATTATTATGATTCCTAATGGATATAAAATAAAAATTTCAAAAGAGTTCAACAAAATAGATTTGAAGATGAAGTCTTTGAAGAATCACGATTATCACCTCCTTTTTCATGAGTTTATTCATGTAACAATATATCATCTATTATACAATAATTTAAGGGTTTAAATGATTCAATTGTGCAATTTTATAGTCATCTATGTTCTAAAAATGATTCCAAGTATTTCTTGTGAAAAATATAGGAATGAGAGCCATTAATTTTGTGTGAGTTTGAGAAATATTTTCCTCCATCATTTTTCACATGCATGTTGCATATAACTATCCTTATTCTAACTAAAATACCTCATGGAGGAAAAATTAATTTTCATTGTATTTATGCAACTTAAATAAATATGTACACATTGAAGTCTTACAGCTTTGACAAGAATAATCCTAAAGGTTCCACTATGAAATCTTACTTGGAAAAAGAATTTATGGCTTTCTGATCAAGGTATTTTTCTGATGTGACCATAATACATAACCAACCACTAGTAAGTGAAGAAGAACAGTATGAGAGAGTTTTAATCTAATTTTCCATCACTTACCCAAATAATAATAATTATTTGATCTAAAAAATTGAATACATTAATCCTTGAAAAGTGGGAGACGACAAACCACATAGACTTTTTTAACTAAAATTGGTTTGATGACTACATCAAGTATGTTAATTTAACATGTATATGTCATCTCATACAATTTTAATGTACATATGTGTTAAATTGTTTCTATTTTTTTATGTATGGAACATGAAAAAATATTAATAGAATTGATCATTCATTACCTTTTGAGAAAGGGAGAGACTTTTCCTAATAAAATGTTTTCTACATGGTTAAAATTGAAGGTAGAAGTATTAATCCAAAAAAAATAATAATAATATCAATTTATTTATAATAATCATTTGTATTTTAGGTATTGAGTTTACCTAAATACTCTATCTCTGAAGAAATAAGATACTTTTATTTTGGTCCTAAAGTTTTGGTTCGTGAATGAAAATTAATTGTGATGAATAAATACATATTTATTATCACTATATGAGTAGTGAACGTGATAAAAACATGATGGTGTTATGGTAAAATATACAATTGATTTATATGAGAATGCATTAAATAGTAGGTCACGATATATAAATAAATCTTATTATACAGTTGTCGAGATAATACAAATATATTTTTTATTTGTTCCACGGTCACACCACTATGATTAAATTCAAGTTTTTTTATTCAATGAATAGACATGTAACATTTATTATTGATATTGGATTTTGATTTATTGAAATGACTCACATTCTTTCCAACTATAATCCATATATTTTTAGCATCATTGGTGAAATATGTTTTTAGGTAAAAGATCATATGAGACCTAAATTTGGTGTCATTAATGAATTAATCCCAAGATATATATTTTATGATGATGGGGATTTAATTCACACCATCACTAAAACAATTGTACTTTATTAATTAATAATTTATGATGACTCAAATAGTTCAATTTTTAGATTTCATTGTGAACATGAATTTATGGTGGGTAATATATCGAATCATCCATATGTGTTCTCAGTTCTTTTTCTTTTTCACGACATGGGGTTTTCAGGTTGGTACTATTAAAATTTCATTCAAATATATTGTATCTATTTTGATAACCATGTGAATTTTCAATGTATATTTAGTTTTCTTTTCATTGATTTTCATTTTTTAATATTAAATTGAATTATATTATAACCTAAGAGAAAACAAAATGGAGATAATCCAATTTTAACAAAAAAAAAGATGAATTGAACTAAAAAAAGTTAAACTAATTATAATGAAAAACAATAATAATGAGTAAGAATGGACTAATGAAAAAAATACCAAAATGGAAAAATGAATTGACCCAAAATTTGAACCAATGACCAAACCCAAAAAAGATCAAACAACCTAATAAAATGACGAAAATGAACCAAATGACCTAACCATAACTAAATTGGGTTGAATTAATAATATAAAAATAAAAGTATATCATTCCCATTCTTAACATGATAATGACAATGAGTTTATTTTTATATGATAATTCATTTATGATTTGGTATTTTAGCCATTAAATAAGATATGTTTCAATTAAGTCAGTACATTTCCTTTATTTAGATTGAAAATTGGAATCCCTTAATTAAGTCACATCACAAATTCTTTATTTTTTGGCATACAAATTACATAAAAATGGTTTGTATGGATTCAAAAAATTAAGTTGGGATGGATTTTGTATTTGGAACAGCTCCCATTTTAAGCAGTATAATGAAATAATTGACTTGAATTGAAATGTGAAATCCTTAAGTGTGAATTGTGGCACATGGGAACCTGGGGTATATAGGTGGGGGTGGGGTTTGGACAACCATGCGAAGAATAGTACGTTTTGTATTGAAAGGGTATACAATTATAACACAAATGGAAAATTATTTAGTTGGGGAGGCACTTATATGAGTGGACTCTTAAGAAATAGGCCTTTTTTCCTTGGGTAATGTGCAGACCATGTAGCCTTTGATCACAAAGATTGTGTAAGGATCCTTGCTCGATTAGACCTAAATTGCCCTATAATATAGGTTCCATGATGCTGTCTTTTGTGAAATTTATGTTTTCTCATTCATGGGATATTTGAAATTCTTGAAATGTTCATTAGTGCTTTAAATGTGTGAATTTTGTCTTGTAAATTGTTTTAGAATGGGGGTGGACTTCCTTATTTACTGGAAACAATGAAAATAGTACATCATGCCTGGTTTTATTTTAAATGAGAATAAATGCTTTATCTTATAAAGACTACTTATGGAACACTTGGTGGGATCCTACTAGAATAGTTTTCTCACACCCTACACATACCTTTGGGTGTATTTTGATCTAATTCTATCTGATATGGGTAAAGGCAATGTTCCTCTTGGAGGATACATATATTCTTCTTAGTGGGTTTTGAGAGCTTGGAGGTGACATGGTGGGATATTAAATCACATATCATATAGAGAAGGGTTTTATTTTTTTGGGTAATTTTTTCATCATTATGGATTGGTTTATATTATTCCTTATACACATTTGTAGTCAGCCGTTTGAATCTATTTTTTCATTCTCACTCTCTATTATAGATTAATTTTCAATACACCATACGTATATATTGGTGGGATAAACTATTCCAAAAGATAGTTATTGATTCCAAAGTTTTTTTCATCAGACCATGGGGATTAACCACACTCTTTTGGTTTTTTATGGGCCAGATCAGACAATCTTCTTAGCAGGGATGTGAGATTCAGTCTATGTCTAACATTTGAATAATTAAAAAATACTGATTTTTTTTGAAAGAAATGAATGAAAAAAATTAAAATCATGTTCAAATTTTTTTATATTCATTACATCATGACCTTTACTTTGAGTTTGGGGAAGTGTGTGTAGTAACATTGAGAAGCAAAAATTTTATTGACGAGTTTATTTTTTAATATCATGCATTATTATTTAGAGTTAAATGCCATATTTGACTCTTTATATTTTCAAAATCATTACCCAACAACCTGAATCCTTGGATTCATTATAACCTTAACTAAATTCATCATAATTATTTCTGATATATGTATCTATGGGGTGGATAAGGTACCTCTTCAAGCCTATGTAAAAGGAACTTATATTAATCATATGAGCACAACTCTAATTAATTTTTTTCCATGACTGATGAGAGAAAATAATTATGTTTGGCATAGATTACAACATGGCATGCTTAATAATAATAAATCATGATATGTGAATGAGTTATAGAAAAAGGTTCACCAATTTCCAATGAGATAATGTAAAATAAATGTGTTGATTTTTTCATATAAATGTGTAAAGATGAATTAATATTTTAGGTGGGACATAAAAATTCAATCATCCCATTGATCATTGTATTATTTTATTACTTTGAAATTTAAATTGTGGTATCATGGTTTCCAATTTCAAATTATTATTGAGGTTCAATGATTGAGGACAGGCATTAGTTCAACTATTGGGCAGTTGATGTCCTTATTTTTCATGAAAATGTTTTAATTGTAAATAATAAAAATTATTTATTTTTAAATTATTATGGATAATTAATTATTTGGTTTATAATTTTAGGGGAATTCATAATTTTAATTCCCATTTTAAGACAAATAATATTTTTACGATCATATTTGAATGATACTTTATAATGTAAATTCTTCACATATAAGGGAAAATATGACAACCCAGCTTTTTATTACAACTTAAACATGCTTTATTACATAAAACTTCACTTGATAAAACAAATAAGATCGAGAGGTTTAGTGTCTTTGGGGCTTAGGATCATTACATAAAAACTTTAAACATGAAATACAACATCCTTATTGAAAACTTCCTTTACATGACCACTACATTCCTTCGTACTTAGCATTGCATGGGATAACCTGAGGACATGCATAAGAAAAGGGTGAGCTATAAAGCCCAGTAAGGGAGTACATAATGAATAACATGAGGAGTACAATACATTTTAGGCAATAGGCATATCAATAGAGCATAAGAGAGACATGAACATAAAGGCATGATAAAGCATGATAATCATAACCTGGAAATGTGGCAACAACACTTAACATTGAATTAGCATGAGCCAAGGCTCATTGCACATGGAGCATGAGTAAACCCTCATTGCACTTGAAGCACGAGTAAACCCTCATTGCACTTGAATTAGCATGAGTCAACACTCATTTCACATGACGTATCATGATACTATACTTTACCCAATGCATTGGAGCGCTATCAGGGCGCACCCTTCTTAAACATTTCATTTCATGCATAAGTGTGCCACATGGATCATAAAACATGGATTCATAAAACATAATCATTTATTCCACGATAAAGGAATGTGGAATTAATACATGAAACTTTACATTCAATAAGTAAATGTGCATGAAGGTGAATACCCTTGATGGAGAAATGGGCATGGTATTCACTACACAATGATATTGGCTTAGAAAATCGGTGTGATTTTGGCAGCGTAACGGCGTGACATAAGAATTCATAACAAAGGCTGATGAGAGAGAAAGGGGTTACTCATCATATTTACATGTAATGGACAGTAAGAAGGTCATATAGATACATGTCCCAACAGTTGAAAGGGAATTTAGATTCATGATACAAAAGTATTTCTTGAATATAAAAGAGGAGAAAAAGGTTCCTTTCGGAATTTCGGCATAGTAACGGGTGTACATGGAAGGCATTTAATGAGAGAGAAAGGGGTATCCCATCATTAAAACAATAATAGGGCAGTATGGGAGAGGTGCGAAACCATACCCCAACATTCATAAATGAAATTAAAAGGGCAATACAACTTAAAAAAAATTGACAAAAATGAGAAAGGAAGAAAAACCCTTACTTGGAAGTGTGCTTCCAAAGGCTAGAGAGAGGCTTGTGAGAGGCTTCTTGGGAGCTTGGGGCACCTTTAGAGGATTCTAGAGAGAGTAGGGCAGAGTTTGGACGAACTTCAAGGGCTTTGGATGAGGAGGAAGTGGGAGCTTGGGTGGGTTTATATAGGAAAGGTGAGAGAATTCTTTATTATTTAGGTTTGGGACCCCTTATATTAAAATAATCCAAACCACAAACCATCCCATGGTATTTGCCCATGGTTTATGGAAAAGGGAAGAGGAAAACAATATTTTACAAGTCCAAGGTCCGAACTTATTAAAAAATTAGGGTTGCTTATGTGGAGGTGAGTCACACTCCCATGGAAATTAATTTTAAAAGGCAAAGTGTTGAATAAGTCTTGAGGGCTCCATTAATGCTTTGAAAAGTGAGTCAAACAAACCCAAAACCTCATTATTTTATTGATAAAACACATATTGGCCGAATATAGGGATTATGGTATTTTATTACATCACCATTGGGTCATTATGATGTCATAAAACACATTATATATTTAAATGGTATTTAATTTTTACCCAAAAATTTGACTGTCTCAGAAAATTATGAAAAATTCACCGTTGGATAATTTCGACGTCCTGATTCCAAAAATAATATTTATTTTATCTAAATAATTTTCTAAATATGTGAATTTTCACTTTTAAAATAAAAACCGACATTTATAAAAATTCACGGGTTTTGACAGAAATGGCTTTCAAACCTTAATAAAAATTTTAATTGCATTCATAAAATTATAAGATCATTTTAATTTAATATTAATAATAATATTTTATTAAAATATTATTTAATTCAAAAATCCTTTAATTTAAAAAAATATAATTCTTAATTAAATAATAACTAAAAACATCATTTGTACTTTAAAAACTAACTACAATGCATCAAAAAATGACTAGAAATTATATTCATTATTATATAAAAAAAATAATGTACATGAACATGGTGCTACTTATTTGTTACATAACACCTTAAAATAGCCGCATAAGACCTAAGGGTAAGGTGTGCGATGGTGACAGACTCTTGGGGTTGCTCGGATAACATCGCTCGAGTGGTAATCTCTATCAACTTCCATTTTTCCTGTAGACGATCACGTTCGAGCTTGACTTGATGAAGCTCAGCTTGGGCTTGGTCAAGGGCAAAGCCCAAAGACGCCACCTCCTTTCCGAGCTCCGACAAATGGGCTTCGTAAGGGGCAATTCTACTGGATGAGGCCATCGCTTCCTTTGTCTGAGTAGAAAATTGGTTCGTTAAAGCCTTATATTTAAACTACCCAGATGATCACTGTTCAACGGCTATAAAAGTAACGGTCACAAATCTTAACGTTAAACTAAAGAAGTTGACATCATATAAAAACATAAAGAAACATTTAACTGGATCAAGAGGTATTTTCCATTAATGAAATTTTGGGTCGTTACAACATTCCCCCCTTAAGAAATTTCGCCCTCGAAATTTTCCTTTTCCCATACTAAAACAAATGTGGGTAACTTAGCTTCATCATATCCTCCAACTCCCAAGTTGCTTCTTCAAACTTGTGGTTTCTCCACAACACCTTGATGAGGGGCATTGTCTTATTTCGTAGAACTTTTTCTCTACGATCTAAGATCTTCACTGGTTTCTCCTCATAAGAAAGATCGTCTTCTAATTGTACCACCTCGGAAGAGAGTACATGTGAAGGGTCTGGTATGTACTTCCTTAAGAGGGATACATGGAAGACATCATGCACCTTGGCCATAGTAGGTGGAAGTGCTAGTCGATAGGCCACAGCCCCAACACTATCAAGAATCTCGAATGGGCCGATGTACCTTGGACTTAACTTCCCTTTCTTTCCAAACCTCATGACCTTCTTCCACGGAGATATGCGTAAAAACACCATGTCTCCGACTTTAAACTCAAGGTCTCGTCGACGATTATCTGCATAACTCTTCTGTCGACTTTGGGCTGCCTTGATATGCTGCTGAATGGTTTTCACCTTCTCCACCATTTCTTCGACCATTTCTGGTCCAAGCAGCTTACGTTCACCGACCTCATCCCAACATGCCGGTGTTCTACACCTTTTCCCATACAGGGCTTCATATGGTTCCATTTGGATGGTCGAGTGGAAACTATTATTATAAGAGAACTCAACTAGGGGAAGATGTTGATCCCATCCTCTTTTAAAGTCCATTGAGCACGCTCTCAACATATCCTCAAGTGTTTGGATAGTCCGCTCGGATTGGCCATCAGTTTGAGGATGATAGGCCGTACTGAAGTTCAGTTCAGTATTCAGATCATGTTGAAGACTCTTCCAAAACTTAGAGGTAAATCTTGGATCTCGGTCCGACACAATAGATAGTGGTACTCCATGCAACCGTACCACTTCCCTGATATATATCCGTGCCAGTTGATCCAAAGAGAAATCCTCTCGAATAGCAATGAAGTGTGCAGTCTTTGTAAGACGATCCACAATAACCCAGATTGCATTGTTGCTTTTGGATGTCCTTGGAAGTCCGGTGACGAAGTCCATGGTGATGTTCTCCCATTTCCATTTTGGTATGGGCAATGGTTGCATCATCCCCTTAGACTTCTGCCTCTCTGCCTTCACTTGCTGACACACCAGGCACTTTGATGTATATTCGGCGATCTCCTTCTTCATATTATCCCACCAAAAGTTTTCTCAGAGATCTCGATACATCTTTGTGCTCCCTGGGTGAATAGAGAAATTTGAACTATGTGCATCATCCAAAAGTTCCTTCTTCAGCTCCGAACTTGATGGGACACATAGTCTTTTCCCAAACCGCACAATTCCTTCTTCATTAACATTAAACTCTGAGGATTTTCCCTTTTTGATAGCTTCCACTTTTTCTTGGATTCTCGCATCATCCTTTTGAGCATCCTTTAACCTTTCCAAAAGAGATGGTTGAGCAATCATTTGTGAAAGGATTGATGATGTTCCCTTCTTTATGATTCCCACGTCCATCTTCATCAAGTCTAAGAAGATTGGATCCTTCTCAATTCTCATCATTGATAGAATTGCTGGATCCTTTCTACTTAGGGCATCCTCCACCTTGTTCGCCTTACCAGGGTGGTAATGTATTGAACAGTCATAATCCTTTATGAGCTCTATCCATCTTCTCTGGCGCATATTAAGCTCTTTCTGTGTGAATATATATTTAAGACTCTTGTGGTCAGTATATATCTCACATTTCTCTCCATAGAGATAATGCCGCCAGATTTTCAAGGCAAAGATCACCGCCGCCAACTCCAGATCATGCGTTGGATAGTTTTGCTCATGGATTTTCAACTGTCTTGAGGCATAGGATATCACTTTATCATTATGCATCAGCACACATCCTAAGCCCTTCTTCGAAGCATCACTGAATACCACAAAAAGTTCCCCACTTGTGGGTAAAGTGAGCACGGGTGCAGTGATAAGCCTCCTTTTCAACTCCTTGAAGCTTTCTTCACATTCATCACTCCAAGAAAACTTTACTCCCTTTCGAGTTATCTTGGTAAGAGGGTTGGACAATCGTGAGAAGTTTCTCACAAATCGTCGATAATATCCAGCTAACCCCAAGAAGCTACGGATATCAGTTACCGATGTTGGCCTCGGCCATCCCTCAAATGCATCTGTTTTGGAGGGGTCCACAGATATCCCATTGCTTGTGATGATATGGCCCATGAATGAGACCTCCTTCAACCAGAACTCACACTTGCTGTACTTGGCATAGAGCTTCTCCTTGCGCAAAGTCTCCAGTACAGTTCTTAAATGCTCCTCATGGTCCCCCTTGGTTTTGGAGTATATCAGAATATCATCTATAAAGACTACCACAAATTTATCTAGGTAATCTCTAAAGACTCTATTCATCAAGTCCATGAATATTGCTGGAGCATTGCTGAGTCCAAAAGGCATTACTATGAATTCATAGTGCCCGTACCTTGTACGAAAAGCAGTCTTGGGGATATCTTCCTTCTTCACCCTTACTTGATAATATCCCGACCGCAAGTCGACCTTGGAGAAGTATTGAGCTCCACGCAGCTGATCAAACAATTCATCGATTCTTGGGAGAGGATACTTGTTCTTTATCGTGATTTTGTTAAGTTCACGATAATCGATGCAAAGCCGCATTGACCCATCCTTCTTCTTGATGAAGAGGACTGGTGCACCCCATAGTGATGCACTTGGGCGTATAAACCCTTTATCCAGATTCTCCTGTAGTTGTTTCTTCAGCTCTTCAAGCTCAACAACAGCCATTCTATATGGAGTCTTGGATATTGGTAGCGCCCCAGGTATAAGTTCAATTGAGAACTCAACATCTCTTCTTGGAGGAAGACCAGGAAGTTCCTCGGGAAATACTTCAGCGAATTCCCTCACAATAGGCATTTCTTCAAGGGTGGTTTCTTCCTTGGACTCAATCATCTGAGCCAGATATGCGTGCTCATAAGGCAGTAATATCCATGCTTGAGATGATGGAGCTAAAGGAGATTCATCTTCCTCCTGACACTTGTAAAGAATCGGGGGTCGATTCTCCATATGGAGTGTGATTTCCCTCTCCCGACAATTTATGTTGGCTCTATATAAGGAAAGCCAATCCATGCCAATAATTGCATCAAATTCCACCAAAGGGAGTATGACGAGGTTCGCCGGGAAATTCAATCCACAGATTATAACAGGGGAGGACTTATACTCATGGGATGCAATGATTGCCCCATTTTCCGTACTCACCGACATCTTTACTTCCATGACTTGTGGTGGTGCAGGGATTATTCTACTAAACTTTTGAGATATAAAAGAATGCGTAGAACCTGAATCAAAAAGTACGTTCGCTATTCTTGAATGAATAACTAGTGTACCTGTCACCACTTCGTTGTCGGGGTTCACTTCGGCAGAAGTGATGGCAAAAGCTCTTCCTTGCTGTCTTGGAGGTTGTTGATTGCCTCCGATAACCCTTGGATTAGGGCACTGATTCGCAAAATGACCCGGTTCTTTGCATTTGAAGCATTGAACAACGCGTTGAGGTTCGAACGGATCGTTCCTCCCCTCCGTCGCAGCCGCGGGTCCTTCTTGCTGACAGTTAACAGCTAGGTGCCCTTCTCTTCCACACTTGAAGCATTTTCTTGTCCCCCTAAGGCAATTTCCAGGGTGCTTCTTTCCACACTTTTGGCAAGTGGGGTGCTGGAATTTCTTAGCGCCGTTGGATTTATCCATCAGACCACCAGCATTGAAGTCCACCTTCCGCTTCTTGTCCCCATGATACCCCTGTGATTCTCCGATCTCCATTTCAACCTTGAGGGCACATCGGACAATTTCCTCATAGCTGTCGAAGTCACGGATCGCTAATGCTTTCCGCAAGCTAGGCTTCAGCCCACCAAAGAAGCGGTCAACCTTGCATTCGGGGGTAACGACAAAGCCGGAAGCGTATCGTGCAAGCCTTGTGAAGTTTGCCTCGTACGCTCCCATAGATTCCTCATCTTTCTGCTTGAGGGAAAGGAAGTCCCTTTCCATCTTAAGACGGAGGGTGCGTGGAAAATATTTATCGAAAAACATCTTCCGAAATACCTTCCATTCCAAAGCCTCGATCTCCTCCTCAGGCTTCGTATTTTTGATCAACGTCCACCATTGATCAGCTTCACCCTCCATAGGATAAGCCGCCAGGAGAACCTTCTCTTTTTCAGAGCATTGGAGGATGGAGAATATCTTTTCAATGGAGTTGATCCATTGTTCAGCAATCGTGGGATCGGATGATCCACTAAAAGTAGGAGGCCTTTGTCTCATGAAGCTTTCAATAGCGACTTGTTCTTTCTTAGGGGGGGTTGAACGTTCCTCTTGACCAGTGTTTCTATTCAAAACTTGAGTTAGCTGAGAGAGAAGCGTGACAAAGTTCGCGATTCCCACTCCCATTGGATTGGGCATCTCATTGGTACAATCATCACACTGATCTTCACAACAGTTGTTAGCCCGAGTTCTCCTATTACCGGCCATTGGCTAGAATAAAAGGAAAGTTAGGGGTAACACATAAAGGGTAATCCAAAGACAAAAGTTGATGACTTATAAATAAACTTTAATCTCTTCAACTCATGAGTCTATAGGATTCAATCCAGGCTTTTCATGATCTTCCTTCTAACATATATTCTTAGGGGCATTTTTACCTTAATAAGGGTTCATACTAAGATTGTAAATTTATCAAAACATATCCCCCGGGAGTGTCGTAACCAAGAGTGCAGCAAGGCCCGTTGTCGTGCACCAGTTCCCGTTCGAGTCTAGCTCAAAGCGGTGTTTTCGGGTTTTACCCCTAGGATACATCTGTGCCAGAGCCGCCTCTATCTGCTCGTATCCAGACAGGGATGTATTTGTTTGATAAACCACTTACATAGTATTTACCAAAATTTAGGGATGTTTTTATTATACTTAGTCTTGTATCTAAGGCTTTACTAGGGTTTCCTAATCCCAAAAATAACTAAACCTATCCTCTGATACCAACTATGACAACCCAGCTTTTTATTACAACTTAAACATGCTTTATTACATAAAACTTCACTTGATACAACAAATAAGATCGAGAGGTTTAGTGTCTTTGGGTCTTAGGATCATTACATAAAAACTTTAAACATGAAATACAACATCCTTATTGAAAACTTCCTTTACATGACCACTACATTCCTTCGTACTTAGCATTGCATGGGATAACCTGAGGACATGCATAAGAAAAGGGTGAGCTATAAAGCCCAGTAAGGGAGTACATAATGAATAACATGAGGAGTACAATACATGTTAGTCAATAGGCATATCAATAGAGCATAAGAGAGACATGAACATAAAGGCATGATAAAGCATGATAATCATAACATGGAAATGTGGCAACAACACTTAACATTGAATTAGCATGAGCCAAGGCTCATTGCACATGGAGCATGAGTAAACCCTCATTGCACTTGAAGCACGAGTAAACCCTCGTTGCACTTGAATTAGCATGAGTCAACACTCATTGCACATGACGTATCATGATACTATACTTTACCCAATGCATTGGAGCGCTATCAAGGCGCACCCTTCTTAAACATTTCATTTCATGCATAAGTGTGCCACATGGATCATAAAACATGGATTCATAAAACATAATCATTTATTCCACGATAAAGGAATGTGGAATTAATACATTAAACTTTACATTCAATAAGTAAATGTGCATGAAGGTGAATACCCTTGATGGAGAAATGGGCATGGTATTCACTACACAATGATATTGGCTTAGAAAATCGGTGTGATTTTGGCAGCGTAACGGCGTGACATAAGAATTCATAACAAAGGCTGATGAGAGAGAAAGGGGTTACTCATCATATTTACATGTAATGGACATTAAGAAGGTCATATAGATACATGTCCTAACAGTTGAAAAGGAATTTAGATTCATGATACAAAAGTATTGCTTGAATATAAAAGAGGAGAAAAAGGTTCCTTTCGGAAATTCGGCATAGTAACGGGTGTACATGGAAGGCATTTAATGAGAGAGAAAGGGGTCTCCCATCATTAAAACAATAATAGGGCAGTATGGGAGAGGTGCGAAACCATACCCCAACATTCATAAATGAAATTAAAAGGGCAATACAACTTAAAGAAAATTGACAAAAATGAGAAAGGAAGAAAAACCCTTACTTGGAAGTGTGCTTCCAAAGGCTAGAGAGAGGCTTGTGAGAGGCTTCTTGGGAGCTTGGGGCACCTTGAGAGGATTCTAGAGAGAGTAGGGCAGAGTTTGGACGAACTTCAAGGGCTTTGGATGAAGAGGAAGTGGGAGCTTGGGTGGGTTTATATAGGAAAGGTGAGAGAATTCTTTATTATTTAGGTTTGGGACCCCTTATATTAAAATAATCCAAACCACAAACCATCCCATGGTATTTGCCAATGGTTTCTGGAAAAGGGAAGAGGAAAACAATATTTTACAAGGCCAAGGTCCGAACTTATTAAAAAATTAGGGTTGCTTATGTGGAGGTGAGTCACACTCCCATGGAAATTAATTTTAAAAGGCAAAGTGTTGAATAAGTCTTGAGGGCTCCATTAATGCTTTGAAAAGTGAGTCAAACAAACCCAAAACCTCATTATTTTATTGATAAAACACATATTGGCCGAATATAGGGATTATGGTATTTTATTACATCACCATTGGGTCATTATGATGTCATAAAACACATTATATATTTAAATGATATTTAATTTTTAACCAAAAATTTGACTGTCTCAGAAAATTATGAAAAATTCACCATTGGATAATTTCGACGTCCTGATTCCAAAAATAATATTTATTTTATCTAAATAATTTTCTAAATATGTGAATTTTCACTTTTAAAATAAAAACCGACATTTATAAAAATTCACGGGTTTTGACAGAAATGGCTTTCAAACCTTAATAAAAATTTTAATTGCATTCATAAAATTATAAGATCATTTTAATTTAATATTAATAATAATATTTTATTAAAATATTATTTAATTCAAAAATCCTTTAATTTAATAAAATATAATTCTTAATTAAATAATAACTAAAAACATCATTTGTACTTTAAAAACTAACTACAATGCATCAAAAATGACTAGAAATTATATTCATTATTATATACAAAAAATAATGTACATGAACATGGTGCTACTTATTTGTTACATAACCCCTTAAAATAGCCGCATAAGACCTAAGGGTAAGGTGTGCGATGGTGACAGACTCTTGGGGTTGCTCGGATAACATCGCTCGAGTGGTAATCTCTATCAACTTCCATTTTTCCCATAGACGATCACGTTCGAGCTTGACTTGATGAAGCTCGGCTTGGGCTTGGTCAAGGGCAAAGCCCAAAGACGCCACCTCCTTTCCGAGCTCCGACAAATGGGCTTCGTAAGGGGCAATTCTACTGGATGAGGCCATCGCTTCCTTTGTCTGAGTAGAAAATTGGTTCGTTAAAGCCTTATATTTAAACTACCCAGATGATCACTGTTCAACGGCTATAAAAGTAACGGTCACAAATCTTAACGTTAAACTAAAGAAGTTGACATCATATAAAAACATAAAGAAACATTTAACTGGATCAAGAGGGATTTTCCATTAATGAAATTTTGGGTCGTTACAGAAAATTTGTGACCAATAATAGAATGTGAAGGCACTAGTTGGGGAATAAGACATTCAAGAGAAGCATGAATTTCATATAGATTAGGTTTAGGCCTGATTCATATAGGAACATGTCAGTGAGGGTTTTGTAATTTACAGAGACCATATCCCCAGAGGGGGCTTATGCCCTAGGGATGAGACATCTTTATTGATATAGCACCGCCCTCCCAAGTGCATATCCAATGAAGGACTCAAATTGAATAAGAAATGTCGACTTACTAAAAAGGGGAATCATCTCATTTGAACACTTGTGTTCTTCCACTCATAAAATTTTGTTGCCACCTCTTTTACCACCCAATGTCATGGTTCATAGCTGAATCACATTGTAATCCTCTATGGACGCTACATTCATGCTCAAGCTCAATCTAAAAAATCCAAGACTATGGACTAGGAACCCCATTAATGATATTTGGGTGCTCATAAAATCCCCATGAAACCATTTTTATGGAAATAATAAGCCCCCACATGGAATGTTGAATGTTACTCTATAGTGAGGCTCGAACATGGTGAATAGAGATGCTTATAAGTGGAAATGGTAATGGATATTCCTTTATTCAGTTGACCTTTTTAATTGGATTGACTTATATCACTACCATGCTTCTGTTAAGCTACTTCAATCAATTAATTATGTTTCATGCTACTGTCAAACCTGATTCAAATTCAAACTTCCATCGGATCGCTTCCATTGGGACCTACCACCATGCTATTGTCTTGTCTACATGCTAATTGAATCAAAATGTAGAAATTACAAACCATTTCATAGTATGTTTTTCCAAATATGGAGTCCCTACATCTTCCCCATGTGGTGCATGTTCCCCATGTGGCTCGTTTTTTCCATTCTGATCGTTTACTATCTCCCCATATATCAATTTTCAATTCAGATGCGAGCAATTATTTTTGATGCCTTGTTTTTCAGTTATATTAATTAATATCCCACTTTATTGTTTTGAGTCTCTTCATTTTTATGTATAGACTATATATTGGAGAAATTTTAATCAGTATCATTGTGCGAGAATTATATTTCTTGAAAGCTTTGTTGTATTATTCTCCAATAATTATTCTTCCACTTATTTCTGCCCTTGTATAGCCATCAAACTGGTATCAAAGTTTGTACCAAATCATCCTACAATTTCCATAGATGGCCACTGCAATATAGCCTCATGTTCTGAAGCTGTCTAAGGAAAACATTGAAAGGTGGTGAATCCAAATGAAGTAATTGTTCAGATCGTAATAATTATAGGAGATCATCATAGATGGGTATATTGTTCTCTCTACGGAGGAAGAATCATCCATCAATAGTAAAGAAAAGAAGACCCTCAAAAATCAATAGAATAAATAAAACAAGGTGTTGTTACTCCTCTATCAGGGGTTGGATGAATCAATGTTCGAAATGATTGCCCAGACAACATCAAGCAAGCAATCTTGGGATACCTTTGCCACCATCTTCAAATGTGTTAACCAAGGGAAGCAGGTTCATCTTCAAACACTAATATTAGAGTTAGAAGTGGTGCACATAAAGGATGGTGAGAGTATCTCTAACTACCTATGACGTCTAATTATTATTCCTAACAATTTAAAATGAAATGGTGAAAACATTTAGTATATTCCTGTTATTGAGAAATAACTTCGATCTCTCACATCCAAATTTGAGCATGTGGTTGTGGAAATTGTAGAATAAAAAGATTTGGAAAAATTTCCATTGAATAATTTATGGGGTCATTTCCAGTACATGAGCAGTGAATGTAGAGGAATGCGGGTTCCAAAATAGAGAATTCTATAGAGTTCAATATGACCCTTCAAAAACAAAAGTGGGGAAAAAAACTATGAGGTGGTCATTGTGAAAGAGGTAGAGGGAATAGATATCATCCAAGCCATCAACAAAATAAACAAAATTTGACCATCTAATGTGGAAGAGGACATGGTGGAGGTCGATTCATGGATGGATGTGGAAACAAAAAGAATGTTCAATGCCATAACTTTAAGAAATTATGTCTTTATGCCTCTGATTTTTGGAGAAAAGAGGATCATGATGAATGATCCAACTATGCAGAAACATCTAATCTTGAAGAAGAAAGTACTACACTATTCTTCGCACAAGAAAATGCCTGAGAACGACCCAATGTGTGATATCTAGACACGGGTGCAAGAAACCACATGAGTGGTAACAAAGAGATATTTGAGGAACTCACTGAAGGCATTTTTGGCGATGTTATCTTTGGCGACTCATCAAAGGTACCCATGATTAGAAAATGTAAAATAAAAATCTATTTGAAGAATGGTGAGTCGAATTAAATCTCTAATGTGTATTATGTACCAAACATGAAAAAGAATATCATTTTTATTGGCCAACTTTTTGATAAGGGGTATGCAATACACTTGGAAAACTGATCTTGGTCTATAAGTGATTCTCACGAGTGACTTATTTCTCATGTACAAATACAAAATAATCGCATGTTTCTGTTACATATCAACATGAAGGCCATGGAGTGTCTCTTTAGACTCATGAAGATAGATTCATAGAGATGTAATCTATGCTTTGGGCATCTTCATTTCAACAGCCCTAATCTTTTATCCTCATAAAGCATGGTTCATGGTTTGCTGGTGATTTATGTTCCAAATAATGTATGTGAAGCATGTAAACTCAGTAGTAAACAAAGAAACTTTTTACCATGTGCAATGTCTAGGAGAGCAAAGGAAAAAAATTAGTTGGTTCACACTAATATCTGCGGACAACTTGAAACACTGTTACTTGGAGGTAATAGGTATTGTATTACAATCATTGATGATTTCAATAGAAAATTGTTGGTGTATTGCATCAATGAAAAATCCTATGCATTCAATGTCTTTAAAACATTCAAAGCTCATATTGAAACAGAATGTGGACACATAATATATGTACTCAGATATAGAATAGGTTGAGAATACACCTCAAATTCATTTCAATATTTCAATATGGAATATGGAATCAAACATTAATACACTGAAGCCTACATGCCACAGTATAATGGCATTGCCAAAAGAAATAATCGCACCATACTCGACATGATGAGGACCATGCTTATGGATAAAAACACCAAAGAGCTTCTAGGAAGAGGCAGTAGCATGTACTCCACAAGAGGCATGGAGTGGAAACAAACCGAGCGTGGCACACCTAACAATCATCAGGTGTGTCACCTACACTCATGTCCCCAATGTAAGAAGAAAGAAGCTTTATGATCGTGGTGAAAATTGCATCTTCATTGGCAATTCTGAAGATTCTAAAGCATACAAGCTCTATAATTCCCTAACCAATAAATTAGTGGTGATTAGATATGTTATCTTTAGTGAGGAATATGTTTGGAAATGGAATGATGAAGAACCACACAAAAACATTCCAGTTGCATTAAAATATCTAGAGGAATGATGTGATTATCATGAGAAATTGTTTGAAACACCTTCCCTGGATGCATTATCATTTGGAAGAAGTCCAAGAGTACATTCCATCACTCTCGATAGAACATTAGCAAGTCAAAATTTGGCCAGATCATCCTCACTGATGGAACCTATCATGATGAAAAGTTTGAGCCATATCTATGAGAAAACTGGGGAGTTAAATATTTTTTTCTTGTATGAAAATAATGACTTTCTAATGTTTCAGGAAGCCATGAGGGAAGGATGTTGGAGAATTTCTATGGAATAAGAAATTCATTCCATAGGAAAAAATGACACATGGGAGCTGACTGTGCTCCCAAAAAGCTAGAAGAGCATTAACATCAAATGGGTGTACAAGATCAATTGAAATGCTGATGGTGAGATTAATCGCTATAAGGAAAGGCTTGTAGAAAAGGGTTATAAATCAGAAGTACGGGGAGGGAAATGAAGAATTATTCGCTCCTATTTCTCACCTTGACATTGTAAGGATGATTATCTCCCTTTTTGTCTGTCACAGTTCGATGATTTACCAACTGGATGTAATGTTTGCATTCATGAATGGAATTTTATAAGAAGAGGTCTATGTTGGCAAGCCTAAATGCTTTGTTATTCAAGGGGATTATGACAAAGTGTATCATCGGAAAAAATCTCTCTATGGGTGGAAGGAAGCATTGAGTTCTTGGAATGCATGCATCGACAAGTATCTTTATGATAATGACATCACCCAATACCCATATGATCATGCAGTTTACATCAAGAAGAATGATCATGGTGATATAATGACTACATACTTGTATGTTGACGACTTTCTATTTACAATGAATAATCGAACGATGTTCAATGATTTCAAGGAGGCCATGTTCAAGGAGTTTGAGATGACTGATGGATGTATCATGTTGTTCATTATAGGCATATAGGTAAAGAAATAACATGGTGGTATCTATATATTTTATAAGATTTATGCTAAGGAGTTTCTTGAAAAATTCAAGATGGCCAATTGTAATGCTGTAAACACACATGTAGAAACAAGCTTAAAACTGTCAAAATATGGAGAAGGAAGAATAATTGAATTGAATTTGTTAAAAAGTATGATTGGAAGCCTAAATTATCTTAAAATCACAAATCTAGATATTTTCTATAGTTTTGGGCTTCTAAGAAGGTACATGGAAGCACCGAAAAAGTCACTCTGGCTAGCAGAAAAAAGAATCCACTGGTACTTTAATGGAATGGTGGACTCTGGTCTCTTTTATCTATATAATGAAGAAGAAAATCTATAGGGATATTCTGAAATTTATTGTGGAGGTGACCAAAATGAAAGAAAAAGCACCAATGGGTATGTATTTTTCATGGATCAATTGCATTCACATGGAATTCAAGGATACAGAGTGTGGTCTCCCTATCCACATGTATAGTAGAGTATGTGGTAGCATAATCCACTATTTTCTAGGGAATTTGGTTGAGAAATTTTCCAAATGAGATGAAGCATCCACTAGATGGATCCACAGTCATATATGTGGATAACAAGTCAACAATTTAACTTACAAAAAATAATGTGCAAATTGGATGAAGCAAAAACATTGATACTAATTTTTATTTTCTCGGAGATCATGTGAAGTAGAAAACAATTAAATTCGAATATATTCATAATACAGAACATGTGGAAGATATTTTCACAAAGACACTATCGACAGATGCTTTCAAACGGCAAAAAATGATGCTTGGGATGATTCCAAATTTAGTTTCAAGGGGAGTGTTATAATTACAAACCATTTAACCGAGTGTTGTTTCCAAAGCTAAAGACCCTAAGTATTCCCCATGTAGCACATGTTTCCCATGTGGCTAATTTTTCCCATGAAGGTCATTTACTATCTCCCCATGCGTCCGTTTTCAATTCCCATGCAAGTATTTATTTATTTTTCCTTTTTTTAGTTCTGTTAATTAATATGCCATTGTATTGTTTTGAGTCTCTCCATTTTTAGGTATAGCCTATATATTGTAGCAATTGTAATACATTTCATAGTGTATTAATTATATTGCTCAAAAGATTTGTGGTATTATTGTTCTATAATTATTCTTCCTATTACTTCTAGGCTTGCATATCTAACACTACCTGCATCAAAACCTGTGAGACCGTGGCATGCCTCCATTGAGGTAGATTGGAGGGAAATACCACATGAAGATGTGGATGTTGAATTTCACCAATACTACAGGACCCAATCAAATATATGAATCATATGTTGGAATTTTCTTCCTATGAAGATCCAAGAGTGAAGAAGGATAGGTTTTGATCTTCTCAAATTCCCTAGTCATGATGATTTCATGAATTTCACTCAAGATGTATAATTTTTTATACCAAAGAAGATGTCTATAATCCAATGATTCCACTAAGAACTAAGAATATGGGATATTAAGGAAGATGTAAATGTGATTATTAATATTGATAAGACAACTTTTATGAGGCTTCTTTTGATTTTATACAAATGGAAACTAAAAAACAAGAATGGAAGATAATGAGATTTTAGAGCCAACATCGAAGTATTATAAGATAATTAGTTGTATTTGGATGAAGAAGATACTAAGACCTCAAGTTAGACATTTAAAGAACCTAAAAGAAAGGAATGTATATGTTTCATGATTATGATTTATTACGAGTAACACATTGGTTCATTTGGGCCTTACGGCCACCAATTTGGTCCCCGAGTCCTTTAAGGCCTTTGGGCCACCATGTCCTTCGTGTCAGTATGCCCTCCATGCCACATCAAGGCCTTCAGTCCACCTCAAAGACTTCGGGCCACTTTTTGTGCAGATTCAAACCAAACAACCTACAAGGAACAAGCTCTAGAAGGTAGATGAGAAAATAACATTCACCATAGCAGAAGCTAAACAGATTGAAAGAATGAGAGGGTATAGCACCTTCCATCGGGAAAATCCTTTTCATGCATGGGAAAGCCTAGAAAAATATCCATGTGAAGGTGGAGAGATGATATCTCGATGAAGATGCAGGGGAGGAGCAATTCTAAGTAGTTAGTCCGGGTTTTATGTAATGTTTGAAGCCTACGGGAAATGAATCCCTCTAAGGCCTACAAGTCGGGTAATACATATGCTTATGTGCCTTGTAAGGGTTCCACCTCACCCCTTCAAAGGTGTATTATCTAAAAATCAATAAAAACTAAAGGCATTTAGGACATTGGAGGATATAAGGAAGTTTGAACACAAGTCACTATTTTAATTTGAATCATTTATTACATGATGTAGGTACTTCTGATCCAAAAAAATAAAGTGATACTTTATTCATATGAAGAGGAGAACCCAATAAAAACCAAGTGGAAGATGCTGATTTATTTTCTTCCATGTTAGTAGTTTTAGTTTTTTAATATAAATTCATGTTCATATGTTAATTAAAGCGTTCTTAAAATCTCATTCTATATCATTCATTCTCTACTATGATCTACTACACTCACAAATTTATGTGACTAACCCAAGGATCATCCTGAGGGAAGTTTATTCAGTGTTCCCAAATTCTTTCACTTCTATTTTTATGTTTTCATTTTGGTTGTAGTGATGGAGGGAACAATGCTTAATATGTGGATGGTGATTTTCCAACACTCTTTTATGAGCCTCTAAAACTCACTTTATTCAATAACTAACATTCATTTATACCCTTCTCTTATAAAAAACTCTTCATATGATGGAGTTCAGTTTACTCAAGAGATTAAATGACTTATGATAGATCCAAGTCTTGGAAGGTGTCACACTCTAAATAGGGGTGTGTCATTAACCATGACTGTAACGTACCAGACCCGGGTGCCACGCAACGGGTGCCCCGAGCCCGGTTCACCACGTGACCTCAAGCGCATTTCCCCAAATGCCAGTGTCTGCCGACTAGCAGCGAGGGCCTAGGACTGATAGCGGGAAAACTATGCCCTCATTTGTAAAAGTCCAGCACAACAGAATTTAAATAAAACATGAAATGACAGCGGAAGTAGTAAACCATACAACAACTAAAATAAACAACTGCAATGGATATAACCAACAGTATATAAATAATAAGGCTACATGTTTCAAGCTCTATGAAAACATCCAAAACATGTTATACATCAATACAGTAAAACTAAATGCAGAGTACATCAAAACAAAGCAAACAGCTGGCAGCGGCATCACGAGCCTAGGCTCGGTCCCATGCCCTCCTACTCTAGAGCAATAGTCATGTACCTGTATAGGTACTCTTGCCCCTATCTACACCTATAGAAATGTAATCTGTTTGGGCCGAAAAGCATTGCCCAAATAGGGTGTGAGAAATATATCTCAGTAGGCACCCACCAAAGGCCTATGCCCACCTGCGTGTAAGAATGAAACAACCGTGAGCAGTAGTAAAATGCAATAAAGTAAGCAGTACTCAAAAGAAACTAACTACCAGTTATATTGCCATTTTATTATCCATTTAATCCTTTTAAATATTAGAAATCACCATAATGAATTTCTATGTAAATAATCCATGTCCTCGGACAAGTAAACCCCAACCCTCAGGTAAAGAGAATCGAACACAAGAATCCACCCTCAGGCATAATAGATTTTTCCCTCAGACGTAGGTAGTATCACCCTCAGGCACAGAATCAGCTACCCACAGGCACGGAAGAAGTTTCCCTCAGGCCTAAATAACTATTGCCCTCAAGCTAAATAGTGCAGTGCCCACAGGCTAATCACAATAAGGCCCTCAGGCTAAATAGGTAACCGGGCCATGCCCAAAATATCAAAATGAAGTAAACAAGAAATTCCACTGAAGGAGACTCTACAATTACTACATTAAAGGCATACCCTCGGGTATCCTGGCCAAACGACTAAACGGTGTAACACACCCCCCGGGGTGGTTCCGGATCCAAGAAACGATCCCAACCAGCATTTTATTATATCAATTTAATTACCTATGCAATTCTAGGCATTAAATATTGCAATAGTCTTAGCCACACGACACCCCAACATGGGTTCGTGGCATGAAAATACACAAAAATGCATGACTGTTGGAAATTTACACCAAGCCACCTACCTTATTTTCCAACGAACGTTATACCTGAATGCCAACTCCAGAAACACCTAAGAACGGCGTAGATCTGACGAAGAACAAAACCCATTAAAACATAAATAACTTCCATTACGGTAATAATTGGTAAGAACCATACCAGGGGAGGAGATGGCTTACCCGTGCGGTTCCAACGGGATCGTCCGAAGACAAATTGGATTCCAGACAAACACCTGGCAGATCATCAAAGGTTCGGCCATCCTCCTTGGCTCCAAAATGGCTCAAATTCATCCTCTTACAAATGAGGAGGCTACTGCCTATTTTATACCAAATAAATAAAGTACACGTCATGTACTTATGAGTACATGGAATGTACTTCTTTCATTTATCTGTTCCCCTAGCGGCACCACCACATTGTTCATCCTTCGACATGAGTACACGACATGTACTCTTGAGTACACGACGTGTATTGTCGCCTAGCTGGCGCCAACTCCACCGCTTTACTGTTTAGTCATGCCGACTGACTACACGGCAGGTAAGGTACCACTACCCGGCATGTAGTTGGTTCCTACACCCCTCGTCACCAACATGGCTACACGCCCCATGTAGTCATCCCAACATGGCCAAAAGTACACTGCGTGTGGAAAAGTACACGACGTGTAGTTCCAAAATATAGGATTTTTCCCAATTTCCCATATTTTCTCAAAAACACTTAAGTAAAAGGAAAAAAGAAGAAGCCCATAACTCAAAAATAATAATTGGGTTCTTACAAACATCCCCCCTTATAGCAATTGTTCCCCGAATTGCCCTTCCCATGGCGGAAAAAATATAGGTCAGAACAGATCTAGCCACTGAGCACGTACGTCGGCCTCCCGCTCCCAGGTCTCGTCCTGCACTCGGCCATGATGCCATAGCACCCGTACGAGAGGAACTGACCGGCCTCGGAGAACCTTCGTGGTCCTTTCAACGATACGAATCGGATGCTCCTCAAAGGACGCATCGGCCTCCATCTCAACCTCCTCAGGATGGAAAACGTGAGATGAGTCTGAATAAAAGTGGTGCCACTGAGACACGTGAAAGGCGTCGTGCATGGATCGGTATCGCTTTGGTAACTACAACTGATAGGAAACCAGCCCGACTCTCTCCAGAATCTCAAATGGCCCCTCATACCTCAGTGAAAGCTTACTCTGTCCCCTGATCCGCTTGTGTCCCAGCCTTGTCGAAACACGTAGAAAAACCTGATCCCTAACCACGAACTCCAAAGGTCGTCTGCGGCGATCAGCATAAGACTTCTGATTAGACTGCGCAGTAGCCATTCGCTTCTGAATCAACTAGACCTGCTCAGAAGTCTCTTGCGCGAGTTGTGGCCCCAGTAAAGCTGCCTCACCTGCCTCTAACCATCACAAAGGTGAATGACATGGCCTACCATAAAAATCCTCGTATGGTGACATCTCAATAGTCGCCTGAAAACTATTGTTATAGGAAAACTTGACTATGGGTATATGCTTCTTCCAAGATCCCCCAAAGTCTAGGATGCATGCACCCAGCATTTCCTCAAGCACATGTATCATCCGCTCTGACTGGCCATCTGTCTGAGGGTGGTATGTTGTGCTTAGAAGAACCTGTGTACCCAGCTCCCTATGAAAGCTCTTCCATAAATGAGACGTAAAGCGGACCTCCCTATCAGAAACGATAGAACGAGGGACCCCATGAAGACGTATGATCTCTCAGATATACAACCTTCCGAGCTCGTCCACACTGAAGGTCTCCTTGATCTGCAAGAAGTGAGCTACCTTCGTGAGTCTGTCCACAACAACCCAAACGGCGTCATTGCCTCGACGTGACCTCGACAATCCCATCACAAAATCCATCGCGACATCATCCCATTTACACTCTGGAATGGGTAACTTCTATAACAGGCCAGGTGGTCTCTGATGCTCCACCTTCACCTGCTGATAGGTGGAACACCTCATAACAAAACCATCTACATCTCTCATCATACCCGGCCACCAGTACTGACGCCTCAAGTCATGGTACATCTTGGTAACCCCAGGATGAACTACCCAAACTGAAGCATGAAACTCCCACATAATCTCCTTGTGTAAATCCCCGAGAACCCACACTCGTCCATGGAAATTCAAAACCTCATCATCTCCTATCATCCAACCGGGAGGAGGGTCCTCACTTGCCACCAACTCACGTAGAAATAGGACTTATGAATTCAATAGCTATATCATCCTCACTCTGTCCAGGAGGTTAGACATCACAACTAATGAAGAGAGATAAGTCTGCCCCTGACCGTCATGCAACTCCAGATGCATCTCATAGAACAAATCCATGAGCTGCCACTCACCACTGGCCTCCTGCACTGCCTGTATCTGAGTCTTCCTGCTTAGTGAATCAGCTACTGCATTACCTTTACCAGGTGTATAGGGAAGCTCAAAATCGTAGTATTGTAGGTACTCAACCCACCTTCTCTACCTCAAATTCAGGTCATGCTGAGTAAAGATATATTTGAGGCTTTTTGGTCGGTGAAAACCACAAAATGCTCTCCCAACAGATAATGTCTCCAACAGCGCAATGCATACACAACTGCAGCCAACTCAAGATCATGCGTCAGGTAATTCCGCTCATGTGGAATCAACTGTCGAGACCCGTACACAATAACTCGATCGCCCTGCATCAAAACATCTCCTAGCCCAATCCCTGATGCATCACAGTAAAATGTATAGATCTTCCCATGCTCTGGGAGTATCAGGATCGATGCTGATGTTAACTTTCCCTTCAAGTCCTGAAAAGCTACCTCGCAAGCTTCTGACCAAACAAACTTCACACCCTTCTTAGTCAGTCCCGTAAACGGTGCTTCTAAGCAGGAGAAGTCCAGTATGAAACGTTTGTAGTAACCAGCCAGCCCTAAGAAACTTCGTATCTCAAAAACGTTCTCAGTATGCTCCCTGGAAACTACTACCCTCACCTTCTCTGGGTCTACTGCAACTCCTACCTCTGAGATGATATGACCCAAGAAGTGAATCTGGTCCATCAAAAAGTGGAACTTCGAGAGCTTAGCATATAGTTGATGCTCTCTCAGTGTACTCAATACGATCTTAAGATGGGTGGCATGGTCCTGTAGAGTGTGAGAGTATACCAATATGTCTTCCATGAATATAACCACAAACGAATCAAGATACAGATGGAACACACGATTCATCAGAGCCATGAAAACTGTCGGCGTGTTCGTGAGTCCGAACGGCATAAATAAGTACTCGTACATGCCGTATCTATTCTGAAAAGCTGTAAGAAGTATATCTGATGGTCTCATGCGTAGCTAATGATATCCCGTTCTTAAGTAAATATTTGAGAATAGTTGTGCTCCATGAAGCTGATCAAACAGATCATCAATCCTTGGAAAGGGATATCGGTTCTTATCCGTCAACTGGTTCAGCTTCTGATAATCCACGCAGAGTCTAGGGGTACCATCCACCTTCTTCGCAAAAAAGGATCAGAGAACCCCAAGGACAAGTACTGGGTCGGATAAATCCCTTTTCCTTCAACTCCTATAACTGCCTCTTAAGCTTCTGCAGCTCAGGTGTAGCTATCCTATAAGGAGGAATGGGCACCGGTGCTGCTCCTGGCACAAGCTCGATAGAGAAATCCACCTCACGCACCGGAGGTAGAACTAAAAAGTCATCCAAGAAAACATCCCTAAAATGATCAATAACTAGAGGGAAATCCGTCTGACAAGTCCCCTGATCATCCAGATATAAACTCACAATCTAGGTCATGACTCCACCTCGCCCATGATGTGCTAGTCCATCTTGACATGCCTGAACATCCCATTCTCCCTTGTATAGAAACTCTCTGCCCTCTGGTGATGTGAAATTCACCCTGTGATGACAGAAGTATACAAAGGCTCGATAGGGAACCAACCAGTCCATCCCGAGAATGACGTCATAACTTTTCATCTCTAAGATATAGAGGTCCCAAAAAAAGTGACACCCACCAACCTCAAGAGGGATCTCCTTGCACTGATGCACACCAGTCGTCCTATTCCCCAATAGTCTGTCTAGCGTCATGATATCAAAAGATGAAAAAACATAGAGCGCAAGGATCTCAACAATGGGTACATATATGAAACTATGTGTATCACCCATATCAAGAAGCACTGAAGATAAGACAGAAGATACTAGAATAGTACCTCTGACTGTAGAAGTTCCGGGATCCTGCTCCTAATGGGTCTGTTGCACTGCATATTCCTACCCAGTTCCGCGGCCCTGCGACACAGCCTGACTACCCTGAGCCATCCCGTCCTGCTGCCTCTGAGATCCTGGTGTCTGGATACCATGTCCACAAACAACATCTCTACCTGCACGCCCTAACGCATTCCAGTTCCCTAACTGGTAAGACGCCACTGGTCTTGCTCCCGCATGCAGAGTCTGCACAGAACCCCTCTCACTAGCCACTGCTGGAAACACCCTGAAAAAGCGCTGTAGATGTCCCACCTTGCCGCAAGCTCGGCACTCCACTGGGTCTCATGGAAACTGCGGTCTCTTGTACCCCTCTCTGCCAAACTGGTATCACACAACCTGTCCACCTAAAACATTCTTATGTCTGGTACTGCCGCCCTGAGAGAAGTCCATCTGTCTCTTCCTCTTGCCAACAGAAATAGTACCACTGACTGGTGCTAAACTACCCTGGCCCACCCCACTCAATTCCCATAGGTTCCTCTCTATAATCAACGCCTGGTTCACAATCACGTGTACAGTAGGAAACTTGAAAACATTCACCAGCGCTCGGATGTCATACTGAAGACCATCCTCAAAATGTCTGGCTCTCAATGTCTCATCACCCACCAGCACGGGTGAAAAACGCTGAAGCTCCGTAAAACGAGCAGAATAGTCCATCAATGACATAGTGACCTACGGCAGATTCATGAACTCTCGAGATCTATCTGCCCTCAACGTCTCTAGAAAGAAGAATTCATAGAGGAATGCCTGAAAATATTTCCACTCCATGTCTTTGTGATGCTCTGACTGGGTGGTAACATCCCACCACCTCTTGGTGGAATCACGCAGCATGTAAATCGCGAGCTTGACCCTCTGACCTGGAGGCATCTCAAGATGCTCGAAAATAGTCTGCATCGATCATAGCCAAGACTCTGTAGCATGTGTTCCACCATCCCCTGAAAACGTATGTGGATGCTGCTGTTGAAAGATATGAGTTAGCTCAGCCATAGATGTGGCAGCCTACGATGCTCCCTGAAAGGACTACATGAACCGCATAATGCCATCCCAGAATTGTGCCTTCGCGCCTGTGTCTGGTATAGCAGTTGGCACCGCATCTGCTCTATTGGAGGATAAACTGGTAGCATATGGCCCACCATCTCTGGAGTATAATCATCACTGTTCTCCTGGAGAACAACTCGCGGTCGTCTAGGCAGCATGACACTACAGGGTCAAAAGCACGCCTCAGATTCAAGATTATTGAGGCTGAAAGCGAAGGAACCAAAAAGGAACTAGAGGAAGAAGTAATTTCAAAATTCTAAAAAAAGACTACACGACATGTACAGTTACTACACGACATGTAATTGACTTCACATCCCCTGCCCAGGTCCTTCAACACGGCTAAGCCACGTGGCTCCCATTGAACAAAAACTACATGGCGTGTATAATATCTGCATGGCATGTACGATGTCATTTTCCAACTACCTATGTCGTCTATGACACAGCTGACTACTCGTCTTGACACTACACCGTGTGTTACACCCGCACACGGTGTGTACACCACCCCGTTTCCCTGCTACAAGGCTAACTCCACATGGTCTGTCCTCGGACAAGACTACATGGCATGTCCCACAGGTACACACCGTGTTCCGGGAGGGGTGACACCAGCCCGTGTTGTTAGTTACACGGTCGCATCCCAATGCCACACTACACCGCATGTTCGTGATTGACACAGCATGTTTCGGTACAGGAGTTCATCGACCCGTGTTGTTAGTTACACGGCCAGACTCCAGGTCAACACTACACGACAGGTATAATATCTACATGGCGTGTTCTACCCAAGCCTTTCCCTACCCCGTGTCGTCGCCCACATGGTTTGTGACACGAGAAGAGACTACACGGTGTGTACTCCGGGTACACAACGTGTACTCAAAAAGTTCATTTTTCTTCCCGAATAGAAGAACATACACGGCGTGTATAAAAGTACTACACAGTGTGTATACTGGGTTTCCGGACAGTATGCCTCAGAAACTTCCCCTGAACCCAGAAAATACTGAAAAACAACACATTAGTGTCAAATTCTGACCCGTGAGGGCCCATACTCCCCATGAATCAAAGTTTGACATCTTATATGTGTTATAACCAATAAACAGTCAATGATCCACAAAATTCCGGTCAATGGGGCCCATACTTCCAAAAACCAAAGTTTGGCATCCATTCTATAACAAGATCACACAAGGAATATCCTATCACCGAGCAGGTATTTATCAAGATGTTATCACAATAGCATGCTTTTCTAGCACAACAACTATCACAACAACATGCGAATTCTAATGCACCTACATGGCATGGAAACTATGCATGGCATGTGATATCTAGAATGTGCCTATATGATGCATGAGATGGCATACCCTTATATCAACGGGTTGTAACTAAATAGAACCCATAGATAAAATATAACCAGCACAATACAAGTGTGTCACCCTACGGTGAAATCAATTCAACCGTAAAATTGAAAAATCAAAAGAATTGCAAAATATTAGGTAGACTGGATTTTCCCTATACACGGGTTAGCTATGCCCGGGCACAGCTTATTAACAACTATCGTTCGTCCTATCCCTGACTACAGATCCAAATAGTAAGTCAAATAATAGAACCACTCTAATACCACTTTGTAACATCCCAGACCCGGGTGCCACACAACGGGTGCCACAAGCCCAGTTTGCCACGTGACCTCAAGCGCATTTCCCCAAACGCCGGAGGCTGCCGACTAAGAGTGAGGTCCCAGGTCTGATAGCGGGGAAACTATGCCCTCATTTTTTAAAGTGAAGCACAGTGGAATTTAAAAAAAACACGCAACGACAGCGGATGCAGTAAAACATACAACATCTAAAATAAAAAACTGCAATGGATATAACCAAGAGTATATAAATAATGAGGCTACATGTTTCAAGTTCTTTGAAAACATCCAGAACATGTTATACATCAATATAGTACAATTAAATGCAGAGTGCAGCAAAACAAATCAAACAGCTGGTAGCGGCATCACGAGCCTAGGCTCGGTCCCATGTCCTCCTACTCCACAGCAATTGTCAAGTACCTGTATAGGGACTCTTGCCCCTATCTACACCTGTAGAAACGTAATCTATTTGGGCCGAAAATCATGGCCCAAATAGGGTGTGAGAAATATATCTCAGCAGGCACCCACCAAAGGCCCGTGCCCAACTGCGTGTAAGCATGAAACAGTAGTGTGCAGTAGTAAAATACAATAAAGTAAGTAGTACTCAAAAGTAACTAATTACTAGTTATATTGCCATTTTATTATCCATTTAATCCATTTAAATATTAGAAATCACCAAAGTGCATTTCTTAGTAAACAATCCAGGTCCTCAGACAGGTAAACCCCTACCCTCAATTAAGGAGTATCTAACACAAGAATCCGCCCTTAGGAATAACAGAATTTTCCCTTAGGAGTAGGTAGTGTCGCCATCAGGCACAGAATCAGCTGCCCAAAGGCACAGAAGAAGTTTCCCTCATGCCGAAATAACTACTGCCCACAGGCTAAATAGTGCAGTGCCCACATGCTAATCACAACAACGCCCTCAGGCTAAATAGCTAATGGGACCATGCCCAACATATCAAAATGAAGTAAACAAGAAATTCCTCTCAAGGAAACTCTACAATTACTACATTAAAGGAATACCCTCGAGTATCCTGGCCAAACTGCTAAACAGTGGAACACACCCCCCGGGGTGGTTCCGGATCCAAGCAACGATCCCAACCAGCATTTTATTATCACAATTTAATTACCTATGCAATTCTAGGCATTAAATATAGCAACAGCCTCTGCCACACGACACCCCAACATGGGTTCATGGCACGCAAACGCACAAAAACAGACGACTATTGGAAATTTACACCAAGCCACCTACCTTATTCGTAAACAAACATTATACCTGAACGCCAACTCCAGAAATGCCCCAGAACGTCGTAGATCTGACGATGAACAAAACCCATTCAAGTGTAAATAACTTCTGTTTGGGGATGAATTGGTAAGAACCACACCGGGAGAGGAGAGGTATTACCCGTGCGGTTCCAACAGGATCGTCCGAAGCCGAATCGGATTCCAGACAAACACCTGGCGGATCTTCAAAGGTTTGGTCATCCTCCTTGGATCCAAAATGGCTCAAATTCCTCCTCTACCAAATGAGGAGGCTACTTCTTGTTTTATGCTGAAAAAACATAGTACACGGCATGTACTTTTGTGTACATGGTGTCTACTTCTTTCATTTAACTGTTCCTCTAGCGGCAACACCACACTGTTCATCTGTCGACATGATTACACGACATGTAATCCTGAGTACACGGCGTGTACTCTGGCCTAGCTGGCGCCGACTCCACCGCCTTACTGTTTAGGCCTGTCGACTGACTACACGGCGTGTAAGGTACCACTACACGGCGTGTAGTCAGATCCTACACTCCTCGTCGCTGACATGGCTACATGCCCCGTGTACTCATCCCAACATGGCCAAAAGTACCCGGTGTGTGGAAAAGTACATGGCTTGTAGTTTCAAAATTTAGGATTTTTCCCCATTTCCCATGTTTTCTCAAAAACACTTAAGGAAAAAGGAAAAGAAGAAGCTCGTACCTCAAAAATAAGAACTGGGTTCTTACATTGACTATTAGAAAAAGTGAGGTTCTATGTGCCAAAATAAATTACCTAGGCATGCTAAATTTTACACATAACAATCAGGGATAGTGGTTTATAAACGAATGATCACATGAAATTTAAGAAATATAAATAGATAATGATGGAACCCAAGTATCCAACCCTAAGACAATGAAATTTCTTTCTAACTATATTCATTCCATCTGTATTTGTATTTTCATGTTTTATTTTGTAGTCTATGATATCATACCCCAATTATTGTTTGTTTTCATAAAATAATAAAAAATATAAATATATAAAATTTAAAGAATGTATAGTTTATGATCAACTGGAAAGCTCCTCAAGAGTGACAACCCTATTAGACCACTTTTCTGCACTAGAAAATTAGTTGTAGAATTTACAATTTCCTATGATTGGTGTTAATGATCATATCAAGTATATAATTAAAAGTTTAAGTGATTATGAAGAATATACTAAGAAAATGAAAATAATAAAAGAAGATGAACTCCATGATTTTCCAAATCAATTTACGAAGATAAAGAACTAGGAAATTATGTCATTATATGTTGGTTTTAAATAATATACAACATTATTACCCATGATGAAGCTATATAATGTAAAATCTAGAATAATATGGAGTGAATCCTATTTTACTATGCTACTTGTTCTATTTAATGGTATGTTATAAGAAGATAATGAGATTCCATACCGAACATGTGATGCTAAAATGATGTTTTTTTAATTAGATATGATCTTATAAAGAATACATGTCCATCCAAAATATTGTATATTGTTTTTCATGGACCATTAACCACTTGAAATATTCCCAAATTGTAATTCATCATGATACAAAAAAGATAAATCATTTCCATTGAATGTTTTTCTGTACTTTCTAATCATTCAAAAGCATGAAATTCTCTATGGAAGTAAAGAGATAGTATGGAAATTGGCATGGAATGAAGATACAAGAAATCAAGATGTGACAATTTTTCACATGGCATACTCTCCTTAGTGGAAGAAAATTTATCACGAGTATCTCTAATTTGGGAATTACTCAATAAACCGTTAATTTTCACTATCTATATATGTATTGAATCCTTTAGTTGTACAAAGTAGCACTCATAATACATACTCACTTATGTTAGTAAATTATAACATTCGAGGGTAATTCATACAGAAGAAATAAATTATTTAATATATTATTACATTAGGATCAAAACAACTGGGTAATGATATTATTTATTATTTTTCTCCATTTATTAAATATCTAAGATTTTTGTGGGATTTAAGTGTTATGTTGTATAATGCTTATAAAAATTAAGATATCACATAGAGACCCATGTTGTATGGGATGATAAATGGCTTCCCTTATTATGGGTATTTTTCTAGATATATAATTATAAAAATTCTAGGGTGCCCCATTTGTATTAAATAACACACTTAGTTAGGTTAAAAAATTCCTCTAAGACTGTGTTTCTAAGACATAATTTTTTTTACCCCAATGACATAAATATTAATTTAGGATGACATTATTTGACGGTAATTTCAAATAATACAAAAAACCATCTCCACTAACATGTGATAATCTATTTCCAAAATTAATGGAAATGGACACTCATTTTGTTAAACCTTCCTCAAGAAATAGTATGGAAACTGGTTGGAAAAAGTGAGGAGTTTTATATTTGAATTAGCATACTATAATTGTTTTTATGTTACATATTTTCTTAATGTCATGAACATTAAAAAAAATATGATAGTGTAATTTACATGTTACTACATGCATACGTCAAAACAAATGATGTAATTATGGATAGATTGGACATGATTGACACGGGTATATGGGAATAGTTTGTGCCAGTGATGGGATAAAGACATAATATTTCTCCTCTAACTACTTATATTTTTTCCTAAAAAGAGAGATATCAATTTTTTAACTTTCTAAATGGTGTAATGGTTTTAGAGTTTTATTAATCAAATATCTAGAATATCGTTTGGATGATCGATTTAATGTTAAAATGTTTAGAATCACTGGATTGTCAGGTTTTGATGCAATATTTAATATATATAGCTTTAAGATGCATTATTACAACAAATTCTTATAATAAATTACCCATGAATTTTTTACATTTCAATGCTATATAATGTAATGTCTTAGACTCAATGAAGTTTTCAATAATGGAAAATGAAAATGATATGACATTATTTGAATTAGTGAAGTTATTCCCGCAAAAAATCATTAATATGATGTTTCAATTAATTGTTCAATTTTTCGAGAGATTTGGATCTATGGTCCAATATATTATAGATAGATGTACCCTAATGAATTGTATATAGAGATTTTGAAGTTGTATTCCAAAAATATATGTCAACCAGAATGTTATATTATAGAACGATATATTATTGGGGAAGCCTTTAAATTATGTACCAATAACATATCTTATGTGGAGATCATTGGCATACCAAATTATTGTCACAGTGGGTGACTTTTCGGTGAAATAATTTCATGAAGGGGTGTTTCCACAATTACAAAAACAAATCGATAGAAAGCTCACCTTTATATTTTACATAACAATTTAAGTTTCATGAAGTTTTTTGAAATCCATAAAATAATTCATAGGTTTTTGAAATTTTCAAGTGAAAATGGTTTTCAAATACATATAATCAATAGATTTTAGATTGATTTAAAGACCATATTTTTTAGTATTTAGGGGAGAAAACAAATTCTATTTTATAATGACTTCAATGGCTTGTCAAGGGTCCAATTGTGTATGTATTATCTTATAATGGTTATTTAATTAATGGTTATATATTTTATAAAAATGATCATGATGAACACAATACCATGAAAAATAGTGGAGTTAATCTTGTGGAAAAATTGATGCATGTATCAGGTACCGAGGATAGAAATCCAATTTATGTGAATATTTCATAGTTTGGCATCCACAAAAAAATATGGGAGTTGGATTATATAACATTCGATGTTCTGATTTTACAATGAATGTGGGTTGATATAGGAGTAAATTTAAAATAGATGAATTGGGATTCATGAAAGTGGATTTCAGTAGGGAAGGGTTCAAGGAAGAATGATTCATATTGGAATCATAGGTAGTACAAGTATTTTACCTTCTATGTACTATAAACAAAAAGTTTTCAATTTGTATGTCATCGAACAAAACAAATCTTTGGTCATAATTCAATTCAATTGAGGACAAAACTTTCCTTGGTATAGTGTAGTCATGTCATAGTGGTGCCAATACAGATGAGGTCTTGTATATTAGAGGTGACCACAACGACAGGATTTGGATACTCAATAGTGTGGTCAAATCCCTTAAACCTTTAGGTAAACAAAGTCAAGTTCAATAATTAAGAAAAATAAATAAATATAATTTCCATTACCATATGGTATTATGTGTTCACTATTTTATTTACAAAATTTAAATTAAATTTTCAACTACTTATATAGATTATGGATTCTACACATGTTTATGCTCCCAATCCAGTGGAACAATAAGTTTCGTCATGTGCTGATTCTCCAAATCCCGAGGAACAATAGGTTTCTTTTTATGATGATGCTACATTTCTAGGGGAACTATATATTGAAAATATTGAAATAGAGAAAATGTTAGAAGTCTAATTACCTATGTTTGAGAAAAAATAAAAGTTTTATAGTGAAACTGACATAAAATAATTTATTAAGGCAAGAAGAAATAACATAAAATATTAAGGTTGGATGGAATAAACATGACAAACATGTTCACCCCTACAAGTCCATTTTCATTAGTTACATTGGGGTCACCACTCAAATGCACTTGCTGGTTGATTTAGATATGTGGCACAATGTTGTGTTCATGATAAAGACAGTACTTTATGAAGATATTAAGGTTAAATTATGATAAAAATTCTATATTTTACTAAAAAATAAAATAAATAAGTGTTTATTTACTCTTAATTATAAATTTTAGATTATATTTATACTAAATGACTATCGAATGAAATTTTTAATAATGGTCACCAAAAAATATCATTGATCCTTACAAATAATTCTTATGAAGATTCATCTCAGATATACTGAAGGGGAAGTAAACTCTCAAGAAACATAGATATATACACATACAATAAACAAAAACACATAGAATATAATTATTATCCATCATAATGAGACAAAATATTAAATGAATTGTGATTATTAATACTTTAATTGGAAATACACGTATTAATCTATTTGATTAAGAATTATTGATTTATGAAGCACCAACAAAGTGTTTAAAATAGGCAATGTGAATCAAAACTAATGTACCCCAACTATAAATCAAGGATGTGGTATGATTCAATTTAAAAAATGGTATTTATTTTAAATCTATTATAATGATTTTATGTTGTATAAAACAAAAACATAATTATGTTCCTTTTCCTATATTCAAATTGATGAATCAAAATCAAAATCCACTTCCATCACATGTCGTGAGTATTGGAATGATGATCATGTAAATAAATATGGAATAATAGTAGATGAAAACACACAATCATTATGGAAATCATGTGTAACTATGAAATAATAAAAATTTGTTCTATTTTAAGATAGTATTACATCAAATGACTACTTATTTTTCTATATTTTTATCTAATCATGACAAAAGAATCGCCATAAAATATACTAGATGAATAACTACTTTCAGTGGCCTTGATGTGACTAAAACAATTTGGTTGCATCACAGGTGCAGGTTTTGGAGTCTCACATAAAATTTATTTTCAAAAAATAAATGAGTAAGGGGATAAAGATAATAAAATGGATGAGATTCATGGATAAAAATGTTCTTGAAGAAAATTTTAATTTGAAGAATGATTGGTTAGAGAAATTTTTGAGAAGGAATCAAAGTGAATAAAAAACATAATAACAACAACTACATGAACATCCACCCTCCATCGTTGAGCCTCGTTATTCCCCTAAAAGGTCTAACATACCATAGGTGATCGATTTTATCATAATTGTTCCTGTGAAATGTGAATCAGGTGGATACTGAGACCTTTATTGTATTAATATTATATAGGGTCTAATAAATTGTGATTTTATATATATCATCACCCTCTTATAACTTTGTTGTGAAAGGTATAGTGTATAATAACCATGGTGATAGTTTACACAATAAAAAACTTCCAAAAGCTCATGTGAGAGTGTAGATTAATGAATCTTATAAAATAAGCATCAATTTTCCTCTTCCACATAATTATCTATATGTTCACGTTGTTGAAAATTATATTAGATCCATCTTAGCATAACCATTTTATTTTGTAAAAATACATGTCTATAATGAGGTATGTCCTTTCTAACTTATTTTTTCAGAAAAACAGTAACAATTAATGAAATAAGGCATGAACCGAGGATAATTTTTATAGATGAATAAAAGGAATGGGAAATATTGATTTCAATAAAAATAATGTAGGCTATCAACCAATCAATCGAAAAGAAATTATAAGGGTCCCCATACCCTTCCAGTTCAACTACCTCATATAGTAATATTATATTTTCATACAAACACAACATATAAAGATAGTATTATATCCATCATTTATATATAAGAATAAATGCACGAATAATAAATTATAGACTATCTTCATCTTGAAAATGTATATCAAATCATCAAGCATGGATGGATAGGATTCTAGGTTATAAATGTATACATGAGGTTCTTTTTTATATTATATTTTTTCAATAATTTATATACTATGTTCATTATAGGTAAATAACATTTATAATTTTCAACACATATATATGTACTATGTTATGAGAAAACCATGCAAAAAAAAATTTGGACTCATTCATCCTCAAATCACTTATAAACGAAATACAACACTATAAGAAGATAAATATTTAAAAAATAGTGTATCAACTGGATGAAATGTTGGAAATTAAACTTATTGAAGATGAACTCTTCTTAACATCCTTGATTTATGAGTAAAACACTACTATCTAATCATATCAAATATATTCCCAATTCTTACAATACCTATTCCTTTTTAGGGATCATTAGTTTCAAATTACAATAAATTTTAATACTATGAGGATTTTGTTTTGGATTTAAGGAATATAATACCAATAAATCGAACATACATGATGAATTTTATCAATTTGAAACAAAATATATTAAATATTTTACAAATAAACTTAATGTTATATGTTTAATATTACATGTTAATGAAAATGTTTTTATGATAGGGTAGTGTCTAAATATCATCAATATAATGGAATTAAGCTGGTTTGTGAGCATAGTAATCCAATTAATTTCTACAACGTGATAATTATCATGGTATATATGATAATATTTCACTATGAAATCATTTTTTCAAAAAAAATAACTAATTTTTCTCATTGTTTCTACTATGTTTGAATCAAACTAATGGAACATATTATGGTTATAACCTTTCAATGTTTATGAAAGATATCACATTCCATTAATAAACTAGTATCCACAAGTAGGAATTTCTAATGATAATTAAAATTTAATTTAAAATATTTATTCAACATTTGTTTATTTATATTTTTATTGTAGTACTATGATTGTCGAAAATACATATATTCAAAAAGGAAATAGATTTTTTTAGAGTAAAAATCATTCCTAGAGACCCATATTGAAATAATATAATGTTTTAATGACATAAAATCACATAAATATTCCTACTTTGTAATATAATTCCATTATCTCAATATTTATAATCATGAATGTTGTATGCTGGTCCCATATCCTTACGTTATCGATGTCTTTTTCTTTAAAATTTCAGAAATTTAACTTTCCAATAGAACACCATGGATAAGATTTATTTAGGATATATAATTTTCCTCAAAGGGAATGAGATATCAACATCTATTAATGAATATAATGGACAAATCCTTTCTCACATTATCCATTAATGAAATATTGCTCGTAACGCACCCAATGTATCCTACTTCTCCAAAAACATATCACAATTTTTATCAATACATCAAAGTATGTGTCTCGTAAAATCCATTAATAATAATCTTAAAGTCTAAGCAGAATTATACATGTAATCATACTGGAACATCCAATGAAAATATAAATGTGGCTTTCCTACTGGTAGGTCTCGTTGTCGTAATCTTCTAAAATGAAAATTACCATGGGAATACACCATGAGAAGGTTCCACAATGTATTATAAGACTCCACACATGATAAATGATATCATTTGTTCCCCTAAATTTTTTTATCCAAATATAGAACATATATTTAATAATACAATCTTAGATCTTCATGATTCTAATCATAGTGGGGATCTACTATGACCTTTTTGGGAAACAAATACTCTTAGAACATTATCACATACTATGTCATGCAGAAGAAAAATATTGATGTGATATGAATTTTATTAGTATTCAAAATAATCAATATATGTTATCATAAATTACCGAAAATATTGTTCTAGGGAACCAACTACAACAATAATACACTATAAAAACACCACACTGCTAACCAGATACCTCTGACATAAGCCAACTTCAAACAAAAACCATCTGCCCCAAAACTAGAGGAACACACACGTACCAAAATATTATACAATTTCCATAAAGGAAAAGATACATGGAAAATGAATGGAAATAAAAATGAACCAACAATTCATAAAATTAAAACCAAAAACTACTAGAAATGGAATATACCCATGGTTTTGTGAAAAACAATGGGTATAGGTATAGTATGGGACCCTATACCCATAGTTCTAGAAAAAAGTGGGTATAGGATATTTTTCAAGACCTATAGACATGGTTTTAGAAAAACCATTGGTATAAGGTTGTTTTTTGAGACATATACACAATGTTTTTGTAAAACCATGGGTATAGGGTTGTTTTTTGAAGGCCTATACCCACGGTCTGTCAAAACTGTGGGTATGGATTTCCAGTCTTACGGTGGGGAAAAAATCCATGGGACACAAAATAATTTTCATGGGAACACCTATTCCCAATGTTTTCACCCTCTAGACACATTTTAAATAAATAAATATATTAGTGAATATATATTTATAAACAAATAAGTGAAATGGTGTAGTGGTTAGGAATGGGAATAATAAAGGGAAGGTCAAGGGGTTGAATCCCATGATGACATATTTATTCAATGATATATCCACAGTTTATGAATCAAGGGTATTGGTTAATGACACAGTGGAATAGGTAATTCATATCACATATACAAATGGTTTTCAAAACATTGTTAGCCATGTATACAAATAGTTTCCCAAAACCATTGGTATAATTCTATACAGATTCCACGATAGCCAATGATTAACTAAACTATTGGTATAGCCTATACCAATGGTTTTTGAACATTATACTAATTATTCCAAAGTATTGGTATAGATCCAGTTTTCAGTTGTGAAAATAGAGAAAATGATAGAGAACAACCTAGCTTAATAGACATGAGAGAATGTGGCAATGTAAAATACACTAATAAATAATCTAAATGCATTGAAAAAATTTATTATAAATTTTAATAAAGAAAAATTAATCTCAACCCCCCTCTAAGGCTTGTTAAGTGGTAGATTTAGTATTCTAAGTTTTATTTCATTCTAATCAAAGAGTTTCCTTCTATGTATCTTGGAGAGATTTCCCCTATGAAATAGACTCTGACTTGGTGTATCCATACTCAATGATGTCTATGACATCATGGGTGACTAATTTTGGGGAGGAAGTGGATTGGTCCTGGGATAATAACTCAATTATGACAAAATATTGTGAAATCGAAAATGAAAACGGAAGAGAAAAAGTAAATAGCATGAAAAAATAGAGACATGGATTTTAACATGGAAAACCCCTCCAATGAGGAGGACTAAAAAGACATGGATAACTCATAAATATCCACTTTGAATGTAATATCTCAAAAATTCAGTGTAAAATTTTTAAATTATATGGAATTATTCTGACACCACAGGCTTTAACAACACATGATTTCAAGGCCCGGTGAGCCCATAATGGAATTTTGAACTTTTTTTAAGTATTATTAAGTTAACATGCGAGAGGGTTTTTAAAAATTTTGAACAACTGCTCGGAACAAAAATCTGAGGGCACTGTTGAATTCAGAACACCAGGATTCACCTACAAAGGACTTAACTTCGGCCGGTAAGGGCCGAACAAAAAAGTTATTTTTATGACTTTTCAGAAAATGATAAAATAACTTTAAAAAGTTATTTAATTTACCTTTATCATCCTCTGATTGGTGGATGGTGCTATTGTGGTGTAGCAACGAGCTTCATTAATGAGTCTCAATAATAGATCATTAACTCGTAACGTAATGACGCTTTAATGAAGCATAACAATGACACTGTTTGATAAATGAAACAGTGTAAAGACGCGACATCGCAGTATAACAGAAACAATGCAATGTGTATTCCTTTTATTTTGTATGACGTGTTGGTGGAATGAGGAATGAAACTGTGAGGAATCTCTGAAAAACCTCCAAACAACGTCCTCTATAATGAAGAATGCAAATGCCGACGAACGTAAAACATCATTGATGCACCTCGAACAACGGATTTGGAAGTGACGAACGATGTCGCCATCTTGAAACCTCAAGGATGTAACGTTGTAACAAATATCATCAAAGTGGTAGGGGCTTTAATTTGTGAAAGTTATTCCCCATTCTTATTCTAGATACAAAAACATATATCAACCCATGAATAGGTTGATTTGTGAATCGTGTGTTTATGATGGAGGGTGACTTTACTTTTGGGAGTTATTATCCAGGATTAGTTTATCTCTATTTTTATTAATCCAAACTTTTTGAGCCTCCCCATGATTATAAACTTCTAACGTGGAGGGCGTGGGCCGACATGAAAAAGGCACAAGCCCCTCTGCATGTGCACTCTTTGTGAACGAATTGTCTGTATCAATGACAGGGTGAATATGTGAGCATTCCGAACAATAGGATTCTCCTCATATTCCGTGGGTGTAGGAAGTGCAAAGAACGGGCCACCAAATCTCGTCTGGTAGTTCACCAAATAATCTCCTAGCATCGGAAATGACATGTGGCAGCGCCATTAGTGGCAGTACGTTGTTGCGCCAATCGCTTGCTGAACTACGGGACAAGAGGCTTCCAGTTGTTCTGGTGGCTAGGTGGAGCGGTGACACCATCGGCGCACCGCAGTGGCGGAGGGAACTACGCTAACTGGCCCAACGTGGAGGGGGGCCCACATCTGGGCTGCCCGGGTGGCTACTGAGCCGCTGTCGACCGCCTATGGCTGGAGGAGCCCCTAGTATCCATGGGTCAGGCGGGCAGCCGAACTTGGCTGGCTGTCATGTCCTAGGATCACCCCATCGGCCGCCCATGCGGGCGGTCTTTGAGTTGGAGGGTCGTTCCCCCAGCCAATGGGCCGAGATGACCGCATTTCTAGTGGGCCGGACACACACTAGAGGGCCGAACCCCCACTAGTGTCCAAACCCACACCTGTGGGTGAGACCTAGGCCAGTAGGCCGAAACCGCACCATTCAGGTTGGGCTGGACTAGACTGGGTCATCGGGTGACCCGGTAGGTTGGACCCTCAGCCAAACCAGGCCGAGTCCAACAAGGACCATTGGGACTAGACCACTATCCAGGTCGGACCACACTGATCTAGACCCAAACCAGTTCAGGTTGAGTTGGTCAAGTTGAACCGGGGTATGTGGGACCCCTGGGCCGGGTTGGTCGGGTTGGTCTGACCAGGTCAGATCAGGCCCAGATGCAACCGTCCCCAATTTATTAAAATGCATGTATCTTGCAACCCGAGCATCCTATTGACGATTATTTTCTGGCATTGGTGTCCTCTCGAAGAGGAGGATCTTTTGGAATGCTCTATGGTGAGTTAAATGTAAATTGAGATGCAAATAATGGATTCATAATCAGTTCTCCAAAGTATGCTACCTACGGAACCATGCATTTGGATGAGAAATGAAGACTACTAACTATTGAATCTCTATGACTCAACAATGGACCCGTGGGAATCAAATCTATGTGACCCGGTAGGCCCAAGGTGGGGAGTGGCTTTTTGTTACCCGATTGACCCACAATACTTGATACAAGTAGTACCTTAGTATGGAAAAGGTGTGAAGCTTCTCTATGTGACCTAATAGACCCATGGTGGGGAGCGACTCTCTATGACCCAGCATACCCATGGTACTCATTAGGGATGAGTACCACAATAATCCCATGTTAGTGAGAAGCAGTTTTTGTGTGACCTGATAGGCCCACTATACTCGATAGAGGAGGATTTCTCTAGCAATTAAGGTGTTCGATGATTTGACTGATGTTTCTACTATCACTACCCTAAATGTATACTTGGTGTGAGCTATCTTGTGATTCATGCTTTACATTGAGTATTGTTGTGTGGTCATTCCTTTTAGTTTTGGTGTCCTTACTGATTATTGTGTTACTCACACCAGCATAGGCTTCACCCACTCATGTCATGTCCTATGTAGGAGATCAACATTTCGACAATAGAAATTGGGGGACCGAGACCCAGAGGTGCTCATGGAGACGGGACCGACAGATGATACGATGGAGAACTTTGTGGCCTCAGACCAGAAAAAACCAGTAAGAGTTGGTGGACATGAAGTACTACTTCAGGATCTTGAAGCTACACTACTCTTACAATCAGGTAGGGTTTTCTGTAGATGACCATCAATGTTCCTTTTGTACCTTTCTATTTTTAGTTCTTTTTTGGGTTTGTATTCAGGCCCACTTGTTTCCAGTTTTACTTGTACTCAATGGTTATATAGTATCACCATGTTTCCCCTTTAGTTTTTGGAACGTGGTTGGGAGTGTTTGTGTGTACAGGTACTCAAGGAAATGCCTCCCACTTGTTGGTTGATGCCTTCGGTGCTAGTTTCTAGCCCTTAGCCTTCAGGAGGTAGGCTTGGGGTTGTCAAGGCACATGCCCTATGGGATGAGTAATGATAATGTGGCATCATAGGGTGGTCGGTCCTACCAAAAATATTGGCTGTTTGTGTTTTGATTTGTGGAAACAATCTTAAGTGTTTTGTGTACGACTTCTAGATTATAGGAGTCCAGTTCTGGAGTAGTAGCCGACGTATCCATACACAAGGACCATGAATTTTACTTTTTGGATCTATACCAGAAAACATGGGTTTCATAAATGTCTCCTTATGGTATTTTGAATAAAAGTCAGCTCAACTAGTATAGCATTATAACCATGGTACATAATGATCTATGATCAGGATGCCTCTGTGTGGAACACTAGCCAATATCCCGATACGAGGTCGTGAGGATAACCCGCCTAGAAATGGGGAGTATGTTTATGAAATGGTTCTAGAGATGGCCCCACCGAGTGGTGCACCTGTGCTACCACCACCTGATGGTCAGCATCTCCTACCGGTGATTCCATAAGAGGATGTGCGTAGACTCGGTACCATGCACCCATTACAGAGATAGATACCTCACAGGTTTAGGTGAGATAAAAATCCTCATGTCACTGAGGATTGCCTGGAAACAATGATGCAGGTCTTCCTCTTAGTAAGGAAACCACCTAACCAGCTGGAAATCATAGCAGTGATCCTTCTCCTAGGCTCCTCAGGCAGAAAGTGGAACTTGACCCCACAGACGCACGATGAGGTGACCCGCATCTGGGAAAACATCGAGGGACTTTTCCAGGAGGAGTTTTTTTCCTGCGACCTTGTGCTCTGTGTGCATTCAGGATATGATTCACCAATAGTAGGGAAGTATAATGGTGTTTGAGTAATTAGTGAGGTTGAATGAGCTATCTTACTACTCGATAGATATGGTTCGTGACCCATTCTTCAGGGCCTGATCCTTTGAGAAGGGACTCAGGTAGGAGATCAGGGCATTGGTATTGTCACTTAGTATCCCTACTCAAAATGGGGTGCTGGAGTGATCCCTCCTAGTGGAGAGCTTCTTGGTAGAGTAGGCACCCGTAGCTAGAGCTACCTACCAACACTAGGTGGAAGAGACTCTGGAAGGTAGTATATAGAAGAAAAAAGGGCCCAAGTAGGCCATGTCATTCGGATGTTGACCCTAGGACTCAGGGTTAGTAGTGCTGGACTCCCAGTCCAGAGGGAGTCAGCAGGGCGCCAGTCATTGTGTCGAATGAATCAGGTTGGGACACATGGATCTTGACTGCCCGACCCACCGTACAGATGACCACCATATAGTCAAGGGGCCACTGAGGTAGAGATAATGGTTTGAGCGAGGAGGTCTGTAGGGTGGAAGATGTGGTAGGGGAGAAGACCGAGCAGCAGGTTGTGGGCTACGGTTTGAGGAGTTACCTCCCCCACCCCTAGCCATCCACCCCGACCACAGGGAGCAAGAAGATATGATCAATCCCAAATTCAGGTAGAAAAGGATCATGACTATGGTTCTCCATATATGACAAAAGGTATGATCTGGGTCTTCTCCACCATAGCTATAGTTCTTATAGACATAGGTTGTAGTCGCTCATTCCTTTCCATAACTCTCGTTCGTAACTCGAAGATTCCAGTGTAGTCATTGGATCAATCCTTATGGATAGAGACTCCTACGGGAGAGGATTTTACGATTTCACATTTTTTCCGGTGGTGTGACCTTACTCTAGGAGGCGATACCTTTATCTAGGTTCTCCTAGTTGTGGAATTAAGGCCTTACGATGACATCTTGGGTATAGAATGGCTATCCATTGTCCGTTCTCAGATCGGCTATTTTAGGCATACAGTGCGGTGTGTCTGCAGATATGGGACCAAGTATTCCTTCACAAGTGAGAAGGAAACCATTTTAGCAAAGGATAGGCTTTCTCAGTGGAGGGTGCAGTCGGTCACTCAATAGTTGGCTAGCCTCATCCTCGAGTCATTGGATGATAGGTGTCCAAGATTTCCAGTAGTGGGGGATGAGTACAAGGATGTTTTTCTTAAGTATGTTCCAAGACTACCTCCCCATAGGGATGTATAATTTTTCATCATCCTATAACCTAGGATGACACCGCTATCTACACAGGCATATCGGATGGGTCCCAAGGAGATTTGCGAGATGAGGGTACAACTGGAGGACTTACATGGGAAGGGGTTCATAAGGCCCAATGTTTCAACATAGGCATCCCCGATTCTCTTTTTCCAAGAAGGAAGGTGGGATTTTGAAGTTTTTTGTGGACTTCCGATGCCTGAACCAGGTAACTGTGAAGAACAAGTATCCACTTCCGAGGATCGATGACCTCTTCAACTAACTGAAGGGAGTGAGGTGGTTCTCGAAGATAGACATCAGATTGGGCTTTCACCAGCTTCGGGTGCGGGATGAGGATATACTGAAGATAGCCTTTAGGTGCGGATATAACCACTAAGTGTTCCTGGTTATGCCTTTCAGCATAACCAATGCCTCATTAGTGTTCATAGGACTCGTGAACAGGATGTTCTGGCCTTACCTTGACCGGTTTTTTTGGTCTTCATTGATGACATCTTGGTGTACTTAGCGCCATAGGGGGATCATGCTAAACACCTATAGATAGTCCTGGATACAATATGAGAGAACTATATTTATGGTAAGTTGTCCATGTTTCAGTTTTGGATATGGGAGGTCCACCTTTTGGGACACGTCATCTTGGAGGCTAGAGTTGTAGTAGATCCTATGATGATAGAGGAGGTTCTTGCTTAGAAGCCACCCAGGAGCGTGATTTAGGTTCATAGAATCTTGGGGTTGGGTGGTTACTATCAGAGGTTCATTCCCAACTTTAAAAAAGTAGAATCACCCTTATCAACTTTGACACAAAAGGTAAAATCCTTCATGTGGATGGAGAATTGTCAGCAGAGTTTCCAGGAGCTGAGGTAGAGACTGACTAGTTCCCCCATCTGGAGACTACTAGAGGAGGGAATTGGGTATGTAGTTCATTGAGATGTGTTAGGGACCAGGATAGTTATTGTTATGATGTTGGAGTGAGAAGTGATTGCATACGGCTTATGCCAATTGAGGTAGAATGAGAAGAACTACATGACCCATGACCTAGAGTTAATAGCAGTGGTCATTGCCTTGAATATGTGGTGGCACTACTTGATGGGTGAACGGTTTATGGTTTACTCTGACCAATGGAGTGTTAGGTATATCTTCTCCGAGAGAGGACAAAAACCAAGATAGATATGATGGCTACAGTTCCTCTAGGACTATGACATTGTGATAGCCTATAATCTTGGGAAGAAGTATGTGGTGACAGACACACTCAACAGGAGGACTGGCTTTCAACTGCTGACTGAAATGATAGAGAATTTATCCACGATACATATATCCTTCATGGATGATGGTGGATATTCTTACCTTCAGTCAAAAAATGTTACTCCCCCACTCTTAAAGCAAGTCATGGAGGAAAAACTGGTGGCTGTTGAATACAAGGCCCGATGTGGTTAGTTATCCTCAGGATGGGATCCTTATTGATTTTTGATAGGTGGGGAGAATTTCATACTTTTAAGAGGTCACACTGTAGTACCTGTGATGTTTCAAGAGGAGGTCTTGAGGGAGTTCCATACATCCCCTACAACGGTACATGTTGAAGTGATGAAGATGTACCATGACATGCGATGATAGTATTGGAGGTCATGGATGAAGAAAGTGGTATCCAAGTTCATTTCATGATGCATAACTTTTCAGGAATTGAAGGCTGAGCATCAGGTTCAAGCAGGCTTGGCCCAGCCACTTGGGGGCACCAGAGTAGAAATGGAACGTTATATCAATGGATTTTGTGATGGGGTTACCATGTATATCCTTGATCCATGACTCTATTTGGGTGATCACTAACCGAATCACCAAATCAGCTCAAATTCTACACATCTGAGAATAGGGGTAGGTAGAGGGATTGGGATGCCTCAGTGTCCAAGGGATAGTGCAGATTCAAGGGGTGCCTTCAACGATCATCTCAGATAGCGACACTTGCTTTAAATCTCGGCTATGGAGGGGATTATTGGAGGTGTTTGGGACACAGTTGTGCTTGAGCACAACTTTTCATCCCCAGATGGATGGTTAGATAGTGCAGACCATATAGACCATGGGGGACATGATACATGATTGCATCTTGGATATTGGTTGCAATTGTGAGGACCACCTTCCACTGGTGGAGTTCACATACAACAACAACTATCACTCCACAATTAGCATGACGCTGTTTGAGGCCATGTAAGGGAGGTCTTGTAGATCACCCCTATCCTGGACAGTCCTAGGGTAGTCGACACTCATGGGTCTGGAGTTGTTAAAGGCTACTAGTGAGAAAGTACAGATCATCCAAGATCCGATGTGGACTGCACAATGCAGGTAGAAGTCTTATGCTGATAACAGATAAAGACCCTTGGAGTTTTAGGATGGATATTATGTATTTCGTCGAGTATCACCTCGATGAGGATTACATAGATTTGGATGAGGTGGAATGATATATCCAAGGTTCCTCAGACTTTTTCAAATCATGATTATATTTGAAGAGGTGGTGTACCACCTAGATCATCCCCCATAGATTCACCAGGTGCACGATGTTTTTCATGTTTAGCAACTGAGGGGGTACATGAATGATCAATCACACATCATCGACTGGGGTGAGCTGGAAACTAATGGTGGGGAAAAGTTGGTGGAATTTCTGGTGAAGATAGGGGATCATTAATAATAGGTCCAATGTGGGTGGTCCATTCCTATATCGTGTGTTTGGTGGCATCATGAGAACCTCTAGGAGAGCACATGAGAGTGGGAGGCTAAGATTCATGCTCAATACCCCCATTATTGATTAGTTTTTTTGGATTTTGGGGATATAAAGGCCTTGGGTGGGGAGAATTTAATTTCTCAGAAATTCCATGTAATTTTTTTAATTATATGGAATTATTCTAGGACAACACCCTTTGACAAAAAAATGATTCTGAGGTCCGGTGGGCCATGAACAGAATTCTGAACGATTTTATGTACGTTTAAGTTAACGTGAGAGTGAGTTTTTCTAAATTTTTAATCGGTGATCAAAACAAAAATATGATGGCACCGTTGAATTCAGAATTCATGGATTCACCTAGAAATAACACATCATTGGTTGGTAAAGGCCGAATGGAAAAGATAATTTTTAGACTTTTTGAAAAATAATAAAATAACTTTAAAAAGTTATTTTCTTTTCATTTATCATCCACTAGGTGGCGGAAAATGACACTGTGGTGCGGGGACGAGGCACATTGATGAGGCCAATTAATATATCATTTACTCTCAACATAACGATTCTTTAATGACGTGTAATAGTGATCATGTTTCATAAATAAAACTGCATAACAAAACGACGATGCAACTTAATAGAAATAATACAACGTGTTTTTAATTTATTTTGGTTAATGAATTGGTGGAATAAGGAAATAAACTCTGAGTACTCTCTTCCAAACCACTGGTGAAATTCCACTCCAATAAAGAACAACAAATTCCGACAAACATCAAACATCTTCGACGCAACTCGAAGAATGGATTCAAAAGCGGCGAATGACATCAACGTCTCCAAACCTCGAGGATGTAACACTGTGGAAAAAATGTCAAAGAGGTAGGGGTTTTGATTTGTGCAAGTTCATCCCTGCTCTTATTCTAGAAACATTGAATGCAGATCAACCCACTAACATGTTGAACTGTGAATCATGCATTTATGCGGGAGGGTGACTATTCATTTGGGGGTTTTTATTTAGGATTAGTTAATATCTAATTTGATTGAGCCATAATCCTCGATCCTCCCCGTGATTATAAACTTCTAATGTGGATGGTGCGGGTTGAAATGAAAAAGGCACAAGCCCCTCCGCATGTGCGCTCTTTGTTTAAAGATTGTCTGAATTGATAACATGGCATGTTTGAGACCTTTGTGGTGAAGAGGACGCTCCCCAGAAGCTGTAGGCGCAGGTGGCGTAAAGAACAGACCACTAGAGTGCATCTGATAGCCTGCTAATTTTTTTTTCAATGGCACCATCCACGTGACGGCGACCAGGTGGAGCGACGCCAACTGGCACCATGGTTGGGCTGGCTAGGTGGATGGAGAGCAGCGGTTGATAGACCGCGGCTGGAGGAGCCTCATGCATCTATGGGGCTGATCATACCACGATTCACTGTTTTATTCCACCCTTACACCGCTGTTTTAAACTATTATTGTAATGAATATTCCAAATATAATAATAAATTTCACATTATGCTTGAATCATTTAATTAATTTTAATCAACATTATAATGGGAAATGTTACTTGTTTTTATTATTTCATTTTAGGTGTAGGTGATTTGGAGGGCCCTTTATGAAGTGGAAGAAAAATGGGCCAAGAATGCATGGATCCATGGACATTTATCCACTGTTTTGCATAGTACATGAAATAGGTACATTCAAATGGGCTGAAAGTTTTTGAGCCTTTCCAAAATTTAACGGGCTACATTGCATATTAAGGAACCCAATCCTGATTCGGCTCCTATGGGGCCCATCCGAACTGATCTGTCCAAGCCGCCGAATTTGGACCAAGTCAAATGCGATGTTCTGTATTTTATCAATAACATGGGCTGTAGTTGTCCAAATGGTGCAAACCTTTCGGTGGAGACAGTCAAGAGGTAGGGATACAAAGTTTCTATTTTCTCCAAAGCATGATATGGCTGGCTGAAGACCGAAACTAGTGGTACAAGTGGATTGATGAAATCTGTGTGGCTAAAACCACCTTCCAATTTTCCTATAAAAGGGCACTAAGGGATCCACATTTGAAAGTTCAAACCAGAAGCCACACTCTGCCATTCTTGAGACCCAAAGGAGTAATCTCACCATCCAAGAAGTTCGGAAGGCCCCCATCCTCATAGGGAATCATGGATGAAGAAGGAGTTCCACCCGAGCTTCCTCTCCCTCCTGATGTCGAGCTAAAAGTTGGGTGTTCATTGTGAGTGAGCTACACACATGTCAAGGGAGTTATGATGCATACACTAGCTACTGGTTTGGAGTAATTTGGGAGTTAAAACATTTCTTTTCATGTATCTTACATACATTCATATTTGAATGGTTGTTTTGATGCGTGCGGATGAGATGCTCTTAATTTCTAACCGATCAGCGTGAGATTTTGAGTGCGTGACTTGTGTTGTTCTGATCGGACATTACAATAATCCTTTTCATACCCAACTTATTGAGATTTAAATATTCTTTCAAAGTTCTTATTCCATGCATAAGTACGGGACCTTGACAATACGATTGTTACGTCAAGGTTTTTTCTTAAATCATTGAAATAAAATCTTAGGAATTAATCGGGATTCCAATTAACTCTAACCAAAGAATTACTCTAAACCTAAGATGAATCTCTATGAACAATGAACTTGATATGTGTGTAGTTAAATCCCATCGACCCTTTTATCTCATATTTTTCAAAATCCACTAGGTCACTCAACTTATAATCTATTTCAACTAAGTCATTGTTTTAAACTCTTTTCAAAACCACCCCCACTCTTAGTCATTTTTATTAAAAATACACACTCTAAACCTACCAACGCTCCTTGATAGATGACCTAGGGTCTACCGTAGACTATAAATAAACCTTAAAAACATAATAAATTTGACGTGTCATGACAGTGCAGTCAAATTTTGGCGCCGTTGCCGGGGAGTGCTTTGGTTTTTTGTGTGTGTTTTTGATAAAAGGTGTGTAATTTTTGTGAATATTTGTTTGTTTTATCTTCTAGCTTTGAATTTATTTATGTGTTATAATTTATTTATTGTGTATGTTCTGTGTATGACTCATTATACTCTGGTAGACTTACAAATTTTGAAGCCAAACCGGAGAGGATCTTACATCAACGAAACCGACACACACAAGACAACAATTTAAAGGAGGAGACATCGCATCTTAAAATTCTTCTTGATCCTTCTTCTTCTTCTGAAACCAAAGAAAAAACTGAACATAACTTGTATAACATGGCTGAAAATAATAGAACACTAAAAGAACTAACCTCACCTGATGTTGATATCCGACCCACTTACATTCAATTACAAGGCGAGGCACCCAATTTTGAACAGAAATCTGGTTTAATTCATTTATTACCAGGATTTCCTGGATTTCCTGGAGAAGATCAACATAAGCATTTAAAAGAATTTCATACTGTGTGTTCAACATTAAAACCTGCTAATGTGGATGAAGAACAAGTAAAACTTAGGGAATTTCCATTTCCATTAGAAGATATGGCTAATGATTGGTTGTATTATGTTAATTCACCTATTAGAGGTTGGGTGGACATGAAACGACTTTTACTTGAAAAACACTTCCCAGCCTCCGAAACTGCAACAATAAGGAAAGAAATATGTGGGACAGAACAATCTCAAGGAGAAACCCTTCATGAATATTGGGAATTCTTTAAAAGATTATGTTCAAGTTGTCCACACCACCAAATAAGCGACCAACATTTAATACAATATTTTTATGAAGGTTTAATTCCAATAGATCATAACATAATTGATGTTGCTGTAGGTGGTGCACTAGTGGATAAAACCCCATTCACTACAAGTACCCAAATTGAGACCATGGCAGAGAAAACTCAACAATTCAGTTCAAGGTCCAGTGTACCCATTCGAGGTGTCCATGAGGTGGAAAGTACTGAATTCAAGAAGAAGGTGGACACAATGTTTGAAGAGGTGAGTACCCTTCTACGACAACTTGATCTTTCCAAAGGGAAATTTCAATCTCCTCCTCCCATACATTGTGGTATATGCTCTTCTGATACCCACTATTCTGACCAATGCCCCTAATTGAGAGAAACTTCTGAGAGTTGTGAGGCAATATTCCTAGGATGCCCCTATAACCAACCCATTAGGCAAGAACCTTACTATCCATCCATCCCAGGGTGGAAAGACAACCAAGCCTATAGGAAAGGGGGGTATTCAAACCAACCTCGTCAACCATGGAACCAACTAGGGCAAAGTATTCATCAACCACCACCACCCAAAAATTTTCAACCACCCCAAAGGCCTTTCTAACAAACCCCTCCAAAAACTGAGCCTATCCTAGAAGATATGATGAAACAAATGGGTGCCAATATTCTCCAATTCCAACAAACCACCCAAGCAGCCATACAAGACCTCAATACCCAATTAGGCCAAATAGATAACTCAGTGGGTGAAATCCAAAGCCATGGGTCTGGTAAACTACCCTCTCAACCACTTGTCAACCAAAGGGATAAGGGAAATTTTAGTGCCATCACCCTTAGGAGTGAAACTCAACATAAAATCCAAATGAACCCTCCATTAGACTCATCCTCTCCTAAGGGAACCACAATACCAACCACTAAAAAAGGCTAAAATGAGATGGAACCTTGTCTTGAAAGAAGTCCTACCAAAGGAAAGAGTGTGTCTATTGATGAGTTACCAAGCCCAAACATTCCTCTTACATTTTCCCAAAGAGCCACCCAACCAAGGAAACAAAATGAAACTGAACTTGATAAAGAAATCTTGGAAACTATAAAAAAAGTGTAGGTCAACATTCCATTAATTGATGTCATGAAGCAAATTCCACATTATGCTAAGTTTCTAAAGGAGTTGTGTACACATAGAAGGAGACTTCGTGGTGATGAGAAGGTAAGTTTGGGGAGGAATGTCTCAGAGTTGATACAACCATCACTTCCCACCAAGTGCAATGATCCTGGAACATTCTCAATTCCATGTACCATATGGGAGTATTCTTTTTCTAATGTTATGCATGATTTGGGTGCCTCTATTAATGTGATGCCACACTCCATATACTCTTCTTTGTTGGTCGGAGAACTAAAGCTCACAGGAATAGTTGTTCAGCTAGCAAATCAGAGTACGACACAGCCTTCTGGCGTGTTAGAGGAAGTTCTTATGAGGGTTCAAATTTTAATACTTCCTACTGATTTTTATGTGCTAAAAATGGAAGATGATAGGATGAATGGACATGCCCCAATTATATTGGGGAGACCTTTCTTAAAAACCGCCAAATCCATAATTAATGTCCATAATGGTACATTATCTATGGAATTCGGTGGTGACACAGTCCATTTGAACATACTTGATGCCATGAAGCACCCCTTAGAAGAACATTCCTCTCTCTCTGTAAATTCAATTGACGTACTCCCTTCCCCTAAAATCACTTCATTTGTTTCCCCTTATCTGCTTTCTGAATTTTCCTCTTTGATTGAAATTCTTGGGAATGAATCATGGGTTGATTGTTGTAGTGGTCTAGAAAAGTGTCATGCATGTTTATTAATTGATAATTTCTTGAACACGGAGGATCACATGACCATCCATGATACTGCTACGCTTGTAAAAGATAATTCCTCATCTGATGATGATACCATTGAGCAGTTAGATGAGATTAGAGACGTCTCACTTTCACACACACTCCCATAAATCCAAAATCCACCTAAATTGGAACTAAAGAAACTACCTCAAGATTTAAAATATTCATATCTTGTGAATGGAAACAAGTTTCCCATCATCATTACTAGTTCACTCCCTCTTGAGCATGAATTGTGACTGCTTGAACTTTTGAGGGAGCATAAACAAGCATTAGGATGGACACTTGCAGACATTCCTGGTATTGGCCCATCAATTTCTACACATCATATTTTATTAACTGATGAGGCTAAACCAGTGAGGCAGGAACAACGTCGACTGAACCCAAACCTCTTAGAAGTTGTTAAAAAGGAAGTATGAAAATTATTGGCTACTGGAATCATTTACCCCATCTCTGATAGCCAATGGGTTAGTCCCATTATAGTAGTTCCTAAAAAACCTGGCCTAACAATAATTAAAAATGAAAACATTGAATTGGTTCCATATCATGTGTAGAATAGTTGGCGTGTCTGTATAGATAATCACCGACTAAACCAACACACTAGGAAGGACCATTTCCCCTTACCATTCATTGACCAAATGCTAGAGAGGCTAGCAGGGAAGTCCCATTACTGTTTTCTTGATGGGTATTCTGGATACTTTCAGATCCATATTTCCCCCGAGGATTAGGAAAAGACAACCTTCACTTTCCCCTTTGGCACATTTGCCTATAGAAGGATGCCATTTGGCCTGTGCAATGCTCCAGGTACTTTCCAGCGATGTATGGTTAGTATTTTTTTGGATTACCTAGAGAATTTCATGGAAGTTTCCATGGATGATTTTACAGTTTATGGATCCTCTTTTGATGAATGTTTATGTAGTCTTGGTTCCATCCTACGTTGCTGTATTGAAAAAAAATCTTGTATTAAATTATGAGAAATGCAATTTCATGGTGCAACAAGGTATAGTATTGGGACATGTCATTTCTAGGGATGGTATCAAAGTAGATAAACAGAAAGTGGATGTCATTTCTTCCCTACCATTCACTAAAAATGTATGTTATGTGAGTTCTTTCCTAGGTCATGCTGGATGTTACTATCATTTCATTCATGATTTTAGTAAGATTGCACTTCCCCTCTCCGGCTTACTCCAAAAAGAAAAAGATTTTTTTTTATAAATAATGTGAAGAAGCTTTTAATAAATTAAAATGGAGTCTCACATCACCCTCAGTAATCCAACCACATCGATGGGATTTACCATTTGAGCTCATGTGTGATGCCTCTAACTATGCAGTTGGGGCTGTCTTGTCACAAAGGGTCGACCGAGCATTACATGTCATAGCCTATGCCTCACGTACTTTGGACCCTGCCCAAGAAAACTACACCACCACTGAAAAAGAATTTCTTTCCATTGTGTTTGCCTTGGATAAATTAAGGCCATACCTTTTAGGGTCCAAAGTCATTGTGTTCTCAGACCATGAAGCCCTCCGATATCTACTTAAGAAACCGGAAGCCAAACCACATCTCATTCGTTGGATGCCCCTCCTTCAGGAATTCAATCTAAAAATTAGCGATAAAAAAGGAGCATAGAATGTGGTTGAAGACCATATCAGTAGGATCCCCCCATCCTCAGACATTGTCTCATCCCCCTGTATTCCCATTAATGACTTGTTTCCTGATGAGCAATTGTACAAAGTACAAGATGATATTCCCTGGTATACAGATATTTTAAATTATTTGGTAGCATCTTTCATTCCTTCTGATTTCAAAAAAACCAAGCCAGTCGTCTCAAACATGAGTCCCATTAGTATATTTGGGATGACCCCTACTTGTGGTGCACCTGTAGTGATCAAGTCCTTAGGTTTTGTGTTCCCGATAGCGAGTTTCAGTCCATCCTTATATTTTTCCACACTCTTGCTTGTGGGGGCCACTTTAGTCCCCAACAGACTGCTCGCAAGGTCCTTGATTCTGGTCTCATTTGGCCAACAATTTTCGGGATGCCCATAATTTTTTCAAATCATGTCCTCGTTGTCAAAGAATGGGGAATGCCTCTAAAAGGAATGAAATGCCACAACAACCCTTTCTCTTTCATGACATTTTTTATGATTGCTGCATTGAATTTATGGGGCCATTTCCCAATTCTTTTGGAAACTTGTACAATATTTTGGTCGTTGATTATGCATCAAAATGGGTAGTGGCACGGGCCACAAGGAAAGATGATTCCAAAAAAGTTGTAGAATTTTTGAGAACTCAGATCTTTTGTAGGTTTGGATTACCTAGGTTCATCATCAGTGACCAGGGTTCTCATTTCTGCAACCAAACAATGAAATCACTTTTGCATCGATATGTGGTCAGTCATCGAGTATCTACTGCGTATCCCCCACAGACTAATGGTCAAGACGAGGTTTCAAATAGAGAGGTAAAACAAATTCTTGAAAAAACGGTCCAACCAAACAGGAAATATTGGAGTCTTAGACTCGGTGATTCATTATGGGCTTACCGTACTGCTTTTAAAACTCCCATTGGAATGTCACCTTATAGGCTTGTTTTTGGAAAGAGTTGTCACCTCCATGTTGAGATTGAGCACCAGGCCTACTAGGCCATCAAACAATGATATTCTAATCATTCTGGTGTAGGTGTTCAAAGGAAGTTGCAGATTCAGGAGCTAGATGAAATGATAAGAGATTCATAAGAAAACTCCAGGATTTATAAAGAGAGAACCAAGGCTTCCCATGATGGTCTTATCCTTCATATTCTGTTCCATATTGGGCAGAAGGTCCTCCTTTATAATGAAAGGCTGAAGTTGCATCCAGATAAGCTTCGTTCCCGCTGGTTTGGACGATACACTATTACTAATGTCTCTCCATTTGGTGTTGTTAAGGTTCAAAATGAAGAAACCAAGAAAAACTTTATTGTCAATGGGCAGCGGCTGAAGCACTTTCAAGAACCCGTTTTGGAGTCCCTGATGGAGGAACTCCAAGTTCACGAAGCAAACTATAAATGACATCCACCAGGTTTTATCATTCCTTCCCACATTCTATTTTACAACAGTTAGGACACTGCATATTCTAGGTGTGGGGGTGTATACATTCATGGGTTAGTTAGGAATTTTCATCGTTTTCTCCTTTTATTTTCTCTTTTTGGCCTTTTTTATGGTATTTTCATTTTTCCCCATCAACAATTTCAAAGTTCCATAATTTGGCGACCATAATGTGGGGAAGGAAAAAATATCATAATGATGGCTAAAAAGAATTTGTGTATGAATTTACCATCAAGGAGTGATTTTTTTAGTGAATTGGTTTTATGTCAATGATATAAATGGTCGTATCTATGTGAAACCATTGAGATGATTGATGCCCTTCGTGTGAGTAGTTTTTTGGAAAACTGTGTCACTAATATCTCCACAAATTTTTGCACCAAACCAAAATGTGTAATTATTTCTTACTTAATATAAGGTAAATATATGTTGGGATAATATTTTTCATCTTTAAATGATATTTCCATACGTTCGTTCCTTATCCGATCTGTTTCATTACTGAACTAGATTGACCTATGAGTGTATACCTAATGTCGGACTGTTGTACACCCTCAAAAAAATTTTTGTGTCTTGGGCAGGTAAAAAACCACTCATCCTCAACATTTGATCTTGTTATAACTATTGCAATTAGTGTCGTGATGAGATCAAACAAGGGTTGAGAGATGAGTGTGAGATTTGTTCCTATTGCAACTTCAAAAAAATATAATAAATGATGGGAGTGGTGAAATGTGCAACATATGGGAATATCTAGGTTGGGAGCTTATGGTTTGACTTCTGGGAATGCTTAAATGAGTGGGTCTTGAAATGTGATTGCAAAGGATGTAGGACAGGTTCGGTGACAAAATCATTTAAGCTGAAAAATGTTAAAATATCATATATTTATTTGATTGCAAGAGGAAAGAATAGCATGGAATGGTTTTCACACACACACACATGGAGAGTTAGTGTCATGGTTTAATTTTGAATTCCTTTCTCAATTGGGTATCGTGAATCTTTTTGAATTTCACAATGATATGATTTATGAGACATCTTTTTCTATTTTCACTAGGAAGAACTTCTTGGTGTGGTTCATGCATTGATCATTTTACTTTAAATAAAATTTCATCAAATGCTAAATATTCATTATGTTGGAAATATATATATATGAATCTTTTTTTTGATATGTGATTTTTCCCAGGAGTGCAAATGTTTAGGTCTGGGGGTGTGATCGTACCATGATTCACTGTTTTATTCCACCCTTACACCGCTGTTTTAAACTAGTTTTGTAATAAATATTCCAAATATAATAATAAATTTCACTTTATGTTTGAATCATTTAATTAATTTTATTCAACATTATAATGTGAAATGTTACTTGTTTTTATTATTTCAATGTAGGTGGAGGTTATTTGGAGGGCCCTTGATGAAGTGGAAGAAAAATGGGCCAAAATTGCATGGATCCATGGACATCTATCCACCTTTTTTCATAGTACACGAAATAGGTGCATTCAAATGGGATGAAAGTTTTTGTGCCTATCCAAAATTTAATAGGCTACATTTCCAATTAAATAACCCAATCTTGATTCGGAATCTATGAGGCCCATCCGAACTGATCTGTACAAGCCACCGAATTTAAACCAAGTCAAATGCGGTGTTCTGTAGTTTATCAATATCGTGGGCTGTAGCTGTCCAAATGGTGCCAAACGTTTGGTGGAGACAGTCATGAGGTAGGGATACAACTTTTCTATTTTCCCTAAAGCGAGATAAGGCTGTCTAAAGACCGAAACTGGTGGTATAATTGGATTGATGAAATCTGTGTGCCTAAAACCACCTTCCAATTTTCCTATAAAAGGGAACCAAGGGAACCTCATTTTCAAGTTCGAAGCAAGAGCCACACTCTGCCATTTTGAAGACCCAAAGGAGTCCCATCACCATCCAAGAAGTTTTGGAGGCCCCTATCCTCATAGGGGAATCATGGATGAACAAGGAGTTCCACCCGAGCTTCCTCCTCCTCTCGATGTTGAGCTAAAAGTTGGGTGTTCATTGTGAAGGAGCTACACACATGTCAAGGGAGTACCGATGCATACACTAGCTACTGGTTTGGAGTACTTTGGGTGTTAAAACAATTATTTTCATGTATCTTACATACTTTCATATTTTAATGGTTGTTTTGATGAGTGCGGATGACATGCACTTAATTTCTAACAGATCGGCGTGAGATTTTGAGTGTGTGACTTGTGTTGTTCCGATTGGACATCATAATAATCCTTTTCATACCCACCTTATTGAGATTTCAATATTCTTTGGAAGCAACTTATTCCATGCATAAGTATTGGACCTTGACAATATGATTTTTACATCAAGGTTTGGTCCTTAATGCATTGAAATAACAGATTAGGAATTAATCGGAATTCCAATTAACTCCAACCAAAGAATTACTCTAAACCTAAATGAATCTCTATGAACAATGAACTTGATATGTGTGTAGTAAAATCACATCGACCCTTTTATCCCATATTTTTCAAAATCCACTTGGTCACTAAAATTTTATTCTATTTCAACTAAGTCATTGTTTTAAACACTTTTCAAAACCACCCCCTTTCTTAGTCATTTTTATTAAAAATACACACACTAAACCTACCAACGCTCCTTGAGAGACAACCTAGGGTCTACCCTAGACTACAAATCAACCATAAAAACACAATCAATTTGACATGTCATGACAGCGCGGTCAGGGGAAAGCGGGAAGCCAGGCGTGACAGGCAACCACATCCCTGGAGCACCGCATCAGCCGCCCACATAACCAGTTTTCAGGCTGGAAGGTTGCACCCCCAGCCACTGGGTCGAGCCGGTCCCATGCCCAGCGGGTCGGATCCGCGGCCTAGTAGGTCGGTCGCTTTCCCAGTAGGATGAACCCACGCTGGACGGACGGACTTGCGCCAGTTGGCCAGACCCACACCGGCAGGCTGGACCCACGCCAGCAGCCTGGACCCACGTTGACAGCCCGGACCCATGCCATTCTGGCTGGCCTGAACTAGACCAGCCTGCCAAGCGACTCATCGGGCTGCACCCTTGGCCAAACGAGGTTGAGTCCATTGAGGCCCATCAGGCATGGCCAACTATTCAGGCTGAACCAGACTGACCCAAACCAAAAATAGGTATGGTCGAGTTGGCCAAATTAAACCGGGGTATGTGGAACCCCCAGGCCGGGTTGGTCGGGTCAGTCTGACCAGGTCAGACTAGGCCCAGACGCAACCATCTTCTATTTACTGAAACACGTGTATCTAAAAATCCAAGCATTTAATTGATGAGATGTTTGCGGCGTTCAGACCCTATCGACGGGGTAAATCTTTTGGCATGCTTTATAGTGACGTTCATTAAAGGTAAGATGCGATGAATGTCTTGAGGAGTGTTTCTACCAAGCATGCTACGTATGGAACCCTACGGTTGGCTAAGACCTGAAGACTGCCGACAATCGACTCAGTGTGACTCGACAGAGACTCGGTGGGAAGCGGCTTTGTGTGACTGCACATTCCCATTGTGGGGAGTGACTATGTGTGACTCAACAAAATCATTTTAATATACATAATGAGTACCTCAATATGGCCATGGTGGGAAGTGGCTCTGTGTAACCCAAAAGGCCCATAGTGGTGAGCAGCTCTATGTGACCTAGCATACCCATGATACTCATTAGGGATGAGTACCAAAATAGTAAAAGTTTAGTGGTAAGTGGCTTCATGTGTGACCCATAAATCCCACTATAATCTATAGAGGACGATTTTTCAACAGCCAAGGTGTTCGATGATGTGACCGTGTTTATACTATCACTACCCTAAATGTATACCTGGTGTGATATGTCCTGTTTTTCATGCTTTGTACTGAGTATTGTTTTGTGGTATTTCCTTCATGTTTAGGGGTCTCTACTGAGTATTGCGTTACGCACCCTTACACGAGCTCTGCCCCCTCATGTCATGTCCTGTGTAAAAGATCAGCGTTTTGATAAGAGACATGGGTATCTCGGGACCCAAAGCTTCTCAAGAAGATGGGACCAAAAGATTATTCGACGGTAGAAATTTTAGACTACGACCAGGTGGGACCCATTAGAAACCGAAAGACAGGACGTACTACTTCAGCTTCCAATAGCTACACTACTCTTATGATAAGGTGGGGTTTTCCGCGGATGGCCATCAAAGTTCCTTTTGTACCTTGTAATTTTCTATTCCTTTGTTGGGTTTGTATTCTAGACCACTTATTTATAGTTGTACTTGTACTCAGTGGTTATATAATATCACATTATTTACCCTTTAGTTTGTGGGACGTGGTTGGTTGTGTGTGTGTGTGTCTAGGTACTTAGGAAAATGCATCCCACTTACAGGTTGACACCTTCAGTGCTAGTCGCCAGCCCCTGGCCTTCAGGAGGTGGGTTTGGGTAGTCATGACATGGGCCCCGAGGGATGGGTCATGATAATGAACTAGAGAGTCAATAATTGAAGAAATTACCAAACAAGAATTAAAATGAGAACACAATAAAACTACATGAAAAAAGAACCCTGATATGCCCCTATCATTTCACAGATAGTTATCCCGGAAAACATTTCACTCCTTGAAGATCAAAACCAAACTGGAAGCATCATTTTAACAACTAAAATAATCCATTACACATACAGATTTTCCAATGTTCATTGGTCTCCACTACATGATATTTCCCATGCCTAGAAACTGTCTTCCACATAACTGGTACATTTTTCACCTCATTTGCAGCACAACTACTTCTCCCATTTTTATAATCCTTCAAATGACCTAAAATCCTATGTGTGAAATAGAAATTCATAAATATATCCACGAAATAAGAAATCATATCTCTCTATTTTTAAATTCACATGATGTTTCAATTTAAAAAAAAATTAAAACCCAAAATTATCTCCCTATTTTTATCTCTACATGAGATATGGGTTGAACCCTATCAATCTTCCCCTTTAGCCTATCTAATAAGAAGATGAATTCCAATGAACATAGTTGGACATGTAATTTTTATTTCATTCCACTTGAAGTGTTTCCATTTGTCTATCATGGAGAGTTGTCTCCTCTAACATTGACTTTGACTTGGTGTGTCCATAATCCATGATTTCCATGATATCTTGGGTTATAAGAAGAATTTAGGAAAAAAGATTTGGTATTTGATAAAAAAACAGGGAAGAATATTTTAGAAATTGCTGACTAGAGGTATTTGTTTTAGAGATGATCAATTGAGCGGGGTGAGATGACAAGGATAATGGAAAATGGGTGGGGATTTTTTTTAATAAACATATAGAAAGATAGAGTGAAAGGCATGGAGATAAAGTAAAAAAATTATTTTTTTTAAAATTTGTTAAATGGTGTGGAAAAAGTAACATATTGGAGGAAAACAACAAGATTTAAAAATATTTCCAACCATCTTTTTTTAATAGAGAATGGTAAAGAGACAGTGAAAATAAAAAAAATTATATAATACCACACTATTTACTACTAATAATATTTTTCTTTCAACCATGGGAATCAATGGGTTCTTGATAAATCTGAAGTACAACTTTCGAGAAAACAATTTACCTTTCAATGATTTGATATCACTATATATGGATTTTTTGTAAATAGAAACTTATATGCATATGAAAATCATTGGAGGATATTGAAAGAATGAAAATCATGTCTAGAAGAAACATGAAAAGGAATTTATATCTTTAACTCAGAATGATTTGAAACACTTACAAGAACATCATATTTATAGCAATATAAAAACATAGAAATTAAAACATTAAATTGAAAACGGTCTTCAGATTCTATGAAGTGCTTATTTCCCAAGAGCTATAAAAAATGTAAGTCTTTCATGCTCAATCAAACCTATAGATGTTATTGTTTTCTAGAATAAAAATACAAGGTTAATATTTTTTTAAAAAATAACCCATGATTTATTTTATGGATAAAAAATGTGAAAGGTCTAATAAATAAATAAGTGTATGATAAATACTTATATAATAACATTTGTGTTAGAATATATTATCTCTAAAATTGATAGAATTTACATTTACTCATCAATTAGAGGATGCAAGTTCACAAATGAGGAAATTCCATGTTCCATGGTCCAAATATATACATTTCAATACTCATATCTATATTGTTAGAAAAAATATGATGGTGGTATGACATTTGACGTGAAAATTCAAAATGGATTCGAGAATGGAGGTGGATCGAGAAAAAATATTCAACCTCTTCCACTATAAAAATAGAATACCTTTGATGTGTTCATATGAATCCTATAGGGAAACACTCATATCATTTATGTAACAATGAATTAACTTTATAGTGTAACTTATTTCTATTTCATCCTACATTATGTAGAAATAATAATTAATTAGAATTGTGAAACGATAAGCGGTGACCATATTATAAATGCATGAAAAATAATGAATTCACACCTCAGAAGTTCCCAAGTCATTAATCATCTTAAAAACAATTGGTGATGCAGGTCTAATGAGGGGAAGTTTATAACCATATTCATGATTTTTTTGCAGTATCATCTATGGCCAGGAGGTAGCTAGTGATCAAGAGGTTTGGCAACCCTACACTATCCATTGCATTATCCATGTATTCTACTGAATTTAGCTTCTATGATTCAGGCAACAACCTCAAATCCTTTATATTAATATTGATAAGATCATTCTACTGATTATGAGCATCAAAACTCTTCAAATAAAAAACAATCAAATTGAATAATTAGAAATAAAATTAAGAATAAAGGTCATGAAAATACCAATCCAGCAATATAAGGAGTTCCATGAAACCCATTATCCTTTAAGATCCAATTTTCAAATCCATTAGAAGTATCAAAAATGATAAGAAGTGACATTTTAATATTATCTAATAACTACCCTTGTTTAGTAGGATCCCTCCTAATAAAAGAAAGCATGAGATATATGTAATAAAAATCCTATTTTTATTGACAAAAAAATCTAAAATATTATTCTAAATGATTCTTTGGATGATATTTGTTAATTATAATAATTCCCCCATTATACTATATGCATCATAAATGTCATCAATAATTTTTTAGATGACACTGATTTTTTTCTTCCATTTCACATAATTCTTTAAAATATAGCTCAAACAGCATGGCAATGGCATACATGTCACTTTGTATGATACCATTTATTTCCAAGGCCAGGTTATCCATGCTTTTAGTGGGCCACCAAATTGATTAACAAAATGAAAAATTTTTATTATCAAAAATATTTTAAATATAATTGTTAAAAATTCAAAAACTCAAGGAGTGTAATATGTTATTAATATGATAATTTCTTTTTGATATGAAGATTGTAAAATATTAAAGTCCAACATATAAAATTCCATTATACAAGTGTTCATTTCTTCATCCAACTTGTAAATAACAATATACCAACGTGCTTCATATATTATCTCCCTCTAGTGAAATGGAATGTCCAAATCTTGGTGCACCTATTTTACTAACATTGGAGATGATATTTCCCAATGGATACTAATTAATTGATTGGAAGAAATTTTTTGAGCATCATCATGAATGTAATCACCCTCCCATACCAAAAAAGGAAGCACTATACATTCTGAGAAACCCATTTACATCACATAAGTGTGGTTTAGAAACATGGTAAGAGTCATTGTTGAATATTTTGAAGGCATAATCTATAAAAAATAAACATGGTTTATCACACAAAACCTCGTTTAAATTCTGTGAAAGATAAGGATTTGGGATATGGTCACCTTGTGGAATGAATATCCAATTTTCTTAGATAAGGAGGAAATGAAATCTGGTGGAATTTAAGCGGCTGAACCACTAGGAATGAGCCTGGTTCAGACTAATACTAATAACCATTGACTTAAACTCACTCTCAAAATGGTATTCTATGCCAATCCTCCTAACCAGAGTTTTTTATATGAATTTTTTAAAATAATATTTAAATGAATCTAGGTCTGGAATATTTTGAAAACTAAGGCGGAAAGGTGACAAAGGCCCTACCACCATTGGCCTATTTTGCTTTAGGAAAAAAGTGGCATGACCCTTACAACCTTTTCCTTAAAAGTTATCGAAAGGTGTCTAGGCCCTCACCACCATTTCCCCAACAAAAAAAATAATTTCAGATATACATTTTTATATATTTAAAATTTTTATTTTTATTTTGTTTCTTTACACACGCACATATATATACAACCAAATATTGAAGCCGAATTTACCTCCATAATTCCAATATCACTATTATTAATGTAGTCTAGAATCCTGACATGAACCCTTTGGATCCCTTTTATAAGGGGGATTTCCCTAGAAATCCTTCTTGATTTCCAATATGGGAATTAGATCCTCCCCTTCATGCATAGAATTAATAATATATTATTTTTAACAGTTATTAGTTGATTAATAAAAAATATTAGTTAATAATAAATAATAATAATAATTACTTATTAAAATTTACTATTAAATATTAAAATTTAACTTATTAATATAAACAAAAAATTATCAAATAATAATTAATAATTAATTAATTAGTAATTAATAATATAATTTAAAAATAAAAAATAAAAAAAATAATTTACAATTTATAGGTTTTAATTCATTAGTAATTAAATAATATATAAATAATAATAAATAATATTGAGAATGAAGAAATAAAAAATAAAAAATATATAATGATATATTTATAATTATTAATAATTAGGAACTAAAAAGATGTAAATATTTATTAGTAATTAATATTAATTATAAAAAGTTATTCAATTAAATAATAATAATTTAATAACAATTAATTATTCATTATTATTTTAATAATTTAATCTTTATTAATAATATTTATTAACTAAATAATATATTTCTATAATTATTGTTAATTTTATAATAATTTATATTAAATATTAATAAATAAATAATCATTTAGTTAATTTTTATTTAATAGTATTAATAATTAATTAAATAACACTTAATTACTAATTAATTAATAACTAATTATTATATTAATATTTACAAAAATTAGTTATTAAATAATAATTTTCAATATTAGTTATTGATTAATATTAATTAGTAGTCAAAATTTACTAGAAATTTATATTATTAATTTTTAACTCATATTAACTAATTAATATTTATTAGTAATTAATATTTATTAGTAACAAATATTAATTAGAAATAGTTAGTTAATTACTTCATACTAATTTGATTATAATTAATTTAAAATGAGCAATTTAATAGTTTAATCATTATTATTAATATTTAGTAATGAAATAATAACTTGTAAATATTTATTTGTAATTGTGTAATCAATAAATATTAATAATTATTAAGTAATTAATAACTATTTAGTTAATTAGTAATTACTAATATTAACAAGTATTTAAATATTGATTAATTAATAATTAGTTAAAAAATATAAAATATTATTAATTTATGAATATTTTTTATAAATTAATTAGTTATTACTTAATATTTTTTGAAAAATTATTAATATTATTTGTTAATTATTAAAATTTAGTAGTAAATGATAATAGTTAATTATTATTGTTTATTAGTAACTAATATTAATTATTAATTAAATACTAATTAATAATAAAAATATATTTTTATTTCTGTGTAGGAAAGGGAGGACCTGAATCCCACATTGGAAATCTAGAAGGATTTCTATGGAATCCCCATTATAAAATGGAGCTTGGGAAAGTGTTTATGTCAAACTTCATGTATTATATAATTGTAGTTATACTAGATATTAAGCAGCAATAAAATTTTGCAGAAATTTATATGTATATTTATATATATAAAAAACAAATGAAAATAAAAATAAAAAAATTTAAATATACAAACATTTATATTTAAAACAATTTTTTTCATTGTGGAAAAGGGGGAAAGGGCCTTGCTGCCTTTAGCCAAATTTTGAGGCAAAGGTGGTATGGGTCATGTCGTCTTTAGCTGAGAACAAAATATGCCACTAGCAACTGGGAAACTTCCTCTTTTCCACAATAGTTTTTAAAATGTTTCTAACCTACACTAATTTAAATATTTTATAAAATAGATGTAAAAACCTTCCTAACCGTGCCGAGAAACTCCAGTTTAGGAATTGTCTTCATGGGTTGCAGATTATACACCACACATTTCCCTTCAGTTTCTCAGCTTCTGTCACCTTCCCTTCCACCTGCATGCATCCATTTATGATTCGGTACTAGTTTCTCATTTACGATAGTGAAATGGTGGGGATGGGTTTAACACTGTGGATCCATTCCTAAGTGATTTGAGGAAATCTAAGTCCCACAGGTTGGGCGAGTAATTGCAAGATCGTCGTGTCATACAGGACTACTCCATGCTACTAACCAGCAATATGTTGCTAGCATCCATTGAAAATGGATTCTTTTCCCAGTAATGAGAGAGGGGGATGAGAGTTCCTGCACATCCCTTGAGTTTTTATGCATTTTTTATTATTTTTTTTCAAATATGTCTAGGTAAATTTGTTTTCAGAATTGTGTGTTTGAAAAGAGAAAGAGTCCCTCAAACCTTTCTGCAAAAAATAGTTTAGTTATAGATGTTTTTTATTTATAACTATATAGGTTTTTAATGTCTGAATAGCATTTGATTTTGGAATGCTTCTAATTTTCTAATTGTTTTGTGTATGTCTCAGAAATTAATTGAAGGATTTTTGTTCGAAGAAGGAGGATGAACAAGGAAAGTTTATTTTACAATATGGCCCATATATTCATGCAAAAAATATTGAATCAACTTTCATTTTGGAGTTAGAAAAACAAAACTATCATGACAGACTTAGGAATGCATTCATTAAGCTCTATCAACCGACTCATAATAATATCATCATGCTTGTGTCGATGGATTTTTCTATCAGCACTCAAGAGGATCAACATAAAAAATGAGTGTCTTTATGTAGTGGAGTGGCCTTGGTTGACTCTGGGGAAATGTAAGGATGTCGGGGTAAGGATCTGGCTCATAACAAAACCTGGGTTTCGGCTTCTGTGAAGGAAATTTCTAAACCACCTAATGGGATGAAGCCAACATGCAAGGAACCACCAAAATCAGGTTCTAGGATGAAGAAAAATTGTGCTAAACCCCCTTGATCATGTTCCTCCCCTAGGTTATGAGTTTCTAGTTATCATCTTTTAGTATAGGGAATATAATCTTCGTTTAACATCATCAGGTACTAAAAAAATATTGGACCTATAGAAGGGAGGTTAGAGGGGACCTAGTTATGATCCAATCATTGTAAATATCAGTGAGAAAAAATAGATCTTGGAGGCTTTTCAGATGGCTGAGAGCCTTCTGAAGAGCTGGAATATGGTTGGTGATGGACAGTTTCTTGAAATTTTAGAGGCAGAGGTGGGTGTTTCTCAACCCCCCCCATGAGAGATGAAAATCATATGTTTGAACTATCAGGGGATTGGAAACCCTCGAACGTATTTTTCACTCCAACATTGGATTTAAAAATATATCCCTAACATAGTTTTTTTTATCAAAAACTATGTTGGATAATTAGGATTCTATCCTCTATGGTTTGAATATTGGTTTCACAAAAACTCATTCCCATTTAAATATAGAGAAACTTTAGAGGGGTGTGCCTCTTTTGGAAGGAGGAACATGTAGTTAAAATTTCTAATATGTCAAGAAATCACATTTTTGTCACAGTTTTTGTCCCATGGTCTTTGTCATGGTCTTTTATTGGAGTCTGTTGGTGTCTTAATAGTAAAATATAAACTGAAATATGGGAACCTATTAAACCGGTTGTGGAACTCTCTCCCTAGCCCTATGCTAGTTGGCGTGGGATTTCAAAGAGGCCATTCTTCATTAGTAAAAAGAAGAGGGTGCTTTATGAGTGGTGTAACTATGGAAGGATGTAGGAATTATCTTTTGTAGAATTCTCTCCATGGTATCAGATTTTTTGACCCACCATTTACCTAGAAAAGGGGTAGATCAATAGAGAATAGTATTGCTGAAAGGTAGGATAAATTTGTAGGGGCACACAAGTGGAAATATATCTTTCATGCCTTATCGATTGTTTGCCTGCCATAAGTTTCTTCCAACCACTACCCAATAATTAGTTTGATAATATATCAAGGGGGAAAGAGGTGTCTTTAGCATGAATTTCACTTAAAAAATAAGTGGCTCTAATATAGTAATTTCGAGAACACGGTTTAGTCATGTTGTTTGGGTCCAAACCGATGCCTCACATCAAATATCAGCAGTATTGTGTCTTGCTCACAGAAGTGGATTTCAGTTAGATTCAGGGACATAAAGTGATGAATTAATGCTTCATAAAATCACTTTAAGAGGATCGACTTTATTCCTTGTTTTGATTCTTTATATACCGATATATCATTTTTGGAAAATAATTATAATGTGGCATTGAGGAGAATAATATATTTTGGTTCTTAGGTAATGATAATCCCACATAAGATATGTTGATTGGAATACTAACTTTGTTAACCAAAAAGCATCAGCAAGAAGGAGGAAAGCCCATATTTATCAGCTTAAATATCATACTTAGAGGGTTTTTAATGACATAAATGATATTCAATCCATTATTTTTATTTTTTCAGCATCCTCTATAAAGAGGAAAGTATTGAAACTCCATCAAGTTTGGATAGATCCATTTAAAAAATTGTCACGAAGGACATGGACCATAAGTTGGAAGGAGATATATTTGATGATGAAGTTCATAGGCATCTTCATCTTATTCACTCTACAAAAGCCTTGGGTCTTTATGGGTTTCATGGACTTTTTTTCAAATTTTTTTGGGACATTGTGGACCGGATTTGGTTTCCCTGATGAATGAGTTGTGGGAAGTAAGATCTTTAATTTGGTCCCTAAATGAAACTCTTATTACTTTTATCCAAAGAAACCCATTACCCATGGAAAATCATGTAATTTCTACTAATCAATTTTGGAAATGTTGTTTACGAAATATATTCCAAGATATTAGATGCCATGCTTAGGGGTTTACACATACTTCTTGTTATTGAAAACCAAATAGATTTTACTCCAAGGAGATACACGAGTGATAATGCATCCATTATGGACGAATTATTCGACTCTTTGAAAACTAATTCATCATAAAGAAGAAATTATGGAAATGAAATTAGATATGAGGAAATCTTATGATATGGTCGAATGTCCTTTTCTTGAAATCGTTCTTTCTAGGTTGGGCTTTGAAGCTAAAGTGATATTTAATATCAGGAACTACTTTACTTCTGTATTTTATTGAATTACTATTAATGGGTACCCTTTGAAGAGTTTCAAACCCTCAAGGGGTTTTCAACAAGGGGACCCACTCTCTCTTTATCATTTCATTCTAGGGGATGATGTCTTTTCTCATCTCCTATTGAAAGTGGTGGAATGCGGAGTTATCCATGGTGTTAAGGTGTTTTGAAATGGAACCCATATCTCCCATATCGTCTTTGTATATGATAGCCTCAATTTTTCATGTCCAACCCCGCAAGAATGCATTTCAGTTCTAAAAATAATCAATTTGTATGAAAGGGCTTCTAGGAAACATATTGACCATATGACGTCAGGAATTATCCTTCAGTGAAGGCATGTAACATGTGAAGAGGGGGAGTTGTAGTGGGTGAGAATATTTGCTTTGGTTGAAAATCATTTTAAATACCTAGGCCTCCCAAACCTTGTTGTTATATTGAAGAAACAAGGGTTCACATCGATTATGGATAGGTTGGATAATATTATTTTTTTATGGTCTCATAGGAAGATTACCAAGGTGGGGAATGAAGCTCTCATTAAGTCATTGGCCCATTTAATTTCATCTTATGCTATATAATTATACAAATTTTTGGAAAATCATTGTGATCAAATCCATTCTCATTTAGAAAAATTTTGGTGGGGTTCGCATGATGGAAAAAATAACACCCATTGGGTGTCTTAAGAGAAACTATGTATTTCAATGTTCTGTGGAGGTCTTAGTTTAGGAATCTCAAATGGTTTAACGATGCACTTTTGGTGAAGCAAGGATGGTTCTATCCATTCAATCCAAATGCCCTCTTCTCAAAGGTTTTGCATGAAAAATATTTCAATCATTTCCACTTCGTTCATGCCTATCTAGGGATGTGATGAAATTTATTATGGATAATCATATTGGATACTAAATATCTTCTTGAAAAAGAATGTTTTTGGAGAACTTATGATCGGAATGATGTCACTGTTTAGAATGATATATGGCTTGAAAATGAATTAAACCTTAAGGATTCCTTGAATGCTGTACCGAGGTTCAAAAATTCCAGGGTTCGTACCTAATCAACGACTTGTTATAGGAATTGGATTATGGAAATATTTTCATATGGTTTAATGAGGTTAATCATTATCTCATTTTCAAGAATCCTCTCATGTTAGGAAAGGGCAATGATCACATTTGATGGATAAGGTAATCTTCTTGGATGTACTTAGTTTGTTGGGAAATAAAACTTTGGTTCATGGTTTGGATCAGTTTTCTCATAAGGATCATTAGAAGAGTCTTTTTTCACTCATTACACCCCCAAAGGTTACTATTTTTAGTGGCAGTCTTGCTCTGGTGTACTGCCAACCCACGACATTATGGTGAGATTAAATATTGCGGTGTATGATGTATATCCTATATTCCTCCATGCGGTAGAATCTCATTTTCATGAAATTATATTTTATCATGGGGTAGAAGGTGTGTGGAAGCAATATTCATCAAACTTTTAAAAGTTCTTTAATCCATTTGTAGGGTTGGTCCAAAATATAAATAAAGAGGTGTTTTCAATAGAACTGAGAGTGGTGTTATTGATATCCACAATTTCTTGGCTGGATTGGACCAGAATAAATAAGTGAATTTTCCAAAATAAGGTGGAAAAAAATCATATTAGGGTTGATAGAGATGTAGAATGGATGATTTTTTGGAAGGTGAATGATGTAATTTCCTATTTTGTTAGTATTTAGTTGGAGTCACCTTACTGAACTACACCTAAAGGGGTTTGTAAAAATTAATATAGGTGCCCCCATATCTACTAATAATGGGGTGGGTGTTGGATTCATTTCCCATAATAGCAATGGAAAAGTGGTGGAACATCACTATATGGTTATTCAAGCCTCTTAAAGTCCTTTTATGGATAAGGAATCTATTATCCCCTACGGAATCCTTCTTTCTCATTCAAAATATTGGAACAATGTTTTTATTAATTCTAATTGTGTTGAAGTGATTACCACCTTATCTAAGAAGGGGGAGTACTCATAGCCTTTTGTCTATATTTCAAAGATGATTGGTCCCCATCCATAATCTTATCTGAATGTATATTTTCATTCATTAAGCATGGGTTATTTTGATTGCTCATCATTTTGCATATTCTGAAAAATCCCGTGGTGATCATTATTGAGTAGACACTTTTCCTGATTGGATTTTTTGGTCTGGTTTATTTCATCAGTAATATATAATCACTTTTCTTCCAAAAAATATTATTATTATTGATTATAAATATATACATTATATATATATATATATTATTTTATAACATACTTACTACTCTATTTTCTTTCAATATTTCAACTCATTTTTTTCAATGAAACTCATAAGAAAGAAACATGTGACATGAATGGACATGTGAAGTGTTGATTTTTTTATACATCCACCAATTTTATAAGACAAGAATTTCTTTTCTCAAAACCTATTTTTTTTCTTTTCATGAATATTAATATCTTATATTACATCCTTTAGGATTTTGTAAGTCATTATATTATATAGAAATAGAATATATATATATGTAAAATGTAGAGCATGAGTATATTGTATTCATATTAGTGTGATTAAATATATAAGGTTTTATTGAATCTATAATGTTCCGTGTTCATCAATAATTTATTGAAAGGTAATTTTACTAGTAGAATATATTGTTGTTTTAAACCATTACAATTTCATTTATAATATATCTTTTTACATTCCATTCATTTTCAATTATTTATTATATTTATGAAACTCTTTTTATTTTCAACAATTTTTTAGATGCTTAGTCTATGTTTTTAGATTTATTTATATTGTATTGGTAGTTTCTATTTTAAAATATTTTAAAGTGACCTACTTGAAATTTAATATGTTTTTATGTCTTTCAAATAGTAGAATTTGAAATATTGTAAAATATAAAATATGACTAAAATACCAATTCAAATTGAAACTGTGGCTAAAAATGTAATAATGGTTGATAGTAAAAATAATTTCTTCATTTAAAAATACATAAACCATATAAATGAATGAATATAGTCATAATCAATGGTGAGGTCTCATCCCACATGGTGGTGTTTGAATGGGATGCTCATACCAAGATCACCAACCTCTATACTGGGGTGGAGACTGACGACATGAAGACAGTTGATCCTCAGACACTGGAACATTGACTCTCGAATGCTCTACCTATTTCTTAGTGGGAGGTGGTGTCAACTGGATGAAATCTTGCACACATGATCCTTCTTCCACTATCTGAGTAGAAGGAGTTTTCATCATTGTTTGGGAGAACCATATAGGTTGTTAAGGAAATTCATCTCCCTAGGGTGGACGATCAAGCATACTGTCATGAACAACCTGATAAGCTGGCTTTATCCCCTACACAACATCATAGATCACTATCAAATTTGCAACCTCCTTCTCCTCTATATTAGTTATGAAAATCATCTTTTATGTCTACATATTCATTCAATTAGACGTTTTGGTTGTACGGTAAACTACTATAAAATCAGCATTTAACAACGCTATTATTTATCAGTGCTATAATAAATCAATGATAAACAGAATCTTTATCAGTGCTAAAGGAAGAGATGATAAATTTAACATTTTATCAGCACTTTGTTTAGCACTGATAAAGGTTAGCCTTTATCAACAATTAATTTTTAGCGCTGATAATGATAGATTTTTTCAGTTCTATGAAAGCACTGATAATGGTCTAAATAAATAAAATGTAACAAAAAAAAATAAGAAATTAGTTTATTTTAAAAAATACAAATTTTATTAATTAAATAATTATTGATAAAAATGAAAAAATTTATTATACATTAATAAATATTAAACATTTTATTAATTAGTTAATTATTATAATAAATGTTAATAAACTGTAAATATTAATTATATAGATATATATTAATTTATGTAAATACGAATTATATATTACAAAATATTTATACACTTTACATTAAATAGTTATATATTTAGTGAATAATGGTTCAATGAAAAATTAATATGAATTAAAAATACTAACTAATTTCATATATAGTGTAATGGATGTATATAATTTAATGTGTTATTTGAATTTTTAATTTAACATAGATAAAATGCGTATTATATTGATTTCCCAAATATATAATTAATGGATTTGTATATAAAATGAACACACACCAAACTTATCCATTTTTCAATATTTTAAAAGTGTATATATTTTTAATTTATTCAATTTTAATCATTTTTAATATATAATAATGCATTCACTTAAAATTAGATATAAATATTATTTTCCAAAAATGTTTCTATAAATATCAATAAATAATTATAAAATTATAATTAATATATTTAAAATGAAATATATTTACTTTATTTATATATATATATGTATAGTATATATATAATATATTTAAATTATTTTATTTATAATTATAAATATAAATTATTTATCAGTTCTTAAGTAATATGTGGAAATAATGGTTGGTATTTATTAGTGCTTTTATCGGGATGAAAAATAGAGATTTTATTAGCACATTTTTAGAATTGATAAAGATATACCTTTATCAGTTCAAAAAAGTGCTAATAAATATTCCTTTTATAAAACCATATTACTTAAGTGTTGATAAAAGGACTCTTTATCAGTGCTTTTTTGTAAGCACTGATACAATTGTCCCAATCTATTTTAAAAACCTGAACCATTTTCACATTTGTTGTGATATCTGAAGCATTGCAAAGATGCCACCCACTACTATCTCTCCTCCTTGGTTAATCGAAGAGTGAATCACACCACTTGACTACCTATAATTGTTCAAACATTGTCAGACATCCAGTCTTCTGTTGTTGTTAGGGTTTCTAAAGAAAATTCTCTTCAAACTTGTGAGGCAGGCCTTGCATTTTTCTTTGTGTAATTTTTTATTTCATTTCTAATTTCAGGTTTATGATATCATGAATTATTTTTTGGTCTATTCCTTGTATACTATTTTTCTTTTATATTATAAATAGAATGATTTGTTTATGATCTGTTTTTTGATTTAATATCAATTTGGATACACTAATTTGGTCTTTTAAACTTTTTTTAAATCAATTTTCTACATTTTCCACATATTTATCCCATATTTCTCCAGAATATTATTTTTTTCATTGTTTTTAAATTTTAGATAATCACCTCTGGTGATTTCATTCTTATTTTTATATATAAAATTATTGATTCACATACCCAATTCATTCAAAAATTCTTATATTGAGATCTTGAACATTTCCACCACATCTGATTTCTTTGAAATCATCTCATTAGTCATTATGATAAAGTCGTCAATAAATGTGATGAAATAAAGATCTAATTGACTGGAATTGTATCTTATGGGTCCTAAAAATAAATAATTTTCAACTAAGATGATTGTGGGATTTCATTTACACCCATTTATGACTGCCTTTAATGATTTCCCATTTTGGATTATCTAACAAATCAATACCATTTAGCTTTTAGGATGATTAAATTCTCTCAAAACATCTCAATTTTAATGTTGTAACAATATTATTTGACAAATATTTCTAAACTTTATATGACATCATTTTTTCTCATCAATTGAACTCAGATAGATGGAATGGTTGGAGTCACCAATCAAAAATAGATTCCCATAGGTCCTCTCCCATCGGTTAACAATTATTCTATATTTTATCCTATTTAATAGAAATGTATTATTTCAAAATATAATCTCATTACATTCGTCACATATCAAAATTATCCTCAAAAAAATTATAAGACCAATAAAAAACCAAAAAACCTCTAACTTCAAAATTATTACCCATTTATATTTATTTTACTATGTTGTGATATTCTGCAGTGAGGGATACATATATTTTTGTCAATTTAAGTTTAATATATATATATATATACAAAGACATACACATATATATAATTACAATAGTTCGGGGAGGGGTATAAATACATTGAAAATCCAACTCTATACTAATTGGGAATAACTCATTGAGACTCAAACCTAAGACCTCACCGAGACCCCACAGAGCTACTACCAAGTGAGATGAACCCTAGGGGAATATATATATATATATATATTTATATCAATTTATATTTTTTTTAAAACATGTAATGTAATAATGATTTTATAATTATTTGTTCACAAATTATGGTTTTGGATTTCCAAATTAAGATGAGATTTTATTTATTTTCGTTAACAATGATGTTCAAATGTGAATTTGTTTTCTAATTATGTGTATTATAAATTACATGTTATATATGTGTGTGTGTGTGTGTGTGTTTTTGTGTGTGTTTAAAAGTGTATGGGAGAGATGTTGTAAGGGTAGGTGTGTTTTTCTCCCTTGTTTGTGATATATCTTGTTCATGTGTATTATTGGTTTATGTTGTGTTCTTTATAGACATCACTATAATTTCATCTATGGGTCAATGTTTCTTAGATGGCCTCCATATAATATTTCAGATGGGTAGATCTGATGTGACAACCAACCTAGAATCCTTGGGATTAGTCGGCGTTGTGATATGACATCCCAATAGTCTTGAGATGTTTTCAAATATTTGATATACATTTAATTTTAAATGAAATAATTACTTAGGCTTCTAAATCACATTTTCAAAAAAATAGAATGGATGTTATCTAATTATATATACTATAAATTATTACAATTTGTTTCTTGATACTCATCCCCGATCTATTTTATAGTCAATTTCAATCCTCATATCCTTCATATCTCAAACAACCGTTCTTGCAATGTCTTGTTGATACTCATCCCCAATATCTTTTATGTTTCATGTACTAATCTAAGCATTAGTAATCCCATGGATGACTACAACCTAGAGTATTTTAAGAAATATAGGTGCATGTCCACAATAGATGAAGGATGCGCCAAAAAAAATGCAGTGATAAATGTCCAAGAAATGAGGTGATGGGGATAAGTTGTCTAAAACATTTACTTTTGAATGAATTAATAGGATAGCACCTGCCATAGTGGATTACTAATTTTCTTAAATCAAATTACCCATTTCTTTCAACATACTTAAATTCTTTAAAAAAATAAAATATTGAGTTTCTTGTATTATAATTTTCTATAACTTTCTCCTTTAATAATGAATATCATAAGTGTATTTATTTATATGTTGTGCAAAATTAATATTTTATGAACCTAATAGAATGGATATGAATTAAAAATGGATGCATTCTAATCATTTGACAAATGATTATGAATATGGAGTTATAGAGTTCAACAAGTTTGTAAGAGAGCACACATGCGACCCTTCTAAAATCCTCTTTCCGTGTTTACATTGTTGTTATTCATGTAAAATTAGTTAAGAAGATTTGGAAGAATATTTTATTTTTCATGGAATAGATCAAATCTTTAAATGTTGGACTAAATTGGTTAAAGAAGCCAATGTGGACACTTATTGGGATGATACTTCGGTATATGAATCATTTTATTTGAATTCCTCTATAAATGATGATGGAGATCACATGGATGAAATGAAAATGGAAATTAAACATGACCTTCTAGATTATATTATGTTTTTTGAGGAGTTAATTAGTTTTTCCAAGAAAACATTGTATACAGTTTTTACTAAATACAGAACATTTTCTGTTGTATTGAAGTTATTCAATTGGAAAGCTGGAAGCCGATGGAGGGACACCAGCTTTACAAAACTACTTTGTTTCCTAAATGATATTCCACCAAAAGAAATGAACTACTATTCCAAACATATGATTCTAAATAAATGTTACATTAAATGGGATTGATCTCTAAAAAAATACATGATTTTACAAATTATTTCATATTGTTCCACAAGGACCACGAATCACTCATAAAATGACCAAATAGTGGTGCAGAATAATACAAGAAAAATAAATCAAGTCCATTGAAATATTTATTGTACTTTGGTATCATTCCATGGTTTAGAATACTATGTGTATATCAGGAAACTGTGAGACAGTTAACATGGCATGCAGACACAATAATTAAATATGAGAAACTATATCATCCAATAGATTCTCCTCAATGGATGAAAATTGATTACGAGCTTCCTAAATTTTGAAATGATCCACGAAACTTGGTTCTTACATTATCTACAAATTAAATAAATCTTTTTTTCATATGTAGTAGTACTCATAGTACATGGACCTTCTTGTTAGTCAATTATAACTTGTCTCCAAGGTTACACATGAATCCCAAATACATCATGTTTCCTCTTCTTATATTTGGACCAAAGAAACCTAGTAATTTTATTGATGTTTATTTGGATCCATTGACCGAACATCTAAAATTGATGTGGGATACAAGTGTTACAATGTATGATGCTCATAAAAGTGAATAATTCACATTGAGGTCCATGTTATACCGAATGATAAATAACTTCCATGCTTATGGAAATTTATCAAGATATTACATTAAAGGTAAATTGGGGTGTCCCATTAGTTAAAACTTTACATACATAGTTCAGTTAAAACATTCCTTGGAGACTGGGTTTTCAGGACATCCGAAATGTTTACCTTGACAACATAAATACCAATCATGGACGACATCATTCTATGGGAATATTGAACAATGTATAAAAAAATGTCAAGTAATGGGAAATAAAATATAAAATAAAGTAAAAAATACGGACACTATATTCAGTAAAATATTTTCTAAAACCACATTATATCTGGTTGGAAGGGGAGATCAATTTTCCTTGAATTTTTGTATTTGAATTGTTTGTATGTCAGAAATTTTCTTGATTTCATGAATGTATAAAATATATTTGATAGTGTTATTGCTACATTACTAAATGTTCATGGAAAAATGAAAGATGTAATCCAGGTTAGGATGGACATGAATGAAATGGGGATATATGAAGAGTTGGAACCGGTGAGGGGTAAAAGGAACAGTTTTCCTCCTCTAGCAGCTTACACTCTATCCAAATAAAGAAAATTGAATTTTTCCTTTTCCTTACTATTGTAAAAGATCCACAAGGGTATTCATCAAATATAAAGAATATTTTTTCATTGACTATTTTATGTTAAAATGACTAAGATTACATGATTATCATGTTTTCATGGAAGATTTAATGCATGTTGCTTTCCTTTGCATTCTGCCTCAAAATGTATAACATATATTAACAAAACTATGCTTCATTTTCAAAGCCATATGTATTTATGTTTTAGACCTGATGATGTTTACTGTCATGAATTAGAATATTGAAATTATAATATGTGAATTAGGTATGTTCTTATAATAATAATTATTTTATATAAAGGTCTACCTGATGGTTCACTTGGTTAGAGAGGTTCAACTATTGTGTTTGATCCATTATTGATGGATGTTCCCCATTAAATAATAAATGATGATTTTGAAAGGGTGTGTGAAGAATAAAAGTTGGAAAGAAGTTTGTATTGTAGAACAATATATTTTGGAAGAAGATATTGAATTTTGTACTGATTTTCTAACATATGTTGAAAGAATTTGTCTCCTAATGTTTCATGACGATGAACGCCTTTTAGGCTAATGGATTTCTAGAAGATATTTTGTTGAAATTAGCGTGACATAGTAAGATAAAGTGAACCTTTACATATTATGTAATAGTGATTATGTTGATTCATAAATTGGAACCTATAAATAAATTCATAGATATTTGAATCCATCAATGGTTGAAGGATATATATCAAATCCACAGAATCAACAATTTAGAAGATGGTTTAGAGATCAGAATTATAAGTAGTTATCTAAAATTCTAAATTCAATTTCAAAATGATTTAAATTATTATTCAGAGTACTGAATGAATCTATTATATGATACACTGGTTTTGTAATCAATGGTTATACAGTAAAATAAAAAAACAATATGACTTCATTATGATGAAAAATAGAGGTTTGACACTTGTGGCTGAAGAGATGCACATATCTAGTCCCCAGGATATAAATAAAATTTATGCAAATTTTTTATATTTTAGAATTATTGAATAGTTATACGAGATGTATTATACGACATTTCAAGTGACTCTTTTCTATTGAAAATGGGTTGACAATATCAATGGAGTGATAGTTGAAGAAATGGGATTTGTGAAGGTGAATTTTAGTGTGGAAGGGGAAAATATGAGTTGTTTATAATAGAATCACAATAAGTGAAATTATTTTATGTCTCTTATACAGTGAACAAGAATTAGTCGATTTTTCTACTAGAGACAAAAACAAATGTAGAGTCAGATGAAAATTTAATAGAGTATGACCCTTTCATTGGTATATCACAATTAGTTCATGTCGGTCCCATTGTAAATAATTTCTTATACATTAGAGGGTACAACGAAGAGTGGATTTGGTTTCTTAATAGAGGATCCAAATACTTTTAACCATTACAAAAAAGAAAGAGATTTCGATGAGAAAGTAAAAATTTCTGTTAATATATTGTGTTTTTCCTCATAATATTATCTATTCTATACTACATAAACAAATTATAAATTAAATGTTTGACTACTCATGAAATCAATGTCTTATACACATGATGATGTTACCAATCCCTCCAAAGAACAAACTATAATGATGGAACCCATTTAGAAATATGTAATGGTAATGTAACAATATATTTTCTCAATTTTACCAAAAAATTAAATAATGAAATATTGATTTAATTTTCATTATCCCTTACATAGTTATTTTATTTTAGAAGATTTCAATCCAAGTTTCATGTATTTTCAAGAAGAGAAACGACGCTGACTCTGCTCAATCACAAAGGTAATGTTGATGTTTGCACAGTAAAATCATTATCCATCGAATTAATGTATTGTTTCATATTTATGATTAATTTAATTTGTTTTATTATTACAAGTACTTGAAATTGGGCAATTTGTGATGGGCCATTTGCGATAGGGTACCATTTCAAAAGTTCTTTTGCATTGAGTCCCCATTGCAAATAGCCCATTGTAGGAAAAGGCATCATAAATAGTTATCTGAGATTATTTAAGAAATGCATTCGCGACGGGTTGGCAAAAAAAATCTCACCATATATATTTTTTTCTGGGATATTATTGATAAATATATTAGTGATGGGGGGGTCCTTGTCACCAAAGGCAAGTCACAAATATCTTAATGAAATAAAAAAATTGAATAAAATAATATTTTTATTAAAAATAAAATAATGTTACTAAAAATAATAAAATTATATTAGAAAAAATATATTAATAATAAAAAATATTAATAATAAAAATATTATTAATATAATAATATAATAATATTAAAAATATTTGTATTAATGAAATATTAATATTATTAATATTATTAATATAATAATAATATTATTATTAATATTTATGAAATAATAATTATAATATTAGTAAAAAACCATGATATTCATACAAATATAAAAAAATAAAAATAATATAAAAAGATAATAAATAATAAGAATAATAAAAATAATAAAAAACGACATAATATAATAAAAGAAATATTTAAATAATAAAAATTAAAGTAAAAAATAAAAAATGTAATATTCACAACAATATAGAAATAACACTATATAGAAATGTAAATAATTCGTAATACCAAAAACAATTGCATTCAAATGTTTTATCATAAAAAACAAATATATCTATTTATTCCAAATTATTGGTAATTATTAATAATTATTCATATTTATTCCTAGTTTTTTCTAATTACTCTTAATTATTCCTATTTATTTCTAATTATTATAAATTATTATAAATTATCATTATTTATTTTTTTAATTCTTATTTATTCTTATTTATTACTCTTTTTTCCTAATTCTTACTAATTATTCCGAGTTATTTCTAATTATTATTATTTATTTCTATTTATATTGAATTATTCATAATTATTACTAATTAATCCTAATTATTCATAATTATTCCTAATTATTCAAAATTAATCCAAATTAATCCTAATTATTCATAATTATTACTAATTATAACTAAATATTACTAAATATTCCTAATTATTACTAATTAAGCCTAATTATTGATAATTATTGAAAATTAATCCTAGATTTTTCTTGATAATCATAATTATTGCTAATTATTCCTAATTATTACTCTTTATTAATAATTATTGCTAATTATTACTTATTGTTACTAATTATTACTAATTATTACTATTTATTTCAATTATTCATATTGATTACTAATTATTCATATTTCTTTATATTTATTCCTAATTATTCCTAATTAATGTTAATTACTACTAATTATTGTTAATTACTAATTATTGCTTTTTTTATTATTGTTAATTATTCCTAATTATTCCTAATTATTTCAAATTATTACTAATTATTACTTTTTAATCCTATTTATTACTATTTATTCCTTATTATTAAAAATTACTATAATTTATTACGATTTATTACGATTTACTACTATTTATTACTATTTATTACAATTTATTACAATTTATTACAATTTATTGCAATTTATTACAATTTATTCCTATTTATTGCTAATTATTATTAATTACTACTAATTATTACTAATTTCTCCTAATTATTACTAATTTTTACTAATTATTACTTATTATTACTAATTATTACTATTTTTTACTAATTATTCCAAATTATTAGTAATTATTCATAATTATTCGTAATTAGTCCTGATTATTACTTATTATTACTAATTTTTAATCATTATTAAAATATATTATGAATTATTTCTATTTATTACTCATTATTCCTATTTTTTACTAATTATTGCTAATAATTCTAATTATTGCTAATTATTACTTATTATTGATAATTAATAAAAATTATTGTGAATTATTTATAATTATTCCAAATTATTACTAAATATTTATCAGGAACCAGCCCGAGTTGACCCTGAACCGGTCACAAGGGTCATCCCGCAACAAGTCCCAAGAGGCGTTTCTGATCCTCCTAGGATGGCGACAAGCACCAAGGACATCAATAGAGTACACTAGGGAATGATTTCGTCCATATATAAATAATCAAAGAAACAGTTGAAAGAAATGGATAGCCCAAAATACATTTATATAAAAACTGAACTGAACATTATTTTTACATGAAACTAAAAGTACAACTAAACCAACAAATCACCTGACCAAACCCGATAACTAACTAACTCCATGTGACCCTGCTTGTCACTCTCCAACATAATGGTCACACCTCGCCCAAGGCGATCAAACTAATGCTGGAACCTGCACTAGTACTAAAAATATAAGAAGACTATAGGCATGAGTATTAAAACTAAGTAGGTCAGCTATATATTCTATTCCTAATGAAAATCCTTTAAAATAAAAGAAACATGAGTTTCAGGATTTAAATACAAATATAAAAGTATTTTTTCCAACTGAGGTCCCATGATATAAAAAAATTACCAGCAAAAACTTGCATGTTTTATAAACAAGAGTGCAAGTAACAATTTTCAAAAAGGTAAAAATTCTAAATGAAAATAGTTTTGAAGAGGGCTGCTTTAAATAATTTAGACTTTAAAAAAAATAAAAAACACTGATGAATTTATTAACCAAACACAGTTTATGCCGATAGTGAGTACAAAATAGCTAATGAGCACAACTCACTAGAACACCCCTAGGAACTAGTTAGTTGTGAGCCCCATGCACCTCATATCTCGGTGAAAGTAACCATAATAAATATCTATTCTCATGCACATGATCCAATAGTAGGTATCATACCCATAACCTAGTGCTGCTCTAATATCATCATCTTCATAGTTTAGTTAGTGTTTTCCTTGTCAAACATGCTACGTGAAACAGGGGTCAAATCCCACAAGATCACTAGCATACTAGTACCAGTCTGCCCACCTAGATACTCAGGATTCCCTTTAGTACATAATCATGTTATATATATTATGAAATACACTTTTCACATCAAAATTCCATTACCAAACCATAAACACACAAACAACCTGCAAACGTGCTTCACATTTTTTCACGAATCAATAATCCACTAAAAAGTTTCGTAAAACAATTTCAAGGAGTATAACGAGGCCTTGAACAAAAAATCCATTTCAAAATGCTCTTTTAAGTCCAGAAACCTATCAATAACATAAAAACCCAGATTTTGAAGCCTCAAAACCAATAAATAAATCACTTTCATGCACCATGAAATGGCCCCATAAGGTAGAACATGAAATACTGATAGAAACCATTTTTACATAAAAATTCCAAACGGGCCTTTAAGACTTTCTCAAAACTAACATTTGACAACAGTTTGAATTTCAATTTTATTATGGAGGTATATAAACGCCATTTATAGTATAAAAATAAATTCACAAATCCCTTAAAACACTCAGGTTACATATTCAAAACACAAACATTTTCATAAGGATGTGAAACATGCCATTTTCCAACAACATGGGCCAAAACTTGTTGTAAACCAAAACCCATTTGTTTATTAAACCAAATACAAATTTTAAATCCATATGAGGACCCAAAAATACCATTTATCATTCTTCTAATTCATTTATAAATCCATACAAATAATTTTTAAATCACAAATCACACATGAAAGCCAACTGAGCAATTTACCGAACACATGACATGACCTTTGTAAACAAAACAATTTATTTTAAGAACATGACTAAGAATAAAACTCCAATTTCATGACATATATTATTATAATTACTGTAACATGTTCAAAATACCATAAAACATGTTTTAAACCTCACAAAACAGTTGCGAAAGAGAGCAGAACATTTAAATAAACACTTGGTGTGAACTTTTATGACAAAACAACTCTACCTTCCACAAAACAAGGCTTAAACAACCATTTTTGACACCAAGAAAATTATCCAAAGGATTAAAAAACATAATAAACATATATATCCAAAGTGTAGAATGATAAAATTATGAAACTTAAATGATAAAGGCATGTTCAATGGATATCCTACCTCAAATCCTTAGCATAATGGAAATGCACACCGAATATCACTATCTGAGGGTTTATAAACCCGAAACTAATAACAACCAGACCCAAATGAACAAAAAACCATAAAAATCATGGGCTAATAAAACCCTATGTCCAACATGACTAGGTGAGAATAGAAATCCATGAAATAACGAATGGAGGAGGAAGTGGTAGGAGAAAGGAGAAGGAATCTAACATTACCACCTAGAAAACTCTTCGTCTTCCATTAGATATGCACCCTTAGTGAAAAGGTAATGGATTGGAAATTCTTGGAGAGGATCCTATGGTCTATAAGAAAATTTTAAATAATATTTGTGGGAAGAAGTGTAAGAATAGAATGATTTATGGATGAAACAATTTTCCTACTCAATTTTGGACGTTTTGAGGAAACCTAAGAACATTCACCCTAATATTCGATTCAAATGAGCTCCAAAAAGGTAAAATCGATAATGGGGGTGATGATAGGTATATGTACTTATACTAGGAGGAGAATAATAAAAAAAATATTAAAACATGAAAAAGATAAAAATAAAACAAATTTTTTTTTTAAAAAAAATGAAATGGGCCCACGTGCTTCCCCAATACCTAAATAAGTAACACAAATTCACCATTATTACTAATTCATAATGGGTCTAAAAGGATATTTAGGCTTTAATATTTCAGGGGAGGAAATATAGGAAGTTTAATGAGTTAAAAATGATCAAAAAATTAATTATTTATAGAATAAACAAATTATGTTTTTAAATCTGGAAATCGGCTCACAGTTTGGCCCAAATTATGAAGTAACCACCCTTTCTAAAAAAACTCCCAAAAAAAGAATTGAGGCACCCAAAGATGGATGATTAGATATTTAAGAGACCTCAATACTCAAAATTAATCTCAATTAAGACTCAGGAAAAGGATTAGGATTTCCAATGAACCATATCACAACAAAGACATGAAAAACTAGGTGTGACAATTCTCCCCACAATTAAAGCTTTCTGCCACCAGAAAGATGTAACACATTTCGACTGATTGATCAACGCCTAAGGATTATTTATCAATACGGTCCATACTTCAAATAAAATCACACAACATCAACCATTAATTGAACTTAATCCTCTTACCTCATCCAAAAAAACCAACTCTCAACCACTTCATGAGAATCAACCGAAAGATCGAGTCACTACCTCCAAAACCAAACCAATATCCCGGTTGTTGGGCCTTATAACAATGAACCCAAAAATCACCCAAAACAAAGATAACTCATGAAAACTAATGATACAAGTGGATTATATGATGGACTCCCAACTATTAGAAAACAACTAATCTTTGAAAATTTCTTAGATGGAAAAATCAACGGGACCCGTGGTGGGTCTTCCGACCATTAGAACCCAAATTGCAATGAAAAAATAAGAATTCAAAATGAGCTAGAATCAGGCCTCACTCACACAATACCACCAAATATCTCCATCAACAACCTACCAACCCAAGTTGGGAGGAACACAATATGAACATTTAAGCCACCCATTCTAAAATGGAAGCGGCATGAACTAGGCCAACACTCTGCACGGATCCTAACCCCCACCAATTAAGATGAGGAGTGAAGGGGACCCAATCATTGGTACATTGAAACCACAAAAGAATCAAAGTAACAACCTAAATGAAATGTTAGAGGTATGTTATTAGCAATACAACCCACTATACTAGATATCCTGACTATGCGCCAGATTCACTCTGAATCCTTTGGTTGGAGCTATGATAGATGAAGCATCTCTTGACTCGCAATCAGGCTTTGATAATCCCCAACTTTTACCCTATCCCTTACTTCCACATAGTACCAAATACCACTCCCAGGAAAAAACAACAGATCAAGAGACACCATGAAACTCTCTTTCTCAACAACATTTTTTTATCCAAACAAGAACATGGAGATACATAACAGTATTTTTTCTCACTATGAATGAGAAGAAGAATCAACAAGGCACACCAAAAACCCACTAATCGTCACTGAGCACAACTACTACAACCGAGAGAACCACCATAATGGGAAGACACTTTAAATCGAGCCCAAACATCTCTCTATTTCAAAAAATGGGTTGAGGTATCATTATAAGAGGTTTATTTAACATTTGAAACAAATCCTTAGGTTGATCAACTGAAAATCATGCCAATGGAGAACCATTTGTGTCCACATCACAACATCTAACACATCTTTAAAAACCCACTGAACATTACCCCAAAACCAAGCCACCAACAACATCCCATCTCAAGATGAAACAAGAGTATGACTTATAGATCATAAGGAAACATACCAAATAGACAACACTTTTAAGACAGGATAAACCATCCACATAACTATCAGTTCATAACAAACACTGCAATTTTTTATCTGAAAACACTTTTGAAAAACAAATAAACTAACACGGTGGATTTTAATATTCACAAATGGTGTTTCATCAAGTCTCACTCACATGAACATTTACGTACCACCCTGGGAACTCAAATACCATGTCATACCGACCATTCAACCATATATCCACAAAACCTTTCATATGAGAACCCATGAAAACATTGAATGCAAAAAAACATCTTCATTAAAAAAATAATCGTGTACCTTCCAAAGGCACATTAACCACCAAATCAAAACCCATTTTAAAATTTCACAATACAAGCCACACTTCATCAGGAAACATTTGAAAATAAGACAATCCATTTCATTTAATAGAACTTCCAAAAACAACCATTCTATTCCAAATAGCCCTTTCCCATTTTTTTAAAAAAATCAGCAAGGTCTATTTTCAAAATCCGATAACTAAAAAAGATAAAACCCCATTCTAGAAAAACACTTACCACTGAAAACCAAATTTCCAAAACCAATTCATCATATTCAAATGCTTTTAAATAGACTAAAACACCTCATTTAAAATAATGATTCAGAATTACTTTAAAATTATTCACACTTTCAAAACCTTTTATTTCAAAAAACCACAAGTTTATATTATGAAAAATCCAATCATGATAAATCATTTCCTCTTCCTCCCAAAAATTTGTTAAAAAAACAAAACATTCCAAAAAAATTCATATATTTAATTTTTGAAAACCCTTTTTCCTTTTAAAAATCCGATACATCCTTTAAATCCCATTTCAATAATTTTCACATAAGTATTTTCAAAACAAAAACTCGGATTTCAAGAAATTACCAAGAAACCCGCAAAAGGGAACTATTGTCGGTAGGTGATACGACCATATGGTTGGAGGCCATATGTAAAAAACAAAACTGACACAGAGAGACTTATTAGGACCATTCCCCAACTCCACATGGCTTTCCAGGCCCTACATGGTCACAAAGGCCATTAGTCAAACACCCATTGTCATATCCCAACAACAAACAATCAACAAGAACAAAGGAAACTAACAAAACCTAACATCCTGTGGAAACTGGAGGATCATAACGAGTAATAGTTTTCCATGCACTTCCCACACTTACCTCTCCAGTCCCAAAAATCCTACTCCATCTACCTTGGAATACCCCAAATTACAAGGGCTCTGTAAAAATAATGTTCTACTAAGAGCCGACCTCCTATGATACCATTTTTGTCATGAACCAGCCTAAGTAGACCCTGAATCGGTCACAAGGGCCAACCCGCGACAAGTCCCTAGAGGAGTTCATGATCATCCTGGGATGGGTAAAAGAACCAAAGGCATCAATAGTGTACCCAAGGGAACTATTTCTCCCATATATAAACAATCAAACAAACAACAGAAAGAAATGGATAGCCCATAATGAATTTATATAAAAACTGAACTGAACATTATTTGTACAAAAAACTGAAAGTAAAACTAAATTAATAACTCAACATGCCAAACCCGATAACCAAATAACTCCATGTGACCCAACTGGTCACTCTACATCATAATGATCACAAATTTCCCAAGGCGATCGAACTCAAGATGAAACCTACAGAAGGGAGAAAAACAGAAGAAAACTATAGGCGTTAGTATTAAAACTAAGTAGGTTAGCCCGGTATTCTATTCCCAATGCACATACATTAAAATAAAAGAAACAAAAATTTCATGTTTTAAATAAATATATAAATCTATGTTTCCCAAATGAGGTCCCATGCTATAAAAAATTACCAGACCAATAATTGCATGTTTTATAAACAAGAATTCTAGTAACAATTTTAAAATAGGTGAAAATTAAAAATGAAAATAGTTTTCAAGAGGGTTGCTTTAAATAATTTACACTTTTAAATTAATCACACACACTAATTAGTTCACCAACCAAAGACATAGTATGCCGACGATGAGTAAAAAAATAGCCAATGGGAACAACTCACGAGAACATCCCTAGGCACTAGTTAGTTGTCATCCCCAAGCACCTCGTATCTCGGTGAAAGTAACCATAATAAATATATATACTTGTGGACATGATCCACTAGTAGGAATCATACCCATAACCTAGTGGTCCCCCAACATCATCATCATCATAGTTTAGTTAGTGTTGTCATCGTCAAACTTGTTACATGAAACAAGGGCCAAACCACACGAGATCACTAGCATACTAGTTCATGTCAGCCCACCTAGATACCCGAGAATTCTTTTAGTGCTCAATAAAGTTACACATATTATCAAATACACATTTCACATAAAAATTACATTAAAAACCTTAAACACACAAACAACCCAAAAACATTCTTTACATTGTTTTTCACAATCAATAAACCACTAAAAAGTTTTATAAAATAATTTGAAGGCTTATAACGAGGTCTTGCACATCGAATCAATTAAAAAATGCACTTTTAATGCCCTAAAAAATCAGTAACATAACAAACCAGATTTAGTATCCCCAATACCAATTAATAAATCACTTTCATGGACCATAAAGTGGCCCCAAAAGATAGAACATGAAATATAAATGGAAACCATTTCCACAAAAAAAGCCAAACATGCCTTTAAGCTTTTCTCAAAACTAACATTTGACCAAGGTATGTACTTCAATTTTATTAAGGATGTCTATAATCACCATTTAATGAAGAAAAAAACCTTCTTAAATCCATTAAAACACTCATGTTACATATTCAAAACCAAACCATTTTCATAAGGATTTGAAACGGTCCATTTTCTAACAACTCGATCCAAAACATGTTGTAAACCAAAACCTATTTCTTTATAAAACCAAATCAAAATTGGAATGAATTATGAGGACGCAAAAAATCCAGTTATAATTCTTCCAATTCATTTTTAAATCTAGACAAATAGTTTTTAAATCACACATCCCCCATAATAGCCAACTGACCAATTTACTGAACGCATGACATGCCCTTTTTAAACAGAACAAATTATTTTAAGAACATCACAAGGAATAAAACACTGATTTCATGAAATATTTTATTAGAGCTACTTTCACTTTTTGAAAATACCATAAACCAGATTTTAATCCTCACGAAACAGTTGTGAAGACAGTGGAACATTTAAACAGACACTTGGTGTGCACTTTTATGACAAAAGAACTCTACCTTTCACAAAACAAGGATCAAACAACCATTTTTCAATCCAAGAATGTTATATAATGGATTAAAAACAATAATAAACCTATATAAAATATGTAAAATAATAATAAAATGTTTAAACTTAACTGATAAAGGCATGTAAAGGGGATATCCTACCTCAAATCCTTGGCCTAATTGAAACACACACCCAATATCACCATCTGAATGTTTATAAACCCTTAACCTATGATGACCATCCCAAATTAAAAATAAAACCATAAAAAATCATGGGATAACAGAACCCTATGATTAATATGACTAGGGGAGAATAGAAAAAAAATAATGAAAGGAGGAGGAAGAGGTAGGAGATATGATAATGATTTTCACCTTGCCACCTAGAGAACTCCTTACCTTCCATTAGCTCTTCACCAATAGAAAATAGTAAATGGATTATAAATTCTTGGAGAGGATACTAAGGTCTGGGAGAACTAGGTAAAGAATATTTTTTGGAAAAGGAGTATGAATTGAATAATTTATGGATGAAACAATTTACCTTCGCAATTGAAGACGTTTTGAGGAAACCATAGAAATTTCACCTTAATATTTGATTCAAATGAGCTCCAAAGAGGTAAACTCGATTATGGGGTGAGGATTGGTATTTGGGATTCGAATGGGAAGTGGAATCACTGACAAATATTAAAAATGATAAAAGACATAAAAGAAACAAATTATATTTTTAAAACTGGAAATGGGACCACGGGCTGGCCCAATACCTAAATAACTAACCCAAATTTACCATGCATATTAATTCTTAATGGGTCCAAAAGGATATGTAGGCTTGAATATGTCAGGGGTGGAAACCTAGGAAGTGTAAGGAGTCAAAAATGATTAAAAAATGAATTATTTATAAATGAAACAATATATACTTTTAAATTAGGAAATGGGCTCACAGTTTGGCCCAAATCATGAAGTAACCACCCTTTCTACAAAAACTAAAAATAATAATTGAGGCACACAAAGATATATGATTAAATATAGATGTATCATCAAAACTCAACATTAATCGTAACCAAGACCCATGAAAAGGATCAAGATTTATAATGAACCAGATCAAAACAATGAAATGAAAAACCGGGTGTGTCATTATTACTATTCGATGCTATTTATTTCTATTTATTACTGTTTATTATTATTTATTAATATTTATTAGAATTTATAACTGTTTATTCCGATTTATCACTATTTATTACTATTTATCCCTATTTATTACTATTTGTTGCTATATATTACAAATTATTCCTTATAATTCATAATTAATTCTAATTATTTCACATTAATCCAAGTTATTCCTAATTATTACAAATTAATCCTAATTATTACTAATTAATCCTAATTATTACTAATTAATCCTTATTATTACTAATTATTCGTAATTATTACTAATTAATCATAATTATTGGTAATTTATCCTAATTATTTATAATTCATCCTAATTATTACTAATTAATCCTAATTATTACTCATTATTACTAATTATTATTAATTATTACTAATTATTAGAATATCATAAAATTCATTCCTAATTAGTACAATTTATTCTTAATTATCCAAAATTATTCTTAATTATTCCTAATTATTACTTATTATTCCTAATTAAAACTAATTATTCGTAATTATTCTTGATTGTACCTAATTATTCCAAATTATTCCAAATTATTTCTAATTGTTCCTACTTATTAATAATTATTCCTAATTAATCCAAATTGAACCTAAATGAACCTAATTAATACTAATTAATCGCACTTATTACTAATTAATCCTAATTATTACTAATTAATACAAATTATTACTAATTATTCCTAATCATTACTAATTAATCATAATCATTACTAGTTAATCCAAATCATTTCTAATTAATCATAATCATTACTAATTATTCCTAATTATAACAAATTGATCCTAATTATTATTAATTAATCCTAATTATTTCTAATTTTTCTAGTTAATACTAATGAATAATAATTATTCCTAATTATTTTAATTTACTACTAATTATTCATATTTTCTAATAAATAATAATATTTACTTATAATTATTACTAATTATTCCAATTTAATACTAATTATTACTATTTACATCTAATTATTTCTATTTACTTCAAATTATTACTATTTATTATTATTTATAAATATTTATTTCAATTTACCAAAAACTAACTCTATTTTTTAAAAATTATCGCTAATTATTACTAAATAAGAATAATTTTAAAGAATTATTATTAGTTTTACTAATTAATACTAATAACTACTAATTAATAATAATTAATATACCAATTAATTAATACTAGTTAATACTAATCACATGTATTTGTAAGCAAAATAATGAAAAATAAAATGATCTAATTTGAATTTAATTTAATTGGAGCTAATGAAAAATAATGATAACTAATATAAAATAAAATGAGTTAACTATGAAATAAAAGTAATAGATAAATACTTTAAAACTGAATCTTTCGGAGGATTTATACTGCAAATATTACTCCAAATTAAAAGTTTAATCTTATAAAGATTTTGGGAGAGAAAATATAATTAGAGAGTGAGAGAGGAGTTAATAGAGGAGTGGAATGAGAGGAAAATCTAATAGGGGTATATATTGGATAGATTTGTTCTGACAGGTTTATTTGTGATAGGACCCATCACAAATACCAACATACTGATATACTATTTATGACGTGGGATAAATATCATCAAAAATACTAAAACATCCATCAGGTATTTTTAATAGGCATAAAAGCCCATCACAAATACCCTTCCTGTGGTTTGGCACGCAACTTGTGAAAAACCATTTGCGATGGGTGCCATCTAATCGTTGCAAATAACTAATTCTTTGCAATGGGATGAAGCTCCCTTCTCAAATAATCCCTCCCTTCGAACTATTTTCGATGGGACTTTGCCTTATCGCAAATATTCATTTTTCTAGTGTACTCACATAATAATTATTTTATTATACAGGTGGATTTTTTGTTCGAATTGGGGTGTTTGGTCCATCTTTCATGCCTTTCTGCATCAAAACATCCACATACTTCTTCCACCTTAAAACCTTTTCAACCCAAAAATGATTCATTGATTACTTTATTTATTGTTCTCTCCACTTACTTTGAAAGAAGAGCAATAACGCTATCTGAGCTCAGTCTCATAGGTAATCTTGATGTTTTCACAACAAAAAATATTCCACTAAATTAATGTATTTTTTTTCATATTTATGTTTAATTTATATCTTTTTAGTATTACTCACATAATAATTTTTTTCATATATAGGTGGATTCTTTTGTTTGAGTTGGGGTGGTCTGTCTATCTTTCATGCCTTTATGCCGCAAAACATCAACAGACTTCCTCTCCCTAAAAACCTTTTCCACCCTAAAGTGTTGCATTTATCAATTTCATTCAAGTTCTCTCCACTACCTTTACGGGAAGAGCAACGACACTGCTTATTCTCAATTACATATGTAATATATATGTTTTCACAGTGAAATCATTGTCTATAGAATTAATGTATTGTCTCATATTTATGTTTAATTTATTCTTTTTAATACTACTCACATGAGAATTTATTTCTTATACAGGTGTGTTTGATTTGGGATGCTCTTTCCATATTTCATGTCTTTATGCACTGAAACTTCTCCCTCAAAACCTTTCACCCATGTAGTGTTAACATTTACCACATTCCTTCAAGTTCCCCCACTACCTTTGCAGGAAGACCAGTGTCACTGTCTATGTGGTTTCACCCAAATTTACCCTACATGTATGCGGTCATTGTTGTACAGGTAGGGGTTGAATCCACATGGACCGAAGAAGAAACCTAGAGACACTCTGATTTTGGACAGATTTGGCTATGGAGTGGACAACTATTTGGATTGATTTTATTTAAAACTAGTGATTTAATTTAATAAAAAAACATACAATTACTTAGTCTAAAACAATTAATGGAGATGATTTGATCCTAAGTTTTTACTGTGGTTAGATTAGATATAATTATTTTTTTATAACGTTTCAGTTCACTAATTCAAGACATATCCACAAACTGATGTAATTGCTCAACATTATTCCCAAATTTAATCCTTACACAATTCCAAGGCTAATCACCAATTCACTTAGAGTATCAATTTAATGATCACTCTAAAGAATTTTCTCGTACTATCACTCGAAATGTGTCATTGTTAAAGTTGGAGAAGATGAATAAGAAAATAATCATCAAATGGAAATCATAAATTAATGAAATGATTACATAATTTTATATCATAAAATAACATCCAATCTTCCCCATGAAACTTCATATAACCAACCCATAAGGGTTTATCCCTCCATTGATTCTATGATCTCAAAGGAAGTGGAAGGTAGACTTAGAGGGGTAGAATTGAAGAAGAAAAATAAAACCACGAAACGATCACTCCACCATTTTGTGAATAAATTCACAAGTGTTGGTGTAAATAAGATCACACCTTGGGGAAACAGTATAAATGTGAAAAGAATAATAAAATAAAAAGATTAAATGAAGAACATTTATAAAGAACTAATATAATTTAAACAACTTTCATGAGAATGAAGAACAATTACAACATCAAATTGACAGAATAACATTACAATGAAACAAAGCACCAAAGATTCTTCAAATCCTCCACCACTACTTCTTTAAATAGTCATTTTGGAATTATTTGGCAGACCCCCTTCATATCATGTTCCTTTAATTAATTGTTTTTGGGAAAAGTGGGTGGACAATTCCTGGAGATGTGACTTTTCCACTCTTCCCCCGAAATTGAATCCAGCTTGAATCCATCAGAAAGACACACCAAAAGGACCTTTTAGATGAACGAATTAGAGTGGTCCATAGAGGGATAAAATGTAGCACTGAATGTTCTCAAAAATCCTGTAAAATGTTATCCCAAAATAATATCTTGTTCGCGAGATATGATATAAATGGTTGGCTGTTTTTCTGAGACATAGAATCTGGCCAAGAATTTCATCATCAACTTGGGCCACCTAGAACACCATTCAATAATCCGAATTATCTTGGTCCATTGTTGAATGAAATGTTCTCCATGATGTCTTATATCTTCAGATAAATTTTAAAACTCTTTGGGATAGAATCCTGTCCACTATAGTACGTTTATTAGGCTGATGTCCAGATCACCTCTCTAAGAATGTGGTTGGTTCAATGCCCACTTTGGTGGTCTTTCAAATTGAATCTCCAAGTGATCCAAAATAATTAATTGTTCCTTATATCATGGGAGACATTAAAATAGAATATGATAATAAAATCAAGAACATTTGGTGTTTTATGAGATGTTCAAGAATATACCATGTAATAGTGCATTTTAGGAATGAATTGAAATCATGATGTGAAATGATGTTCAAAGTGAAAAATACAGTAAAATGGTATTTATGAATAAAAAATAACATGAAAACTATATTAATTAACAATAAATATTATCCTGTTCCAGTGGCTAATCACACCCCCCAACTTGAGTTTTTCTAGTCCCGAGAAAAATATATCTCACAAAAATGAAATTCGAATGACCATTTCCAAAAATATTTTAATAAATATTGCTCACTAAAAGACCTCATACCAATAAATTATGAAACCCATAAAAATCATTTAAAACAAGTTATGTCCAGAGACATAACCCAATCCCAATACCATTCCTTTATTCAAATTCATCACAATATTTAATTAAATTTCAATTAAGCATGATGAAGTGTTGTGAATCACAATAGACAAGGGGGATCATTTTCATTCGAGGGAGAAAAGATGGAAGTGATACGAGAAATCAAACATTAATATTAAGATGAGTACTCATTTTTTATTTATTTTTTTTTGTTTTTGTTTTGTTTTTTTTGCAATTTTTCAATGGTAATTGAAATTAAACTCAATCGAGTCAACCCATGTTGCAAGACTTTGCCGATGACTCCCAGGCTCAAAGACCTTAGGGAACCAAGTATAGCTCACATAATCGGGCATCATCTAGAGTTAACTCAATCAAAAAAAATTCTAATTACCACAAATGGAGATAAAATTCCCAACTCCGGGCTAGACAACTATGGAGTCACGATCCACAAGTGTCGAAAGCCACACATTAGGTCAATTCATTTCTCTATGCACAATTGATTTTTTTTGAATACCCATGTTAAAATTAAAATGATCCCCATCCCTATGCCATTTGTTATGGACCAATGAATTCAAAATAATACCCCACAATCTAAAGGAATTGCATTGTTTCTTTAAATGGATGAAAATATAAGAGTGAAAAATCACATCGAACGACCGAACTTTCAAAAATCTATGCACATGAACCTAAACTCGCATTAAAATCCGAATCATGGAATACAAAAGTATTTGATATGCAATTTCAGAGATTGAAATGTGTGTTATAATGTTCAAGGTTAATGAAATTTTACCTTCCACACATTTTTTTTGCACACAAGATAAAAAAATATATTTTCTCTCCCCCCAACATAGAATAACATTGTCCCCAGTGTTTAAAGAAAATAAAAGTTAAAAGGGGGTAGGAGAGGAGTTCAAAGAGGAAATTGAAAATGATAAACATGGAACAAATTCACCTGGTTTTTGAAGTTCAAGTTCATGATGCTCCAGATTACTTATTTGATCTCTTGGGGGATGTAGGCACCTCCTTGATTGAACACGTATCACCCAAAATAGTTCATAAACCATACAAAGAAGAACAAAGCAGATGAAAAAAACAAAATAATGATTTATCTAATTCCAAGTGTCATTATTTTTATTGTTTTCCCAGTTTTTTTTGTTTTTTTAAATAAAACTAATGATACATTGTCTTATTTTAAAATTATAGGTAAGGTATTACTTAGGGATCACACCGCGTGACATAGATGAATACAATGCTCCCCTTTCACACCCATCCATACTCATAAAATAAGAACAGGTCAACAGTATAAATTTTTTGTAACCTACAAAAACATAAATAAAATAAAATAAACTGATGATACATTGTCATCTTTTAAATTTCTCGGTAAGGTATTACTCATGGATCAAATCGTGTAACACGAATGAATACGGTGCTCCCCTCTCGTACCCATCCATTCTCATAAAAGAAGAATAGGTCAACATTATAAGGTAGAATAAAATTATATCAAAATGATCCTCTAATCCTATTTGAAATATAAAGTTGATTAAAACAACAAAATGATTGGAAACTTGAAAACCATGGGTTGCCTCCCGTGCAATGCTTAATTTAACGTCATTAGATCATCTTGAACCCCCCAACTTATCCAATTCCAACGTTAAATTTTTTAATGATTTCATCATTCTCCACACCAACATGATTGATAATGCGTATCCCTTGTGGTTGGTAATAAGATTTTGATTTTGATTCATGAACAATCCTATTTTCTAAAATGAATGGGAAAATCCAAGGAATATCAGAAATGGTTGATCTTTTTCTTCTGTAGTCTTTTCTAATAAATCAAAGATCAACCCTCCTTTGTGGGTTCCATGATATGAATGAATTAAAACCCCAAGATCTTACTTTACAAAAATAATGGGATACTCTAGTGGGGAAGGAAGGACAATGATTTTGAGTTTGTGTTGATTTAATTTTCTTAAAGCCGATTGGAAATTTGAATCAAAATCAGTTTCTTCTAATTTTTTTTAAAATGAATGGGTTCATTATAAATATATGATTCATCACAAAAATTGTTAATTTGAATTCAAGGAGTGGGTATGAGATCAATGATTTGGATTTCTTCCAATTGTTCAGTGATCGGTGGTCCATAAAATTCACTAATGGAGCCATGTTTAGGAAACTCAATCTATGATGTCATGTTATTATCTTTTGAATTCAAAAACTCAATTTCCTCCTGATTTAAACACTCTTCATCTTGAATTTCAATATTCATTGACCAATTCAATTCATTATCTAACTCTGAATTCCCAAATTCTAAAGTTATTTCTTCACATGTTTTAATGTTTTGTAGTTCTAACCTCAAAGATGAAACCGAAGAATTCATTATCTCCATTTGATTACACACCTGTTTAAGAAATTATTGAGAAATAAATAGTATGTTATTTTTAACATTATGGACTTCAATAAGATTAGACTCTTCAATAATCCTTTGGAGGGAAGGAAATTGATCATTTAAACATTCATTATCCGATTGATTGTATGTCTCATCGGGTGCAGGGTAATCATTCAAGGATTGATCAAAGTAATTACCTATGTTTTTTGAATCCAAAAATTTATTTTCAGTTTGATTCCAGCTTGGTTCTATGTTTAAATATTTCTTAAGATAATACATTGGATTGGAGAGAGATTTGGATTTTATATTATTAGGACACATAAAAACAGAAATGGGAAGAGAGAAGAGAAATAGAGGTGAAAACAATTTGGGGTGAGAAATGAAATTGAGTATCAAAGGTGACTTACTTGGTTCCCCACCAATGGTGCCAAAATTTGGTTTCACCTAAATTTACCCTAATGGTATGCGGTCGTTGTAGTACATATAGGGGTCAAATCCACATGGACCGAAGAAGAAACCTAGAGACACTCTGATTTTTGAGAGATTTGACTGTGGAGTGGCTAACTATTTGGATTGATTTTATTTGAAAATAGTGATTTAATTTAAAGAAAAAATAAAAAATACATACAACTAATTAGTCTAGAACAATTAATGGAGATGAGTATATCCTAATTTGATATTAGGTTTAGATTGGATAAATTTGTTTTCTTATAACATTTCAGTTCACTAATTCAAGATGTATCCACAAAATGATATAATTACTCAACATCATTCACCAATTTAATTCTTACACAAGTCTAAGGCTAATCACCAATTCACTTAGAGGATAAATTTAATGATAAATCCAACGAATTTCCTTGTACTATCACTCGAAATGTTTCATTGTTAAAGTTGGCAAAGATGAAGAAGAAAATAATTATCAAATGGAAATATTAAATTAATGAAATGATTACCGAATTTTAGATCATAAAATGACATCCAATCGGCCCCATGAAACTCCCTAGGACCAACCCATACTGGTTTATCCCTCCATTGATTCTATGATCTCAAAGGAAGTAGAAAGTAGACTCATAGGGGTAGAATTGAAAAAGAAAAATAAAACAACGAAATGATCACTCCACTATTGTGTGAATAAATTCACTTGTGTTGGTGTGAATAAGATCACACCTTGGGGAAACAGTATCAATGTTAAAAGAAGAATAAAATAATAATAGGAAATGAAGATCTTTTATAAATAACTAATGTAATTCAAACAACTTACATGAGAATGAAGAATGATTACAATATCAAATTGACAGCGTAACATTACAATGAAACAAAGAACCAAATATTCATCAAATCATCCACCACTACTTCCTTAAATAGTCATTTTGGAAGTCTTTGGCTGAGCCCCCATCATCCCATGTACCATTAATTAATTTTTTTTGGGTAATGTTGTGTGGACAATTAATGGAGTTGTGACTTTTCCACTCTTCCCCCGAAATGGAATCCAGCTTTCATCCACCGGAAAGATGAGCTAAAAGGATCTTTTTGACGAATGCATTAGAGTGGACCATAGATAGATAAAATGTATCCCCATAGGTCCTCCAAGAGTTTGTAAAATTTCATCACAAAATAATATGTGGTTCGCCAGATATTATATAAATGGTGGGCTGTTTTTCTAGGCCTCAAAATCTGGCCAAGAATTTCATCATCATCTTGGTCCGCCTGGAACACCATTCAAAACACCGAATTATCTTGGGCCACTGTTTATTGAAATATTCCCCATTATTGTTTCTATCTCCAGTTAATTTTTGAGACTCTTTGGGATTGAATCATGTCCTCTATAGTACGATTATTGGGCTGCTGTCAAGCTTACTTCTCTAGAATGTGGTTGGTTTAAAGCCCACTTTGGTGGTCTTCCAAATTGAATCTCCAAGTGCTCCAAAATAATTAATTGTTTCTTAGAGCATGGGAGATATGAAAATAAAATATTAAAATAAAATCAATACCATTTGGTGTTTTATGAGATGTTCAAGAATGTACCATGTAATAGTGCATTTTAGGAAAGAATTGCAATCATGATGTGAAATGATGTTCAATGTCAAAAATGCACTAAAATTGTATTTATGAAAAACAAATCAAATTAAAAATATATAAATTAACAATGATAATTATCCTCTTCTAGTGGCCAGTCACTATACTCTATTACAAAGGTAATCTTGATGTTTGAATAATAAATTCATTGTCCATAGAATTAATGTATTTTTTCAAATTTATGTTTAATTTATTTTTTGGTATTGCTTAAATAATAGTTTTTTTGTATAATGGTGGATTCATTTGTTTGAGTTGGGGTGCTCTATCCACCTTTCATTCCTTTCTACACAAAAACCTCCATAGACTTCTTCTCCCTCAAAACCTTTCATCCATGTAGTGTTGATATTTATCACTTTCCTTCATGTTCCCTCCAATTCTCAATCACATATGTAATATTGATATTTTCATAGTAAAATCATTATCCATAGAATGATGTAATATTTCCTATTTAGGATTAATTTATTTCTTTTTAGTATTACACATAAAAATTGTTTTCTTATACAGGCGGATTATTGTTTTTAGAGTTGATGTAGTTTGTTCCAAGATTCTCTTATAGTGTTCGTAGTTTCACAAAGAAAGACATTAGAAATCATTGTATCATTAAAAATTAGGATTATTTTGAGATTTTGGGATGTGTATGTATCATTTTAACCTCCATCTGACACACGATGCTCTGGTATGACTCCAAGTACTTATTTTTATTTAAAATTGACTTTAATTTTTGTAAAAAGATAAATAACTCAATGTGTCCGTTATCAATTTAAAATGATCATTTGAAATTAAAAAATGTAACTCACTAAATACTGAGCAAACACACTTTATTTTTCTTGATAATTTAGGTAATTTATTCATAAATAATTTGTTGCATGTAGGAATCATTCTGAAATCAAACTGATACACAATCTCATCTCTATGAGTCAAAGTGTGTGTTTCAAATTAAAAAAGGCATTTTAGTAAAAAAAGACAAGTGAAATACTCAAAACTGATAAAACGCATCCATAATGTTTTTATAATTGATGAAGAGAATTCATATGTTATTGGGAACAAGTAGGAATTAGCCACACCTCAATCCAAAGCACGTTGTGACCGGTATGTCTCTAAGTGTGTATTTATTTAAAACTCACATCAATTTTAGTAAAAAAATAAACTGACCTACTCAAAACAGAATGAACACATTAATAATGTTTTGATACCTTATTAAAACTATCCATATGTGATTTGAGACATGCATGAATCAACCCCAACCTCAATCTGATACATTGTGTGACCAGTATGACTGCAAGTGCATTTTTTTATTTAAAATTGACATCTATTTTCATAAAAAGGCCAGTAGACCTACTAAAAATTGAGGAAACACATTAATATTGTTTACATAGTATTGGATAATGATTCATAAGTCATTTGTGATGTTTAGGAATCACCCTCACCTCCATACGATACAAAATGTGATCAGTATGAGTTGAAGTTCATTTTTCAATTTGAAAATGGCATTTCACCAAAAAGGAAATGTGATGTATTGAAAACCAAGAAAACACATTCAAATTGTTTTGATAATTTAGTAAAGTGATCCATATGTCAATTGGGACATGTAGGAATAAGCCACAACTCAATCTGACACACAGTGTGACCAGTATGACACAAAGTGAATCTTTTTATTTGAAATTTTCATCAATTTTAGTAAAATGGATAAATGTTCTACTCAAAACTGATCAAACACATTTATATTGTATTGATACTTTACGAAAATGATCGATAAGTTATTTTTGATGTGTAGGAATCACATTCACCTCAATCCAATACATTATGTTCCCATTATGGCTCAAAGTGTCTCATATTAGTTTAAAATTGTGGTTTTTTTTCTAAAACTATCACTCACTGAAAACTAATGAAACACGCTATGATTTACTTGATAATTTAGGAAAAAAAATACTAGGACATTTTTGACATGTAGTAATCGATTTAACATCATACTGATACATGATGTGATCAGAATGAGTCAAAAGTATCTGATTCCAGTTTAAAGTGAGATTTTGGTAAAAAAGACACCTGGCGTACTCAAAACCAAGAAAAACATTCATATTATTTTGATACTTTAGAAAAACTATCCAAAAGTCATTAGATTCAAATTGATATTAGCTGCACCTCAATCTGATACACATTGTGACCCATATGACTCTATGTTCATCTTTTTATTTAAAACTAACTTCAATTTTAGTAAAATTAACACTTTTAGTTTATTTATTTATTTATATTACTACTAACATAATTTTTTTCTAATATATGTGAGTAATTTTGTCCGATTAGGGGTGGTTTTTTCAGAAATAGCATGAGTTGGGTCAGGATTAAAAGACAAAGGAACATTGATTTATTTAATGTTTTAATAATTTGTTTTTATGTAATTATATAAACCAATATCTGAAATGTCTATAATATAGTTCTTTTTATTGTGTTTGTGCTGTAAATTTCATTTCATTTAATTCCCGTATTGGGACTTGTTTTTTTATATATAGTGTTTTTCTAGTGCTGTGGTATGCAGTTATAGCATACTACAGTGGTGATGTTGTGTGCTGTTACAACACACTATAGTATGGGCCTTTATCTGTGCTTCTTTGTGATCTGATAAAAGGTCCTTTATCAGTGCTTTTATAATCACAGATAAATTTTAATTTATCATGGCTTCTATAAGCACTGATAAAATACCCATTATCATCACTTATATAAGAACTAAAAAATACTTCCTTTAGCGGCGCTAAATTAAAGAACTGATAAAGGTTCCATTTATCAACACATTTTTTAGTGCCAATATAGGATCCCTTTGTCAGCGGTTTTTCAATGATAATAAAAGACCATAGATTTTAACCTCGCCCATGTATTATGCACTTTTTTAGCACTGATAAAGGCTATTTCTAGCATTTTGAATGACCTATATTGTATTAGTTGTAGAAACCTAAAGATATAACTCTCTAATGGCACCATCTGACTATTAGAAAAATGAATTCCATTCTTGGAACCACTACTCATCAACCACCAATGGACAAGCTAGATTCCATAGTGTAGCTAGGAATTGAAAATGACTGTAGCTAATAGACTTGATCTCTTGATCAGGTCCTAGATTTAATCAACCGTTAATTCATTCTTTATGTTCACTTATGGTTTTACAATCATATATCCTAACCATTGTTGTTGTTTGTGTTCTATAAGAATCTATTTCAACTTTTTGAATAACCTTTCTGTATCAGTAGAAACAGGTAAACATGACTCACTACGTCAAAAATATTATTTGATTAGGATTTCTATGACAGGACCATATCATCCAAACATTGTTCTATTGAAATATTACATTTTATTTATTATATATTTTGAATAATTCATTTGTTATTTAAGGTTTTTTTCATCTCCATTTATCTCTATATGATCATAATTTTCATTTTAACATTGACAAATAAACTAATTTGATGTTTTTTATTCTTCTTTGACTCAATTTCCAATAAATTCCATTAATACTATTGACATTGAGGGTTGACCAAGTAATCTTTATGATAGTAAAAATTTAGAACGTCTTTATAAATCATAAAATTTGATACCAATGTTTTGTAGTAAATTTGTGACATCCCATTACCTTAATCAGGTTAGTTTTTCCTTTTCCTAAGTTCTCTTCATGTTTTAAAATCATTTTATGTGATTTCTCTAGGTTTACTGCAAACTAAAAAATAGGTGCATGTCGTGTAGCAGAATTACACGTCGTGTACTGGTCTGGTTGCATGTCGTGGTCTGGGAGACCATGTCGTGAAGGGGGAGGTCTTGTTGTGATCATGTACATGTCTTGAATGATGGTTACACATCATGTTGTGTGAAAATGTATATTTTTAATCCAAGGTGATTGGTTTTTAGCGTAACTTATCCAGTATAGCAGTCATGTCGCGATCAAGGGGTACATGGTATGACCAGGCCAATGCCAAGTTCAAATTCACACATTTGGCAGTTTTTCTCGGTCAATTTTATCTCCAAACATCATGTCACTCGAACCTGAAACCTCCCTAGGCATTTTTCAGAGCCATCTCACCTTATAGATTGATCCGACTAGCTTCAATTCATTGTTGTTTCTACGTTGTATCTCTCAAGGTATGTTTTCTCTCTAACTATTCCTTGCGATTAATCATGATTGTTCCCTAGCCTTGAATTATTGGATCCACTAATCCAAGTTGGAAGTTTCTTATCTTATACTTCTTGATCTGTTGTGGGATCTCATTCCAAAGGGTGTTTTCTTTCGATGGTTGTGGTGCGACTAGGGTCATTCTTTGAGGTATGTGGTTTTCTTCACTTTCTCTGACCATTAGTGTTTTGATTTGATTTAATCTTGTTATGAATAGGATCACAGGGTATTCGTTGGTACTATTAGGTTTTGTTCTTGGTTTTGGATTCTGTTGCGGGAGTGTAACCCAAACATTGAGGTATGTGGTTCTGTCTCTAGCCAATGATAATGAACTAGCTTGTTTTTCATTGCTAATTGCTTTATAAATTGATTTTATGAAATTGTCATGATTTCTGTGTGTTCTAGAAAAGGTTTTTGAATGAAAAATTGGGTTTGCCTATTTTTTTATAAATGGGTTTTTTGAAATGGTTTTGAATGTTTTTTAAAACATGGTAATTGGTTTGAGAAATTGAGCACACTGGTTACCTTGAGATCTTATCTAGAAGGTTTACGTTGAGACCATCATCCATTATTTTTTGATTATAAAGGAGTATTTTCTTGGGGCATACCTATGTTCTCGATGACTATTGTTCTAGGGGTAGATATTGAAATTTTGGGGGGATTACTCTTGGGGATTTCCTCTACTTATTAGGACCATTGTTCTAGGATTTTCTTTGTGCACTTGATTATTTGGGTTCGAGTACTCTGCTTCCTAGAACTGTAGTATTTCTTGGCCCATGATTCACGTGCTTCTTCTTTGTATTTCATGGATTTCTGAGTTATCCTAGATATTCATGTCTAGGTTTCTAGAAAATTATATGGAAAACGTTCTTTGAAACAAATATACCTGCTTTTGTTTAGAACTGTGGAAAAGGGAATGTTTTCCATGTTTTCTATAAAACATATTTACTAATTTTCATGCCATGTTTTAAATTTAAAATATTAATACAATAATTTTTATACAAATACTTTCTATGGAACACCAGGGTGGGATCCTACTAAGCCTGTCATCTTACACCCTATTCACTACATCGGTGGTGTGTAGACCGTTGTTTATCTTTTAGAGCAGGGAGAGGCAACGAGGTTCATGTTAGATGGGATGGGTACCTAGTGGTGAGATGGTTAGTGTTTTTTCATTCCATCATCGAAGTAGCTATTTGGTTTTGAGTCCCTTGCAGTCAAACTTTTCTTTTGGAGTTTTTAGCTACAATTTCAGTTTTTCTATTTCCTCTATTTTCCTTATAGTTATGGAAAATATATTTGTTACTCTTCCATTATTCTTTCCTTTCTCTATATATGTATTCCATGTGGTTTTTTAGGTGGGGAGAAATTGTTCCCTCAGTTTTATCATTTGGTTCCCTGGTGATTGTCGCCAGTCCATGAGGATCGAGAATTCCCTTTGGGTGTTTGACGAATCAAATTGGGTGCCGGGTTTGAGGGAAACATAGGGTGGTTCATTAAAGTTTTTTTTAATCAAAGGGAGGTTTTTACTCAAGATTCTTTTCTTTGGATGACTATTATACTGAAGATAGGATTGTCGAAACCTGAGGGGTATGTAGTGATGAGTACCTGGTCAGCTCTTGTCATAAGGAGACTCAATTTATCATGGGATGTCGGGATATGTGTCTCCAGTGTTGGTTTTTTTATTTTAAAAATTACAATTTTTGCTTATGGGTTTTTTTGTTTGAACTCATATTTATCTGGTGTCTAGTCATTCTTATATTTCGGTATGCAGTAGTATGCCTCTAAGATGTCTTCCAAAGGTTCTGAGGGAAGGTACCAATAATTCTCCTTGAGGAAATCCACCTATGGATCAGAATCTCATTGCTATGATCATATGAGTAGTCTGTGCTATTGATCGAGATGTTCCAGAAGTTCAGAATGTAGTGGTTGAAGTAAAACAAGGAGTTGGAGGATAAAGAGATTGAACACAAAAGTTATTGTTTGAGAATCCACCATCCTTTAATGGGATGACTAGACATCAAGATGTATAGGATTGGCTAGAAAAGATTGATCAAATCTTCCAATTCTTGGAGACATTTGAGAATACTAGGGTGAAGTGAACAACATTCATACTTGAGGGTTCCGACAAGCATTATTGGGACTCTATGGTCCAGGAAGAAAGTCATGAGTGCTTGGATTGGTAAGGTTTCAAAACCCTATTCTTTCAATTGTTTTTTCCAAAGTATCTGATGTTGGAAAAGTCTCTAGTGTTCCTATTGTTATAGCAGAGAGAGCTTTCGGTGTCTGTATACACCAAGCAGTTTTTTGAACTTGTCTGCTTTTTCTCTGGACGTGGTAAGGAATGACCAGATGAAGTTGTATAAGTCTCTACAGGGTCTGCGACTAGACAATAGCTCGCAAGTGTTCATGTTAAATTTTTCTACCTGTGCAGAGATAGTGGACAGAGAAATTATGATAGAGATGAACATGGAAGGAAAGTTCCGCTTTAATGCCTCTTCTCTTCAAAATATTGATAGATTTAGTGGCATATATGAGAAGAAGACAAAGTGGCATGACCACCGTTGGAGTGTTTGAGGAGGGTCTGAGCAGCGATCCTTCTATGCACTATCTGTTGTAGTAGGAATGTTGCCTCTAACTTGCTACCAATGTGGCAATGCTGGCTACATCATACATTCTTGTCCAATGCCTACGAAGATGTGAAAGATCTATGGATGTGTTGGTCATCTAAAACATTTGTTTTAGGCTATGAATACACCTCATTATGATCAGGGTTCGTCAGCTCTAAAGGATATTGTGGTGTAGTCAGAATCATCAAAGACTATAGGTCTCCGGCTACAGGCCTTAGGAGTGATGCATTTATGTGCAGTATATTAGTTTCCTTTAGAAGTTGTTTTATGTCTGGAAAGAGTGATTGGTACACTCCTTATTTTAGCTTCAGTACCTACTGCTTTGTTTTATACTGGTTCCTCCTACTCATTTATATCTACACGATTTGTTAATGTGATTAATCATCCAATAGAACTTATTCCCTTTACAATGGAGTTAGTGACACCAATTGGTAAGAGGAAAGAGTATGGATTCAAGTGTCCTTATTCATTCACAATAGATGAAAGGGAGTTGGTCTGGGATTTTTAATTCCTGGTCTGGATCTGTTTGATGTCATCATTGGTATGGTTTGGCTTGTCTCTCATCGAGTTGAGGTTGATTGTTATCATCATTGGGTTTCATTTCATGCTACCGAGGGGAGATCTCGAGAGTTCTAGGTAAAGTGGGATCCAAGATCTGGGCGTGCAGGGCCTTCAAACCAGGAGCTCGGTAGTTTGTTGTCTTCCATTGTGTTTAAGCCAAATGATGTTTCTCCTATCAAAGTTGTTATTGTTGTTTTCCCAGACTTTCGTGATGTTTTCCTAGATGACTTATATTGTCTTTCTATATATAGATAGGTAGAGTTTACAATTGACATTGTTCTAGCTACACAACTGATATCTATTACTTCTTATCGTATACACCAGTGGAGTTGACGTAACTCAATATTCAGTTGGACAACCTATTAGAGAAGGTTTTTGTTCACCCTACTATTTCACATTGGGAATCCCAGTGCACTTTTACAAGAAGGTAGATTGTCCTATTCGGTTATAGGTGCAATATCATAAGTTATACTGAGTAAAAGTTAAGAACAAATATCCTTTTCCTCATGTAGATAATTGTTTTGATTAGTTGAAGGGGGAAAGGGGTATTCAAGGAACAAACTTTGTTCAGGTTATTATAATATCAGGTTCTGGGAGTCTGATATACCAAAGACGACATTTAAGAGTAGGTATGGACATTATGAATATCTTGTGATTACATTTGTCCAGACTAATTTTCTTGATATTTTTATGGCCTAGATTAATTAGATATTCTACCAATATCTTGACACTTTTTAGTAGTGTTTGTGGATGATAATATGGTTTACTCAAAGTCCAAGCGTGAGCACGATCACCATCTGAGTTTGTTTCTAGTGATTTAGAAAAATCACCATCTATGTGGAATGTTATCAAAATGTAGTTTCTAGATTCAAGAAGTGAAAATCATGGTGCATATAATTTCTAAATATGGCTTATCAGTTGACCTAGAGATGGTAATGGCTATTTTATCATGGTAGGAACCACATAATGGCCATGAAATTTGAAGATTCCATAGTATTACTTGATACTACCGATAGTTTGTTAAGGATTTCTCTAATCTAGCATAACCATTGACTACTCTAACTAAGAAGGCAGTGAAATTATCAAGGGATGTGAAGTGTTAGTGTTATTTTGATGAACTAAAATGACTTCAGACATCTAGACTTTTATTTTCTTACCTGAGCCCGTTATGGGGTACGTGGTGTTCTAGGATGCAGCAAGTGCTGGTTAGTGAAGTGTGCTTATGCATGATGATCATGTAGTCACTTATGGCTCTCGTCAAATCTGACCGCATGAGAAGAAATACCCAATTATGATTTAGATATTACTATGGTTATGCACACACATAAATATTGGTATCACTATCTCTTTGAAGAGAAGTTCATGGTTTTCCTTAATCATAAGAGTCTGATTTATATCTTTACCCAGAAGGACATGAATCTCAGACAAAGATGATGGGAATAATACCTTCAGAAATTTGACTTTGATATCACCTATACTCCATGGAAAGTAAATAATGTTGTAGATGATTTATGTGGGAAGGTTCCATCACAAGGTGTTCTGGAATCAAAGGAATAGTAGAATCTTATGGGGATATCTTGCTAAGTTGCACATAGATTCTCATGAGGATGTTTTAGATATGGTTCTGACTGGTGTTTAGTTATCATCATCATTATTGGAGTCTATATTGAGCTATCAACGTCAATATGATGACTTTCAATAGATTCGGGAAAACCATTATGGTAGGGAGACCGTTTTTGTTTGGTTACTTCCTTCATATGTCATACTTCTCTTAGGAATGTGAGTTGTCATACCAGCATCTGTGAGAAGTTCAGTTTTGTTTGATTGTCATAGCACTTCATGGGACATTCATCAAGGTGTAACAAAGATGTATTGTGACATGAGAAGATGATTCTGGTGGATGGGTATGAAGTGTGACATTGCAGATTATGTGTCCCACTTTTACAACTACCAATAGATAAAGGCAGAGCACTTGAGGCCCTCTGGTTTGTTTAAACCTCATGTAGTGCCAGTTTGGAAGTCGGATGATGTGTCCATGGATTTTATTATTGGGTTGCTAAGGACACCCCAAGGGAAAAATTATATATGGGTTGTTGTTGATAGGTTGAAGAAATATTCTCACTTCATTTCGATACAAGACAACACTAAAGTGGAAGATCTGGGTAAGATGTATGTGCAGGATATTATGAGGTTCCCTGGGAGACCTTCTGTCATTGCTTCAGACAGGGATCCTTGGTTTACATCATGGTTCTGGAGGAGTCATCAAATGGTAATGGGGACTCATGTCAAGTAGAGCACAAATTACCAACCACAGATAGATGGCTAGACAATGCATGTAATTCAGATCCTAGAGGATATGCTTCGTGTCAGTGTCTTGGATTTTGGTGGATCGTGGGACAACCATCTTGGGCTGGTTGAGTTTTTTTACAGCAACAGTTACTAGTCATACATTAGAATGGATATTTTTGATGTATTATATGGTTACCCATGTAGATCACCTCTTTGTTGGGTAGAGGTGGGTGATGTATCTTTGGATGGACCAAGTCTAGTTCGTGAGACATCGGAAAAGATTCATGAGGTGCAACAACATCTGGTAACATTATATAGTCAACATGATTCTTATGCAGATCAGAAACATCATCCTTTGTAGTTTTCCATTGTTAACTGGATTTTCTTGAATGTTTCTCCTCATTTGGGTGACCATCAGCATAGAAGATAGGTAAAGTTGGATTTGAGATATGTTGTAACATTTGAGATAACTGAACCGCTTGGGAATTTTGATTATCAGTTAGCATTACCAACTCAGTTGATGGGAATTCATGATGATTTCTACATATTTCATCTCATGTAGTATCACCCTAACCCCACTAATGTTCTAGGGTGGGAAAAAATTGTGTTAAAAGTAGATGATTTTATTTTGGAGAAAATGGTGGAGATAGTTGACTATCATGAGAAAGTATTGTGTGGGATGTCAATTCTATTGGTCAGAGTTCTATGGAAACAAGGATTATATTTTCATAAAACTTGGGAATGCGAGTCGTTGATGATGGAGAAATGGCCTCATCTATTTCTCGAGGATACATCTTCCTCATGACTTATTAGGGACGGAAAGTCTTTAGGGTGGGGATTTTATAATATCATGTTACTTTAATTAGGTTTTTTCCCCTTTTCTAAGATCCCTTATGGTTTTAAAATAATTTAATGTGTTTTTTTGGGATTACTATAGATTGTAGAACAGGTACAAACTGTGCAGCTGAAGTAAACATCATGTACTTGGTCTGGTTCTATGTTGTAGCCTAGGAGACCATGTCGTGAAGGGGGGGGGTCACGTTGAGATCATTTACACATCATAAATTATGGTTACACATCATGTAGGGATATAATGTTGGGATTCAATCCATGGAAATTGTTTTATCAGCATAACATATCTATCATGGACTTCATATCATGACCAAGGGGTACACGTTATGACCCAACTCACACCATTTTTAATGTCATGCATTCATGTCTTTTGATTGGTCATTTTTCTCACCAAACATCATGGATCTCTACTGTAGACCCTCCCAATGTTTCTTTTAGAGGTGTCCCGCCTTCAAGATCAGTCCGATCGACTCTGGTTTATTGTTGTTTTTATGGAGCATCACTATGAGTAATTGTTCTCTCTAATTCTCCCTTGCAATTGATCATGATAACCCCCTAGCCTTGAATTATTGGATCCATTGATCCAAGTGGGATGTTTCTTGTCATCTACTTCTAGATTCGTTGTGAAATCCCATTCTGGAGGCCTTTTTCTTTTGTTGGTTGTGGTTTTATGGGCGTCCATCTACGATGTATGTGGTTTTCCACTCTTCCACTGACCTTTTCTGTTTATATCTGAATCAATCTTGTTATGTATTAGATCCATGGTTCTCCGTTGGTACTACTGGGTTTTTTCATGGTTTTGATTCTCTTATGGGCATGTGTTACCCAATCTTTGATGTAGGTTGTTCCGTCTCTAGCTTATGATAATGAACCTTCTAGTTTTTGTTTGAAAATTAAATTATAAATTGATTTATAAAATTGGAATGATTTTCGTGAATCATGAAAAGGGGCTTTGAAAGGAAAATGGGTTTTCCCTAGCTTTTAATAAATGGATTTGTGAAATGGTTTTCGTAACATGGTAATTAGTTTGTGAAATTGAGTACATGGGTTACCTTGGGTGCTTTGGTGCAAGGTTTAGCTTGAGGCCATCATCCATTGTTTTGTGATTATCAAGGAAGTTTTTCTTGGGGCTTACCTCTATTCCCTAGGCCCATTGATATAGGGACCGATATTGACATTTTGGGGGGATTAGTCTTGGGGTTTTCCTCTACTTCCTAGGCCTTTTGTTCTAGTATTATTATTGTGTACTTGATTATTTTGGTTCAAGTCGTCTTTTTCTAATACCTATACTATTTTTTGGTTCGTGATAACTGTGCTTCAATTTTTATTACTTGGATTTCTAAGTTACCTGGGATATGCATGGTTAGGCTTGTGGAAAATGATATGGAAAATTATCTTTGAAACTATTATTTCTGCTTTTGTTTAGAAATTTGGAAAAGGGAATGTTTTACATGTTTTCTATAAAACCTCTTTACTAATTTTCATGCCATGTTTAAAATTTAAAATAAGAATACAATACTTTTTATACAGAGACTTCCTATGGAACACCTAGGTGGGATCCTACTAAGCATGTTAGCTCACACCATGTACACTACTTCAGTGGTGAGTAGACCTTTGTTTGTCTTCTAGTGAAAGGAAAGGCAAGGTGTTGTATTTAGGAGACAAGGTTCATGTTTGTTGGGATGTGTAGCTGGTGTTGAGAAGGTTGGAGTTTGTCTATTCCATCATCAGAGTAGCTGTTTGGGTTTGAGTTCCATAATTTAGGAATTTTCTTTTGGATTTTTAGCTACTATTGTAGTTGATCTATTTTTGTTGTTTTCCTTATAGTTTTGGAATTTATATTTGCTTGTATTTTTTTGTTCCTTTCATTATGTATATATATATTCCATGTGGTTTTTCATATGGGGAGAAATAATTCCCTTAGATTTTTCATTTGATGCCATTGTGCTTGTCACCATCCTATGGGGATCAGGAACATCCTTCAAGTATGTGATAGATCAGTTCAGGTTCGAGTTTTGAGGGCAACCCAGGTCGGTTTGTTACAACATTTTTTATCTTCCTAAATTAATTTTATTAGTTTATAAAGAAAATGTGAATCATCTAATGAATATCCTCTGAGAGTATCAAACATGGTGTGAAATAATGCTTGTTGTTCTTTACCAGGTTATGGTGACACACCTTGTCAGAGTTGTTACTCCTAGGTAGACCTATTCCAGATCCACATCCACTTGTAGTATCAAAAAATGGATTTTATTTCTTAATAAACCATATAAAATCCATTCCACATAAATTTTAGAACATTTTCTTATATCCAAAAAGATGATAATAATGTTTTGTAGAAATTTTTTTAACTTTCCTAATGATTTTCTGAATATTTTATAATGGGAGTGTGATTCATCTAAAAAACAACCATCAAAATTAACAAAACAGGCATGCAATAAGGGTTCAATCATATACACACGGGACTAACAAATTATGTGTTCAGTTAACACTCATTTTCATCTAGTTTTTCATCCTTCATCCTATGCTTATTCTAGGTTAATAAAAACATAATCATTTGTTAATCAGTAGTAAATAATTGGTTAATCATTAGATAATCATTTGTTAATAATTAGTTAATCCTAACATAATCATTATTTAATCATTAATTAATGATTAATAAAGCATTACTTAAACATTATTTAACCATTAGTTAACCATTATTTAACTATTAGTTAACCATTAGTTAACTATTATTTAATAATTAGTTAACTATTATTTAATCATTAGTTAACCATTGGATAATCATTATTTAATCATTACTTAATAAACTTTTAATCATTCCTTAATACTTCCTTAATTATTCCTTAATCATTACTTAAATCATTTTTTAATCATTCCTTAGTCATTCTGAAATCATTACTTAATTATTCTTTAATCATTACTCAACCATTGGTTACATGTTAGTTAATGATTCTTCATTCATTAGTTAATAATTACTTGATCATTCTTTAATCATTCTTTAATCATTACATAATCAATCATTAATCATTCCTTAATCATTCATTAATCCATAATTAATGATTAGTTAATCATTAGCTAAGCATTTGTTAATCATTTGTTAATCGTTCTTTAATCATTCTTTAGTCATTCCTTAATCATTATTTAATAATTCCTTGATAATTACTTAATTATTAATAAATGATAACTTAGTTATTCTTTAATCATTACTTAGTCATTAGTTAATGATTCTTAATTCATTAATAATTATTTAATTATTATTTAATAATTTTAATTCTGTACTTAATCGTTATTTAAACATTATTTAGTCTCTCTTTAACCAATCCTTAATCATTATTTAATAAATACTTAATAATTACTTAATCGATATTTATTCATTAGATAATCATTACTTAACCATTAGTTAATAATTTATTAATAATTCATTATTCATCCTTTAATCATTCATTATTCATTAGTTAATAATTCTTTGATTATTCTTTAATTTTTATTTAATAATTAGTTAATCATTACTTATTTATCACTTATTCATTACATAATAAATATAGAATCATTTATTAATAATTCTTTAATCAATATTTAATCATTACGTAGTCAACAGTTAATGATAATTTAATCATACTTCAATCAATTCGTAAACATTAGTTAATCATTACTAAATATTTAGTTACACAGTGTATAATCATTAGATAAACATTACATAAACCATAATTAATTATGTCATAATAACTAGTTAATCATATGATATTCATTAATTAATTATTACTAGCTAATCATTATATGTAATCATTCTTTAATACTTAGTTATTCATTAATTAAAATATACATAAACATCACTAATAATATTTTTTATTTATAAATTATATATAACTATCTAATATAATTAATAAATAACATATATAGAATTAACTAAAAACAATTAAATAATATAAATAATTAACATTAAATTAAATTAGAAAAATTTACTCTAAAAGATTCTTCACAAAACAAATTAGGACTTATTTTAGGCCAATGGAAACACCATGCACCAAGAAGGAATATTTTAGAGAGAGAATCTATGGAAACTAGTGAGAGGATCATATTTTAAAGTGAGAAGTGGGGGGTACCTTTTATAGGGGATTAAGGGAAAGGTGGTAGGGGAGGATTCTTTTTTCCTTTACGTTAGAAAAAAGGTGGAACACCCCTATCCACCATTCCCTTTATTTTAGTCGAAAGTCAGCTAACTCACTATTGTTGTTTCCATGTCATCAATCTGGGGAATAGATAACAGATGATGTGATTCTATTCAATAAATCAAAAAAACGGCAGCACCCCTACCACCTTTCCAAAGCCAAATTAAAAAAAATATGACCTAATAATATTTGAAAAAATTACAAGGCATAAAAAACATTATACCCATCTATTATCCTTGTAGAGTCCTATATTTATTGGCTTTAGCATAAAGAGGTCGATACAGAATGACTAATGGAAAGAATTCTTATCCTTTAGGGGGTGTCTCCCATGGGTTGATGTGTGGTTCAAACTTCAATCTCAGCTACCTCTGTTGGACTCAGAGTCTCCTCTCACTTGTGAGGACAAGTTCAGTGAACCCACATCACAAAATATTTAAATACATTTATAATTATTCATATAACCATTAATCTATATGTATTTATCAAAACAAAAGTTGAGAATAATACTAATAAATGTCAACTTAAACTCAATACTAGGCAACAATGGAAAAATAATTCTTATCCTTTCTGAGGCGTCAATGAGTGGCTAACATGTGGATGAGACTTAAAATTTGTATGGCTCCTATCGCATCAGAGTCATGGAGCTTTCCACTTTCCCACATACATGGCCTCTATTCATCCACGCATTCACCACCAGGATTGTATTTTTATATTAAAATTTTCATCAGTAAACTAGCCATCACTCAAATATTTACTACTAAATCCAATTTTTTTGCATGAAATATACTATTTTTAATTTATTGTAAAAAATATCTACGTATTATTTATATTGATAATTTATTTATTGATCCAATCACACCAATGATGAATTTCAAACTAATACAGTTGGCATGAAGTGATATTATCAAGGGGAAATGATTTTATCCTACATATAAATACTCATGTTTATGTGTCATATGTCTTTAAATTTCACAGATCAATCAATGAGTATAGTCCTAATAATTGAAGAAATTCTGAGATCCTTTACTTGGGTTTGACCCCAATACACATATTTTTTAAGACTGTAATATCTTAAAAAATTTATTAATTATTAATTCTGATCACAATGTATGTCAGATTTGTGTTCTACACATTTTGATTTGTCACAAATAATTCAGAGATCATTTCTCTAGTATTTCACATCAACCATAGATTATCTACTAGGTTTTAACCATTAAATACACATTTTAATTTTATAAAACATGAAAATTTTGGCATTATTCATCTTGAAAAAATGATACTTGGATTGATTAAATTTATATTACTACATTTCACAAATATATTAGTGGTATTTTCCCTATGATTTAATCGAAATCCAATGTCATTACCTGAGTTTGGAATCTGTGATGATTTTTTTTAATGACTTATAATTTATTACACAACTAAAAATGGGAGTAATACCAATATACCTATACCAAAAATTATTCTTAACCATTGGTATACCCTATATATGGTAAGGATATACCGACTATTTTTTAAAAAAACATTAGTTCAGAGAAAACCCTAAAAATAGTTTGAAAACCCCATCGGTATAACCTTCATCACATATCCCAACAGTGTGGTCTCCCCTCCTCCCATATCACTACCATCCAGATTCAACCCTAAGAGCATCCTTCTATTTTCCTTTCCATCCATATCTATATCACCCTAGTTAGTATTTTCATTCATTTTTTCTCAAACATAAAATTGGAAAGTTCCAAATCCATCATCTCTTCTACCAAATATAATTTTCATTTTTTTCTAGGTATAAAACACTAACATTGGTAATTTTATTTCAGGATTCTTCCAGATTCATTGAATGAGGGTTATTTAAGATTATATTATTTATTGTATTACATAATAAATTTGATTATAGGTCATGTACGTCTGAAATTTAGTTAGATTCTACTTCTATATAAATTGGATACAATCCTATTATTTTGTGTCATATATGTGGTAGATATATAATTATTTATAGTACTACTTTTTTTGTTAATATATTCAATGTTAGGAAATTAATCATTTAAATATTTTATTTTAATAATTTAAATTATTAATTTCAGGTCTTAAACATGTTTGGATTGAAAATGTTCAATATGGTTTGAATATATTTATTACCCTTTTTTGAGAAAAAATTGAATATGGATAATGATTTTTTTCTACATGAAAATATTTCATAAACTAATTTAATTTATGTGGAAATTTTTTTTATAAAAAAGTGTATTTCCATTATTTTAATTTTTTTTAGTAGAGGCTGTTGTTATGTTTTATGCCTTTTTGTGGGGGTTTTGAGTAAGCATTTGTTAAGACGTATTCCATTCTAAAAAGATAATTTACTACAAATATAATATATTTATTGAACAACCTCAACTAATTCCTTATTTGGCTTGTAAATTTTGAGATTTAGACCAAAATATAAACATATGTATTAAATATATATGTAAATATTATTTTTTTCTTTTATATTATAATTCTTGTATGGATTTGTTTTTCAGTTATCGTTTTATTTAATGTGAACAATTATCATTTCCATAAATATATTTTTGATTTAACATCATTATTATATAATTAATTATATAACATGATCTATAACATTATTTTAACAAAATTGATTGGAGTTGGATGTATAAAACTGATCAGATATCAATCAATTTTCGGAACAAGTTTGATAGTTTTTTTTATTATTTTTCTATAAATGCTTCAGATAGATGTATTATTCACCACCCATATTATAATATTATTAGAATACCATGGTTACTTTGACACTGAGTTTTCTACCATATTAAATAATTTGTGATTCAAACTAACTATTGTGTATTGTATCATAATGGGGAGAAAAGGCCATCTAAAAATTTTCATGACCTGAATGAGAGTACTTGATTAGAGAATTTATTATATGAATAATTTAAATTTATTTATCACCGTGAGAATGAAATCATTCCACTGAAAAAGATAAAATTATATGAGTACACAAGATGCCCTCAATGAAAATGATGATTTTGATAGGGTAAAAAATTAATGGATGATTCCATGACACTAGTATATCAGAAATGTGGTAAAATATAAAAGTTAGATATTTTATTAATATTGTTTCATGGGAAAACCATGTATAGAACTTATAATACTGACATTGATTATATTCTTAATTTTTTTGAAGAGATAATTCTATAATATGTAGATATTCTCTCAAACCATTATATAGAAGAGAAGTTATTTGATCAACATGGATTTTCTAAAAAAAGATCTTTTCAGCCCAATAATTTGAGGCTTATTTTAGGATGAAATGACTAGCCTAAATTTTTGTATAAAATGTGAAACATCTCGATGGAAGCCAAATGATGATGGGAAAACATCTCTCATGCTAAAGAATATAATGTGAAACTTTCTATTGATTTACAGACACCACAATATTTAAATTTCTAATGAAATATCAAAAAATATGTGATGTCATGATATTGATATAAATATAGATGATGATGAGTTTCTTCATCTTAAATATCGATAATCATGGTGGACATTTGATGTTTGGTGTCCAAATTTTATAGTTGTGGTGTGTAATGTGAGGTTGTATCTATAATTCGATGATTTTAATTTGTTTGTTCAGATTATTAATTATAAAACACATAGATAGTTTTTATACACATTCATTACCTTCATCCATGAATTTATAAGAAAAACCAATCAATTTCTTGAGTATACTCATATCTGGACCTTATAATCCTGAAAATGATATAGATATATACTTGTAACTTTTAATAAAAGTGTTGAAGCATCAATGTAATGATCACATGCACACATATGATAATTCTTAGAAAGACATATTTCATATTTGGTCTATGATTAAGTGGATGATAAATGATCTTCCATCGTAATAAATTATTTCTGGCTAGAGAATGAAGGGAAAAAATTCTGGTCCATTTTGTAAGAAAAATACACAATCTAGAAAACATAAATATCATCGTAGTTTTAGTTTTATAGAACATCAATTATTCTTTCCAATGGATCATCCAAATAGGAATAATAATTGAAGGTTTTAAAATAACATGGATACTGAAAATCCACCTAATCATATGTTTTTCACCATCATTTTTAGGTACATTACCCTCTATTCATGTATTTTGACTCTATATAATGATCATGTTAAGTTTCAGGATGTTATTAGGGGTTTTAGAATGTTTTTGAGGATTTTTCTTTGTTCAAAATTTATGAATGGTCAGTAGAAACCATGTGGAATCTCTAAGAAATTGTTAAACAAAAGACATTGGGATTTGGGAAAGCGCACGATTGGTGTCTGGTTTGGCCATACTATGCGAGAGCCTAAGAGAAAATGTGCATCTTGAAATAGAGGTAAATGAATGGTTGTCACGTGATTTTTCTAACAATATTTTCCAATTGTGCATGGTTTGGCCTTTAGGTGGCATCACAACATAGTTGAAACTTAATTTTCAAAACTGTAAAGTCAAATCATGTGACGCACAGGTGGACCTCCTTTTGAATTGTGTATCTAATCATAATTAAGCTGTTTTCCTTTGTTTTTCATCTAATCCCTCTATAACCTGATATCCTTTTTCTCCTAAGTTGTGAGAGGCGATTCCCATTAATTTGGGAGTGATCCTTAGGCGAATCAAAGTGCGTTGGAGGCCTGGATTTATCATTAAATACCCATTCTTTTTCATTCTTATTATGTCCAAGGTTATTCTATCTCTCTCTCTATATCATTCTCTCTAGACCATAGATATTACTATTATGGATATGTCTATTTATTATGAATGTATTTAGGAAGAAATAATATTTCATCTTATAAAGGGAATGTGGATTGTGATTAGATATTGATGTTTTTAAGTGTTGTTCTTCATTTTCACCAATGATAGTGGGATATGTGACTTCTCTCTTATCTATACATGATTTATAACTCAATGTATTAGTTTTAGTTAAATTAATTGATCAAAATGGTGGTAAAACCATAATGTGATTATTGTTGGAAACCACATTTGGGTTATTTCTTGGAAATTGAGGAAATTGATTTTTTGGGAAAACTCTTTGGATATAATATTATAATGTTTTTTAATATAAGGGTTCGATTTGATACATGTGATGCGGTCATAGAAATACATTAAATAAAGGAAAAGTTTTTATATAAAATTGTTTAGAATGGATTTTTATGGTAATTTATGTGGAATGATTTTGGCATAATTTGTTTGGAGTGTGTTCTGTGGGATGGATTATGGATGTGAAGTATGACTATCAATGTGGGACAAAGTGTTGATGTGAAGTTCTTCTAGCAATGGTAATACTAATCTTGAGTGTGTGTGGATAGTTGTGTGTGTTGAAATTGAATGGTTATTCCAAAAAAATTAGATATATTTTAAATACATTATTTTAATTATTTACATGGAAAATTATTTATGGGTTTGATATAAACAATTTTTACTACTTAAAATTGTTTTACATAAATAGTGCTGAGGAGTTTTTTCCAAGTGGTTTGAGTTGGGAAGTCATTGTGAAAATCCTACTGAGATTAGACCCACCCCCTACTTGGGAACTGTTATGCATTTACATATGTCATCCATTGAAACACACGTAAAGGTAAGGTATATCAGTTCTTTAGTTATTCTTTTTAATACCATTGGTGTGGCATGTGGAGTTGGTGATTTGAGTGGGTTGGATATTGCTAGTAGATGTCACTTGGGAGTTTTGAATTATTTGGTCTCTTAGTTCTCTTATAGTATGTATTTTAGTTTACACTAGAAATATGATATGGTTTTTATTATGTTGGGTATGTTTGGAGTTGTATTTTATACTCATTCATCATATAGAGTTTGGGATTTTTATTGATATCGCAGTTTTGGGGTTTTATCTTTCATAGGGAAAATCATCCTCTAACTGAACTTGAGGCCCTTGGAATTTATTTATAGACTTTGGTGCCTAGGGGATGTCATGTAAGTCATATTATAACACCCATCACTCCTCCATCCAATGAAAATTGGTGGAGTTTAGAAATTTTATTAGTTTATTCTGTCCTTAACATAGGGAATGGTATCATTCTTAGACCGTCTAAATATATTTTTGATAAAATGATGTTAGTTTTTTTGGTCAGGGAGTTGGAAATATTCTTAGTATTTCTTATTAGGAAGGTAGTGTCGAGATAGGATTGTTATAATGTGAAATATAGAGCATAAAAATGTGTATCTAACCTAATTATGTTGAACTTTTTGTTACTAGGGTGTTTGGGAACATGAGTGTTTTAAGACACTTTTTTTGTGAGTTGTCACCTCATCACCATAGGTTTAACTGATTATATTTTCATAATATTCCTTGATAGAAAGACTACCTAATAGAAATTCATTGTTCATATATTGTTCTATGGCCAATTAAATGGTCAAAAGTTGTTGCTTTTTGAAAATAATAAAAATGTTTGATTATGAAAAAGCATGGTTGTAATGTTTTAATTTTTTTTGTAAATGTTGAAAATGGTTGAATTATGGAATGCTAAATTTTAATATGTGTTGATGTGGTAAATTATAATTGTTAATCCTTATGTGGCAAATGATCGATATTAAATAGATTTTTTTTATGGTAGTAGTGAATGGAACCAGAGAGGCATCGTAGAAATAAACCGAAGGAAGATGCTGAAAATGTTGTAGCACACGAGCCACATGTGACCAATATATAGTCCAAAGAATTTTACAATTTTTTCAGGACATGGATATGGGTAATAATAATTATAAATGACATAAATTGGACCATTTTTTTTAGTTATTAAAATCAAATTATGAACATATTTTGGGGGGATTTTGAGATAGGAAAAGTAGAAAGCGAGTTGAATTAGAAGATTCGAGTCTTTAATTTCCTTAGGATACCAATGAAGTTGAAAGTAATGTTGGAAACATATATACTGGAGGACTTGGCACACTAGTGGTGGGATTTAGTAGTTTGGGCTAAATTAGACCAAGGAATGGAATGGGAGGATATTTTATGAATTTTTTAAAAGAAATTATATCCACGTACATTTCATATTACCAGAATAGTGGACATATTCAGATTGATGAAAGAAAATCTCATAGTGATAGAGTGTGTGGTAAAAATTATTAATTTAGTTCGCTTTTCCCTAGATTTTGTTGCATGTGTATCTTCGAAGGCATACATTTTTTGACTAGGGATTGAGACCATATATGCACTAAAATATTTTTATTCCTTATATAAGATATTATTATGAAAGGGTCTATAGAGAAAGTGTGAATGAAGGGGATATATTAGGAAATAAGGTTGTGGGGAGCATGTTTATTCTTATGAGAATATGTGGGAACTGCAATGTTGGGAATGAGTAGAAGATGGGTACATACTTCCATAGTCATGGTACTCCTCATAATCAAACTATGGGATCAATAAACCTACCCCTCAACCCAAAAGCATTTCAGGATGTTTTCAGTTTGTTTCACTTGATTATATCAAGTGTGATTGTAAAACACCACCCAGAGCTTTTCATAATTAAAATAAGATGGTACATCTTTAGAGCTATTATCACGGTTCTCCAAGGATTGATACTATAGGCATATCTGATTTTTCTTAGGAATGTTATGATTTTATAGGATGAGTATAGTAGAATAAATCCTATCATCATAATATAGTGGGCCTATGCGATTCTATAAACACCATGACTCCTCAACCAGTTTAATCTCTATATGGTAACAAATAGAAAAGTACAGTAAGTAAGAAAGTGTATGGATCTGAGGAAATGATCGGGGATGATCAATCTATTCATTTGATGGATAGAGGTAAAATTATTTTAAATTCAATTCTAATAGAATTGTTTTTTGATATGATCACATCCCATTCATTTATTACTTCTCGTGTTGTCATAAATATGCGTTTTGATGATGAGATAATGCCTTTAGTACTAAAAAAACTCCTTTTGACCCAATAAAATGTAGTGTTTATATTTTTAATGATGGTTTCATAATTATCGATGGGGATGAGTTTTTGGGAATTTATTTTTGATTGAGATGGATTTTTAGGAATTGAATTTGGTAATGGATTGATCAACATTGTTCAAGGACAACAATGAGTATTATTTAAGAAAATACTATTTCACATCTCTAGATGGAGTCTCTCATCACATTAGAGGACATTTAGATGTAAAGATAATTAGAGAAATACTTTTGGAAATGGTGGTTAAAACCATTTATTATTAGTTGAAAACACTTACCGTGGAATCTATAGATGATGTTGGGAAAACTATTTTTCAGCTATTGTTAATCAATTTTCTAATATTTTCCATAACGATTCTCTAGGTTTCCACTCAAAAGATAATTTGAGTTTGTGATTAATCTCTTACTAGGGACCAATCCTATATCACTTTTTTATTATAGGATGGAAGGAAAATAAATAACAGAATTGAATGATCAGTTGTAAGAATTGAAAAGTAAAGTGTTCATTTGACAAAGCATGTCACCTTAGAAAACACAAGTTATATTTGAGATGAAGGTGTATGGAACTCTTAGAGTATATGTAAAATATGATAAACTAAATCTAGTTAAAATAAATAATTTTTATCATATTATTGGAATAGATGATCTGTTTGATCGATTGAGAGGATCCAAGTGTTTATCTAAAATTAATTTAAATTTATGGAATCTACAATTTTGGGTTCTGAATGATGATATTTTTAAAAAATATTTTTGATGAAGATATATATCTTATGAGTATGTGGTTATGTGTCTTGGTGTTATGAATGAACCAGTCATCATTATTGAATTTTTCATTGATTCATTCATAAGTATTTGGATTCGTTTGTGGTTATGTTTTTTGATGACATACTGGTGCATTCTATGACAAAATAGATCATGATAAACACTTGGAAATTATTTTAGGTCTCTAGTGGGGGAATAATTTGTCTTCCAGGTTATCAAAGTGTGATTTATGGATACAATGGGTATATTTACTTGTCAATTCCATTTCTAAAAAAGTTATTTAAGTGGAACATTATGAGATAGAAATCATTATCTCTTTGAACCCACTGAATAATTTCTTTGAGAAATGTAGTTTCCTTTGATTAGTGGGATACAGATGATGTTTTGTATGTGATTTTCATGTTTTTCATCACCAATTATATCTTTTACAAGGAAGGATGTTACTTTTAAAATCAATTAGACATTCCAAAAATCCATTAATGAACATATAGTTAGATTTAAATTAGCTCATATTATAACGTTTCAAGAGTCTAGATAGGGCTATATAGTCAATTTTGATGCATCGGGATCTGGGTTGGAATGTGTTCTTATGAAAGGAGATCATGTTGTTACATATGGTTCATAAGAGTTATGGTTTCATGAGAATATAAACCCAATGATAGAATTTTTATTTTCTGTTTTGCTCCATCTTTGAAGTCTTAGAATCATTATCTCTTTTCTAATAAAATCACAGTGTTAATGGATCATTATAGTTTGAAATTCAACTACTTAAAAAGGAATTTGAATTGAAGGGAGTGTGGACGGATGGATAATCTATAGATGTTTTAATTTTATATTATATATAATGGGTAAAGGTAACTCTAAAGAAGATGCACATATATGGAATTGATATACTCAATTGGCTAAAGATGATTCAGACTTGAGGAAACTAATGATAGTCATAACGGATATTCATATATAATTCTTGGACAAATATGGTGTTTCAGTTTTATTTCTAGTTTCATTTATTCTTTATTGGGTTAATCAGGATATATTTTCATAAACATATAATTCTAAATTTGTTATGTTGTGGTTAGAAATCAATGGTGTGGATAACATTGGAGGATGGAAGCAGGATGGGAATTTAGTTTTGATGTCTAGTGATTGGATGGTTGTACATTTGGGTTTTCTTGAAAAACTTCATAGTTCATATCTCCATTCTAAATAGGTTTCTCACACTAGGATTCAGAAAATGTATGAAACCTTTCAAGCACTGTTTTCATGGGTTCACATGATTATATCTGTAAAAGAGTATATATCCAGATTTCTCACATGTCATTAGGTAATTATAAAGAATCAATTTCCAATGAGTTTGTTTCAATATTTTCCAATTCCCATCAATAAATCGGAGTAGATATCCATGGATTGTTTAACAAGTCATCCAATGATGGTTAGAAAACACAAATCTATGTGGTTGATTGTGGATCATCTCACAAAGTCAGATCAATTTTTCCCTATTTGAGAGACTAATTCAATGTAAGACTTGTACAAAATCTACATTTTTAAAATTTTAATGATGCATGATGTTCCAGTCACAATTGCATCTAGATGAGACCCCAATTTTGTTTCTTGTTATTTGAAATCATTATAGTAATACCTAGGAACAATATTGACTAGGAGTACAACTTATCATACTCAAACGGATGCATAGTCAAAATGGAAAATCCAAATATTAGAGGACATGATTTGGGATTGTGTGATGGATTTTAGAGGCTCATGGGAGGATAAAATACATTTTCTGAAGTCCGCAAACAATGAAAACTATCTAGAATTGATACATAGGGATCCCTTTGAATCATTGTATTGGTCTCCCTATCATTCTCCATTTTGTTGGGTGGAAACAAGTGAGACTTCACAAATTAGACCAAGTCTTGTTCAAGAGACAATGGAGAACATTCATTTAATTAGGAAGAGAACAGAGACAGCTCAACGTAGATGTAAATCATATGTATATCATCATCACCAACTGTTACCTTTTGACATGAGTGACTATGTGTTCATGAGAATATCTCTATGACCTGGGCATTGTTGTTTTTTTAATAAGGTAATGTTGTCTCCTTGATATATTGGACAATTTGAGATACTTGAAATAGCTTTTGTGGTGGCATATTATTTGGATTCTCCACCATGGTTTAGTATAGTTCAAAATGTATTTCAGGAAACTTAGTTGAAGAAGTAACAAATTAGATCTTGACCATGTGATATTATGGGATTACATAGACCTTGAGTCAGATGCTATATTGATTCATGTGTCAGTACAATTTTTGGATAGTCAAGAGAATATCTTAAATAGGAAAATCATCAATTTAGTATGGGTTATATGAAAACATGGTTAGATTCAGAATGAAATGTGGGAGAATGAAAAGGAAATGATAGAGAAATAACCCAAACTCTTCCAAAATGAATAAGGTTTTATAATTTCTATGGACAAAAAATCAAATGGTGGGGAGAATATAGCACCCTAGTTTCAGGTACATAACCCATTATTCATGAATTTTGATTTTTTATAATCCTTAGGTTATGTTTTATGATGTTATAATGGGTATTGGAATGTTTTTGAGGCTATTATGGAGGTGTATTATTTTTTCATGGTTAGTATAAACCATGAAATATCTCAAGGAATCCATGAAAGGGAAAACAATGGGAGTAGAGTAGGTACATGGATTTCTAAACTATGTGGTGTATAGTTTTCACACATTAAATTTTGGACCTAATATTCATTAATCCATTTTTCCTTTATCTTTCCTCTAATCCCAACATAACTGGAATTATTTTTTCTCCCATGGCATGTGAGATGACCACATTTAATCCTGGAGGGATCCTAATGTTAATACAAGGGAATTGGAGGCTCAGATTCATCAGTAAGTACTCATTCTTCCTCTTTATTCCTAGATCAATGGTTCTTTTCTCTCTCAAAACCATATATATATTATGTTCTAGATAGAGAATTATTTCACGAATGTATTTTTGATGAAATCTTGTTGGATCTAATATAGGTAACATGCATTGAAGAAAGATATTGAAGGTTTGTAGTGTTGGTCTTCATTTTTCCCAATTATTGTGATGTAAGAGGCTCCTCTATTATCTTCACTTAATTTATAACATCATGTATTAGTTTTAATTAAATGATTTTATTGAAATGGGGGTAAAATCCTTTTATGATTCTTATTGGAAAACCCTTTTTTGATTATGGATTGGACATTATTGAAATTTTGGATGTTGATTGGTCTTTGGAAAACTATCTCTTTATAATTTTAATATTATGAAATAAAATTATGGCTTTGGTTGACACATATTTTTTTTTCAAAATACATTAATACATGGATGTGGTTTTATGTAAAATGTTTTGGCATGAAATTTGGTTTTTAGTAAATTCTATAGTATGATTTTGGAATAATCAATTTGGTGTGTGTTGTGTGGGATGGATTATAGTCATGAAGTACCACCATTAATGTGGGAAAAAAGTATGGATGTGAAGTTCCACCATCATTGGAAAAAAAATCTTTATTATGTGCAGATGGTTGTGTGTGTGGGCATAGAATGGGTATGCTAAATAAATTGAGAAATGGATTAAAGATCATGTTTTACTTATTTAAGTGGAAAATTATTTATGGATTTTATAAAAACTTTTTTTACTGCTTAAAAAAATTATAATAATTTTGATAATATGTTTTGTCCTAGTGGAATGAGTTGTGAAGTCAATAGGGGACTCGTAGTAAGTTTAGGATTACCCTATGCTTGGAAACTATTGTGTATTATGAAATGTAATTGATTGAGGCACTGGTAAAGGTAATGTATCTCTATTCTTTTGTGATGCTTCTTGATACTGTGGGTTTGGAATGTGCATTTGGAACTTGTAGAGGGTTGGGAATTTCTTGCGTGTGTAATATTATAGTTTTATGTTTTGTGGTCTATTAGTTCTCTTTGAGTATATATTTTGGTTTCTATTTGTTCTCTGATATGATTTTTATTTGTTTGGATATGTTTTGAGTTGTATTTCATACATGTTCATCATATAGAGTATTCATTGTTTATTGATTATGCCGTTTGGGTGTTTTATATTCCAAAGGGAAAATCATCCCCCAATTGTTCTTGAGACCCTTGGAATTTATTTTCAGCCTTAAGTTTCTTGGGAATGTCACCTATGTCTTAGTAGATCAACCATTAGTCCTCAATCCAATGAGGATGGGTGTAATGTTAAAGTATTAATGGAGATAATGTTATTAATGAATTGAAATATTTCAATTAATCATTCAAAAAAGGTCCAATGAAATATTGAAAGAGGAATAATTATTTCACTAAATCCAAATACAACTGGACGATGATAGGTATATTATATTAGTTTCATTATTATCCTCTAATTTTTTATATCATTTTTTATACCTCATTCACATTTAAGAAATATAAGTCAAATGTTTTTTCAATTATTAAAAATGTCAATGGGAAGAAAAAGTATGAAATACAATCTCTGTTTGACTTGGTGGATTAGGATATCAGGCCAGAATTGCATCTTGGGTTTATCAGTAATATTAAATGGAAATTTATATGTGATTATTATGTGATGAAACCTAAAAAAATACATTTCTCGAAGTACTAGATATCATAATTGTTCTTGATGGCTAATCAGGAAAAATATCAAAACAGGGAAACAAAAAAAGATAAAGATGAAATATTTGAAGACTCATGATTATCAAATCATTCTTCATGAGTTTTTCAAAATATAACACATCGTCTATTATATAATAATTTTTTGGGGAAAAGATTCAATTCTGTAAATTTATATAGATATTTTTCCAACATTGTGTCTATGTATTTCATACAAAAAGTGTAGGAAGGGGCACCATTAATTTTTTTGAGTTATAGAACATTTTTCCTCCATCATGGTTCACATGAATGAGGCAAACAACTAACCTTTTTCTAACAAAAAAAGTTCTTGGAGGAACTATTACTTTTCATTGGATTTATCCAATAGAAAGAACCATGTATACATTGATGTCTTACGATCAGGAAAAGAATCATCCTAATGGTTCCACTGTGAAATGTTACTTGGAAAAAGACAGTATGGACTTCTACTCAATGTATTTTTTTGATGTGACCAAAACACATAAAAAACAACTAATAGAGGAATAAGGGAAGTATGATAAAATTTAATCCCTTTTTCCATAACTTTCACAAATTTGATTAATTCTTGGATCAAATAAATTGGCTACATTATGACTTCTAAATTGCCAGATGACACACTGCACCGTCTTATTTAACAGTATTTGTTTGATGACTATATCAAGTAAGAAAATTTATAATATATAATTTATCTCATACCATGTAAATGTACATATTTGTAAAATTGTTTTTATATTTTTATGTATATAAAATAAAAAAAATAAAAAAATAATTCATCATTCATTACATTAGAGAAGGAGTTAGACTTTTCATAATAAAAGGTATTCTACTTGGTAGAAATTGAAGTTATAGTTATTAATACAATAAAATAAAATAATAATATTTCTTTATTATTAAATATTTATGTATATTTTAGTTATTTATTTTACCTTTATACTCTGTCTCTGAAGAAATAAGTGATTTTTATTTTGGTCTTAATTTTTTTTTTTGTGAACAAACATTAATTGTGATCAATAGGTAAAACTTTATTATCATTCAATGAGTAGTGAACATGAGAACACAACATGATGGTGTTATTATTACTATTACAACATATTTTTATGTAAGTGCATTAAATATTAGGCATTGATATAAAAATATATATATTTACAAAGTTCTTGAGAAAATACTAATATTTTTTTATTTCGCTAATGGTCATGCCTCTATGATTAAATTAAATTTGTTTGATTCATTGAAGTTTCGTGGATCATTTGTTGATGATCTTGGATTTTGGGTTATTGACATGACCCAAATTCTTACTGCTGATAAGCCATATATTTTTGGCATCATTGGTGAAATTTTTTCATTGTGAAACATCATCTGAGACCTGAAATTTGTGTCATTAATGAAGCAATCCCAAGATATATTTTTGATGATGATAGGAATTAAATTAAAACCATCACTACTCCATTGTAAATGATAAATGTATCACTTATGAAGACTCAAATAGTTCAAATGTTAGAGTTCATAGTGAACCTGAAGTTGTGATGGTCAATATATAGAATCATCCATATGTGTTGTAAGTTCTTTATATTTTTCTTGACATTGGGTTTTTAGATTAGTACTATTAAAATATTTTAATGTAGGTTTCAAATATTTTCTATCCAATATGATATTCATGTCCATTTTCAATATAATTTTTTTTACAGTTTTCATTGAGTTGCATCTTCTAATATTTAATTGAACAATATTAGAACCTAACAAACAAAAAAACTCAAATAATCCAATTTCAACAAAAAAAAAGATTAATTTAACTATGAAATATTAAACTAATTATAACTGAAAATAATAATAATCAGTATGAATTAACTAATGAAGAAAACATCTAAATGGCCAAATGACCTAACCCAAAATAAGAACCCAATGACCAAACCCAAAAATGGTCAAATAACCTCATAAAATGACCAAAATGAACCAAATGAAGTCACCAAAACTATATTGAATTGAATTTAAACTATAAAAATAAAAGCATATCGTACCAATGCTTAATTTGATAATAAGAACGTGTTAAGTTTTCTATGATAATAAATTTATATTTTGGTATTTTAGTCATTAAATATGATGTGATTATTTCATGTCCCTACCTATACTTTATTTGGATTGACAATTAGTATCCCTTAATCACGTCACATCACATATTATTTCCAATTTAGCAAACACAATAATTACATATGGTTTATTTCGAGAATGGTTTCAAAAAATTAAATTGGTTTGGATTTGGAATTTGGAACACCTCCCATTATAGGTAGTAGAAAGTAAGAATTCATTTACAATGAAAAGTGAAAGCCCCAATTGTGAATTGTGGCACATTGGAACCAGGTGAACTTAGGTGGGGGAGGAATTTTTATATGAAAACATGGAATAGTATGTTTTTTATAGAAAGGATAAAAAATTAGAACGCTAATTGGAAAATGATTGAGTTAATGAGACACTTATAGGAGTGGACTCTTAACCCATAAAACCATTTTTCCTAGGGTAATGTGCACACCATGTATCCTTTGATCATCAAGATTATGTTAGGATATCTGCTACATCAGACCTAAATTACCATAAAATTTAGTTTCCTTGTTGTTATATTTTGTGAAATTATTATATTATCATTTTCGAGACATTTGAAATTCATAAAATGTTCATTAGTTCTGTAAATGTCTAAACACTATTTAGTAAAATCATTTGGAAAGGGGATGGAATTCCATATTTATTAGAATCCATGAAAATAGTATTTTAGGTCTAGCTTTATTTTAAATGAGAATACATGGTTTATCTTATAATTAATACTTGTGTAACACTTGGTGGGAGCCCAGTAGGGTAGTTTTTTTACACCCTACACATACCTTTGGCTATATTTTGATCTTATTTTATCTGACATAGGTAAAGTAAAGGTACCTTAAAGAGGATACATATATCTGTCCTACTGGTTTGTGGGATCTTGGTAGTGACATGGAGGGATATTAACTCATGAATCACATCGAGATGGGTTTCATTTATTTTTTTGGTACTTTGTTTCATCATTATGGTTTGGTTCATATTGTTCCTTTTATAATTTTTTAGTCTACTGTTTAAATCAGTTTTTCATTCCCACTGTCTATTATATATGAAGTTTCTGCATCCCATATCTATATATTGGTGGGATAAACTAATCCCAAATGTAGTTATTAATCCCAAGTGATTGTTATAAATCCATGGGGACCAAAAAAACTCTTTGGTTCATTCCATGGGCTAGCTCAAATAATTTTTTTTCAAGGATGTTAGACTCTCTCTAATCCTAAAATTTGAATATTCTAATAACACTGAAAAATCAGTTTGAAAAAAATAAATCAAAAAATTCAAGCGGGTTTTCATAATTCATTGTATTCATTAAATAATGAAATTTAATTTTTTAGGGTAAATGTGTGTAGAAACATTGAGATGGTAATATTTCATGGAATCATTTATTTTTGAATATCACGAATTTTGATTTAGATTTAAACAACCTCTCTGACCCTTTATATTTTAAATGTTATTAACAAACAACATGGAGCCTTGGAGTAATTATAATGTTAATTCATGTCCTTATAATTATTATTGATTTATGTCACTATGCGGTAGAGATGGTAAGTCATTTTCAAGCCCCTGGAAAAAGAGCATGCCCTCAGGGTATGAGACTACTGTTAATTAATTTTTTTCCCTGAGTGATGAGATAAATAGATTATGTTTAGGGTAGATTATAACTTGTCATGCTTAATAATAATAAATTATGATATGTGAATGAGTGAAATAAGAAGGTTCAGAAATTTCCAATGAGTTAATGAAAAATATTTTGGTTTATTATTTCTTTTAAAAGTGTAAAGTTGGATTATTATATTATTTTAAAATTAAAATTTTGATCTTCCCATTGATCATTATTGTATATTATTACATTTAGGTTCAATTCTTTTGGAAAAGCATGAGTTCAAGTATGGGGATATTAATGTCGTTATTTTTCATGAAAATAATTTAATTAGAAATAATAAAAATAATTTATATTTAATTTATTATGCCTAATACATTCATTAGTTTATCATTTTATGGTTATTTATAATTTCAATTCCCATTTGTGGAGAAACAATATTTTTATGATCATATCTATATTATATTTTATATTGTAAATTCTTCTTATATGAGAGATAAATTGGGCCTTAAACCTGGTTAAAGAGATTTTTTCAAGAAAAGATGTAGAGGGACCAATACTAGAATGTATAAGAATGAGTTGGTGCATAGGAAATCCAAGAGGTGAATGAAGCACATATAGGGTGGGATGAGGCCCGATGGACTCATGCATATAGTAGCGGGACCATGAGGTGTTTGTAATGTACAGAGAGCGCATCCCCAGAGTGAGCTTCTGAGCTATAGATGAAACATATTCACTGATATAACACCACCCTCACAAGTGTAAATCCAATGTGGGACTTCAATTTCTTGGGAAATGTGAAATATGTACAAAGAGTCATAATCTCATTTCAACATTTGTGTGCCTCCTCTTGGACACGTCTGTTTCCACCTCTGTTACCACCCAAAGTCATATTTCGTAGCTGATTCACACTAAAAACATCCATATATGCTACTATTGATCTTGATCCTTAGGTAAAAATCCACTAATATGGCATTGTACCACCATGAATGATATTTGGGTACTCACAAAATCCCCATGGAACCATTTTTATGGAAAGAATAAGCCTCTACATAGAACGATGAATGTTACACTATAGTGAGGCTCAATCATAGTGAATAGGGATTCTTAAAAGTTGAAATGGTGATAGATATTCCTTTATTTGGTTGATATACATATGTGGAGTGCCTTATGTCACTACCCAATTTTTTTAAAATTTTTCTATCACTTAATTATGTTGCATGCTACCGTCAGACCTGTTTCCAATACCTGGTTCCATCGTCTTACATCCACAATGAACTTCCATCATGATATTATCCTTTTTCCATGTTAATTAATTCAACAAGCCTCTATCAATGATTGTCTGAACTTTGTGTACCTAAATTGAGGTTTTGTGAAGTGAAATACCACACAAAGATGTGGATGCTGAGTTTCTCTAAGAATACATGACCCAGTCAAAACCATGAATCAAATGTTGGATTTTTTTTCCTCGGTAAGTCTGATCATGAAGAAGGCTAGGTTTGATATCCTCAAATTAAATAGTCATGAATATTTTAGGATTTTCACTCCATTTTTATGATTTGTTTCACGAAATAAGCTTCCAAAAATATGATAATTCCATTTATAATAAAAAATAGGGGGTGTTGAGGTAGATGTAAATGGGTTCATTAATATTGATAACATATCTGTGATGATGTTGTAGTTAATGAATGAAGGATGAAAACTCAATCAGAATACAATAATGTAATATGATGAGATTTTAGAGACAAATTCAAATGTTTATAAATTAATTATGGTTATTTGGATGAAGAAGATATTGGGAACCCAGGTTATAAACTTAAATAACCTAAGATAAAGAAGCAAACATGTTTCACAAATAGATTTTTCTAAGAGTAACACATTGGTTTATTCGAACCTACAATTCATTTGTGTTTGAAGTCCATTCTTGAGTTCCATGTCATAGGATGTTCATGATGATATTAAATGGATCGATGCATATATGAAATAAAAAAAATCATTATATAAGAGAATTTTAATTTATCTATATACCTAAATAAGAAGTAAGTGGCTTATTTTTGATCAAGCTATACATAGATAAGTTACATGATCTTCCTTCACATTAAAATTAAAATTATCATGATAGTATATCACATTATTACATACCGCAATGGATAAATATTTTTTAATCTTTGAGTTGTAAGTATTTAAAGTTCCCAAAAATTCTTCAAAATTGATATAAGGATGTTTAATCAAAAATCACTATTCGAATTTGAATATTTAAATACTTTAAGGGGGTACTTTTCTTCCTAAAAATAAATTGATACTTCTTTCACCAGAGGAGGAGAATCCAATTGAAACCACGAGGAGGATGAGGATTTATTTTCATTCTTGTTAGTATGTTTATTTTTTTTATTTTACATAACTTCATATTATAATTTTAATTAAAGTGTTCTTAAATTTTCATTTTATCTCTCTATTTCCCCACAATGATCTACTACACTCAAAATGTTGAGTAACTAACCTAAGGATTGGCCTTATGGAAGTTTTTTTTGGAGTTCCCAAATTCTTGAACTTCAATTATTTATGCTTTTATTTTGGTTGTAGTGAAGGGGAAGAGAAATGCTTAATATATGGGTAGATATCATCCTCCACTCTTTTACGATCTTCTAAGACCAACTCTATTCCTTAACCAAAATTAATTTCTGCCCTTCTCTATGAAATACACTTCATATAATGGAGTTCAGTTTACTCAAGAGATTAAAGGACGTATGGTGGAACATGGTCTTGGAAGTAGTCACACACAAAATTGAGGTGTGTCATTAACCTTTAAAATTGGAGGAGGTGTGGTTTGGTGTGCCAAATAAATCACCTAGGTATGCTAAATTTCACACTTAAAAATTTTGGATAGTAGTTGATGAATGAACTATCAAATAAAATTTAGGTAATATTAATGGATAATTATGGAACCCATATAACAAAACCTAATACTAGGACATTTATTTTGAACTATATTCATTTTGTATGAATCTTCATTTACATATTTTATTTTTCATTCCCCGATCTAGATCCTCTATTTATCTCTGTTTTGATAAAACAATAAAAAAAATATAACCAGTGAAGTAAGAATCATGTATGATCAACTTAAAATCTCTTCAAGAAACAAGACCCTGTATTAAAACATTGCTACACTAGAAATTAAATTATTGCATTTTCACTATTCTATTATAGGTGTGTCAAAGATCATACCAAAAGATATTATTATGGGTGTAAATGATGATGAAGAACACATTGAGAAAATGGAAATGAATATGGAAGATGAACTTCATGATTATCTCATTATTTTTAAGAAGATAAATAGATATGAAAAGACTCAACTGCATATTTTTTGTACAAAATATACTACATTGTTTTACATTATACTGTTATATAATATAAAATATAGGAAAAGATGGAGTGACTGTAGTTTTTATAAGAGACTTGATCTCTTGAATGGTATGACATAAGAAGACAATGAGCTTACTTAGCGAACATATGATGCTAAAATGAGGTTATGTTCAATGGGTATGATCTTATAAAGAATAAATTTCCATCAAGATGATTGTATATTTTTTCTCATTGAGCATGAGTCACTTAAACTATGCCCAATTTTTAGTTCATCTCGATACAAGAATGTTGAATCAAGTCCTCCAAAAATTTTATGGTTCTTTCCAATAATTCCATAGTTTAATACCTATATATAAGTAATTGACTATAAATAAATAAATATAGAATGGAGTTACAATAAATCTATATTGGATACTTTGTCACCTTAAATCCTCTACTTAGTTTAAGAAAATTTATCATGAGTATCTTTAATTTGGGAACAACCTGATAAACCATCAATTTTAACTATCTATTTATAGATTGAATCCATTAGGTTTATAAATTATCACTCATAATACATATCCATTTGTGTTAGTTAATTATAAATTTACACCATGGTAATGATTAAAGAAGAAATATATTATGTAATATCTAGTTATATTTGGACCAAAAAACTGGGTAATGATATTGTTGATTATTTGTCTCCATTTATTAAAGATTTAAAATTAATATGCGATTTAGGTGTCAAATTACAAGATGCTTATATAAATGAGGATATCACATTGATATCCATTTTTTAAAGGTTGATAAATGTATTTCTAACTTATTGAGATTTTTCATGATATATAATTAAAAAAATTTAGGGTGTCCCATTTTTTAATAAGGAACACAATCATTTATGTTTAAATATTCCTCAAAGACAATATTTCTATGAAATTGTTTTACCCTAATGATATAGATATTAATTTCAGATGATATCATTTTATGGGAATTTAGAATAATAAAAAGAACCATATCCACTAACTAGTGATCAACTATTTGAAAAATTAACAGACATGGTCACTGTTTTTGGTAAACCATCATCATAAAACATTATGAAAACTGTTTGGAAAAAGTGAGTAGTTTTATTTTTGAATTAATGTAATAGAATTTTTTTAGGTTGGAGATTTCTTTAATTTCATGAACATTAAGAAAAAATGTATATTATAGTGTCATTGACATGTTACCAAATGCACTTGGCTAAACAAATGATGTAATTAATGCTAGATTGAACATGATTGACATGGAGATTTGGGAATATTTGGTTCCAGTGAAGGGTGAATGGATGAATTTTCCTTCTCCAGATTCTTATACTCCTTCTAGGAAAGAGAGATATCAATTTTATGCTTCCCAAATAGTGCAAAGGTTCTAGAGTTTTATTCATCAAATATAAATAATTTTGTGTCAATGACTGATTTAATATTAAAGTCTTTAAAATCACTTGATTTTCATTCTTATGAAATATTTAATTTAGATATATTTAGGTTGTTTTATGCCTAAAAAATCTCATCATAAATTTACCATGGTTTTTTTCTTTTTTCAAAGCTATATAAACAAATTTTATAAACCCGATGATGTTTTCAACTATGGAAAATTAAATTTCTCTCATATTATGTGAATTAGTGATGTTATTACCACCAATATTCATTGATATGATGAGTCACGTAATGGTTCAATTGGTTAAAGTGATATAGGTCTATGATATAGTACATTATATATGGATGTACTCAAATAAATTGTATATGATGATTTTGAAATTTTATTTCAAAAATTAATATCATATAGAATGTTGTTCTACAGGGTAGTAAATTATTGAGGAAGCCTTTAAATTATGTAACAACTACATGTATAATGTGGAGAGAAATGATGTAATGAAAACTTATCATAGTGGCATATTTTTAGGTGAAGTATTTTCTTGAAGTGAGGTTTCCACAATTACCAAAACAAATTGATATCATGTACATGTTTATATTTTAAATAACAATTTAGATGTTATGATAGATATGTAAACCCATAAAATAATTAATACTATTTTGAATATATCAATGGATAAAAGATGGTCATCAAATACATATAATCAATAGTTTTTAGAATGGTTTCAAGACTATATTTATAATTATTCTGGTGAAAATCTAAATTCTATTTTAGAAGATCTTCAATGGCTTGCTTGGGGACCAATTGTGTACCTATTATCTTATAATGGTTATGTAAATAGTGGTTATATTTTTTTTTATAAAAATGAAAATAATGAACACAATACCATGAAAAATAGTGAAGTTACTATAATTGTAGAAGTGATGCATGTATCAGGTGCTAAGGATAGAAACCATATTTATGCGAATATTCAAATGTTTTTAATCCTCAAGGAAATATGAGAGTTATATTATATAACATTATAGGTGATGATTGTTTTATGAAAGTGGGTTGATAATAGGAGTAAAATTAAAATCAATGAACTAAGACTAATAAAATTGGATTTTAGAAGGGATGGATACAAGGATAAACAATTCACAATGGAATCACATGTAGTACAAGTATTTTACCTTTTAAATCATATAAAAAAAGTGATAACTATTCTATCATTGACCAAAAACACTCCAGGGTCATATTTTAATTCAACTAATGATAAACCTTTAATTGGTACATTGTAAGCATTTCATAGTGGTCCCAATATAGATGGTGTCATGAATATCAGAGTATACCATAAGGGAAGGATTTGGATACTCACAGTGTTTTCAAATCCATTTAACCATTAAAAAAACAAAATCATTTTCTGTAATTTTTTAGTATTTTTAATTTACATTTCATTAGTAGATATTAATTAGTGTTCACTATTGTATTTACATAATCTAAATTAATGTTTCATCAACTTATATAGAATATGTCTTCTCCACTTGTTGATTCACTCAATCCTAATGAATAATATTTTCCTCCACATACTGATTCTCCCAATCATGAGGAATAATAGGTTTATCCATATGTTGGAACTACCAATCCATAAGAACAATTTATTGAAAATATTAAAATATATAAAATGGTAGAAGTCGAATAACCTATATATATGAGAAAAAACTAGTGTGTTATAGTGAAAATATCATAACAAAAAATATTAAGGTGAGAAGAAATAACATAAAAATTGAATGTTGGATGGAATGTACGGGACCAACATGTTTACCCCCAATAAGTCCATTTTAATTAGTTACATTGGGTTCACCACTCGAATGGATGTTTTTATGAATATTGATATGTGGAACAATGTAGTGATCATTATAATAAAACTACTTTAGGAAGATATTAATGTAACATTATGATATAAATTCTTTATTTTACTTAAAACTAAAATAATGAAGTGTTTATTTACTCTTCGTTATTCATTTTAGAGTACATTTACACTATATGACTATCAAATGATTTTTTTAATGGTCATTACAAAAGATCATAGACCCTTTCTTACATTTATTATGTGGCTTTATCTTATGGTTACTAAAGAAGAAGTAAACTCTTACTCAACATATATGTATATATATATATGAACATATGATAAACCAAGACACATGGAATTTGTTTATGAGACAACATAAGGAGAAAACATCTAAGGTACATTTTGATTAGTAATAATTTAATTATAAATACATGTATTAATCCTTTGGATTAATAATTTTTTATTTTTGAAACATCAATAGTGTATTGAAAATAAGTAGTGTACATCAAAACCGATATACCCCAACCATAAATAAAGGATGTAGCATACTTCACTTGAAAAAATGAAAATTATTTTAAATCTATTGTAATACTTTAATGTGGTATGAAACAAAATCATAATTATGTTCCTTTTTCTATATTCATATTGATGAATCAAAATCAAAATTCACTTTCATCCCATTTCATTTATTGTGGAAGGAGGATTTTGTAAAACAAATATTGAATACTAGTAGATGAAAACACACAATGAGTATGGGAATCATGTGCAAGTATGAAATAATAAAAAAAGTTATTTTAAAATTGTATTACATAAAATTACTACTAATTTTTCTATGATTTTTATCTATTTTATACATAAAAAACTCCATCAAATCTACCAGATGAAAGACTAATTTTAGTGTCCTTGATGTGACTAAAAACATATGGTTTCATCAGAGGTGATGGCTTTAGATTGCCTCATAAAACATATTTTGAGAAAAGAAATGAATAAGGAGATAAAGATAATAGAATGGATGAGATTCATGGATAAATAAATGTTCTAGAAAAAAATGTTAATTGGAAGACTTATTGGTTATATAATGATATTAGAATGAGTCTAAGAGAACAAAAAACACTATAACAACCACTACATTAAAATCCACCCCCCATATTTGAGCCTCATTATTTCCCTCAAAGGTCTTCCATATAAGAGGTAATCAATTTTGTCATAAAATTTCAATTGAAATGTCAATCATGTGGATATTGTTACCTTTATTATAACAATATTATACATGGTGAAATTAATTGTGATTTATATTTATCAACACCCTCCCATCGCATTATTATGTCCAGAATGGTGTATAATATCCAAGGAGATGGCCGAGACAAAAAAAATTAAAAATATCATGTGAGAGTGTGGATTCATGCATCTTATGAGATAATCATCAAGTTACCTTTTCCCCATAATGATCTGGATGCTTATAGGGTTGATCTTCCTATTGTAACTTTCTTATAGTATCTATTTGATATTGAAAACCCATATGACTATAATGAGGTATGTCATTTCCAACATATTTTTTATGGAAAAAATTTAAAATAAATGAAAAAATTTTGAAACTGAGGAATGTTATTATAGATGAAGAAAATTATGGGGAAAAAGCGATTTAAATAAAAATAATATAAAGGATCAATCAATCAATCAAAAATTACTTCTAATGGTAACTTTTCCCTCCCAGTTCAACTGTTTGATATAATAATATTATATGTTGATAGAATTACAATATCCAAAGATAATATTATATCCATCCTTTGATTTTCGAAAACAAATTTATAGATAATACATTATAGACAATCTTGGTCCTAAGAATGTAGATTAAATCCTCAGTCTTGAATGGCTAGGAGACTCAGTTATAAATGTATAAATGAGGTGCATTTTCAAAATATGTTTTTCCAATAATATATATACTATGTTCATCTTATCTAAATAACATTCATATTTTATAGCACATATATATGTACTATGTTAAGGGAAAACCCTGAAAATACAAATTTGGACTCATTAGTCCTCACATCACTTCTACACAAAAAACACTAGAAGAAGATAAATATATAAATATGGTGGCCCAATTGGCTGAAATGTTTGAAAATAAAATTACAGAAGATGAAATCATCTTAATACTATAAATTAATGAGTAAAACTCCACTATTTAATCATATCAAATATATTTCCAATTCTTTCAATACTAATTCTTTTTTTATAGAGTAGTGGTTGGACATTGAATTCAATTTATATACTCTAATGATTTATTTTTTGGATTCAATGCATCTAATTCCAATAAATCCATCATACATGATAGTGTTTATCAATTTGTAACTTTCTTTTTTAAAAATTTTACAAATAATAATTATGTTATAAATTTCATATTATATATTAATAAAAATGTTGTTATAATAGGTAAGTCATTAAATATCATCAAAATCAAGGTTTGGAGATGGTCCATGAGCATAATAATCATATGAATTTCTAAAAGTGGATAAGTATTATGATATTTATGATAATATTTCACTATCAAAACATATATCAAAACAAATTACTTATTTTTTTCAATGTTTCTACTATGTTCAAATAGAACTAATACAAAATATTATGGTTATTACATTTCCAAATTTATGAACGATATCATATTCTTTTAAAAAACTAACATCCCCAAAGTTATATTTCTGATGATAATTATAATTTAAATTAAAATATGTATTAAACTTTTGATTATTTTTTTTTTCTAGTAGTCCAAGGATTTTTGACAGTCCACATATTCAAAAGAGGAAACAAAATTATTTAGACTCCAACTACAAGCTAACACACCCATAGAGAAATAAGATAATGTTTTAATGACATTAAACAGCATATGGATGCTTTCTATGAAATATAATACCTTTATCTTGATATCTATAATCAAGGAGGCTGTATATTAGTGTTATATCCTTAAGTTCTTGATGTCTCTTTCTTTAAATTTTCATAAATTGAACTAGCCTAAAAAACCAAGGCCATGGATTTATTTAGGACATATCATTTCCATCAAAGGGAATGAAATATCAACTTCTGTTAATGAGAACAATGGAAAAATACATTCTCAAATTTTCCATTATTGAAATATTACTCGTGATGCACCCAACATTTCATACTTTTTGGAAAACATATCAATTTCTTCATCAATACATCAAAGTACATGAAACATAACATCCATAAATAATAATCTTAATGTCTATGGATAATTAACCATTTGCACATATAGGAACATCAAATGACAATATAAATATTGATTTCCTATTGGTGGGTCTCATTCTCATAAACTCATACACTAAAAATTACCAAGTGAATACAACCTGATATGGTGCCTGGAATTTCTATGAATCTCTACGCTTTTTAACATATTTCATTTATGCGCTTATAATTATTTTATCCAGCTATAGAACTTATATTTAATATGACTATGTTAGAACTTCATGGTACTAATCATAGTGTTGAACAATTAGGACCATTTAGGGAAATGACTACTCTTAGAAAATTATCACATAATATGTCATGAATAATAAATGTCATGATATGATAACAAGTTTATTAGCATTTGAAACAATGAAAACAAGTTATCATAAAGTACACATAAGTTGGTTATAGGGAACCAAATCCAATAAAAAGACCCTATAAAAACACCTAACTACTATCCTAAAATTCTCACATTGTCTAATTTCAATCAAAACCCTTATACCTTAGCACTAGAGGCAAAAGAAAAAACACAAAAAAAAATAATCTAAAAGGTACGTATAAGAAAATAATCATGGAAAACTCATGGAAATAACAAACAAACAAAAATTCATAAAATTAAAACCAAAAGAGATAAAATGATAGTGTACAACCAAGCTAAATAGACATCAAATCCTTAGTCAATGTAAAAGCCAGTATGAAATAAATTAAAAGTAATGAAAATAAAGATTTAATTTTTTTTTTAAATAAAAATTAATCCCAACCTCTCTTTAGGACTTGGTAGATAGTATATTTATCCCTGTAATTTTTATTTCATTCTAGTCAAAGAGTTTCCTTTTATGTATCTTGTTGAGTAGTATCTTATTCCTTTAAGACTTACTTGGTTTATCTATACTCTATGATGTACATGAAATCTTGGGTGACAAGTTCTAGCGATGAAGCATATCAGTCCCAATATAATAAATCAATTGCGAAAAAATAATGTGAAAATCATTAATGAAAATGGAATCACAATATAAAATATCATGGAATAAATTGAGAAATATAATTTAACATGGGAAACCCTCTAATGTGTAGGATTAAAAAACTATGTGGAACTCAAAAATATCCATTATTAATTAAAGAGTAAAGATCAAAGTAATTTTCAAACATGAATTATAATTAGTGTAACGCCCTGACCCCAGTTACCCAGAGTCGGTGCATTATTACATAACATTGGCATGATCATAAGAAAGATCAAATCTCGAAAGACCGATTGGTTTAGTAGCCTTGGAAAATGCCAGATATATTCATAAGTTTTACATTACATTATAAAATGAAAAACTACTACAACAACATAATGTCTCAATAGACCACACTATTATCCCCTCATAAAATCCCTGCAGGTCATTCATAACTTACTTCTTCACATCCTTGTACTTTTCCTTGGTTGGGGTAGGTTAACCTCCTTTAATTTAGGTAACTCATTTTGGTTGGAACCAAAGGACTTGTTGAAATGCTTTCTGCCTAAGGGGAAGCTTCAAGGAGGAGGATAGGGATGTTGGGAGCTTAGTTGGGCATAGTTTGGACGAGCCAAGTGGCTTGAGAGGTGTGAGGAATGAGTAGAAGTGGTCTCCTTTTATAAGGGGGAGGAGGGGCTCTTTAGGAAAGAGTGAAAGTATTACTTTATAATATAATTATATTCGGTTTATAATGGTCCAAAAATCGTTGAGGTCGAAGATAAGATGACTCATATTCTAAATAACATCAACCAATAAGAATTGGACAGGTTTTAGATAATATTTTAATCATTATAATCTTATTTATTTAAATGATTTATTAATGAGGTAAACATTGCATCATTATTGTGTCATTAATAATTTAAATTATTTGATGTCTAAAAATTATAAATAAAATATCATCATGTAGGAAATCGTTTTAGATTTCTAATGAATATTTATAATCAAAAATTCAACATGTATAACCTTATGTAAAAATTGTTCTTCTAAAAGATGTAAGCTTATGCCATTTTTATTTTTATTTTAACTTTATTAATATAATGTGTCCCTACCACATACAAGTGGATCCAAGGGGTCCCCAAATTGACCCAAGGATGCCCATGGTCGGGTATGTGTCCACCAATAAGGTTAGGACACGTTTTAGGGTAATTTTGTATTATTATAATATTATTTTTTAACCCTTATTTACCGGATTTACCCTTTAACCATGGTAAATAAAATATTTACCACAGTAACTATTCAAAATGTCTAAAAATAAAAGTTACCTATTTACACAATTTGAACATCCTGATTCCAAATATGGAATCCATTTTCCTAAATTCAAAACACAGAAGTGGCAGAAATTAATTTAAAATTAATTCCCGCTGTCAAAACAAAAAGCGTGTTTTTAAGAGGTAATAACTATCAAAAGATTGACACTTGTTTATGTTCGGTTTAATTGTAAAATTATGTCCAATGACCAACATTATATTAAATGGTAAAAATATATTCTAAATATACTTTAAAACCACTCAAATTCACAATTTATCACTATTAATTATTTTGATTAAAAAAGTTGTTTTTAATTAAAATTTAGTAATTTTCACTATTCATCAAAATATAAAAGTTATCCGAAAAGTACCAAAATTTCACCCTAGGCTAATTTTGATATTCCGAATCTAAAAATGAAGTCCATTTTGAAATATAAAATATATATATTTTCAAAAAGTAGGTATTACTATTTATAACGGCTAGTTTGATTGGTTATGGTGTGTTAGAACTCGGTGTTGCGTACAACACACGCTATCACATTATTCAAAGGGAAACGTACCGTGGAAGCGTGGGGTGTTTCATTTTAAATTTTTGATGTCCCCATTTAGTCAAAAAGTTTAAAATATTGTATTTAAAAAGGTTTCACTATTAGAAGTTGATAAAAGTGAAATACTGAAAATGAATCTGTTCTTGCATTATGACTAAGAAACTCATAATAGGGATTCTAAAATTATAAGGATTTTATAAAGTTCAAAATGTAGTTAATACTATTCATGACCTCTTTTAATGGTGTGATTTAACTCGGTGTTGCGTGTAGTGCAAGTTATTGAATTATTTTTTAAGAAATAACACACTCTGAAATCCTGGGGTGTTACAATCTCCCCTCCTTCAATAAATTGCGTCCTCGCAATTTGAAATTGTTCTTCGAAAATAAAAGGTTGAAAGTAGAAAATATATTTTTGGGAAAACCCACATTAGAAATTGGGTTACTAAAATTTAGTCTTAATATGAGGAAAAGATAAATTAAAGGGTCACCACCAAATTATGATCTCGATTAGGAGAACATTGGTGGCAATTAGAGACATATAATTGGAGGAAAAACATAAATATTTATAGGTAGTGATTGAGGTCATCAATCACAAACATGTATAAAATTGAGGTCCTTAAACTCATCAATCCATGATGATTTGAAGTACCATCGGTTCAACAAAATATATGGTATTGGGACAACACATTTTTGACATTTCAAAATATCTTAGTTGAAATCCCACATCGAAAAATGAATTAATGAGGCCTCTATTTAAAATAAAGAGTCGAAAGTATGAAGATTACCGAAAATAACACATACTAGGGTTCCATGTAAGAAAATATGGATATGGAAGAAAAATCTAACCATCAATTATCTGATGGAGAGTGGTAGAGAACATGGCTATGAAAAGGCCAACAATCCAAAAGCCATAAATTAGTGATGATTTAAGGTACCATCTAGGAAAACATTTTTGTTCTAAGTTGCTTTTCTTAATATTGAGGAATTTATTTATGAGATTGGATAAGATCATAAGGAGATATACATACTTTATAATTAGAGTTTTATCCATTAATAAATTTCTACCACAAACTCATCTTTCACTCTAAAAGATAATAGAATGTAAAAAATATTCTATTTACACTATTCGTATAGGGTTCCAAAATAAACGAATTTATAATTCATCTACAAGATCTTTTAATAAAAACTACATTATTTAATCTAGGACATCTCGTGGGCCAGTGGTAGGTGATACACCCTTGTCGCCCTTCGGTTGCGGGTTCAAGTCTCATAGCCTTGCCGGACGCGACGGGTTGCCGCCCGACCTCCGGGTTGTCCTTTTATGGCAATCCAAAATAATCCAAACTAGAACTATCCAAAATACTTCTATCCATACTCACAGTCCAACATTTATAAGTAAGGTAAACATAATGTAGAACCCTTTTACTCCGTAATAGCATATGAATACCTTCATCATGTATTCTTTAATAAACCGAAACATCCTGAATTACCATATTCCTTATTGATTACATTCATGCTCCCTTATTCCATATAGAAAGTTGTATATACTTCATTAATCCAAAAATGTTTTAAACCCCAACAATGATGGAATATACAAATCATTAATCAGTTCCAGGGTAGTCAAGAATATCCAATATAATTTATCCAAAACAATCACATATTATTCCAAAATCACTACCTCAGTATCAGAACTATATTATGATTTATCATTCTCTCAACCATATATTTTCCAAAAATTTATCCTGCTATTGAGTCACTTTTCTTTGTTCCACACAATCTCAAGTCCTTAATGAAATTGTACTGCAGTACAATCCTTATATACTCCATGATTATTGTAACAAGTACATTGTTGATACAACACTCAATTGACATAATCAACATAAGAACTCTAATCATCCCTCTTCATCTGTGGTAGTATCATAACATGATTATTATCCAATAAAATCATTTGCGGCATAGTCTGATGACTGGGACATAGGTTCGCGTAGTGTCCAAACTCCTTGCAAATGAAGCATTGTACATTTGAAACCATTTTCTTACCCTTGCAGTCACGTACTTTGTGCCCTTTTCCTCCACACTTATAACAAACTCTCATTCCTTTCAGGCAAGTTCCAGGGTGTTTCTTTCCACAGTTACCACATATGGAAAAATTCTTCTTTTCCCACTTCCCTTTATCCATCTTTCTCTCTTCCATCCTTTTCTTCTCTTTCTTCCCTTCAAAGCCATAGGACTCAGTAAACTCTTTACTTATCTTATCAACACATGATATTATTTCTTCATATGATGATAATACATGGGAGAATATTTCTCTTATAAATTCTAGCTTAAGACCATGAGAGATATGATCCTTCCTTCTCTTTGAATCATGTGCATTTCTGGAGTTATCATTCCTTCTACTGGGCGCCATTTTTAAACAATGGCATAAACTAGATTAGTTTATGAGTCAAAATACATAATCCCATACTTATAAAACACTTAACATAAATTGAACTATTTATGGATATAATCCATAATCATAAAAATGTTTTCTTTGAGGAAGTATATACTCATAAACCCTTCATAATGATTTGTAAAGATAGTGAGAGTTATCCTAAGCATATCCCCCGGGAGTGTCGTAACCAAGAGTGCAGCAAGGCCCGTTGTCGTGCACCAGTTCCCGTTCGAGTCTAGCTCAAAGCGGTGTTTTCGGGTTTTACCCCTAGGTACATCTGTGCCAGAGCCGCCTCTACCTGCTCGTATCCAGACAGGGATGTATTGCTCGGAAAACTCACAAAATCTCTACAATACCAAAATTCTAGGACGTTCTTCTACACTAATCCTCAAAGTTCATCTTAGGTCTACGTGCTCTAATCAGAGTTTATCTAAATCTAGCTTCCAAGGTTTGTAATAAACTTCCTCTGATACCAACTGTAACGCCCTGACCCCAGTTACCCAGAGTCGGTGCATTATTACATAACATTGGCATGATCATAAGAAAGATCAAATCTCGAAAGACCGATTGGTTTAGTAGCCTTGGAAAATGCCAGATATATTCATAAGTTTTACATTACATTATAAAATGAAAAACTACTACAACAACATAATGTCTCAATAGACCACACTATTATCCCCTCATAAAATCCTTGCAGGTCATTCATAACTTACTTCTTCACATCCTTGTACTTTTCCTTGGTTGGGGTAGGTTAACCTCCTTTAATTTAGGTAACTCACATTGGTTGGAACCAAAGGACTTGTTGAAATGCTTTCTGCCTAAGGGGAAGCTTCAAGGAGGAGGATAGGGATGTGGGGAGCTTAGTTGGGCAGAGTTTGGACGAGCCAAGTGGCTTGAGAGGTGTGAGGAATGAGTAGAAGTGGTCTCCTTTTATAAGGGGGAGGAGGGGCTCTTTAGGAAAGAGTGAAAGTATTACTTTATAATATAATTATATTCGGTTTATAATGGTCAAAAAATCATTGATGTCGAAGATAAGATGACTCATATTCTAAATAACATCAACCAATAAGAATTGGACAGGTTTTAGATAATATTTTAATCATTATAATCTTATTTATTTAAATGATTTATTAATGAGGTAAACATTGCATCATTATTGTGTCATTAATAATTTAAATTATTTGATGTCTAAAAATTATAAATAAAATATCATCATGTAGGAAATCGTTTTAGCTTTCTAATGAATATTTATAATCGAAAATTCAACATGTATAACCTTATGTAAAAATTGTTCTTCTAAAAGATGTAAGCTTATGCCATTTTTATTTTTATTTTAACTTTATTAATATAATGTGTCCCTACCACATACAAGTGGATCCAATGGGTCCCCAAATTGACCCAAGGATGCCCATGGTCGGGTATGTGTCCACCAATAAGGTTAGGATACGTTTTAGGGTAATTTTGTATTATTATAATATTATTTTTTAACCCTTATTTACCGGATTTACCCTTTAACCATGGTAAATAAAATATTTACCACAGTAACTATTCAAAATGTCTAAAAATAAAAGTTACCTATTTACACAATTTGAACATCCTGATTCCAAATATGGAATCCATTTTCCTAAATTCAAAACACAGAAGTGGCAGAAATTAATTTAAAATTAATTCCCACTGTCAAAACAAAAAGCGTGTTTTTAAGAGGTAATAACTATCAAAAGATTGACACTTGTTTATGTTCGGTTTAATTGTAAAATTATGTCCAATGACCAACATTATATTAAATGGTAAAAATATATTCTAAATATACTTTAAAACCACTCAAATTCACAATTTATCACTATTAATTATTTTGATTAAAAAAGTTGTTTTTAATTAAAATTTAGAAATTTTCACTATTCATCAAAATATAAAAGTTATCCGAAAAGTACCAAAATTTCACCCTAGGCTAATTTTGATATTCCGAATCTAAAAATGAAGCCCATTTTGAAATATAAAATATATATATTTTCAAAAAGTAGGTATTACTATTTATAACGGCTAGTTTGATTGGTTATGGTGTGTTAGAACTCGGTGTTGCGTACAACACACGCTATCACATTATTCAAAGGGAAACGTACCGTGGAAGCTTGGGGTGTTTCATTTTAAATTTTTGATGTCCCCATTTAGTCAAAAAGTTTAAAATATTGTATTTAAAAAGGTTTCACTATTAGAAGTTGATAAAAGTGAAATACTGAAAATGAATCTGTTCTTGCATTATGACTAAGAAACTCATAATAGGGATTCTAAAATTATAAGGATTATATAAAGTTCAAAATGTAGTTAATACTATTCATGACCTCTTTTAATGGTGTGATTGAACTCGGTGTTGCGTGTAGTGCAAGTTATTGAATTATTTTTTAAGAAATAACACACTCTGAAATCCTGGGGTGTTACAATTAGAGCACAAAAAACTATATGAAAACCATACCCTAATATGCCTATATATTTTCTATGGTAATCATTGATGAAAAAATGGAACCCTCATATATCAAAATAGAAATATGTATCATTTCAAAACATCAAATAATCCATTGCACAAATGGATTTTCCAATGCTCATTGGTGCCCACTTCATGCTATTGCCAATGCACAGAAACTATCACCCATGTAAGTGCTCCTTTTTTCTCACCTCGTTTGTTGTACACCTAATGGTATCCATTTTATAATAATTCAAATGACCATAAATCATGTGCACATAATTTAAATTCAAAAAATATAAACATTGGATAATAAATAATCTCTTGCTATTTAGAAAGTCCCAAGATGTTGTAAGGTTTGAAAAATTTCAAACTCTAAATTTTCTCCCTCATTTTTTATCTCTACAAAAGATATGGGGTGAACCCCATAAATGTCCCCTTTCAACCCATCAAATATGGAGATTAATTCCCACAAACATAGTTATCCTAGTAATTTTAATTTCGTTCCTCTCAATGAGTTTCAATTTTTTGTATCTTGGAGAGTAGTATTCTCTAACCTGGACTCTGACTTGATGTTTATGTACTCCACGATGTGCATGAAATCATAGGTTAAAATAAGAACCTGAATTTGGATACATATAATATCATAACTATACATCATCAATTTTTATTCCATTATTTTTAAGTCTTATATTTTTTATGGAAGATTAGGAAAAAAGGATTTTCTATTTGAATAAAACGTGGGAAACCGATTTTAGAAAGTGATGGCTAGTTATACTATTTTTGAGAGTTAGTGGATTGAGTGGGGTGAGAGGACAGGTATAATGGAAAATGGGTAGGGATTTTTTTAATAAAACCAAGTTTGGGGGATATAGAGAGAATCATGGGGGAAAAGTAAAAAAACAATTTTTTTTGTCAATTTGTAAAAAGATGTGGAAATGTAATGTTTGGGAGAAAAAAATCAATATTTGAAAAAATTTAAAAGAAATTTTTTTACAATGGATAACCCTAAAGGGAAGGTGGAAATAATCCAAAAATAAGCAATACCAAATGATAGAATACTCATCATATTATTCCTTCAACCACATTAATTGATCAGTTCTTGATAAATATCACATATCACTTTAGAGAAGGAAAGTTAGACATCACTAAAGATGGATTTTCTTGGAAATGAAAACTCCAATCCATATGAAGATCTTTGGAGGTGATTGCAATAAAACATTCATGGATATAGGAAACAAGGAAATGAATTTATTTCTTTAACATGGAATGATTTCAAACACTTATAAGAACACTCTATTTATAGGGAAAAAAATGCATAGATTTCAATGCCTAAAAATGAAAATGGTCTTTGAATTTATTGCATTAGTTGCTACCCAAGAGCAACACAAAACAGAATTATTTTAGGCGCAATCACACAGGTAAATGTTTTGGTGGTTTAGAATAATAAAACTAGGTTAATATTTTTTGAACAATAATCCATGATTTATTTTATGGATAAAAAATGTGATATGTCTAGGAAATAAAAAAAAGAGCCTGATAAATTCTTATATAATAAAATTAGCGTGTACATACATTATCTCCAAAATTAAAAGCATTTACATTTACTCATCAATTAGAGGAAGAGGGTACATAGGAGAGGACATGCTAAGCTCCTTGGTTTAACTCTCTGCATTTACATACCCATATCAATATTGTTATAAATATTTTATTCTTGTATGAAATTTATGTTGAAACTAAGAAATGGCTTGGTGAATTGAGATGGATCAAAAACAAATAATTTATTCCACCTATTCCTCCAAAAAAGAATAATACCATTGATGTGTTCATATACAGCCTCTAGAGAAGAAACAAACTCATTAATATGACAATGAATTAACATTATAATTTCACCTCTTTCTATTTTAGCCTATATAAATTGAAAATAATAATTTACCATGATAGTGAAATGATAAGTGTTGGCTATATTATAAAAGCATGATAAATAATTAATTGAAACCTCAAAAGTTCCCAAATCATTAATCATCTTAAAATGAATGGATGACGCACACACAATGAGGGGAAGGTCATATCCATATTCATGATTTTCTTTTGTAGGCAGATATATGGTCAAGAGGTGGATAGTGATAAATGTATGTGTTGGGTGCTGTGAAAGCATAGATGGGAAGATTACCAACTTTAATTTTATCCATATCTGATGAAAAATCCCGGATCTATGTAATGATGAACACAATGATCCACAGAATTGATTCAGAGAAGTAAGAAAAAAAGAAAGAAAACCCGAACCAAGAGAGAGGATCAACATATTTTGTTTATAATTAATTAAATTAAATAATAATTACCTCCAATATTTATTTTTTCTTCATTGATGCGTTCAGCCACAAATCTATAGGTTTACCATCATTGCATTGTAGAGATAAAGGGTAGTTATCCTCTAACAGTAATCCATATGTGTTTCATGTATCTCCGAACATCACAGAAGGAGTCTCCAGGTGATAACACAGATGATCCTTTCACTAGAATTGTTCGCCTTTGATTTCCATGAGAACCGCTTATAAAGTGTTCTCTTTAATCCGGTTGAAGAGGATCACTCTTGTTCTTGGAGAGGGATGAACTATCTAGTCTTGAGATCTTTCTGCCAATCCATTGTGTATAACCCCAAATGCATCACTTGGTTAGAATTTGGAAAATAAGAGAATAATGTAACTGGGCATTTAATTCACTAGGGTAATAATAAATAATTTTCACAAGAGTGTCAATTATTTTATTAATCCTAGCAAAAACCCCATGTCAAATAATAACAACAACATTATTATTTCCTCATATGTTCTTAACATGTGAGTTATAATTATATATTATTTAATAAAATAATATTCAATATTATTATTTATCATAAGACCATTAACTCAGTATCCCAATCCTCCACCATATTTATTTAACCTTGATTAATGACTATTTATTTATTAAATAAATATCCCTGTATTTTTCACCAAAACATATATAAATATTATATTCAACAAATAAAAAATAAATATTTATTAATTATTCCACCCATAATATATTCTCCTGAATAACCAGTGTCAAAATAAATGTGATCATGCATCTATGAGTAATTATTAAACTACTACCATGAATACACTTTATTCAACTTGTTAAATAATAAATAGTATATTATTTAACTAAGATACTCGATACACATTGTGTGTGACCCTCTAGGCCCTTTTCTTAGTAGAATTAAGAGTAGTAGCCTAAATTACAAGGTTAAAATCTAGCAACATGCCAAGGCACACATAGAGAAATAAGTTAATGATACAACAAAATTTCACCTCATATGAATTATTACCTTTCATATAATCCCTTTATCTCAATATCTCCAATCAAGTAGGTTGCATGAATGTGCCATCAACCCATGTGCCTGATTCCCCACTATTTGACCTCTAAAAAATGGAACTTTCTTATAGAACACTAAGGCCACTGATTTATTTATTTTATATCATTTCCACCAAAGGGCCTAAGATATAAAATTCTTTTATGAAAATAGAGGGGAAAGTCATTTCTCACATTATTAATTAATGAAATATTACTCATGACACATCCATAATATCCTACCTCACCAAAAACATATGTCATCACAGTTTTTTACAATACAACTAAGTTTCTGAGTCATAATACCCAATAATAATAATCATAACGTCTATGGACCAATACACTCATCTGCAGATAGGAATATCCAATGACACTTATAAATTTTAATTTCTTAATGGAGAGTCTTGTTCTCATAATATCCTCCTGAACATTACCAAGGTTGTACACCATTAAAAGGTGCCTCAAATTCCTATGATCCTCCACCCATAATAGCCTTTATCATTTATGTTTCTTCAAATGATATCATCCATCTATATAACATATGTTCAAGAATAGTTTCATGGAACTTTTTGGTTCTCATAATAGTAGGGATCTTCTAAGACCTTTTAGTGTGACAACAACTCTTAGGACATTATCAAATAAAATTCCCTGAAAAATAACAATCATGGTTTGATACAAAGTTTATTAATATCTACCTAATGAATACATGTTTATCATAAATTACAAAGAATTTGGTTCTTGGGAACCAACTCCAATAGAATCCCACCTGCACTAGATCCAACTGCTAACAATATTTAGTCCTCTTGCTCTAACATGATATTCATGCTTCTCTAGAGATAGGCATTTAGTCAAGCGGTCCAACACACTCTCTTCCTTGGATTATATGCCCACTGAAACTTCACCACTTTGACAGAAATCCTTCAATAGGTGATACTTCTAGAGGATGTTCATTGTCAGTGGATACGACCTTAAATCGTTTTAAATATCCACAACTGTAGTATTATCACAATACAATGTGATAGTGTATTTACTGTTAGGTACAGTATCAAGCTCCTAGACAAAGATCTCAATCCGGACAGCTTCATTGGCTATATCCAAAGCTGTTATATACTCGGAATCCACTATAGAATTATCAAAAAATGGCTACTTTGAACTCTTCCAACTCACAACTCATCCATTGAGAAAGAAAACATTTCATGATTGTGACTTCATATCATTCTGATCTATCTAAAAACCAGCATCAACATACTATTTGATTACATGCTCCTCAACTCCTCCATACACCAGGAAGATATCCTTAGTTATTATAAAATACTTAAGGATAGTCTTAACAACAGTCTAATGATATTATCATAGATATTGTTGATATATTGCTACCATGATCAGTGCCTAGGAAACATCAAGTCTAGTACATAACATGGGATACATGATAGAACCTATCAATGAAGTGTATTAGATCTTACTCATTCTATCATTCCCCTGTTGTATTTGGGGACACATTTTCATAGAAATATGTAAACCATGTGACACTAGAACCAATCCCCGAAAAGATTGTTCCATAATAAATCACTTTATTATATAGTCAATATATGTACGTTGACTTAGTCCTAGTATCCTCTTGAATCTATCCTTAATGATCTTGATACCTAGAATGTAGGCATCTCTCTCTATGTACTTCATAGAGAAGCACTTGTTCAACTAGTCTTTGACTAACTGTATGACTGGTTTTTCATTTCCACTAAGTAAAATGTCATCAATAAATACTGCTAGGATAATGACAACATTATCCTTAAACCTTTTGTAAATACATGGATCAAATTCTTTTTTAATGAAAAAAAACTAATTTATAACTTCATCTAATTGAATATTCCCTGACCTAGATTATAGGTTCAATCCATAAATGTACCTATACAACTTCAAAACCCGTTTGGTATCACCTGATGTCAAAAACCCTTCTAGTTGTGTCATATAGACATATTCCTAAAGGTCCTGATAAGGAATGCTGTTTATATCCATCTTCCAAATCTTACAATCATTGTAAGATCCCGCGGAAAGAATGATTCATAGGGAGTTAGGCATGGTAACTAGTGAAATGTTTTTATCCGATTCTATTCTTTGATGTTATTTAAAACCTTCATCCACTAGCCTTGCTTTATAGGTACTTACTCTATCTTCCATTTATAGTTACTTCTTGAATACCCATTTAACTGGACATGATTTTTATCAATTAGTGAATTGAACAGAACTCAAACATGCTTTTGATACATAGAATCCATCTCAGAATTCAAATATTCTATCCATCTTATAGCTTCTGAGACCACTAATACCTCATTATAGGATATAGGTTCATAATTTTACAACAATAATGAGTCACAACCCTCAGTGACTAGAAAACAATATCTCTCTTGTTCCCTTACCTCTCTTAAGATCCTATGTTTTAATTGTGTTTTAAGCACTAATTCTTCTACAGGGACCAGGGGAACTTGTTCCTATACCAAATCCTGTGCATCTTGAGTATTAGCTTCATTAATGTCAATGATGCTCATACTATCTTTTTTTATGATGTGCTCCCTCTCAAGAAAGATGGATTTTCGGGCAACATTTACATTCTTATCTAAGTGTTTGTATAGGTAGTATCCCTTTGTTTCATTGGGATACCCTAGAAATATACACCTTATGCCTTGAGATGCTTGTTTTTTTCTTGATAAATCCTTAACTAACACCTTGCATCCATATACAAGGGTATGTGATAAAATTAGTTTCTTTCCACTCCATAACTCGAAGGGAATTACATTTTCCAAATTAGTTGGTACTCATTTTAATGTGTATTCTGTAGTTTGTAATGCATATCCCTAAAAGAATAATGGAAGATCTGAATGACTCATCATTAACCATACCATGTCCAAAGAGGTATGGTTCCTCCTTTCACTAATACCATTCCACTATGGTGTATAAGGTGGAGTGAGTTGATATAAATCCCAAACTCCCGCAGATAGTGGATGAACTCTTGGTTAAGATATTCTCCGCCTTGATCCAACCTATGTTCCTTTACGTTCATACCAATTTGATTCTCAACTTCATTCTTGAATTGCTTGAATTTCTCAAAGGACTCAAACTTCTACCACATCAAGTAAATATATACATATCTACTCAAGTCATCCGTTAAAGTTATGAAGTGAGAATATCCACCTCTAGCTTCTATTGGAAATTTTTGACACACATTAGTTTGTACCAATCCTAGAAGCTCTGTGGACCATCCACCCTTTCCACCAAATGGAGGTTTGGTCATTTTCCCTTGTAAATAAGTGTGACATCTATCATGTGGTTTGAGCATTGAAGAGTCCAAATAACCATCTTAGTATAGCATCATCAAATGTTTCACATTTACATTACTGAGACAATGATGCCACAAATGGGTGTTATATGAGTCATATGGACTGGATTCGTTATCAATTTTTAAAACAGGGTTTTGTAATTTAATACATACATATTGTTATTTAAATGTTCTATACCATAAAATATGTTGTACTGATAAAATAAACAACATTTATTTTAGTACTTGAAAATAAACCCATATGTATCCAAACTAGATATAAATTTTGTTTGGGTAACACTTGATACATAATAACAAACATGTAAAACCAAAATAATTTCCATTGAAAATGTGAGGTGGTAGTCACCAATGGAAGGAGAATCCATCCTCACACCATTGGTAGCTCACAGATCCCCCTCTCCTTTGGAATTTTTTTGGAATCTACTTGGTTACAATATGTGAATACAAATGTGAGTATCACAAGATGTCTCTAATACCCAATGTGTAGAAATTGAAAGATTTCACTCGATAATGAACACATCTTTGGATTCCCCTTTCCTCAAGGTGTAGTTCCTCTTCTATTGGCCTAACGTACCACAAGAAATGAATACTAATTCATTTTCCTTTCCCTAAATTTAAATTTTCTTCATCTTAGTCAGATAATTATTGGGGTATTTGGACTATTTATAAGTCTTATACCCCACTAGATTTTCCTTTCTCTTCCTATTCACCATAAGGACTGCGGGTTTTTCACACCCATGACTTTATCCACTTGGATAATTAAAGTAATAATTTCTAAAAGACTCTTATCATTATTTCTCAATTATAATTCAAAATAAAGCAAGATAAGGTCATGGGAAGTGATGATTGTATGAGATTTGTACACAACTCCTCCAATAATTTAATCCCTAAGATGTCCATACGTTCAATGTAGGAAATAAGCTTGACTACATGTGGCCTAGAAAGTGTAGACTCTCCAATATTAGTGGTGAACAAAGTATTAGAGATATCATACATCTTCTGTCTCGCCGTCTCTTGATAGAGATCCCAAAGGCGAGAGATCATGCAATAAGCATCCATTTCCTCATGTTTCTCCAAGATCTCATTTGTCAGGGATGATAGCATGAGGCAATAATCATTTGTATCATCATTCAGATGATTCTCATAAACAAAGGGCTCCTCATCACTTTTCTCATTTCTAGGCACAACTGGTAAAAGTTCTTCTAGCACATATATTCTCCATTCCTGGAAAAGGATAAACCAAAGGAGCCTTTTACACTTCTAGAAATTAGTGTCGATGAGAAGGTTTTCCTTCTCAGGTATCGATCAAAATGATATGATTGATGTGTTATTTAATGCCATTTTTACAAATAAAATGAAGAAATATTTAGTAGATTATCTAATAAAATTAAGATAAATAAATAAATATTTATTTATTAGTCTCCCACTATTTCAATCAAACCCACTAATGATAATTGTTAGCTTCGTAAAATCCTATTTATTGAACATTATAGTGTTAAGGAATCATATTTCCCTTCAAACTACCCCAACTATGGATGGTTAAACGATTTGAAAGGTTTTAGGTAGGCATTCTGAATGCCAACTACATTAACTCGTAGCTCGTTGATTCATTGAGTGGACTCCCAAATAAATAAATCCTTAATTTTGGATTTCTTCATGATTTTCTTCTCAGTAACCATATGTCATGATTTTGATGTCCACCATTGATTTAAAATATGTCATGTAAACAAAAAATCCCAATTATAACTCCTCGATAATTGAAACTACCCCCACCTTGTCAGGTGAATCACTTTGAAATGTGGTCTGATTCTAACCAAAGTAATAGAAGGTTATGTTGACCAAATATTTTATTGAGGGAAGTTATCTTTATTTCTGAAATTTCCATTTATTATCCTTTCAAATACTTTATAATATAAATCAGGATAAGATTATGTTATTAACCATATATTAGATAATATTTACCCATAATAAAATTTTATTTTTGTTCCTTCTATCATTTTTCTTAATTCATCAATTATTTGAGCATGAAAAAACATCCATAAAGAAAATCCATAAAACAAACTAAAATAAAATAAAGGGCACAATCATGATATTGATCGAATGGTTAGTTTAATTAGAGGTTCATAAACTAACTGCAGACCTAGGGGATAAACACCTTGAAGCAATTAGGTTCGTGTTTATATATTTCCACCTGTAAACGTTTGTATCTCCTTGGATTGTTTTCTCCTAGGATCCTAACAGGAACCTCCTCCACTATCTTCGGACCTTTATGTATTGCATATGCTTTTACTCACAAGCAGGTGAGTAGTAAAAGGGGGTTTACATAAAAGAAACCATGGGTAGGAAGACCTTACATATTAATAAAAAGAGAAGGCACACATGGCAAAAATTTTATTTAAAAATTTAATGGAAACCAATCACATAAAAATGGTTTGCTCTAGCTAAAAATCATCCACATGCATGAAAAAAATTAACATATTCAATAAAACTAGCATTAAATTCCTTAATCATTCTTATTTAAAATAAATCTCACTCGAATCGATTAATTATTACCTTTAATTAATCAATCCATTTATCTTGATCATTTTTTGAATTTGTTTGAGATTCTCACCCAATATAATTTTAAAAAAATTATAATTCGTTTAAAATTAACCTTGTACATAACTTGTACCTTGGAGCTAACCTACTGAATACCCATCCAAACCTAACCAACATGTATTATGATCGTATACTATTTTACTCATGTGAAATGTGGCATAAATGAATCATCGCAAACTTTCATGACACGTACTTCACAAATGATTACCTGAATTACATGAAGTTTCAGTCACAAGCTATACTTAATTTCACTTTTATTAACAAATAGTAATATGAATTTTACATTATATGATGATTTAAAAATTATGAAAATTTTAATGTTTTAATTATGCATAATTTGGTAAAGTACATAGTGTGTAGATCTGTTATACACGACGTGTACAAAATTCATAGTGTGTCCAATGTACACGCTCAGGGACTCAGCGTGTGAGTCATACTTTAGAAATTTATGAGCACACAACATGTCTAGTGGGACACACACCATGTTGACTTTGCGTTACATGGTCACTCATCGGCTAAGCTATATATGGGATACACGGCCCAACCTTTATCCTAAAGGTAATACATGCCATGTCTAGTGGGCCACACAATATGTAGTCTGGTTGACCATGAAGTAGTCTGTCCTAGTCAACATGCTTTGTAAGAATTAACTAAATTATCTATCATTAATGCACACAGGTTGAGTAATTTCCAAACTACTACTAATGAATTGAACAAAACTACATGATGTGTAATTCCAATTACATGGCGTGTACTACTATGTTACCTGGAAAAAATCCATGGCACCTCTGGATCAGATCCTCAATATAATTTTAATAAAAAATTAATTGTTTCTATTAGATCTATGATAAATGATAGAGGAAGAAAAAATATCTCGTCATTCAGATTAATAAGGAATGGTTAAACTTGAATTTAAAAACTAAATTATAAATTCAGGAATCATAAATAATTATAAAATAATTATAAACAACAATATGACCTATTTGATAACACTTGTATGTTTTAGGTGCAGTGGAAGCATGGATTTTATGGGGCCCAACTTTAATTTATTCCATATTCAATGAACAATCCAGGATCTATGCGACGATGAATGTCATGATACATAGAATGTAATCAATGAAATAAGAAAATAAGAAGAAACTTATAACCAATAGACGGGATCAACATATTTTGATTGTAATTAATTTAATCAAATAAATATTACCTCCCAGGTTTATTCTTTCTTCATTGATGTGTTCGGACATAGATCTGTAGGTGTATCATCATTACATTTTAGATATCATGGGTATATCTCCTCTAATGGTGATCAAAATGCGTTCCAATTATATTTGGACATATCTAAAGGATTCTTTGAGTGCGAGCACGTAAGATCCTTTTGCTCGTGTCATTTGCCTTCGATCTCCTTGAGAACTGCTTCTAAAGATGTCTCCTTGATCTAGTGAAGTAGGATCACTCTCGTTCTTGAGAGCATTCCTGGAGAGGGATGAACTCTCTAGGCTTGAGATACCTTCTCTAATTCATTGTGCACAACCCAATGGAGTTTCTTGGCTAGTTTTTGGCTAAAAAGAGAATAATATAACTAGTCATTTAATACACTAGGGTAATAATAAATAATTTTCACAAGTGCATTAATTAATTTATTAATCCTAGATATACCTGGAATAACCCAGGTATTTATAGACCAATACTACTTCATTTATATTAATATTTATGAGAAATATATTAATTTTACGTTAAAGGAGATTCTTTTTTCGATAGTGTGTAAGACACACAAGAATGATTCTCTCTCAAATATTGTGTTGTACACAACATTGAGTTATAAAAAAAATACAATGATAATATTTTTATTTTAAATGGTAGTTAACGCCTAGCCGTTGAAATGAAAAGAATGAATAGTATAAAATAAATTTTGGAATATGTTTTACACCTGTTTAAATAATTATTAAATTGGTTACCAAATTTAATAGAAATGAGAATAGAAAACAGATGAATATAAAGTATGCGTTTTTATGAAAACCAATTTAAAAATAGAATAATTGGGTATATAAAATCATATTTAATTTTATAGATTTTTATTTAATTAAAAATATGTGTTATATATTCAATTTAATGTTTTAAATTAATCTTATATGTTTTCTAGATATGATATAAGAACATATTCAATTTTTTTAGATAAAAGAATTATTTTTCTAAAAATACAGTTTTATTGCCTTATAATAGAGAACCCTTTTTAAATCTAGTTTTTATCACTTTTATATGTTATATTTTAAAAAAAACATTTTATTTATAATTAGGACATCAAAATTTACTTAGGATTAATTTTTGATATTTTTCTGAAAACTATAATGTTGTAATGAATTGTAATAATATGCTATATTTTAATTGAAAACATCTTTTTCCATCAAGAGAAATTTGATGGATAAATTATACTATTTAATGTTTTAAAGTATAAAATTAATATAGTTTTACTCTTTAATCCAATTTTGTTCATTGGATATAATTTTACACTGAAATTGTTGATAAACACATGTCAATTCTTTGGTAGTTTTTACTTCTTAAAACCCCACATTTTAGTTTTGAAAATGGGGATTAATTTTAAATTAATTAATGAAACTTTTGTGTTTGGTATTTGGAAAAATTGATTCAATATTTGGAATCTATAGGTCCAAATTGGGTAAATAGTTACCTTGTACTTTTGGAAATTATGAATAGTATCTTTAGAAATGTTTTTTGTTTACCGTTGTTAAAGGGTAAATGAGTTAAATAAGGGTAAAAAATAATATTATAATAACATAAAACTATCCTAACATATGTCATAATCCTATTGGATGAGGTTTTTCTAACCATGGGAAACTTTGGGATGATTTTGGGACCCCATGTAGCCACTTGGATGTGAAAATTATATTTTATAAGAATTAATTTAAAGTAAAGAGAAATATAACATAAACATGTACCTTTTACTACATCAATTTTTATATGAGGTTATATAACTAATATCTATGAATATAAATAGTAATTATAAAGCCAATAAAATTTCCTAAATCATTGTATTTTATTTATAATTTTAAGATATTATATTAATTACTTTAATTATGAAACAATGATGATACAATGATTGCTTCTTTAATGAAATATTCAAATAAATGATATTATAAATTTTAAAATAAATGGAATTCAAATATTTTGATGCCATCCACAAATTTTATAGATGATATTGACATATTATATTTTTTTAATTCCTTTTTTTCAAAATAATCATGTATTTACGACTTTCAAAAAATCACTTATTATATAGAGTCAAAATTGACATAAATGTGTTTTTAAACAAAATACTATTTTAATAAATGATATAACAGTCCTAAAAATATAATATTAGGAAAAATGGCTTATATAATGTTAAAATTTTCATTAATGATCCACTTATGCTTCTCTTGGAATTTTTTTGTAAATATAGTTACAATATATTATAATAATTAAAGAAGACATGGTAAGATATAATGTTTTTAACTAAGGGATAAAGTTAAAAGATAAGGTTAATTTTCTAAACTAAACTTTTATAAAACCTATTGGTTGAGAGTTTTTCGACCCCAGATAATATTATATTTTAAATAAATGAGTTTGGGACCATTTGAAACCAGAAATTAATTTATAATAAAATAATATTTCAAGACCTTCCTAAAGTTCCCCTCCACCATCTTATAAAAGGACACCACCTCTACCCACCTAATCACACATATCAAGCCCATTGTCTCGTCAATATTCTACCAAAATAATCTACCAACATCCCTCCCTTCGCCATAGAATAATTACCTTGGGCATAATGAAATTCAAGAAAGCCTTTTGGCTAAAATCAAAAGAGGTTACCCGATTTGGAGGTAACGTCTTCTCTTAAGTTCCATTCCATTATTTTCCTTCTCCACTTCCTATGATCTTATTATTCCTTGATTAAAAAACAACACCAGTATCCTTAAAATACTTTGATGTTTTTACAAGTAGTATTCTAACTAAACTTACACACCCCTCCATCTATTGGATATGATCATCCAGAATATGTGGATGGTGAACTACTGCCTCACGAAACAATGATTGTTCAATTTTCTCCAACTGCCTCTCATTGTGGCCATAATGATGGAAATTTATTTATATATTATATTTATTATATTTATATTCTCTTTATTATTATGTATTTTCAATTTAAATCATACATTAATGCATTCAATAATGTGAAAATATAATGATTTCATTGGAGGAAGAGCTGATTACCTCCCCCTCAAAGAGATAATACAGGTTCATGATATACATGGAACTTATAAAAGATGGTTTTATTAAACCTATGAGACATAGCTGAAATAAATATAATACTATTATTATAAAATAAATTTATATCATTTTAATATTATTATTTTATTTTTAAAAAGAAATGAAAGTAGTGTTCATGTGTACGTACGACCTAACGTCACCATGAATGGTGAATTTCATTTCATATCTCCAAATGTTATTGAATTTTATAAATACCTATATACTGAATATATTTGATATTTATATCATGAATATCATTCTGGATATTATTTAATTTTGACTTCATGGACAATTTATATCAAAATAAGTACATTTTCGACCCATGTACAGAATATCGACAAAATGGCCGATATGAACTTAAATAATTATTTAATTTTTAAATTTGGTAATAATTGATACGAAATAAATAATAAACATGAAAAGTTTCTTTAGAAAGTATAAATTAACATAATATTATTATTTAGGAATATAAAGAACGAACAAGACAAGTGAGCCTCAAGGTATGGGACTTCGTCTCAATCTCCTTTCACTGAGGCATTTCTTGATAATATCCACCCCTATTATTTTATAGGGAGTATATACAGACACTATGACATTTCATATCCATATTTATCTATACTAATGTTATTTATTAATTCAAGGAGATTAAGATTTAAATTTTCAAAGTGGTATGAGTCACATTGAAAATTTAACGATTTAATTGTCAAATATTTTCTGTCATGATATTAAATTACAATTTTTATTTATATGGATATAAAAGGATTATAAATGACATTTTATGATTTTGTATAATTTCATTAATTGTTTTAAAAATAATTTTTTTAATAAGAATTATTTTACTTTCTTTACAAAATGAGAAAAATAATGTTATTTTTTTAAAGTATATGGTGATAATAACTTATCCATTTCCGTAACAACTATTTGATATTTTTCTTCCCCTATAAGCCTTAATTTATTTTAAATAAATCCCTTATTCCTTTATTTTGTAATCTTGGAATTGAAAATGGACTCTTAAATGAAAATTATATTTATATATGGAAATGTTCTTCATATGGATTAGATAAGTTTTTCAAAAGTTTTTTGTGATGAACGGGTTTTTGAAATGGTACTTGAGTATTATATAAAACGGGTTATCCCAAAAAATCTTAAGTGAAGGGTTGAGCCTCATTATAGCTCATGGGTGATCCCGACACAGCTTATATTAAGGGTTGATCCCCATTTATCCCACGGGTGAGACCGAAATAGATAACACATAGGTTTGAGCCCCATTATAGCTCGTTGGTGATCACATTGTAGTTTATATGAAGGTATGAGCCCCATTATCGCGCACGGGTGAGACCAATATAGATTATATGAAGGGTTATCCCCATTAAGGATCCTCAATTTGGATGTTAACCATTTAGTCATTTTAATTGAATTTTATTTGAAAGGGTTTTATGTATATGATGCTCTATGTCACCTAAAAGTGTTTTAATTTCTTTATTTTTTTGTTAGTGTTTTTAATTGAGAAAACACTACATGCGTTATTCATGTGAAATTGTTTTGATTCATTCGCTCGGGAGCATTGAATGGGTTATCAGGTTTCAACTAGACTAATGGGTTTTCTTTATTTTTATGTCCCTTACTGATCTTTTTACTCTCATCCACATTTTTAAATGTTTTCATAGGATTTAAGGGTCATTAACGTCAAGGATGGCATCAAGGAAAATTTATGTCGATTAAACATGAAATGAAACCATGTTTATTTTTAAATGTTTTATTGTTATGGAAGAAATAGAAAATATTGGAAGTGTCCACTTTGTATTAATATTTTTTTGTTTTTTAATTGTTGTGGCCAAATTCTATAAGGATCCAAAACTAAAAAGATCCTAAATGTAAAAGAATGTAAAATATTGATAAAAACTCAAGAATATGTAATGTTTAAGGATGGGGACTTATAGTTAGTATAAAATGAAAGATTTATACAACATTTTATATTATGATGTTTATTAAGGGTTAGAGATATGATAATGTGTTCATAATTTTAAGGTATATTAAAGGTTAAATGACTTAGAATCCCCTTTTGAGGCATAAGTTATTTCAAGGCAATTAATGGTTTTATTGGAGACATTCACCATTTAAGAATATATTGGTCATTATTTTTTGGGATGTGAAATGTAAGATATGAAATTAAACTTTAGGATAAAACATTTATGGTTATTTTTGTGTTTTTTATTTAATTTTTTCAACTATATAGTATTTGGAAAAGGAAAACACGCAGACCGTGTGACAACACATCATGGCAGACAAAGCTATGGGAATCAAACCCACAACCAATGTGCGATGGGGATTTATCACCTGCCATTGGCCTACATGTATTCCCTAGATAGTGTGACTTATTATTTGTAGTTAAATGATTTTACGGATGAAGAATATGTTGATTTTGGGAACTTATGTTTTATCAAATAGATATATTTAGTATAGGAAAATGATTTGGCAATTAAATGATAAATGTTATTTTGGAATATGTTCACTCTTTTGGGAACACTATATGCCTATGGAAAATAGAATACTATGGGATTTCATTTGTGGAGTAATGGTTGAAATATTAATTTATAAGAATCAATGTTTTCATTATGTACATATTGTGATTTTGTTTATTTATGGAAATGATTTACCTATCATAGAGAATATGAGATTAGGTTTATTACTTTTCAATATGAGACTTCAAGAGTAGTTGATGTTATTTGGAGATAATTGTTAACATTCATCAAGAAAGTATATGTGATCAAATCCTTCTGAATTTTGGGTTTCAAAGTTAGTTTGGATTATTTTGAAGAATTTTAAAGAGAATTGTTTATTGAATGGTCTTTGTTGAACTTTGGGTATTATTTTATGAACAATATACATTAAGGGTAGTATTTCCTTTTATAAAGTATTGTTATTTTTTGGGATTATCAAATCTTGTACTAACCGTTTTGGTTTTGGTTAATATTTCAAGATATGAAAAGTAGATAGTTAATATTTTGAGGATTATTTGATTAGGTAAATGTTGACTCTAGTTCTTCAAGAGTGACCAAGTCGTCTAAACTACTCATCGATTTGAGAAAAATATAATTTTTTTGTGGAATTGGATTAATATATAAAACATAGCATGACAAGTAAGTATGTTTACTTATGTTATTATTCAAGATCATATATAAATTTCTCAACTTTATGAAAAGAAACATAAAAACAAAACATTGTTCCTTCACATTTCCTACAAAGAAATCAATGACTGTTTAACCCATAATAAGTTTATGGTATTCTAGTTGTTAACGTTCTCTTGATCATGTTTTATATCACTCTGTATCAATACTTGATGGTTAGTTTTCTCTTCCGTATCCATGTTTTCATACATGGAACCCAAGTATGTGTTATCTCGGGTGACCTTTGTACATATCTTTCTATCTTTAAAAGTGATAGTTTTATTGACTCTTTTTTCGATGTGGGATTTTTTAAATGATGTTTTTTAGCACAAATTTAAAATTACGAGGAAACAATTTCCAAAATGGGGAATGAGATAATGATACAGGTATTTATAGAATAATAATTATTTATTTAGATTAATATTTATAAATAACATATTAATTTTACGTTAAAGGGGACACTTTTTCTGATAGCATTCTTGACACACAACAATGGGTTTCTCTGAAATATTACATTGAACAGAATATTGAGTTATACAAAAAAATTATGCAATAATAATATTGTTATTTTAAATGGTTGTCAACACATAGCCATTGGAATTGTGGGAATAAATCAAATCAACATAATTTTATAATATGGTATACTCATGTTTTAATAATGATTCAATTGGTTACCAAATTGATTAGAATTGGAAATAAAAAAATTGAATATAAAGGATGTGTTTTTATGAAAAACTATTTAAAAAGAGAGTAATTGGGATTATAAAATCATATCACTATTTATGTTTTTTTATTTAATGAAAAATATATGTTTTATAATCAATTTAATGTTTTAAATTCATCTTATATCTTTTCTAGATATGATATAAGAACAAATTTAATTTTCTGGGTAAAAGAAGTGTTTTTCTATAAATACAGTTTTACAGCCTTTTGATTGCAAACCATTTTTAAATCAAGTTTGTTTTCACTTTTATATGTTATATTTTACAAAATAAACTTATTCTATAGAAGCGTGACATCGAAATTTCCTTCAGATAAAGTTTTGATATTTTTATGATAACTAACAAGTCTTAATGAATAGTAAACATATGCTAAATTTTAATTGAAAACAACTTTATCCATAAAGATAATTTATATGGTTAAATTATATTATTTAATGAATTTAAAATATAAATGGAATATATTTTTATTATTTAGTCCGATTTTTGTCATTGGAATTTATTTCTCATTGAAATTGGACATAAACACAAGCAAATCTTTTGGTAGTTTTTACTTCATAAAAAACCTCTTTTTTGGTTTTGACAATGGGAATTAATTTTTAATTAATTACTGAAACTTCAATGTTTTAAATTTGGACAAATGGATTCATTATTTGTAATCATATGTTCTATATTTTAAAAATAGGTAACTTTTATTTTTGGACATTATGAATAGTAACTTCAGTAATTATTTTTATTTACCATGATTAAATGGTAAATAACGTAAATAAGGGTAAAAAATAAAACTATAATAAGATAAAAATACCCTAACATATGTCTTAATCCTATTTGGTGAGATATGTTCTAACCTGGGCATCCTTGGGTCAATTTCGGGACCCCATGGATCCACTAGGATGTGCAAATGACATTTTATAAGAATTAATTTAATGTAAAGAGAAATATAACATAAACAAGTATCTTTTACTAAAAAATTTTTTATATGGAGTCATATTATTGATATATTTAACTATAAATAGTTATTATAATTAAAATACGATTTTGAATATCATATTAGTTTATTTATAACTTTTAGACATTAAATAAATACATTTAATTATTACAGAATGGTGATGCAGTGATTGCTTCATTAATGAAAGATTCAAATAAATGTTATTAAAACAACTAAAATAAATGTAATTTGAATATATTGATGCCATACACAAATTTTCTGGATGATATTGATATATTATATTTTCTTTAAGGCGTTTTTCTAAGGATTCAAGTATTTACAACTTTACTAAACACAGTTACTTTATAGTGTCAAAATTGTCATAAATGAGTTTATAAACAAAATACAATTTTATTAAATGATATAATAGTCATAAAAATATATTATTCCTCCAAATGAAATATATAATGTTATAAATGTCATTATGGATCCAATTTTGTTCCTAGTGGCATTTTATAGTAAATATAGTTACCATATGTTACGAAAATGCCAGAAGACATGGTAAGAGTTAATGTTTTTAACTAAGGGTTAAAGCTAAAAGACAATGTAAATATTGTAACCTAAACTTGTCTAAAACCTATTGGATTAGGGTTTTCAGAATTATTAGAATATTATATATGTAATAAATGTGTTTGGGTCCATTTTAAACCGAAAATAAATTTATAATAAAATAATATTTCAAGACCTTCCTAAAGTACCCTTCCACCATCTTATAGAAGGCCACCACCTCTTCACACTTACTCACATCTCTAAAGACACTTGGATAATCCAAATTCTACTAAAATAATCTCCCAACATCTCTCCCTTACTTCTATAAGCCTTACCTTGGGCATAACATTGTTCAATAATGTTTTTTGGCTCAAATCAAAAGAAGTTACCCGATTTTGAAGTAACGTCTTCTCTAATGTTCCTTTCCTTTATTTTCCTTCTCCACTAACTATGCTATTATTAATCATTTATTAAATAAAAACACCAGTATCATCAATATATTGGGATGTTTTTTATGAGAATTATTAAAACTACACTTACACAAACCTTCATCTAATGGATATGAACATACTGTTTCTGTGGACGACGAACTACAGCCTCACGAAATGACAATTCTTCAGTTTTATCCTACCACCTACCATGGTGGCCTTTATTATGGAACTATATTTATATATGTTATATATTATATTTATATTTTCTATATTCTTATGTATTTTTTATTTATAGCATACCTTTATGCTTCTCAAATTTTTTAAATATGATGATTTAATTTGAGGAAGCGCGGATTGCCGCCCCATCAAACAGATATGACTCGTTCAGGAAAAACATGGAAAGTATAAAAGCTGGTTCAATTAAACCTATGAAACATACATGAAATAAATATAATAATTTTATTATATTATAAATTTATATCATTTTATTATTATTCTTTTAATATGAAAATGAAATGAAAGTATCATTCGTGCATATATAAGACATATCGTCTCCATGAATGGCGTTTTTCAATTCTTATATTAAAATGTTATAGAATATTATAAATACATATATATTGGATATATATGATATTTAAATCATAATATCAATCTGTAGATGATTTACATTTTACTTCATGGACAATTTATATCAAAACATGTTCATTCTCGACTCATGTGTCGAATATCGACAAAATGTCCGATATTAACATAAATAATTATGTAATTTTCATAACCATTTCATAAGTGATATAAAAGGAATAATAAAATTTTAAAGGTTATAAAGTGAGTATAAATTAACCTACATTTATTATTCATTAATATAAAGAATAATGAGACAAGCCGGACTCAAGGTAAGGGGCTCTATCTCAATCTCCTTTCATTGAGGCATTTCTTGATAATATCTACCTATATTATTTTATAAGGTGTATATATTGACAATATGACATTTAGTATCCTTATTTTATCTATACTAATTTTATTTATTAATTCATGTGGATTAATATTGAAATGTCCAATGTGGTATGAGACATATCAAACATTTAAATATTTACTTATTAAATCATTATCATCATGATATTAATTTAATTATTATTTATATGATTATAAAAGGATTTTAAAGGAAATTTAATTTTTATCTAGAATTTAATTCAAATTTCTAAAAAGCAATATTTTTGTACAAATCATTTTACATTCTTTACAAAATGAAAAAGTAATATTATTTGTTTTAACATATATGGCGATAATGGCTTCTCCACCGCTATAACCATTATTTGATATTTGGATTCTTCTAAAAGTATTAATGTATTTTAAATAAGTCCCTTATTCCTTTATTTGGGTATCTTGGTATTGAAAATGAGATCTTAAACAAAAATGGTATTATTATGTGGAATTTTTTTTCATATGGAATAGATATGTTTTTCAAAAGGGTTTTGTGATGAACGTGTTTCTTAAATGGTACTTGAGAATTATATGAAACTAGTTAGCCTGACACAACTTATACAAAGGGTTGAGTCCCATTATAGATCACAGGTGAGCCCAATATAGCTTTTACGAAGGGTTGAACCCAATTATAACTCTTGGGTGATCCAAGAATATCTTATATGAAGGAATGATCCCCAGAATAGCTCCAGGGTGATCCCAATATATCTTATATGATGGGTGTTCACAATTAATGATCTTAAATTTAGAAGTTAACCATTTGGTCATTTTGATTCAATGGGATTTGAAATGGTTTTATGTATTTGATGCTCTAAGTCACCTAAAAGATTTTTAATTACTTTATTTTTTATTTAGTGTTTTTCATTGAACAAAAAGTATGAGTGTTATTCATGTGAAAATGTTTTGTTTCATTCACTCAAGAGAATTGAATGGGTTATCAAGTTTTAACTAGACTAATTTATTTTCTTTATTTAGTGTCCCTTTCTGAGATTTTTGTTCTCATCCCATGTTTTAAATTTTTTCATATGATTTAAGGGTGAATAAAGTCAAGGATGGAATCAAGGAAAATTTGTGATGAATAAATATGAAAGGAAACCTAGTTTCGTTTTAAATTTTTTATTGTTATGGAAGAAATGGATATTATTGGAAGTGCCCAATTTGTATTACTATCTTTTTGTTATGTAATAGTTATGGCCTAATTCACTAAATCACTAAACCTGAAAAGATACTCAATGTAAAAGAATGTAAATTCTTGATCAAAACTAAAGATTATGTAGTGTTTATGTGTTGGGCCTTATAAAACACCCATGTCAAATAATAACAACACCATTATTATTTCCTGACACACACATAACTTATGAGTTAGAATTAAATATTATTTAATCATATAATATTCAATATTATTATTTCTCACTAGACCCTTAACTCGGTTCTCCAATCCTTCACCATTTTTATTGAACCTTGAATAAAAACTACTTATTTATTAAATAAATATCACTTCAATATTCTCAAAAAAATATATAAATATTATATTCACTAAATAAGAAATACAGATTTATTAAATAGTCTGCCCATAATATATTCTCTTGAATAACTAGTGTTGAAATAAATGTGATTAGGTATCCATTTATAATTATTATACCATAATCGTTATTAATATTTTTTCAACTTGTTAAATAATAAATAATATATTATTTAACTGAGATACTAGATACACATAGTGTGTGACCGTCTGGGCCTCTTTCTCAATGGCATTAGGTAGAGCTGCCTATAGTCCAAGGTCATCCTCTATCAACACCACAAGGAACCCATAGAGAAATAAGCTAATGCCTCAACAACATGTCACCTTATACAAACACTTATAGTGTAATATAGTCCATTTTTATTGATATCTTCAATCAAACAGGATGCATTAAAGTGTCATCGACCCTTGTGCTTGATTTCTAATTCATTGACTACCAAAAATTGAACTCACCTATAGAACACCATGTAGATAGATTTATTTGGGCTATATCCTTTCCATCAAAGGGTCTAAGATATCAACTTATGTTATTTAATATAAGAGACCAATCTTTTCATGAAGTATTCATTAATAGAATATTTCTAATGATGCAACAAAAATATCCAACCTTACCGCCAACATATGTCATCACAGTTTTTACCAATACATTCAAGTGCGTGATTCATAATACCCATTAATAATAATAATAAATTCTAAGGGCCAATACACATGTCTATAGATAGGAACATCCAATGAAACATATAAATGTTGATTTTCTACCGGAAGGTCTCATTCTAATAAAATACACCTGGAAATTACCAAGGGTGCACATTATCAGAAGGTGCCTCAAAGTCCTATGTGTCTCCACCCCGGATAGCATGTATCATTTTTGTCCCTTAATATGATATCATCTGGAAATAGAACATATATTCAATAATAGAGACATGAAACTTCTGGGATCTCATCATAGTCGGGATCTACTACGACCTTTTAGTGTGAGAGATACTCTATGGGCATGATCACATACAATATCAAACAGAACAAAACTCATTATGTGATAATAAGTTTATTAATATCCATAAAATGAATACATGTTTATCATAAAGTACAATGAATTTGGTTCTAATGAACCAAATCCAACAATCAAGAGTTTTGGAAACACTATAATGACCAATGAATTATCCATGTACTCCGCCAAAGTTGGTTTGTACCCTTAATGTAACCACATCGCTTCCATTATGTAACTAGTTGTTAGATCAGTCCCCTGATTTCAAACATCCAAACTGTTCAAAAGAAATAGCATCAATTTAAATAATTAAAAATCAAATCAAGAATTAAATTCATGGAAATACCAATCCAGCAATATAAGTAGTCCCATCAAGCTGGTTTTCCTTTAAGATCCAATTTCTGAATCCATTATAAGTCTCAATCATTGTTAGAATCGGCAATTGAAGATTATGTTATAATAGGTCCTCTTTAAAAGTATCATAGCTGATAAAAATAAATAATGAGTTATATATAATAAAAATATTTATTTTATTGAATCAAAATCTAATATATTCATATAAATGAACATTTGGGAGATATTTATGAATTTCTATAATTCATCCATTATTCCATATGAATCATAAATTTCATCTATAGTTGTTTAGATAACACCGATTTTGGCTTCAATTTCAAGGATATCTCAAAAATGCATCTCAAATAGAATGCCAATGGAATACATGTAGCTTTGTATGATACGTTTTCTTACAAAGGTCATATTATCCATTCCTACAACATCCCACCACTATGATGAACAATAAGAAAAATATTTATTATCATAAATTTTTTAAATATAATTGTTAAAAACTCAAAAATTCAAGGAGAGTAATATATTAATAATATGCAAATTTTTTTCATGTGAAGACTATACAATATTGAATTCCAACAAGAAAAATTTGATTAAACAAGGGAACATGTCTTTATACTCCTTATAATGATCAATATACCAATTTACTTTATATCTTATCATTCTCTAGTACAATGGCATGCCTAGAGAATAGTGAACCAGTTTTGATAATTTCAGGGATGATATTTCCCTACGGATACTCTTCAATTAATTAAAAGTGAATTTCTGAGCAACATCATGAATTTACTCACCCTCCCATACCAAAAGGAAGCTTCATAGACGTTCAAACCCCATTTTACATCACACAAGTGTGGTTCAAAAAGATTGAATGAGTCTTTATAGAGTACTGTAAAGACATATTTCATAAAAAAATTAACATGGTTTGTTACAAAAAAACCTTGTTTAGATGGTGTGAATGAGAAGGATTTGGGAGATAGGTTCCTTGCCGAATGAATATCCCATTTTCTCGAAGATTGTAGGAATGAAGCGTGGTGGCATTTAAGCGTTTGGAAAATTAGGAATAGGTATAGTTAGGATAATACTGAAACCTGTGGACTTAAACATACACTTGAAAGGTATAACATGTAAATACTTTTATCTATGTTCAATAGCTCCAGATTAGTTAGTAGCTCCATGGGTTGTAGGATATGATAACTGAATTCTCACATTAGTTTCTCATCTACCTTCAGCTTCCCTTACTACTTCGTGAATCCATTCTTGAATTTTACTAGTTTCTAATATATAATAGTGGAATGGTGGTGATGGGTTTACCCCAATGGCCCCATCCCCAAGTGATTGGAGAAAATTGAAGTCCCATAGGTTGGGCTGGTAATTGTCAGGTCACCGTGTCCTAGAGCACTACTCTATGCTGCTAACTGATGTTCTATTGTTGGAATCCATTGAAAATGGTTTCTTTCCCCTCCACTGAGAATGTTTTTACATTTTCATCATATTCATCACAGTCATCTTTTTATAGGCTTCTGTGTGGAGGTGGCTAATGAAAAGTATTTTGATCCTTTCTAGGGCGTCTCGGGGGGTTTATGCAAGCCAGGACTGCCATCAGACATCAAATATGGCTTCCCACTCTTAGACTAACATAGTCTCTAGTTTCACAGGTTTACATGAAAATCCAATACAATTGAGATGATGATGTGTGTTAAAAAAAGAAAGTCGTCCGATTAATAAATTTTTAAAAAACCAGGTCGTTAGAATTTTTACAAAAACTGATATTTACCCTCTGCTTATATTAATACCATAAAGCTATAATACACCATAAAAATAAAATGTTAAACAAATATCAAAAAAGTTTCAAAAACATATTAGAAAACAAAAATGATGAATAATAAAATGTTTTTCAAAATGATATAAAAACACTATAAACTACAAAAAATTTGAACATAAAAAACATATAAAAAACATTGATAAAAAAAACATAAACGCATTGATATAAAACATAAACATATAAAAATCAATAATTACATATAAAAAACGATATAAATTAAAAATTAAAATATATAAATTTTTTAAAAAATAATAACACTAAAAAATATAAATTTCATATAAATTTATTTCTATTAAAACATATCAATTTTTATTTCTTAAAAAATATTCTAAACAACATTAATATTTTCTAGTTTATAAAATATTTTTTAAGAATGATAATAAAAATAAATATTTAGAAAAATATAAAAAAAACTTTATTAAATTTAAAATATTAATAAAAATATTGTTTTGGAATAATAAAATGTTCTCAAATAAAGAGAAATTTTTTCTTTTAAAAACATATAAACATTTATATGTTTTAATTTAATAATGGCATAAAAATAATATATTTTTTCATTGAACTAAAAATAAAAAAACCTATATGAATAAAAAAATCTAATTTTTATTTAAAAGGGAAAATGTCAATGAAGATTTTCCAATATAAAAAACAAAACAAATAAAAAATAAAAGGGGAAAATTTAAATTAAATTTGAATAAATGTATTTATATTAAATGAAATTATATATACCTAATATTATATTTTTAAATTATATTTTATAAAATATATATAATTTTCCATCTAAAAATATGTAGAATACATGAATATAAATTTAAATAAAATGTATATATTTTGGAAAATTCGTAATTAATGCACTTATAAGTTCTATTAAATATGTATTTTTTCAAAATCTGTGTCAATAATATTATAAATCCATTAAGAGTTACACTGGAAGTTCCATTAGAAGATCATGTGGTTGTTTGAGTGGAAGTTTTACATTATAAAAACAATATATATTTATAAAACAATAAAATATTTTTATAAAAAAGAAATTTTAGTAAATAATGTTATAATAAATTCTATTAAATAAAATATTTATTAATTTTTTATATAAATTTTAAAAAAGTAATATAATTTACCATTTAATGATATATATAATAGAGAAATAAAAATGTAAAAAAAATTTATATATTTAGGAAAATTCATAATAAATTCACATATAAGTAATATTCAATTTTTTTTACAAAATCAATGTAAATAAAAATTATAAATGCATTAAGAGTTTTATTGGATGTTCCAGTGGAAGTTGCACAATACCTAAAAGGTATATATTTATAAAACTACACAATATATTAATAATAAATATATTTTACCAAATATATTTATATTAAATGTATATATATTAAACATCTATTACATTTATTAAAATAAATTGTATGAAAATAGTATAATTTATGATTAAAAAATATATATAATACCCGAAAAAATATACAGAAAATATATATATTTATAAAAAATTATAATAAAAGCACTTATAATATATATTGAATATGTTCATTCAAAAATATTTATATATAAAACCTATAAATCAATTAATAGCTCCAATGGAAGTTTCAGTTGATGTTTCAGTATATGTTCCATTTAAACTTCAAGTGGATGTTTGACAACACAAAAAAATTACATATGTATAAAAATAAAAAATATGTTTACAAAAATTAAATTCTAATAAAAACATTTATATAAAATTAAATTATATAAAATATGTATCACATTTTTTAAAATAAATTTTATATAAATAATATAATTTATCATTTAAAAATATATATACGTCTTGAAAAAAAAGTAAAAAAATGTATATATTTAGAAAATTTTATAATAAATGCACTTATAATATATATATAGAAGATATATATTTTACAATATCTTTATAAATAACAATTATAAATTCTTTAACAGTTCCAATGGAAGATTTTGTGGATGTTCCAGTGGATGCTCCACAATACATGCAAAAGTATATATTTATAAAACTACATAATATTTTAATAAAAAATAAATTATAAAAATTCATTTATATTTAATGGAATTATAAGAAATATGTAATACATTTTTCAAAATCAATTTTATAATATTAATATAATTTATAATTTAAAAATGAATATAATACATAAAGTAAAATTTATATAAAATGACAATATTTAGAAAAAATTATAATAATTGAAATTATAAGATATATTGAAAATATTTTTTTTACAAAATATGTATGAATAAAAATTATAAATCCAATAAGAGTTAGATTGGATGTTCCAGTGGAAGTTCTATTAGAACTTCTAGTGGAATATCCATAATACAACAAAAGTTTATATTTATAAATTTAATATAATTTTCCATTTAAGAATGTATATTCTATATGAATAAAAATGTAAATAAAGTAAACAATTATAATTAGAACTAATTTTATAATAAATTCACTTGTAAGAAATATTTAATATAATTTTTACAAAATATTTATTGATGAAATTTATAAATCAATCAAGTAGATGTTTCAGTGGAAGTCTTAGTGGAAGTTCCAAAGGAAGATATAATGGAATTTATAGTGGATATTCCACAATACAACAAATATATATATTTATAAAACTAAAGAATATATTAATATTAAATAAATTTTAATAAATAAATTTTTAATAAATTCAATTATATAAAATATGTATTATATTTTCTACATAATTATTATAAATAAAATATAATATACTATTTAAAAATGTATATTCTTTTTGAATAAAAATGTATTTAAAATATGAAATCATACCTACAACTTTATTTATAATAAATGAACTTATTAGATATATTTAATAAATATTTTTCACAAAATATATATGAATAATTGTTATAATACCATTAAGAGGGAATTCCAATATATATTTCAGTAGAAGTTCCAATAGAAGCTTTAGTGAATTCTTCACAACACAAAAAAAAGTATATTTTTACTGAAATATTCATTATAGCATAGATGGGGCTAGTAGAAATTTCAATGAAACTTCCATGGTATGTTTAAATGCAACATCAATTAGAAATTATAGTAATAATTCCACCGAAAATTCTAGTGAAACATTCTCTAGAACATTCCAATGTAAACATGACATTTACACTAATCTTCAATGAAAACTACGTCATTAAAAAAATCATGTAGTGAACTTAAAGAAAAATATTTCATAAAAAAATTTAAGAATTCAATTGGAAACCTTCAAGTTATGTTTTTTAATAAAATTTATCATTTTAAATTTATAATGTAATTTATATTCAAGTTATTCAATGACAATATCTAGAGTAATTTTTCAGAAACATATTTCTAAAATTTTTTCATGAACATTTTTAGTTAAAATTTTCAATTGATTTTTATTACATATATTACAGTTTTTAACATTTTAGATACATGTGTTTCTTTTAATAAATATTTTAATATTGTATTTATTTGTGAAGAATAATATAAATATAAATTAAAAAATTAACAGTTTTTTGATGAAATAAATATATTTTTTGTTTATTGAAAAATATCTTCTATATTCGTTCATACAAAATTATTTTTTATACTCATAAAATATAGTATGTTTTGAAGATTATTAGTAAAATTTTAATAAAAAAATTTATCTTAGAAACAAATATTTCCTATTCATTTAGAAAAATTTCTTTTCTTTAAAAATATTTAAGAGGATTTATTATTTTTATTCATATAATTAAGAAATCTATTTTTTAAAGATAAATTATTATCTTTTTTAAACGGCATAAAACTTTTTTACCCAAAAAAACATTTCATTCACAATAATAATTGTATTTACAATATAATAAACTCAATATTATTTTACATATTTTAAAATATTGTATGACTTTTTTTATATTAAATAAAATCAATTAATTTTCTTCTAAATGAAAAATATCTATTTTTATCACATATTTACTAAATTCTTTTTATACAAAGCGACATCATTAAAAACAATTCTTTCAATTACAAATAAAATTGGTGTAAAAATATAATTAACTCATTAAAATTAACATGTCTTTAAAAAATATACACACTTAAACATATTAACTAAAATATATTGATTTTATTAAAATAATCAAAAACTGAAAACACATATTACTTGATAAATTTTTAAAAATGCCTAATAATTTTATTTTTATAAGACAAATTTAATTTCATTTAAAATTAGATCTGGTTTTAAAATATATCACAATTCATATTAATTTTTTAAATATTTAATATAATATTATAAATTTGAGAGAGGGAATCTGGTTGAATGGAGATCTAGAACAGTGTCATGACCCACCTTCACTAAGATGAGGGAAGGGATGGCGTATTTTTAGACCCTTCCTTCCTCAAGTTGAAGTGGAGATAATTAACCCTAAAACCCACCTTCAATAGGTCCCGGATTTGTGACTAGCACCAAGGTTATATAATCACACAAAAAAATGGAATTCATTACCCTTTTTATTTTGTTGGATTGGGAGATAAGATAGTAAACCCAAACAACACCAAAACCGGAGGTAAAAGTAAAGACAAGTCAAACCATTCCCATATGCGTGTTCCAAAAGTAAGTGGTACAAAGTTCATGAAAGCTCCAATGGAATGTACCAAGGAAAAGAAAATTGTTAAAAAAAACTATCCCAAATCCCAAACTAGTACGATGTGGCATGGTCCTCGAAGTTCTCCTAGAAACCTGAAAGCTGATTTATATACGTAGGGTGAGTATACATGTATACTCAGTAAGGAAAACCAAATACTCTCATTGACAAGTGTGGAGACATTCAAATGCCCCATGAGAAAAGAAGATAAGAAAAGATCCTAGCAAGGAAACTATGCACCCAAACCACACCAAGGCACACTACCAAAATAATGCAAGTCAGGTAATGTAATATTAATAACACATTGGCATTTGGGTACCCCTCACCACTTCCCCACTGGTTATTGAAGACATCCTATGTGTCAAACCTCTCCCAACATTCTCACCACAGTCCCACACCAATCTCCCGCCCACACACACCTGGGCTACCACAGACACAAATTCTGCCCACAAACACCTGGGAAACAACAACCACATGTATCTATGCCTACAAACACCTACGCCCAAAGACTCCTAGGCCTCAACCCAAAGGCACTTGTGAAACCGCCTTCCCACACACACCTGGGCCAACCACCATAGCGTACCCTTCCCGAATAATCTTGGGCTATAATGGACTTCATGATATCACATCCTGCCCGAATATTCTTGGGCTACTTGAGAAAGGCAGTAGAAAAGGTGCTATTAACCAGCCACTCACAGTAGGGTTGGAAAAAACACCCTCCACCATGTAATGGGGGTGTTCGGCATGAAGTGCTCAACATGGATGGGATAGAAATAATTAACCTAAAAAATAAATTATTCATATATGTAACAAGAACTCATCCCAGCCTAGGGGTTCCAAAACCAGACCATAGATAAAAACCATTGTTACTATTCATTCATAAGAAGCACCACGACCACAACTATGTCATAACTCATTCCCGGAAAACAATTCCCCATTGAACCTATTCTTTTTTTCATCATCAAGTGATTATATTTAAATAATTCTTCACTACTGGGAAACTAACCGGTGTAGCCACAAGCCAAGAAATGAAAAGCAACCGATTAGGAATGCAAGCATTCATACCTGGTTTTCTTTTATAGTCACAACGAAAAGAGGGATCCGTGAGATCCCTCAAAGCACAGGAACCAAACCAATCCCCAACATACGGCCCCACATGGCCTTAGGTCCACAAAAAAAACTATACAATAGGGGATCCCATCCCCATCCACATCACATCACAAGCATCAAACGTAAACATAACCAGAATAGAGTAAGGGAGTTTTCAAATTTAAATATTCCATTCATTTAGTTTGGAATTTTCATATGGTTAACCGGGGTGACCACACAATGTTTTTTATTCATTGGGAATCCATTCAATCAACCATGTTTGCATTGTTTACAAGTTTTCATTTTGCAACCATTCAGTCAGATAAATATCCAGAAAACAAAGGCTCATTATTGCACAGTAAGGGAGCACCAACCACCACGATTTTCAATGGACATAGGCCTATAAAATTCACAATATATAAGAAGAGGTAAAAGAGTACTGAAACATTATCAAACACAGCCCTTCATTCTTTAAAAACAATTTATTATGTTTTTTATGGTTTTGTTTCATCCATTCACATAAGATCATTTTCATACCCACCCCGTATGATGCACATAAATGAGAGATGAAAGAAAAACCCTACATAGATTATCAACGATCAACGTTTTCCTACTCATGCCAATAACCGGGATGCGTAACTTTTAGGGGAGGAACTTTGAGGACTCCAAGGGTGAGAAAGAAAGGCTCCCGCACTGGAGCACCACTAGCCTCGGGAAAGGAGACTCCAAACGCAACAAGGAATGAAAGAAACCAACCAAGAAGAAGAAAGAATGAATTCCCATGTGATAAAAAGGTGAGGTCCTGGAGTTACGGGATAAGAATTTTGAATAGCTTTAAAGGCGGATCATGGTTTTACCACGCGGTTGGATGGTTAAACATTATGAGATTCATTGTTATTTAATAAATGCAGTGATAATAGTTGTGTGTTAAAGGACTTCATTTAGAGAGACAAAACTGCGTCCATTGAGGGTTACCCCACTCTTAAGGGATTTAAAACATTGTTTATGGTGCCAAAAACGGCCTTGAACCACTTTAAAAATGTTAAAAGACATAAAAGTGCCATTATAGAAAAACTGGGGGAAAGAAAACCCAAAAATACCATCTGGCACCGATTGGTGACTCACTGATCTAGGACACCGATGAATGACACCACGATGACATCCTTCCATCAGTATGCAGACCTTTGGATCCAGACCTGATGGGTCCAGGGCATCCAATACACCAGAAATTGGCAGAGTAATGGACCAAGTGGGTCCATGCCATTACACAAAATTTTTATCACAAGACCAATATACCCATCATTTAATTCTCTAACCTGAACATGACATGTGAAAAATACAAAGTGTCATCATCCAAGCTTATTATTGGATGATCCATTATTTTGAGGTATTGGAGATGATAAAAAGCCATCTCACTCAAGTTACAGGGTTTTACATGTAAATTGAGTATAGTTGAGATAATGACATGTGTTCAAAAAATGAAAATCATCCGACTGTAAAAAAACCGCGTTGTAAGATTTAAAAAAAAAACATTCGTACCCTTCACTCTTATTACTTCCATGTAGTAGTAATACATCATTAAAAAATTAAAATGTTAAAAAATTTGTAAAAAATGTATAAAAAACACATATCCAAAAAATGATGAATAATAGAATGCAATTTAAGATTCTATAAAAATGATATAAAATAAAAAATAATAATAACATAAAAAAATATAAAAAAATTGATATAAAAAACATAAAAAAGTTTATATAAAACATAACCATATCAGCAATATAAGTTACATTTAAAAAATTTAGGTATTAATTACTAATTAAAAATAATCAATTAATAAACAATAATAACCTTGAAAAATATTAATTTCTTATAAATTTATATGTTTTAAAAAATATCAATTTTTTTCTGAAAGAAAATTCTAAACAACAATTAAACTTTTCAAGTTTATAAAATATTTTATATAAATGTAATTAAAAATATGTAATTAGAAAAATATAACAAAACATCATTACATTTGAAGGTTTTATAAAAATATAGTTTTGAAATAATAAAATTTTCTCAAATAAAGCGAAACACATTATTCAATAAATCTAAAAACATTTTTATACTATAATTTTTTAATGGAATAAAAATAATATATTTTACAATGGAACTAAAAATTAATAACATTTTTATTTAAAGGGGAAACTATCAATGAATAATTAAAATTATAAAAATAAAAATAATAAAAAATACAAGGAGAATATTTAAATTAAATTTTAATAACTGTATTTTTATTAAATGAAATTATATATAGCATGCATTAAATTTTTTACATAAATTTTATAAAATTAATATTATTTACCATATAAAAATATATATAATACATGAATAAAAATTTAAATAAAATGTATATATTTAGGAAAATCCATAATAAATTCACTTATAAATTGTATTAAATTAATTTGTTACAAAATCTATCTAAATAAATGTTTTAAATCCATTTAGAGTTCCATTAAAATTTCTAGTGGAGGTTCTAGTATAAGTTGTTTAATACAACAAATTTATATATTTTTAAAACTACCTAATATATTAATAAAAATTAATTTTTTTGTAAATATATTTATGCTGAATGAAATTATATAAAACATGTATTAAATTTTTTAAAGTAATTTTTTTGATAAACTATAATTTAGCATTTAAAAATATATATAATAAAATAATAAAAATGTAAAAAATATACATATATATCAGAAAATTCAAAATATATGCACTTATAAGTAATATTCAATAATTGTTTTTCAAAACCTATATAAACAAGACTTATAAATTCATTGAGAGTTCCACTATAATTTCTAGTGGAAGTTTCATAATAAAACAAACATATATATTAATAAAATATTACAATATATTACTAATAATTAAATTTTAATAAATATATTTTTATTAAATGAAAATATAAAAAATATTTAATACATTTGTTAAAATAAATTACATATAGGATATAATTTACCATTTAAAAATGTATACAATAAATTAATATAAATTTAAATAAAATATATATATTTAGAAAATATCATAATTAATGCACTTATAAGATATAAAGAATATTGTTTTAAAAAATCTACATAATTAAAAATTATAAATCCATTAAGGGTGATAGTGGATGTTCAAGTGTAAGTTTTTGGGCTACATCGAGTGCATGTTGCACAACACAACAAAAATATATTTATAAAAATATTAAATATATTAATAAAAATTAAATTCTAATAGATATATTTATATAAAATAAAATTATATAAAACATGTATAACAATTTTTAAAAGAAATTCTATAAAAATAATAGAAATTACTATTTAAAAATGTATACTATACGTGAATAAAAATGTAAAAAAAATTATTTATTTAGTAAAATTTATAATAAATGCACTTATAGGATATAATTAAATATTTTTTCAAAATATGTATTAATAATAATTATAAATCCAATAAGAGGGAATTAAATGAGAAATTTTAGTGGAAGTTCCAATAGAAGTTCTTGTGAATGTTTTATAATACAACAAAATAATATTTTTGCCGAAATATTTATTATATTTGATATTGGGCCAATTGAAATTTCAATGAAAATTCCATGGGAAATTTTAATGCAACTTAAATTAGAAATTATAGTGTAACATCCACTAAAGATTATATTGAAACGTTCTGTGGAACATTACAATGTAAACTAGAAATTTACACTAATCTTCAATGAAAACTCTTTCACTAAATAACCATATAGATAACATAAAGAAAACATTTTCAAAAAAAATTAATGATTTAATAGAAACATTCAAGTGAAGTTTTGTAATAAAATGTATCATTTCAAATTTATAATGTAATTTTCATTTATTTAATTCAATTAGAATATCCAGAGTTATTTTGCAGTAACGACCTTCTAGAATTTTGTCATGAACATTTTAAGTTCATATTTTCTATAGGTTTTTATTCTTAAATATCTATTTTTTAACATTTTAGAGGCATCGTTTATTTAAATAAATTTATAAAAATAATATATATTATGACGAGTAATAAGAATAAAAATTAAAAAAATTAATTTTTTTAACCAAATGATAATATTTTAATTTTACAACAAATATATCTTCTAGTTTCACTCCAACAACATTGTTTTTTATACTTCGGAAATATAATATTCATTTAAGACGATCAGTAAATTTTAATAATATATTTTGTCTCAAAAAAAATATTTATTATAAATTAAAACCAATGGCATGTCTTTTAAAATATTTAACATAATAAATTTGTTTTGTTAAAATAATTAAAAAAGCTATTTTCTAAAGATAAATTATTTTATTTTTTAAAAGACACAAAACCTTTTTACACAAAAAATTCATTTCATTTACAATAATAATTTTATTTGCACTACAATAAACTCTATAATATTTTATGCATTTAAAAACAATCATGGCATTAATGATATCAAATAAAATATATTAATTTTCTTTTACATGACTAAAAAACTGTTTTTATAACGTATTTTTTTTAATTCTTTTTAAAAAACACAACACAGTTTCTAAACACAATAAAAATTTTCTCAATTACAAATATAATTGGTTCCAAAATATAATACGCTCACTAATATTTATCATGTTTTAGAAAAATGTACACACATAAAAATATTAACTAAAATATATTGATTTTATTCAAACAATCAATAATTTGAAAACACATATTATTTTTTCATGTTTTAGAAATGCGTAATAATTTATTTATATAAGAAAAGTATTATTTAATTTAAAAATATATAATATTATAAATTGGAGAGAGGGAAACCCATTGATTGGAGATCTAGTGTAGTGTTTTTTTTGGCAAGACCAATGTACCCTTCATTTAATTCTCTAACCCGATCAAAACATGTAGAAACAATATCATGTGTCATCATCCTAGATTATTACAGGAGGATCCATTATTTAGAGGTATCAGAGATGATAAAAATATACCTCAGACTAGCATCAACTCATGTTAAACAGGTTTAGAGGAAAATCCAGTACAATTGAGATGATGATGTGTGGTAAAAAAATGAAAGTCGTCCGATTGTTAAATTTAAAAAAAATGGCTATCATATTTTACACAAAAACCTTTTTACACAATCCACTTTTATTATTACCATATAGCTGTAATAAATCTTAAAAAATAAAAAATTATAAAAATTATAAAAAAACATATAAAAAATTCTGAATAATAAAATGCAATAAAAAATGCTATAAAATTGGTATATATTAAATAAACAAACTAAAAAACATATAAAATATTTTGATATAAAAAAAAATAAAAACCATTGATATAAAAAATATCCATATCAAAAAAATAAGTTACATATAGAAAATGTAGATATAAATTACTAATTAAAACAAATCAATTTATGAAAAATAATAACATTTAAAATTATAAATTTCCTATAAATTTATATCATTTAAAAGATATCTTCCTTTTATTTCTTAAATAGTATTCTAAATTAATATTAATATTTTTATGTTTATAAATTATTTTTTATGAATGAAATTAATAACGTGTACTCAAAAAAATATAACAGAACATTATAAAATTAAGACGTTTTATAAAAATATTGTTTTGATATAATAAATATTTTCTCAAATAAAGAGAAAATAATTATATTATAAATCTATAATCATTTTTATGTTGTAATTTTTAAATGGCATAAAAATGATATATTTTATAATGGAAATAAAAAATTAAAAATACAAATATGAAGAAAAAAATCATATTTTTTAAGGGGAATATATCATGGAATATTTTTCATTATAAAAAGAAAAACAAATAAAAAACAAAAGTGGAAAATTAAAATTTAATTTTAATCAATGTATTTATATTAACTTCTATTATATATAACTTTTATTACATTTTTTACATAAATTTAATATAATTAATATAATTTAACAATTAAAATATATATAATATAAGAATAAAAATATAAATAAAAATGTATATATTAATGAAAATTCAAAATAAATGCACTTATAAGTTATATTAAATATATTTGTTGCAAAATCGATATAATTAACAATTATAAGTCCGGGAAACGTTCTACTGAATACTCCAATCGAAGTACCAGTAGAAGTTACAATTAAAGTTCTAGTGGAAGTAGCATAATACAATAAAAGTGTATATTTATAAAACTACATAATATATTAATAAATATTAAAATTTAAAAAACAAAAATTAATATTAAATGAAATTATAACAAATACATATTTAATTTTTTTATATAAATTTAATTAGAATAATATAATTTAATATTTAAAAATATATATATATTACATGAATAAAAATGTAATTAAAATGTTTATATTTAGGGAAATTCATAATAAATGATTTTATAAGTCAGATTCAATATATTATAAAAAATATTAACAAATAATAATTATAAATTCATTAAGTGTTCCAATTGAAGATCCTGCAGAAATTGCACAATACATTAAAGGTGTATATTTATTAAACTGCACAATATATTAATAATAATTAAATTTCATTAAATAAATTTATATTAAACAAAAGATTTTAAAACATTTAATACATTTCTTAAAATAAATTACATTTAAATTATATAATTTACCATTTCAAAATGTATATAATACATGAATAAAAATTTAAATTAAATGTATATATTTAGAAAAAATCATAATAAATACACTTATACTATATATATTGAATATATTTTTTTTTAAAATATATATAAATAACAATTATAAATCTATTAGGAGCTTTAATGGATGATCCAGTGGAAGTTTCAGTGGAACTTCATGTGGAAGTTTCACAACAAAAAGTACATATTTATTGAAATACAAAATATATGAATAAAAAAAATTAAATTATAATAAATATATTTACATATTATAAAAATATATAATATATTTATTACATTTATTTAAATTAATTTGATAAAAAAAATTCAATTTACTATTTAAAATTGTATATAATACATGAATAAGAATATAAAAAAATTATATATTTAGAATACTTTATAATAAATGCACATATAAGATATATCGAAGATATAATTTTTACAAAATTTGAATAAATAATGATTATAAATCCAGTAAGAGTTCCAATAGTGGTTCGTATGGAAGTTCTAGTGGAAGTTCCACAATACAAAAAAATTATATTTTTTTAAAACTATAAAACAATTTTTATAAAAAATAAATTCTAATTAATATATTTATATTTAATAAAATTATATAAAATATGTATTACATTTTTTAAATTAAATTTAATATAAATAATATACCTTACCATTAAAAAATTTATAAAATTGTTTCTCCTCTATGGTGGTGCATTCGGGGTGATGATGAAATGGTTCGATGAGAATCTTCACCCATCTCTTTTTCTAGATATGGGTTCTTGTCAAATTCACCATTAATTATTTTTCGACGTATTCTGCATCATTATCCTTTAATGGAAGGTTTGATTAACCCCAAGGGAACTGGGTAATTCACCCCTTTTGTATTGTGAAGGAGATGTCACAGTCAGATGGTCCCAGCGGGGGGGTCAAGCACTTGTGCAATCGGTCCTCCACAAACATAACTTCATTGAATGGTCTCCAACAGGTTTATTCGTGGATTTAGAAACAACCAACGGCCTGGGTATCCATGATTCATGGACTTGATTTCCAAATGTCGGAACACGTTGGACAATGGTTTGGAGAACTACACTTAAGGACTCCATTAGTCAAGATTATGGGAAGTCGGGCTCGCAGCACCCCTTTAAGGGGGGGGGGAAATTATTGCCAATACCGGGATGCTCCTATAGATTTATGATGTGTTCATATGTTCATGAATCCTTGGTTCATTCCTGAAGAGTGTGTCCATGGGCTACCCCTAGTTTGTTGTATCATCATAGGAATACATGTATTTGATGTTGCGGTGGTCATGCGGACTTCAGCTATACAATAAGGCAATTTGGAGTTTATCGGCATCCAAGGAGGACAGATGGTGACTTGATGTTGGGATCAGTCCTATAAGATGGGTTTTCTACATATCCTCGATAGTGGAATCAGAACCCACGTAGTTTTTAATTTTATGTGGCTTATGCAAAGAAGATTCACATTTAAGAGGACATGTTTGGGTGGACCCTTTTTGAAGGGAACCCTTTTGACCTCGGGCCTTTGAGTAGTCATCCTACGAATCCTAGTTTGATCGGGAATTAGAGTTCTAGTAGTTCATAATTGTGTGGATGTTGTAATATTCACAAACCTCTAAGACCACACGTTTCATGATCATTGTGTGAAATAAGAGGATGTGAGAGGTATAGCCAACCACATGCTTCCACTCCTTTTTGTGGGAGAGGGTTAGCCTGTGGTGGAAGAGGTCGAGGTGATGGTGGGTGAGGGTGCAAAGTGATGAACCTTTTAATATGAAATGACATTAAAGGCCTTGTGACTCAACCTTAGAAGATTGGGGACTTACCTCAATGAGAGTGCCTTGGAATGAATTTTGTGGAGGGTAGGAGTATCTTCCTCATCAAAAGGGGATGCAAACATAGCCCCTTTGACTGATCTCTATTCCTCATTGAATGGAAAATTTGTTGACCACCCTTAATCTGTAGAACGAGGAAGTTCACGTTAGCATCCCAAAGTTGGACTTTGGGTTTCCATGGAAATGTAGACCCACAAACATTCCCAAAGCCTGGACCATTGTGGGGAGAGCCTTTGTACTTAGCTTACCACACGTATGTATACTCAAAGGGGAATGATGATGCACATAACGACCTGATCATACGGGTCTAGTCTCTTTAGAGGAGGCTTTGTCCAGATGTCAGGGGACTGGTTAATGGTTGGACTATGGAGGAATGGATGATAACGAAGTGATGAGATTGGAACTGGAGGAAAGAATACACAAAAACACCCCATTCCACGTACTGGATTCTTATACAGGATGGTGGAATATCCTCATACCGTAGTGGTATGTGGGTAGAGGGGTCGTTCGGGTACTAGAGTGGTATGAGAGAATGGGTACGGAACACTATTCACCATAGTGCAACATGGTCTTGGATGTGGTCTATAACACCACTTTGGGTTCCATCCACGTACTGATCCAATACATGGTACCGAGTTAAATCTGTGCAACGATACACTACGTGGAACACCATTTTTAAAGAGGGAATAGGGTTTATCATTCACGGGGATTTAATCTGCAATAATTATTTGGTTCTTGGTTTCACTAATCTGTTTTTTGGTTCTATTATTATTATTATTATTAAGTACCCCCATTTTATGGTTCACGGCTAGCTGCACCTATAGAGATTGTGGTTCACAATTGGAGCTTCACTGTTGATTGAATATTGAAGTTGGAATCTTCACCAAAGTCTTTCTTCCAACCTATGGGGTCCCCTTAAAGCTTTATTTGTCCATTCCCCTCTAAGTTCCTTTTATTCTCCTTTTATAGAGCATTGGGGCAATCATATCTATGGGCATATGACACCATTTTCAGAGGCCCATAAAGAAATATCTTGACCCACGGAAGACTCGGTCAACTGAGGTTTGCGGAGGCTGTTGTTCATGATCATGGTTTACAGAACCCTACTGGGTTTCTTTGTCCACAAACCCCTAAGTTTGATAGATGGTATACGGATTACCTTTCCGCGCACGATTCCTTCAGCAACACGGTTTTCGGTCTACTGGGTTCATTGGCCATTACTTTGCAGGACATCACCTTGTAACACCCCGAGATTTTAAGAAAAATATTCTTTTGAATTTCTTTGAAGTCTTGTGTTGTATGCTGCACCAAGATTATCTTGTGCTATACCTAACTCCATATTATCTTGCAGTATATGCAACACTATTCTTGGCTCAGGTTACACAAAATTTCAAGTTTGTTTTGTGGAAATTATTCTACGCAACATTAAGTATAGATTTTTTTTAATTTATAAATGAAATACGTTTTGATTATGTTATACACAACACCAAACAGAGGTTTCACTACATGTATCCCTTACTTGTCTTTCATTACACGTAATCAAGACCTTCTTCAATAGCATGTGTAGTACGCAATAACGAGTTTCACTAAACGAGATATTATTATAATATTTTTATGAACTATCCATTATGAATAGTAATACCCAATTTTTAAAATTTTATAAATTTTATCATTCAAAATGGACTTCATTTTTGGATTCGAAATATCAAAATTATCCTAGGGTGAATTTTTGGTATTTTTCTGAAAACTTTCAAATTTTGATGAATAGCGAAAACACTGGGTTACTATTTAAAAACCATCTTTTTATTTAAATAATTATTTATTTTATTTAAATTTATTTTAGGTAAAAATTGATACATAATACCTATATAAGTTTAATGTAATTAATTGGAGTCATTTTATAATAATTTTATATATATAAATTTTTTTTTGAACTTCTCACTATCTTTTACCCACCTCCAAGGAGAATTTGAAAATTTACATAAAACATAATTTTACCGCTTCTGTGAGTTGAATTTTGAAAATCCGAGAGACATGGTTAATATCATAGAGTAAAATGTGGTTCAATAAGATAAAAATAATGTATAGTGAATAGTAAGTTTTTACTTTTATTTACCACGGTAAAAAGTAAATAGGGTAATTAAGGGTAAAAATGATATTATTATTAACCTAACACATGCCCTAATTCTTTTGGATAAGTATAATTCGACCAAAAACAACCTTATGAATATGATTTTATCATTTAGGTCTACTTTGATTATATTAGGACATTTATTATTATTTTATTTAAAAAGGAGTGAAAATAGTTAAAATCAATGTTTAGAAAGTAAAACATTTTTAATATAGGGTTATTCAATAGAGTAATCGAACTATAAATATTCATTAGAAAGATACAATGATTTCCTACCTAACAGTATTTTATTTATAATTTTTAGACATTAAATAATAAATGTTATTTATGACACAATGATGATGCAGTAATTACCTAAATAATGAAATATTAAACTAATTAATATTATAAATACACAAATAAATGTAATTTGCGACTTTTTATGAATTAAAATAATTTTCTAGGTTACTATAACATGTTATTATTGATTTAAGTAACATTTTTCGAACTAGTCATTCTCTTATTATTTTCACAAAAATCAATTACCAAATAGTGTCAAGATTGACATAAAATAGTTTTTAAAACAAATATTGTATTATTAATTGTTATTTTATTCCTAAAAATCTACAGTTCGGAAAAATGACTTAGATAAGGTTATATATATTAATATTTAACCACTTGGGGTTCGTTTGGCTGGTTATAGTAAGTTTATTAACCATATAGTGTAATAAAACAAGAAGACACGGTAAAAGTTAAATTATTTAACCTAGAGTTCAATCTAAAAGATAAGGTTAAAATAGTAACCTAAACATGTCTAAAAACTATTGTTATAGAGTATTTCTACCCATACCCACATTAGCTTCAAAATAAATCAATTTGGAGCTATTATAAACCGAATATGAATTTATTATAAAATAATATTTTACGTTTTTCCAAAGGTGCCCCTCTCCTCCCTTATAAAAAGGGCACCCCTTCCCTCTTCTCTTGACACCCTTTTGAGCCTTCAATCTTGTCCAACCCCTGAAAATTTCTCCTCTCCACTTCCCTAGAAACATTCTGGAGGTTTTGGTCTTCTCAAAATACCAACTCTACTTCCTTAAGGGGAAGCTTAAAGAAGGTGCATCGAAGAAGTGGTAATCTCTTCTTCCGATTCTCTCAAGTTTCTTTCTTCTTATACTTATTCTTATTTAGTTTTCTCATTATAAATTAATAACATAAGTATTAATTATATACTGATATGTTATTATAAATATTAAATAACATTATTTCACCTTCTATCCATCCTACGAGAAATGAGATCACCGCGCATGTGTACGTACGGAATACCGTCTACACGCCGTGGTGTAATATATTTTTGACCACCACCATACATGGATGGGCATAATGGTGTAAATAAATAACTATATATGATTATTGTAAAGTGATATTGATTCTGAAATATTATACATACACTTCAATACAATTCCACGATCATGATAATGATATCATCGCTCGTGCGTACGTACGGACTACCGTCTCCATGACGCGATGCGATTCATTCTCCATTTAACCATTCATGAATGATTATAAAGTATATATAATGAATAATAATTAAATATATGACATAATAATGATACTGGATTTATGTATATATATATTTATGTCATATACTTAATTCCATTCAATTCAATAAGGAAACGAAAACAGCTTTCATGCGTACGTACGACCTACCGTCTCCATGAGCGGTGTATTTCATTCCATTTATCGATCTATCATATATATATATGTATATGATGAATATATATTATATATAAATCATTTTTTACATTATTTAATTAATTGAATCATGATATAAGTAAAAATATCAAGAACAACAAGTTGAAACACGTACAATAAATGAAATGATTTTACCCAAAACGCTGCTTTAACATGGAATTTACAAAAGAACGGGTAATATAAAGCAATAAGTGTACCATATATGATATCATAACAAATGAATAAGATTCTGTAATAAGTCAATGACATTTTCTAAATCATTATACCAGAGGTTCAGATACATATGAAGCATATCAGACATAAGGTAGGGGATAACTTTTCTAATCTCGTTTTTATCCGAGATTGTTTATTCGTAAGTATTTACTAGGGTTATATTTTTCAACCATGTCCATAAAAATGTTTTTCAAAAAGTGTTTAATATACTTACATTTATTTATAAAGTCATGTTTACCCCTATTTGACTTTTACTTTGTTTTATGGAAGGAATCATTCTTTTGTTTACCATACGTGGTACTTTTTGACTTTTCTGACAAAAGTACGAGGAGAATGTTTTTTTAACTTATATGGCATGAACAAATTTTTACATTTTTATAACACCTTAATTTCATGAAGCCTACTCTACAATATTTCATAACTATTTTCAACAAAATTCTCTTCTTTTAAAATTTCACGGCATTTTGTGAAAAGAAAATGGATTTGAATGAAAAGGATATTTTCCACAAGAATTTATTTCAAGTGTTTTATCAAAACCATTTTCCATCTAAGATGAAATTATTTTATATGTGTATGTTTCAAGTATAATTTCTCTTTGATTTACATGGTCTCATTTCTCTTATGATGAAAAAATATCCATTTGTTTTATATGTATTATGTTATGATGGGATTATGTTTATGAAACCCTTTTTATACTTTGGGTTATGAAGAATGATTTATGTTTTTGTTGCGGCACACATATGAATGATTTCATTATGAGATTGGTGTTACCTATATCTCCCTCCAATGCATTGGGTAAATATTTATATCTCATGAGATAGACATGGCTGGAATGGTATGTTAATCCGGTTCAGTGTGACAGGAATGGAACAAGGAGTGAACTCGATTCAGAAAGAGACCTTGCCCACTAAGATGGTCTTGGCAGCAATGCCTTGGCTACTATGGAAATAATATCATGTGCTTAATGTTTTTACACAATTAAAAGATTTATTTCCAAGCTATTTTATCATGATTGATGCTTTATTATGATATATGCCTTACGTACTGGCATATTTTATGTCATTGCTCAAGATTTCGATGTTTAAACATTATGTTCATGTTTTTAAGTTCAAATGTATATGATTTGTTTTATTTTATCCATGATTACCCTTACTGAGCATTTGAGCTCACACTTTATATGTTTTCTTTTCCCTATGATTTAATGAAAGGTTGTTGGTATGAAAACAAAAAGGAGAAGATCTTTATGGGAGATGTTGAAGATCTTTCAGCACGATTATAAGATTATGTTCTGAGTTTCCAAAGACACTAAACTATTACGGTCCATTAGTGTCTGGTTTTTTTATGTATTAAGTATTCCAAAAAAGTAATATAATGTCTGTGTACATCAAGCTTTGGGTCTCTACTGTTGGTATTAAAGGAAAGGTTTAGTTAACCTTTGGAAACTAGGATGCGAAAACTTCAGTGATATCCCTAGAGATATTTCTAAGGAATGTCTGGGGATGTCCCTAAGGATAAGTATACTAATAGGTTATAGACCTAAAATTACCATAACGATATTGGAATTTAACCTAAGATGTTATATATTGATGGTACTCCCCCTTTATTATGTTGTTTTATCTAGCATGATTTTTGCCTCTCACACTTTTTTTTTGGGTTTTAAAAAATGGCTGGAAAGAGGAAGATTCACGATAATGGAGGATATAATGGACAATGTAATGATATTCATTATGAACAACCAAATGAAATGGGATTTGGAAGTCCAAAAATCATTATTACGACTAATAAGAAATCTCATAATATAATCAATAAACTCAACTTTGGTAAGTTTCATAACTTAGCTAATAAGAGAAAGATGGATTTTCATGATGATCATAGAGGAATGCAAGTTCTATTTAGCCCATGTAAATCATGTGGGAAGAGACATCAGGGAAAATGTTTCAAAGGAACTAGAAGATGCTTTGGGTGTGTAAAAGAAGAACAAAAATCCAGAAAGTGCAAAGGAAAAGGTTCAATTAACACCATGGACAAGGATAATTGTATTGCTAGGACATCAATAATGGTTAAATGTTTTAAATGTTGAATGTACAAGAATTATGAAAACCAATTACCTAAGGAAAAGTCTCATGAAGAGAATCGGCATGGTCGTATGGGTAGTATTTATATTGGTGATGATGAAGAGACTACATATGATTTGTGAGATGAATGAATTGTTTAGTCTTGGTCAATGGTTTAAGAAGTTAGTGGAATGATTTGTGTTTATCAAGAGTTATGTTGTATAAGTAATTGTACTATGTAATAAAGACACATCTAAGGATTGTTACACTATTGTTTTTCCTAGAGTATTTGAAAGTATATGTTGAATGGTACCGGTAACCATGAAAGGTTATTCAGTTATTTTTGGAAAGAAGATGAAATCTGCATAATGAATGGATAAGGAGAAAATAATATGTTTGATAGTATTCATGAGCTCATGATTGATATGAGGACTAAGTGATATCATGGTTTGAGTATATAGAATTTTTGGGATTTTGGTATGTAGAAAGAGTTAACTTTTAACTCTATTCGTGTTTTCACTAAGGTTCAATGTGTATTCATTTTTCAAGAGAATACATGATTAAGGTATTCACATGATTGGAATGTTACCAACAAGATATATGAGGGATAAATGATGGTATTCACATGATTTTTATATGACCTATTTAGTAATCGTTCTATTTATACTATGAGTTTGGAAAGAAGTATTATGGATAAAACTAAAGATTGGAATGGAGTATGTTGGACATAAGTTAGTGTTGTTTAAGGTTAGAATTTTTTTTGATATTATTGATAGAATGATATAACAGTGCAGTTTATGAAAAGTAACAACCTGCAGAATGGGCAACAACCCATCATGTCAGACAAGGTTGTAGGAATCAAACCCACAACCGAAGTGCAACAGGCCTTTATCGCCTACCACTGGACTATAGGATGTCCCTGGTTAGTATAAATTATTTTCAATTTATTATGTGGTATGATATACAAAGAATACGTCCATTTTAGAAACCATATATGATTAATCTCACCATAGATGGATTATGTATATTTAATAACTTTTTCTAACCTTTTATTTAAGATAGATAGAATGACCCACCGTTCTATCACATGATCTACTAACACTTCATGGAAGACAAATTCAACTTCATTTCTTTAAGAGATGAAGTGGAAATTGTTAAAGGCACAAACAATGGTGATATTTTACCAAAATCAAGTAAGTATTTATTTTAATTCAAAAAAATATTCAACATTAGGGAAATGATCATGAAAACTAGAAATTTTGTCCTAGTGCTCTTATATCTGATGAATCAGATGGAACCTTAGATCATCACAAATTTATGGATTTGTGACAGTTGGCTTTTTCATAGCCATGTTCTCTACGACTCACCATCAGAACATGATGGTTAGATTTCTCTTCCATATCCATATTTTAACCTACGTTCTCCTATGTAGAAACTCAATGATTAGTAAATTTGGGTAACCATTACATTTCATACTTTAGTTTTTAATGTTAAGTTTTGGTATTCCTTTTTACGATGTGGGTTTCTATTAAAGAAACTTTCGATTAGTAAACCATTTATAACCCTGACGAATTTCGAGGGCGAAATTCATTTTAAGGGCGGTAGAATGTAACACCATGATATTTTATGAAAAATATTCGTTTTAATTTCATTGACGTCTTGTGTTGTATGATGCACCAAGATTATCTTGCGCTATACGTAACACCATATTAGCTTGCAGTATACGTAACACTATTCTTGGCTCATGTTACAAACAATTTGATGTTCGTTTTGTGGAAATTATTCTATGCAACATTAAGTATAGATTTTGTTTAATGTATAAATGAAATAAGTTTTGGTTATGTTATACACAACACCAAACATAGATTTCATTACACGCATCCCTAACTTGGCTTTCATTACACACAATCAAGACCTTTCTCGATAGTGTGTGTAGTACGCAATACCGAGTTTCACTAAACAAGATATTATTATAATATTATTATTAACTAACCGTTATGAATAGTAATACCCACTTAAATTTTATAAAATTTATCATTCAAAATGGTCTTCATTTTTGGATTTGAAATATCAAAATTAGCCTACGGTGATGTTTTGGTATTTTTCTGCAAACTTTCAAATTTTGATGAATAGAGAAAACAATGGGATACTATTTAAAAACTGTCTTTTTATTTAAATAATTATTTATTTCATTTAAATTTATTTTAGGTAAAAATTGATACATAATACCTATGTATGTTCAATGTAATTCAATGGATTCATTTTATAATAATTTTAGATATATAAATATTTTATTGAACTTTTCACCGTCTTTTACCCACCTCCTTGGAGAATTTCCAAATTTAACTAGAATGTAATTTTACTGCTTCTGTGAGTGGAATTTCGAAAATTTGAGATACATGGTTAATATCAAGTTATAAATGTTTTTCAATAAGATAAAAATAATTCTTGGTGAATAGTAACTTTTTACTTTTATTTACCACAGTAAAAAGTAAATAGGGTAATTAAGGGTAAAAATGATATTATTATTACCCTTAAACATGACCTAATTCTATTGGATAAGTATAATTCGACCAAAAAACATTAGAATATGATATTATCATTTAGTTCCACTTGGATTAGATTAGTACATTTATTATTATTTTATTTAACAAGGAGTTAAAATAGTTAAAATCAAAGTTTAATAAGTAAAACATTTTTAATATAGGGTTATACAAACGAGAAATCTGACTATAAATATTAATTATAAAGATAAAAATATTTCATACCTAATGGTATTTTATTTATAAATTTTAAGCATTAACTAATTTAAGTTATTTATGACACAATGGTGATGCAGTAATTACCTAAATAATGAAATAGTTAAATAATTTATATTATAAATACCCAAATAAATGTAATTTGAGACATTCTATGAATTCCAATAATATTATAGGTGAATATGACATGTTATTATTGATTTAATTAACATTTTTTGAACTAATCATTCTGTTATGATTTTCAAAAAAATCAATTACCAAATAGTGTCAAAATTGTCATAAAATAGTTTTTTTAAAAAATATTATATTATTAATTGTTATTATATTCCTAAAAATATAGGGTTAGACCAAATGACTTATATAAGGTTATATATATTAATAATTAACCGCTTGGGGTTTGTTTGGCTGTTTATACTAAGTTTATCAACCTTATAGTGTAAGAAAACAGGAAGACACAGTAAAAGTTAAATTATTTAACATAGAGTTAAATCTAAAGGATAAGGTTAAAATAGTAACCTAAACATTTCTAAAACCTATTGGTTGAGATGATTTCGACCCATCCGCACATTAGCTTCTAAATAAATCAATTTGGAGCTATTATAAACCGAATATTACTTTATTTTAAAATAATATTTTAAGTTTTTCCAAAGGTGCCCCTCTCCTCCCTTATAAAAAGGGAACCACTTCCATCTTCTCTTCACACCCTTTTGAGCCTTGAAGCCCAAACAACCCCTGAACATATCTCTTATCCACTTCTCTATCAACATTATGGAGGTTCTTTTCTTCTCAAAAGACCAACTTTACTTCCTTAAGAGGAATCTTAAAGGAGGTGCGTCGAAGAAGAGGTAATCTCTTCTTCCGATTCTCTCAAGTTTCTTTCTTCTTCTACATCTTCTTCTTTATCTCTCTCATTATAAAGTACTAAAATTATTATCACTTATATATTAATATTTTATTATAAATATTAAACAACCCTATTTAACCTTTTATCCATCCTACAGAAAACAAAATCACCGCGCGCGTGTACGTACGGAATACCGTCTCCACGCCGTTGTGTAATCTGTTATCGACCACCACTTTACATGGATGAGTTTAATGGTGTAAATAAATAACTATATATGATTATTGTAAAGTTATATTGATTAAGAAATATTATACATAAACTTCAATAAAATTCCATGATCATGAGAATGATATCATCACTCGTACGTACATACGGACTACCGTCTCCACGACGCGATGAGATTCATTCTCCATGTTAACCATTCATGACTGATTATAAAGTATATATAATGAATAATAATGAAATATATGACATAATAATGATACTGTATTTATGTATATATATATATATTTATGTCATCTTCTTAATTCCATTCAATACAATAAGGAAATGAAAACAGCGTTCATGCGTACGTACGGCCTACCGTCTCCATGAACGGTGTATTTCATTCCATTTATCGATCTATCATATATATATGTATATGCTGAATATATATATTATATATAAATAATGTTTTACGTTCTGTAATTATGTAAATCCAGATATAAGTAATAATATCAAGAACAACAAGTTGAAAGACGTACAATAAATGAAACGATTTTACCCAAAATGCTGCTTTAACATGGAATTTACAAAAGAACGGGTAATATATAAAGTCATAAGTGAACCATATATGATATCATAACAATGTATATGATTCTGTAAAAAGTTAATGACATAATTTAAATCATTTTACAGGAGGTTCGGATACATACGAAGCATATCAGACATAAGGTAAGGGATAACTTTTCCAATCTCGTTTTTATCCAAGATTGTTTATTCATAAGTATTTACTGGGGTTATATTTCTCAACCATGTCTGTAAAAATGTTTTTCATAATTTTTTTACTATTTTTACATGTATTTTTAAAGTCATGTTTACCCCTATTTTCCTTTTACTTTGTTTTATGGAAGGAATCTCTCTTTTGTTTACCATATGTGGTACTTTTTGACTTTTCCGACAAAAGTACGAGGAGAATGTTTTTTAACTTATATGGAATGAACATATTTTTATGGGTTTATAACACCTTATTTTCATGAAGCTTACTCTAAAATATTTCATATCTATTTTCAAAAAAATCCTGTTCTTTTAAAATTTCATGGCATTTTGTGAAAAGCAAATGATTTTGAATAAGAAAGGATATTTTCCTCAAGAATTTATTTCAAGTTTTTTATCAAAACCATTTTCCATCTAAGATGACATTATTTCATATGTGTATGTTTCAAGTATAATTTCTCTATGATTTACATGGTTTCACTTCTCTTATGATGAAATGATATCTATTTGTTTTATATGGATTATGTTATGATGGGATGATGTTTATGAAACCCATTTTATTCTTTGCATTATGATGACTGATTTATGTTTATGTTGTGGCACACGTATGAATGATTTCATTATGAAATGGGTGGCACCTATATCTCCCTCCAATGAATTGGGTAAAGATTTATATCTCATGAGATAGAAATGGCTGGAACGGTAAGTTAATCCGGTTCAGTTTTACCGGATGGGAACGAGGAGTGAACTTGATTCAGAAAGGGACCTTGTCCACTAAGATGGTCTTGGAAGCAATGCCTTGTCCACTATGGAAATCATATCATGTGCTTAATGTTTTTCCACAATTACAAGTTTTATTTCCAAGATATTTTATCATGATTTATTCTCTATTATGATCTATGCCTTACGTACTGCCATGTTGTATGCCATTGCTCAATATTTTGATGTTTAACCATTATGTTCATGTTTTTAAGTTCAAATGTATAAGATTTGTTTTATTTTAATCATGATTACCCTTACTGAGAATTTGAGCTCACCCTTTATATGTATTTTTTCCCCAGGATTTAAAGAAAGGTTTTAGGAAAGAAAACAAAAAGGGGAAGATCATTATGAGAGATGTTAAAGATCTTTCACCACGATTAGAAGATTATGTTCTGAGTTTCCAAAGAAACTAAACTATTATGGTCCTTTGGTGTCTGGTTTTGTTATGTATTAATTATTCCACAAAAGTAATGTAATGTCCATGTACATCATGATTTGGGTCTCTACACACCTCATGGATCATTTTTTATACTCTTTATTCGCAATCCAAGGGGTACATAAACCCTTCCCGATGCTGGTATATGAGCTGCTTAAATTACATTGAAAATATGAATTAATTCAAGTTTGTTCTAAAATTTATAACTCAATTTGATTCTATTCACCTTTACCGACTTTTATGAGTACTAAAATCCTTCTACAAAGTGGTTTTGAGAGTATTCATTCCCTGAGATGAATTTTTAAGACCCTAAAAATCCCTTCAATTGGAATGGGTTATGTTCGGAAAAAAAGGGGGCTATTCCGATGTAGAAGTGGTCCTAAATAAAAATGGTTCACAGTAGAACAAATTGGCCTGGTAAGAGGGGACCACGCCTATATATAGGGGCCCATGTAATTTTCCTTTTATCGTTTATCTGGGTGAAATGTTCTCTAGACTCCCCTGGCTTCATCTACATTTGTGTACCGTGCCTCATGTGAAAATTCCTTTCGTGAATAGCTTCGTATGTTTTGCTTTCCAAACTTTTCACCATTTATCAGTCCATAAACCAAGTTTTGGACTTCCTGTACGACATTGTGGAATTATAAAATAAAAATCCACATTCCACATAGTGGAATGCTACACGACTTGTGTGTCTGCATACCGAGCTTGAACTGGTGAACTTAACATTAACAATTAATATTTCAATCATAAACTTTTAATCTGCAATCATTGAAAATGAACTTAACGAGGCCTAGTTTCAAGGTATCCACCTTCCGTGATCCCTTCTTTTTGTCGGCCAGCATTCCTCAGGCCAATGCCTCATGGTTGGTTCATTTACAATGGGTATATGTGGTGCAATGCTTCCACATACCATGTAGTATGCGGGGTTTGTTTCCCACATATCATGTGATATGCTGGATAGGGACATTGCGAACCGTGTCTAGGAATAGTATGTGAAGCATTATGCGGACATATTTTTTAGTCCTTTAACAATTCCTATTAACCTTTATCCAATAAATTTTATTGAACTGGATTTTGATTGGCTACTGGATCCTCTTGTGTAGGTTACAATGGCTGCTTCAAAGGTTGCAATAAAATCGATGAAGATGAGGAAGACCATGGTGGGGGATAGTGGGTATCATCTTTAATCCTAAATTTCTCATCATGATATATTCGTAAAATATCTTCTGACGCCAGATCTCCTAGCTTACCTTCTATCTATATAGTTGTGAATTTATGATTGTGGTCTCCTTGATGATGTTACTCTGTCATTGGCTGACCCAAATACCCATTTCATTCTCTTAGAAGCCCCACAAGGACATAATTATGCCAACATTACCCCAACAGAAGAATTAAAAACTACTCCAATTCCGGATAATGTCTTTATACTGGGAGGATCAGTGTGGACTCAAGGAAATCACAACTGTTCCAATGTTCTCCTTAAACTAGTCCCTCAAGAGTACCCATCCATTATCAATAGTTCCCAAAAAAACTCCAATGGTGGGTGGAGTACCAAGCGGGATATATGGGCCGGAGGATGTTTCTCCAAAAAATGGGCCTAGGAATTTTGGGTACATCAGACCTGTTTGGAGTCCCCTGATTAGTTGAAGGCGGTTGGATTATATCTGGAAGCCTGAGTTTCTTAGATCCTCACATTCTCCCCAGGAGAAATCCTTCTTGAGCGGTTGAGTCATTGGTGTTCAAGTACCAATACCTTCCATTTATCTCACGGAGAGGTGGGAATCATTATATGATATATCCACTACCTTGGAGGACTACCCATCCTTCGAGTGATGAATGAAGAGTATCTCCTGCCAGCCACAACATGAAAAGACACTGACCTCATGTCCCCTTTGAAAAAGAGTCTACTAGTTATGGAAGAGGGATTACATGATCATCCCCTATAGGATTGCACTCTTATCCCATTCAAGGTGCTGATAGAGTTATTCTTGCAGGTGAAAGGAACTAAGCCAAATGCTCTCCATAGTCGAACTCATCTATACCATCTCTCCAACGAAACTTTAGAGTCATATTGTGCTACCCTTGAAGAGGGATGATATACCACATGGGGATACGATCTTCAACCAGATGTATCACCTGTGATTATATTAGCAGGTTTTTTCCATGTTTTTGAGTGGGGGGATTTTCATATCTATTGATGTATATACCAAGGTTCGAGCCTATATTTTTATGATTGCGGAATGCTAGCATAGGGTCTACTTATTAATTTGTCCTTTCCCACTCTCTCCTAGATTTATGACCTTTTGGGACAAATATAGGAAGGTAGGCCCCCACATCATCTAAGTAGACTGTTTCAATTCCTATATTGGTGTATATCAGAACAGTTCCTCTATTATGAATATTGGAATACTGTAAAAGTTCCTCATTATGACTTTAAGCCCACCCTTCTCATCATTTACGCTATTCTACCCAGGACTCAAAGAATTATTGATGTGGTTATGATGTTGAATGATGCTTCTCACATCTCATTTTCACCGCATCATGCCCCTCCTGGGTTGTTAAGAGGTGAAAGGGGTGGTTAATTAGATTAACACTCATACATCATTGCACTTAGGGAAAGGATGATCACTAATCATATAGATCGAGTTTCAATTTGTGAGGCATACCTCCCCTACCGGTTTTCCAGGAAATTTGGGTGCCTTCAACTAGCTGCACTTCTTCCTACTACTCAGTTAAGAAGAGAGTCTCATCCCATAATTCTTCACCAGTTGTGGCTTACGATGATGCATAAAGGATCCTCTATGGATTTTATCATTCCCAATATGACAAGATCCACTTTTCTGTCATTGGAATATGCCCAACTATGGGCAGACTGTTACCCCAACGGGGTGCTGAGAGAACCAGTTCGGCGGGTGAAGAAGCCTCTAAACATTATCTTCCTCGTCCTTACCCAAAAGAACCATGACACACATTCCTTATTCTGTAATAAGCACGACAACTACATATTCTATTATTGTCCCTAAGGAAACCACAATGAATACACCACATATTCCTGCCCTTGTGTTAAGAAGACGCTCAGTTCACCACTAGAAGCATCTGGAATGGGATTAATCAGTACATCCTATCTCATTTGTGAGTGATTCAAACTGCTCCCCTCCTGCTGATAATTCCCATGACCTTAATGAGGCTGGCCCAAGTAGAGTATCACCAGCCACCCTAGAAGCCACAACTAGTCCTCTGCACCCATCTCCAGCTGTTGAACTGTCAGAGGGAAAGGAGATCCCCCCTCTTGGGTTACCGATATTAGGTCCCTTCCCACTCCTGTGATGACATAGAACACTTATAGACACATTGTGGTGGGGAATTATTGTGGTACTGGTGTTGTGGGGAGGCACCAGGAAGGAAAAAAATAGGCATGGCATCAGTTATGTGCTCTTTCCACAGAGACACCTATGGACAATTTTGCTGACGAGTCTCACAAATTTTGATGGTTATTCACCGAGCTAGGTTCCAGTAACTTTTATTTTTATCACTTACACCTCCTCATATTTCAAATCATCATTTCTCAGAAAAACCTTTCTTCCTATGAGGATAAGCTTTCCATGTTCAATTCTTCCCATCACTAGGTGGCGATGTTCTGAGATTTTTCAGAAGAACACGATCACATAATAATGAAATAAGAAAATGATGATGATTTAGTGGTCGCTCAGAAGTAAGTTTTGTAAGAGTGTGAGGCCCATGAAACATGGTGGATGGGTCATCTAGCCTCTTTGCGTGCCAATTATGAAGCTATCCAGAAGAAATGGTGGGACGTTAAAGTCGTTATGGAACAGGTGCATCCAATGGTGAAGGCTCAAGTGGAGGATAAGGATTCTTTGAAGAAAACTCTGGACGACCCACAATAAACACTTTCTATCATTATGGAAAGGGCGAGTCGAGCCATGTTGTTGCTCCATCCCAAATCATGATATATACTATTCTTTTTGTTGATACTTCGGAGAGCCTCCGAACTGGGGATGTTCCTCCATTTTTTTGGAATATAATGAAACTTATTTTCCTTTAAATGATTATTATTTTCATTTTATAGTCATGTCAATTGATCACAATCAACCATATTTTAATCAGATATTAATTTTAAACCATCACTAGAAAATTGAAAAAAATCAACTCGGGCTATAATTTTTGCCATCGTTAGGGACTCAGCGAGCATAGTTCGACTATTTTTTAGGCTTTATGAAAAAACTCACAAATTTTTATGTATTTTTTATTATTACCCTAATTTATACCTAATCTTTCATGAAGCGGGATCAGAGGAAAAACATGACTTTTTATTAGGCCTCCCTTTATGGGTTTTCGACCGAACATGTTTTACGTCTCTTTTGATGGAATAATGTTTTTTAATAAATTGATACTCGAATTTTACCTAATGGTTCCTTCTATGGATTTTCCCTCTGGAACATATGGCATCTTTTTCATTGGTAGTCACAGTCCTTCCAATCAAAATTATTTCTAATGTTTTAGGTCGGACATCTATGAGAAAACTCCATAGGGTAGGGGCCCCAATTCCAGATTCGTCAATGGGGAATATTATACTATCCTTCAAACATGGATTAAGGATTTTTGTTGACTTAATTTTTTGAATGATGGACATTCATGAAGCTAGAAATCGGTTTTAGGTGTACGTAGGTTGTAAAGGACTCTCCTGGGGATGAATTTTCCTTTGATTGATGGTTGTTTTGTAGGAGACATATGCAGTGCTAATGAGGTATGATGTGCATAGTCAAACTAAGGTGTCCACAGGACACTGGACTTCCATCTGTAATGTCCTAGTAGAGTTTTCAACACTTTTAATTTTATTTGATGTTGGGAGCCATAGTGGGTGGATGGTATGAGTAATAGTGTATCAAAATAATGGTGACATTCATATCGGCTTTTAGTGGGAAACTGTTCTCGCACAGTTCTTACATGCGTAAAGGAGAGCTGGTGAATGATCAATTTAGTTAGAAATATTTTTTTAATGTTAGGGTAATTTGGAAAGGGGATGATATGTAAGATATTATACAAGGGTTTTTCATATATAGGGGTGTGATAGGACATGAATGTCATCCATGCATACGGAAACTAGAAAGGACTCTCCTGATAATGAATTTTCCTTTGATTGAAAGTCGTTTTGTAGGCGGTATATACAGAGCCCCCACGGCATTATGTTTATAGTAGAACAAATGTGTCTGTAGGATACTGGCCTTCTATATCTAAAGGCTATGAAGGATTATGTAGATTGGAAAATTATAAACATGGTACATGACCTTTCTCAAGGGGTGCACCTGAACAGGAAAAGTGACATTTTAACTGAACTTCTTCGGGAAACCCGGAAATGAATGGGGGAATTCTTCTCTTGTATGAAAATCAACTTCACACATATAGATAGGGTATCATTATATTATAGAATCTTCATAGGAGCCTAATGATGAATAAGGACCACATGTTCTTATATATCCAGGATGTGTGTAGGAAGGAGAATGATAACCATGACTTTGAGGGCCCTTGAATCAGGAGGGATGTTAAGAGGCTTGGAAGCCATTGGGCATACAAAGATTTGATAGGACTCTCATGTGGAATAATTTTCTTTTGATTGATGTCCATTTTTGTGGGAAACATATGCAGATGCACTGGGGAATGATGTGCATAGCCAAAACGATGGTGTTCGCATAACACTGGCCTTCCATCTCAGATGTCCATGGAAGGTTATAGGGATTCAAGATCACTTAGATCATAGAGTTTGAGATATGGTAGGAGTATATTCAGACATATTAGAGACATTTGGGCAGCGATTTACCCATGGAATCAGGTATCCCATACGTAGACCAGACTCACCCAAAGGGTGAGGCATTCATCCTATTTTTGGGGTACCCCATCATTTAACATCATATGGAAAGGATGTGGGGTTCCTATTGGGGAATGGAACCATGACATGCCTTCTAGGTTCATTCTATTAGGACCAAATTCTTGAACCATCTTACTACAATGTAATTGTGTACCTTTATCTATGATCCCTAAGCTCATGTGAGCTATGCTCGGTGTGAGAAACAAGGGATTATGAGGGTTCCAGATCACCACCTATGAATGAAAAAATCAATATCATATAGAAAGTTACGCTTAAATCATTTCTATGAAGTTTAACATTGTACACGAAGGACAATTTTGGCCATTTAGTTTAATTTCATACGGTGAGGACATGATACTTTTTCTGTCTATAATTATGCGGTGGGGAAATTTTTGCCTCCTTGTTTAATGTAGTGTTGTGAGGAAATGATGTTGTGCAGTTTTGAGTCATGAAACGAGGAAAATTCTGGCCTTGTAGTTTAATGTCGTTCAGTGAGGGCATGATGTTTTGCAGTTTGGAGTCATGTAGTGAGGACGATTATGCTTTCATAATGATCTTTAATAGCTTTGAGTTTATTGAATCTATGTTCTGTTACTGAGTCTAAAAAGTTACAGATGGAAATTGCTTTGAAAAAAAGGAGACAACACAGCAATAAAATCAATGTTAAAAAATGATTGAAATTGGATCACCCTAGTCAAACTAAGGAACCATCGGTGTGCAATGTAATTGCGTGCCCAATTATGGCGTGTAATCTACTTGCATGCCATATCAAAATTTCTCCCAAGGTCATCAATTTGCCTATAAATTGACCCCTTGGGGTCTTCATTTGTACATATGAATTTCCCTGAAGCCTATGTGCTGCTCTGGTATCCCTGGTGAATCACCCAAGTCTTGAAAAACCATTAATGTAGTTCTTTAACACCTAGAGTAGAGGATTTTAAGGAGGGTCATCAGACTTAATTCCCTTTAGTTTTTGAAATCCATAATAATTACGCACATGGGGTACCCAACCTACCTAAATTAGAAACACTTATACGCCGCCAATTCATCTAATAAGAACTTGAGTGCCCCACTTCTGTGAGTACACATGAATACTCTTGATGGCTGGAGTCTGGTCTCTCCCATGTATTAACATCCAGGTTGGTCATCACATAAGTAAACATCAGGTTTCCCAGTCCTACCTATGGGCCCAGACTTATGAACCAATATTTACATGGGAACCCCTCTTTAATTAACCTATTCTCTTTAGACTACAATCAATCAAGCCTTCTTTAAATCCATTTAAGGAAAGTCTTATTCTTCATTGGCTACGTTGTCTGAAAGGAATTATGTTGAGAATTCCACCAAAACCTCTTGACTTATCAAACCTTTGGGAAAGGCACATCAGCGTGTCTCCAATTTGGGTTTGTATATCCATAGTCAAGGGTTTCCAACATTTGTTTCACAATGGGTTTAGGATTCATGGAGTGTATATGGATTTGTATATGCATAGTCACATGGACCGTTATCCTAGGAACAGTATTGGGATGTTCCTAGTTTGGAGGATTTTGGTTTGGGTTCTTTCTTCCTCTTTTCGTCTCTATGTCCTTCAGTGTAGGGGTGCCTATGTCTAAGAGGAATGAACTTTGCGCTTTAGCTGGCATCCTTATGGTTGTTACACATCAGAAGTATCTCGGGCTCCCCACGGTGATTGGCCGGTCTAAAAAATAAATCTTCGCATCCATCGTGGATAGGATTGAGGCTAAAATCCAAGGCTGGACACCTAAAAGAATTTCAAAAGCAAGAAAAGAGACTCTCATCAAAGCCATAATCCAATATGTTCCCAGCTACTTTATGTCCCTCTTTAAGATCCCGATGTCCATCACCAACCAGATCCACACACGTACTGCCAATTTCTGGTGGGGGAAGCATGATGGAAGGAATCGGCCCCATTGGATGGCTGGGGAAAAACTCTGCAAACCCAAACCAGAGGGTGGAATGGGGTTTCAGAATCTTCCTCTCTTCAGTGACGCGCTTCTGGCCAAGAAATGATGTCGCCTTATTGACCACCCTTCATCTCTTTGTGTGCGAGTTTTACAAGCTAAGTATTTCCCTGACACGGACTTTCAGGATTCATCTCTTGGTCCTCGCCCCAGCTGCCTCTGGAGAAGCATCTGGGGGAAAAAAGGCTCCTAGATAAAGGATTGGGTTAGAGAATTGGGACTGGCCCATCTGTCAAAATCTGGTCTAATCCTTGGCTTGTTGATAAGGAGGGTTTACGGGCTACATCCCCCGCCCAACCAGGTCTGGAAGACACCACTGTCAGCTGCCTCCTTTCTGACTGGGGACAAGGGTGGTGTTTGGATAAGATCCTTGAATGGTTCAACGAAAGAGATCAAATAATTATCCTCAGTATCCCTTGGGTACCTGACGCAGGCCCTGACTGTTACTTCTGGATCAATGACACCTTGGGCATTTACATGGTGAGATCTGGCTACAGACTTGCTCTTGGAACCCACCCAGTTGGCAGGGATGAGGGTCATTCGAAATCGATCTGGTCGCTCAAATTCCCCCCAAAAATTCATCATTTCTGGTGGCTGGTTTGTACGGGTACTCTCCCAACAATGAGCCTTCTCATTTTTTGACATATGGCCAGCACCGCCTCTTTCCCTTTCTGCCCGAACACTCCTAAAACCCCTCTGCACGCTATCATTCTCTGCCCGGGAGCTAAGGAAATCTAGAATCTATGGGGCTCGGCTTCATATTCTTCGCTGGAATTTGCTTCTAACCTTCCCGATCTTCTGACGCATTGTCACTCCTCTCTCTCCCTGGCTGATGTTGGTTCACTCTGCACACTAGCCTGGATTATTTGGGTCTGGTGCAATAACGCTATTTTTCATCATGCCTACAGACCCCCCAAATTCTGGATTGATCGTGTTACTTATTTTATTGAAGGTTGGGAAGGCCACAACAGATGTTCTTTACCGGGTGCCCCCCTCTCCCCCTGTGACCTGGAATCCCCCAATGGAAGGGATTCTCAAGATCAATGTGGACGCGTCGCTTCCAAAAGCTGGGCTTTTTTCCCTTGGCCTCCTTTCCCAAAATCATCTGGGGAAAATCTTTGCTGCTAAGTATGAACCACATCAGACTTTCTGGGAACCGGTGGTCGCTGATGCCAAGGCCATCCTTTCTGGTATGATGCTCGCGATTGAATGTGGATGGGGCGACATCATCACTGAGTCTGACTGTCTTTCCGTTATCAACGCTCTCAATCACAATGATGGCGGACTCTAGTCGTTTGGCACCATTTTCAGGAGAATTCTCTCACTCAGCCAACACATCTCATTGTCCACCTTCTCTTTTACCAAAAGGGACAGGAACAACATGGCCCATCAGCTAGCGTCCTCAGGCCCATTCGGAACTAACCAGCTCTGGCTGGACAATTTCCCTTCACGGCTTCATGCATGCACTTCTGCTGATCTTTGTCATTAATGATATATGCTTTTAAAAAAAATGACATTAAAATGTATGAATAGGTCCTTTTCACATGACATCAAAAGGTTTGATGTGTCCCATTAAGTGGCACCAAACTATGTGGGTTCTAATTTCTTTAACATGGATACATAGGTAGCCCGTTTTATGGGTATGATCTGAATATCAAAACAAACATTCATCTTCCTGGATAAAAATAAATTCCAGAGTTGACTACAGAGTGGATTAAAACTAGTATCATAATAACGATGATTAAAAGAATATCTAAATAGTATATGATAGGATACCATTGATGGAGAACCTCGAATACATACAGATGTCTCCATTAATGAAGAAACTCAAATACATACAAATGATTCTAAATTTCAAATATTCCACTAATTGATTGAAAATTTCCAGGGAAACCTATGTTATACTTTATGAATTAATAAGGATTCATGAAAATATCTCAAATCTATAATGAGAGTCCTGGATTGGACAATAATTACACCCAAAAGGGTGTGATGTGTCTGACCTCCCATCCTCTCGACCAATGCATGTTCTTAAGAATCGTATGTTAAAACTCAACGAATGATACCCTTTGGAAAGAAGGATTCTTTTGGATAAAGAACTATTTGATGTTTCTAGTTTTCTGAATTAATACAAAGGAAACCACCTAGAACCAGTGATTCTCATCTAGAACACACTTTCCAAGGAACTACGAAACAAAAATGGTGAACCCATTGTGAATCCTTAACAAAGTTAATAGTGTTACCCACATGCCAAGAGCTTATCAATTATTAAAGGAAGGCCAGACAAAGGAATCAATCACACATGTATCCATATTTCTAGTTTTATGAATAAATACAAAGGAAACCACATAGAACCAGTGATTCTTATCTAGAACAAATCTTCCAAGGAACTACGAAACAAACATGGTGAACCCGTCGTGAATGCTTAACCACGTCAATAGTGTTACCCACATGTCCGGACCTTATCAATTGTTAAAAGAAGGCCATAAAAATGAATCAATTACACATGTATTAATATAAAAATATGTTTCTTTAATGTAGTTTATTTTTTTTCTCAAGCTTTCTCAGATATCCCTTCACTCTAAATGGATTTCATAAAGTTTTCACCTGTGAATGTCCAGGCCGCTGCTCACGATGGATCCTCATTCGCTAGAAAGATGTCCTCACCCACTCAATGTCTTCAATGTTGTATCTCTAATGTACTGGTAAGAGAAAACCATCAACATGCTATTATCCCAACCTTGTAGGCTGCTCGACAGGCTCTCAAGGTTCACAACAACCCTCGATCATCTGGTCAACGATGACTGATGGTCACAAAGTAGCTGGTTTCAACCACTATTTTCAACCATTTTGGGTCCTTATCCTTAGAAATAAACTTCCAGTCCCTTGAATACTATAATGAGGTGAATCAAGAGGTCACTTATGGCCTCAACTCAAGGATAGATTGGTCCTTCCTGGGGACTCCAACCAACAATCTCTTCCAGTAGAATCTTGCATCAGTGAACCCCACACATGATGGGGGTGTGCCTCTGGTTTTTCGGCCCAGGTCACTTAGACCCAAGAATGCAAGAAAAAACCCTGGGGATGACATCTTCCCAATAAGAAGAAGGTTCTTAACATTGTACCCTTGGTATAATTCCATCAAACTAACATGATGGTAAGCATTGAGCGGGAACATACAAATTATCATTTAAATCCAGTGGAGTACCATGAAAAGGAACATAAACCTCTTTAAAAATTATCATCCAGTAAACGGGCTCCTCTAACTGCATTTAATGAATCCCACTAATCAAATGTGGTGGAAACTTGTAAACAAGAATATACACCTGCTTACACTCATTGGTTCTTTATGCAGTCTCATCTTTCAGTACTAAAAGAAGTACATCAACCATGCTTGACCAAATATTTCAAGTAGACACATACACCTACCAACATTCATCAATCCTACCAATATTCTTGTTCGGCATCACCCTGAGGAGTCAGTCATAAAGCATCGATGACAAACCTGGGGCTAACTCAACTTTCTTCCCCCATACATATGTAATGTCAGTATTGACTAATCGGAAAAGGAGGATAGGATAAAGAACAAAAAACTACAGTAGATATAGAATAGATGTATATTCCTATTATTACAACTGAATTCACCAACACTTATTAGCAATGGTGAAAGGGAAGACACAAATTCCTTCCCATATTTTGGAAGCATGCCATAATATCATAACAAAAACGTCAGAAGTACCATGGGAGAAAATAGATAACTTTTTTTCCACACCTGGGATGACCCATCGACATGCCATCCTAGAGCAGATACATACCTCTGTTCCAATCCAAGAGTGTTATGGGGAAAACTCCCCCATATCATGCATAAAACCAGATCAGAAATATACAAATGTTCCAATTAGAGGCAATCATCCCATTATGATGACCACTCCATGGAAGACACATACATTTTCCCGTGATAAGAACTTCTCCCAGCAAGTTCCCCAACTAAGTCTAATAGAGAAACCAAGAAGAAGTCTCTCCAAAATGAGTTTCAAAGTCAAGATCCAATCTGTGATCTGGATCCTCTTAATGCTGTAGTTCCTAAATCCCCTAGACATTTATCTATTTCAGTTCATGATCCTACCCTCTCATTACCAAATTATAGGAGTAGTAGCAGTAATTCTGAATTTCCCATTCAAACACTTCATCCTAAAGGCTTTCTTCATGAAAATTTGGTCAATCTGGAGAGCCTATCTTCATATGAGATCCATGACAACCCTCCATGTGGATAGAAGGCCAAGAAGAAATAGGATTTACCCCTTTCTATAATCCACCTTGGTGGTCCTCCTTACAAATGAATTTGTTATGAAGGTTCTCAATATTGTAGTGTTTCTCATTGTCAAGATAACTCTATAATCGACAATACAGTAATGAGAAATCACTCTTATCTTTAGTCACTTTCCAACACAAGGGAAGTCATGTCTGTATCGTTGTTATTAATGGGTGAAATACTTTCTCAACTAGAATACATATTAAAGTAATAGTAATTATCCAAACCTCCCTTGTGTCATTTGTTTTCTAATGCAGTAGAGGAAAAAGTGACTGATCCCATAGTTTTGAATAAAACAACTAAGAAGAATCCACTTTTGTCAGACTAAGTGGAGAAATATCTAGTAAAGGATGATGAATAAATGTTGAAAATGAGAAAGAAATTCGAAAAAGGAGATGTACAATTGATGTTATGGACTTTGTAAAATTCTCAATACAACATTCTATAATAGATGGTAGAAGATTTCATTCAAGATATCTACCTCAATTTATGGAAAACATTTCATCATTTGGAAGACAATGTATTACCATATGATGAATATCAAAGTCATGTAAATGTAATAGAAGGGTTTCAACACCAAATCAACTTGGAATCTCTCTCAGTTTCCCGAAATCCAAAAGTTGAGAAGAAATATAGAACCATTCAGTACGCATGCCTTGATGCACTAATGAGGCTATGCCAGTTAATATTTGATGCCCCGTATGGTGTTCGTATTAGTGGAAGGGGTGAAGATGAAGTATTGCATTTTACTATTCTCCAAAATTAGAAAAGTCCACAAAAAGTGGTCTCGTGCAATGTTATTGTCCATAAATGTCTAGAATCAACATATTTAGTATGTAATCAAGTATATGCTAAAGAATAAGCCTTAACTAGATCACATTAGATTTAGAACCAGTGAAAGAAAACTGTTGAGATACTTTTGCATCAAGAATATGAGAATATTCGGAAAGCCTCCTTCTTAGAGTATGTTATCAATCAGACGAAGAAAATGTCTAAAATAGCACGGTTATCTTTCAAAATAGGTGATTTGAGTGGTTGTTAGATAATGCACCCAACTAATGCTCGAACCAAAATTTTCCCAATCAGAAGAGAATCTGCAAAAATCTCAGCTATAGAAGTTCAAGTTCCCCCAGTTTATAGTGATGGGGGCTTGTTAAATTCAACATTTATATTTAATAAATAAATTCCAAAGGATTGAAGAAGAAGAACACGAGCCACCCCAGCCTGGAGGGCTGGGGAATTTTTCACATCTATAATCCCCTCCTTAATGGAAGTTAATTTTCTACCGATTAGGGAAGATACCACAAGGAGAATGCCCAGCTAAACTATCCAAGGTTTCCCTTCAGTTACAGTCCAACAAGAAGTTCCCAGGAATTCAGCATATAGGAGAAAAGAGTCTCATGGAAAATACAGAAAGAGATGATCTTACAAAAATACTGACAGAATGATATCAATGTATTATGGGTCAGTGAATTTCATTAACACCATTGTAGAAGATCTTCCAAAAATGAGTCTAGTTATGGGGTATAATAATATGAAGTTTATATCCATAATACAGTACACAATGAATCTAATAAAGGAGGTGTGCGTACCCTAAATCAGAAGCTTACCTAGAATCCAGGTATGCCCTCATGTAACCAACTCCCACCACATCAAAATGAATTTAACAAGGGAACATGTAAATGTCATATCACGTATCACGTTTCCAATGGAGAAGGTCAATCTCTTTCTCTTGAAGAAATATTTTCACAGTAAGAAGAGGAAATGAAAGAGTTTAAAAGACTCAATACAGAGTTAGTTTGAAGAAGTATTTCTGCTAGACATGTTCCCCAGTCAGATCCTCAAATTGGACATCCTGTAGAATCTCCTCAGCAAAGAAGATTTGTTTAACTACATATGCAAATAATGAATTCCCTCCATTGGGTACACAACTAGTGCAGGATCAAACACATCCTCATAGGCCAGTCCCTATGGGTTATCCAAAATAAATCCTATCATTACCCCCACCAGTGCTTTTGTTGATCATTGCACTAGTTCAAGCTCTAGTTTCTATACTTGTAGAGGTCCTAGATCTTTTGGATATCCGCCAAATTTTTATGAACATAATTGATGCATTAACAACTATATTTGAAGCTATGGAAGGATGATGTGCGCCAGTACATCCAGAAAAGATATCATACTTTGAATGGGTGGATCTGATCCCTCCCCCACCAAACACTATGAATAATAAATTCCATATATTTAATGGTTCTAGAAATCTAGAGCAACACCTAATTCATTTTATTTCTCATCGTGATCCTATGATAGGGACTCCTCAACAACAAGAATTTGTAAAGCTCAGATGATTTGTGTAATCATTACAGGGACCGACTTTTGTCTATTATAAAAGTTTAAAATATTGATCAATTATAGGATGGGAAGATCTCCATCAGAAGTTCCTTCTTCAATTTAGTTTAATGCTTCTGATGAGAATAGTTTTTGATCTTAAAAATTACAAAAAAAAGGAAAATGAAAGAGTTTCATATTTCATTACTCGATGGAATGGATTAATGTATTCCATAAATCTGGCACTCCCTCAATAATATTTGCTTCCAATTTTTGTGGAAAACATGCGTGATGAGTTACACACACCATTGATCCCTGTTAAATACAAAAGAGGGTTTTGAGATCTTTCTTTTATTTCCCAACAGGTGGTGGATTTCATTGTGGAAACTAAAGCTAAATCTCATGTATTTCCATCAACTCTGGGAAAGAGAATATGGAAAGCAAAGGATACCATAGTCACTGATTATCCACTAAATGAGGCTAATATTAATTGGTAATATATATAATATTAATGTGATTTATTATTCATAAACACCATTTTTAGTGCATTTTTCACTTTGAACATCATTTTACATTATGATTGTAATTCCTTCTTAAAATTCACTATTATGTGGTATAGTTTTCGACATCGTTTAAAGTAAAAATGATCTTGATTTTATTTTTATATTTAATTTTCAGATTTATAATTTTATTGGGAACAATTCATAATTTTGGAGTGTTGGAAGATTCACATTGGAAGGCCACCAAATGGGATTTCATGCAAACAATTCTGAAGAAGGCTGATTGGACACTAGCCCACTGATGAGAATTTTAGTCCCAACATACTGGCCCAATGAATCCCAAATTCCATGGGATGATAGAAGACATATAGAGTAACAAATAATATTTCAGTATCCAGTACTAATTTGGCCTCCATTGTGGTTATTCAGGTGTCCCAAATTTATGATAAAATACTAGGCGAGATTCTACAGCCTAGCAAAACAAACCCACCATTTTACACATATCTTATTAAACATAAACTATTTTGGGCTGAAAGGTTACATAGGGTTAGGGGGAATCCATAGATTCATGTTTTTTATCTATCGTCCACTCCAATTGGGCCATCTAGAAGCTCTTCTAGGCGCATCTGTTCGGTGGTGGCAAGCTGGCTGCCACCTCGGGTCAAGAGTTGAAAAGTCCAAATTCCACAATCGTTCCACCACCCTAGGCCTACCATAATCAAGTGGGATGCTTTGAACTATTGGAGGATCAACCCAAGGCTCCCAAAATTCCTATTTAAGGCAGTGGTGATGGAGATTTTTTCATCTTTTGAGCTTTCTTTCCTTGTAATGTTATGCTGCGATTTTGTTGTCTCTAATTTTCCATCCACATGTAAGTTGTTTTAATTCATCCTTGTTTCTTAATAAAAGTTCTTCTTCTCTTATTATTATATTTTTCTCATATCACTTTGATACCGTTGGTTCAATGGGTGAATTTATTCACACCAAACCCTATGAAATTATTCACACAACGATGGAGTGATAATTTTCTATTTATTGTTCTCTTTACTTCTTCAATTCCTCCTTCATGTGTCTACTTCCCGCTTCCATTGAAACCATTGCATCAATGGAGGGATAACCCAGTTATGGGTTGATCCAAGGGATTATCAAGGGGATTTATTTGATTTTATTTATCACTACCTTAATCACTAATCAATTCTTTAAAATGAGATTTTTATTTGATGATTTTAAAACATCTTTATCCTTATTGAATTTTAAGGTCACACACTTCAAGTGCAAATATGAACCATTACCTTGAAGTGCTCAAAACATTGATCCTTCAAGTGTATAGGTGATTAGTATTAGGGTGTGTAGGCATTAAACTAGTGAGTGATGATTTTGTTTGATCTTCATAAATGAACTCATCTCAAATGTAAGAAATTTAAATAGTTGAAAAGGGAATGCATCAAATCCACCCGAAGTGATAACCTAGGATCAACTCATAATTTAAAATAGAATATACTTCAGTTTATTAGAGTTCAATCAAACCCATATATAATCAACCCATGTTGGCTACTTCATAGCCAAAAACTGTCCATAGAATGTCCATGTCTATAGGTTTCTTCTTTGGTCTTTGAGGATTCGATAACCCAAGCTAAACTACAAAAACTGTACTTCCTTTATCTCTTAGGTAAATTTGAGCGTGAATAAAATTTTGGTGTCGTTTCCAGGGACCCAAGTAGGTCATCTAAACACCCATTCTATTCTTCCCATTTCTTCGTTTCTCATCCAAATTCTCTTAACTTGTCCCTTTCTCGTTTTTTTCTTTTGGAGCATGTCTGACTACACCCGCGATCAATCAAACCATCTAGTTAGGGTGGATTTTCCTGGTGTTGGGGAGTCAAGTACACCATGGAAAATCTTTCCATTAGATCCTAATCTTCTTAACACCCCAATTCAAAAATTAAGCCCATTTAAAAGGGAGGTCTTCAATGAAACCAACTCATAAATTCGGGTGGGAACCAAAATGGAAACCCAAATGAGGCAGCCCCAAAATTGGGGAATGCGGTCGATCAAACCATGAATGACTACCTCACACATTCCTGGACCAATGCCCCATCATGCATTAGACACAATTCCCTATGATATTCCAACTACATCTTTAAACCCCATGTTCTAAACCATCTTCCCACATTCCATGGAAAGGAGTCTGAGAATCCCTACCTTCACATTAATGAGTTCAATGGCACAGTGGAAACCATGTGTCCCCCACATCAAATAGAATCAGATAAGATGAGGATATTTCCATTTTCTTTAATTTATATAACTAAAAATAGGATAAAAAATTTGAGACCATCATCCATAAACTCTTGGGAACAACTAAAAAGAGAATTCTACAAAAAATACATTCCCCACCACAAAACAATTACACTTAAAAAGAGCATCCAAAACATTTTTGAAAAAGAGGGAGAGTCATTCTATGAAACATGGAAGAGGTTCATAGACACTCTAAATATGATTCCACACCATGGTTTTTCTATTACTGAACAAGTAATAATTTTCTATGAAGGGTTGGGTCTGGCGAACAAACAATTCATTGACATGATGTGTAATGAATCCTTTAAAAACAAAGCCCCAAATGATGCTTACGAGTATCTAGAAAGACTTACCGAACAAAAAAACATGGGGAACTTCACCTTATTCTAAAAAGCCAAAAAGAACTACTAGAATTCATACACTTAGAGAAGTGGAATGCCTTATGGATAAACTCATGGCACCCTCTAGGAAGGATGAAGAGATAGACCATAGGAAAGTCCATGAAATCCAAACTGTAGACCCTATTTACATAATTTATGAAAAACATGACCATAAGATAGACAACTTCCCAACCATTCCATCCATTAGGGATGTTATTTTAGGATGACCCCCAACAGATGTAAATTCCTTGAACTATCAAAAGCCTCAATACCAAAACAACTTCAACCAAAGGTATAATGACCACCCAGGCTTCCGCTGGAATGATAACCAGTAACCCAGCCAACCACAGGGAAAACAATCCTTACCCCCATCAGAACTACCAAAACCATAACCAGTGCCAAACCCAACCTATCCAATACCAATACCCACCAGTCCATTTTCAATAAATCATCCCACATCCAAAATATCCCCCTGGGATAAACCAATCTTCTCAACCACCAACCCAAATTGTTCTACAAATCCTACTAGAACAACTATGAAAAAAAATGGAAAGTATGAACTCAGAAGTCTCTTCCCTAAAAAAAGAACTTCAAACCATCAAAACTGGAAAGGCATCCATGCCTACTCAGGCGATACCATCCTCAACTTCAAGGGGAGAGTCAAGTTTCACTCAAACAACTCATGAAAATCTAAAGGCTGTGACTTTTTTACGAAGTGGAAAATCAATTTGGAATCATGAACAAATAATTCAGAACCCATCTGAAGATTCAAACTTGGATGAAAATTCAAATGAACCAAATGATCAAACTAAAAAACACGATAACATTGTCAAAGAAAGAACTCTTCAACAAACAACCCCACAACCTGCAACATTTCCTCAATGAATGAGGGGGAAAACCAAGCTTGAATTTAGCAAAACATTAAGAGAAATATTCTCACAAGTCAAGTTGAACATTACCTTTTTGATGTAATCCAAACCATACCTACCTACTCAAAGTACCTTAAGGACATGTGCACTTTTAAAAAAAACTTTTTACATAAAAACCATGTCCTTTTGGCTGCTAATGTGAGTACCACCATTCAAGGTACCATTCCTCCTAAGTTGAAAGACTCGGGTTTCCCTTACATCAATGTTTAACAAGGAGAGATAAAAGTTTTCAAGGACTTGTGTGACCTAGGTTCTAGTGTCAATATCATCCCTTATGCTATGTACCACCATTTAGACCTAGAAGAGATCCAACCCACATCTGTCACACTTCAACATGGTGATCGTAGCATTAGGGTTCCAAAGTGGATTTTAAAGGATGTTCTGGTAAAGGCTGAAATCTTCTTCTACCCCGCTGACTTCATTGTCATTGAAAACCAACCAAACATAGGAAATACGAAACAAACCCCAATCATCCTTGGTCATCCTTTCCTTGTATCAATCAACTCTGTTATCTGAGTTTGAAATGAGTACATGACCATCACCTTTGGAAACATGTGTCTAGACCTGAACATCTATAATGCAAGCTCACAAATAGGGGATGACGATGATACTCATGAATTAAACATGTTAGGATGCATTGATAATGAATCCATATAAAATCAAGGAATATTTGATGGGTTTTTAAGTTAGGATGAGATTGATTTCCTTTGTTCACATGAAATAAGTTTATCTTCTTGGCTTGAATCATTTTAAAATTGCTCTTATGATGAAGTCTTAGGTCTAACAATTAGTGAAACCTTTCAAGAAACCACTTTTATGGAGACCACTCCAACTTCCTTCCATAAATCTGATCAATCCAATATAGTTGCTGAAACTTCTACATGTGGGGAATCAATCCTATCTAAAACATTAGGAAATTAAATTGATCATGATCTAATGTCCCAATCTTCTGCTATAATTTTGAACCAACCTGATCATGAATTGAAGGAACTTCCTGCTGCACTCAAGTATGCCTTCCTAGGGGACAATCAAACACATCCTATTGTCATTTCTTTTTATCTTGAATCCAATCATGAGAGGATGCTTCTAGATATCCTTAGGAATCATAAGAAAGGCATTGGTTGGACCCTGTCTGATATTCCTGGGATTATCCCACTTATCAGGACTCATAGGATAGTTCTAGAATCTGATTCCAAGCCATGTTGTCAAGCTCAATGATGACTCAATCCTAATCTCATGGAGGTAGAAAGAAAATAACTTCTGAAATTGTTAAAAGCTGGTATCATATATCCCATAGCTGAGAGTGAATGGGTGAGCCCAATCTAGGTGGTTCCAAAAAAGGCATGAATCACAGTGATAACCAATAAGGATGGAGAGATTCTTCCAACTAGGGTGAGTAGTGGATGGAGGGTCTATATTGAATATAGGAAGCTAAACTCATTCACCAAGAAGGACCATTTCCCCTTACCATTTATTGACTAAGTCCTTGAGAGAGTGTCAGGTCAGGCCTTCTACTGTTTCTTAGATGGGTACTCAGGGTATAATCAAATTGAGGTCTTCATATATGATCAAGGGAAGACTACATTTACATGTCCATTCATCACCTTTTATTTCAAAAACATGCCCTTCGGCTTATGAAATGACCCTGGAACCTTCTAGCAGTGCATGATGGGGATAATCTCAGACATGGCAGGGTATTTTCTTGAGGTCTTCAAAGATTAATACCTTGTCTTTAGAGATATAATTGAGGGTTGTCTGAGGAATGTGGAGAGAGTCTTGTCAAGATGTGAAGAAATGAATCTGGTCCTAAACTGGGAAATTGCCATTTCATGGTTAAAGAGGGACTATTTCTAGGCCATCTAGTTTTAGGTAGGGGTATTGAAGTTGATAAATCCAAGGTTGACATCATTATTCACCTTCCATCACCCAAAACTATCAAGGAAGTGAGTTCTTTCTTAGTACATGCTGGTTTCTATAGATGATTTATCAAGGACTTTAGTTCAATCTCACGCCCCCTTTGTACTCTCCTAATAAAGGATGCTCCATTTGTTTAGACAGCATGTTGTGAGGGATCATTGTCAACCATCAAATCCTCTCTCACCTCTCCTCCCATTATGAAATATCCAAATTGGAACCTTCCTTTTGAACTTATGTGTGATGCTAGTGACTTTGTTGTAGGAGCTGTGTTAGGACAAAGTTGTGTTAAAACTCCTTATGTCATTTCTTATGAAAGAAAATCATTAAATTTTGCCCAAATCAACTACACCAATACTGAAAAGGAGTTACTTTCTATTGTATTTTCATTAGAAAACATTAGGTCCTACCTCTTAGGATCCCCCATCACTATGTTCACTAACCATTCTGCACTAAAATACCTCTTCCAAAAACAAGATGCCAAGGCTAGACTGATTAGGTTGGTCCCTCTCTTTTAATAATTTGACCTCACAATCCAAGATAAAAAGAAAATTGAAAATGTTGTAGATTATCATCTCTCTAGGATGGAATTAAAAGACAACTCAAATCACCTTCCTGTGTCTGATTCATTCCCTGATGAACACCTATACTCTGTGAGTGACTGCCCTTGGTATGCCGACATATCCAAATTCTTAGTTACATGAGTCATCCCAAAATTTTTAGGGAATTATGTTCGAAGTAAATTCCTTTCTGATGTTAGGCACTATATGTTTGATGATCCATACCTCTATAAGTACTTCCCTGAAGAAGTCATTAGGAGGTGTGTCCCAAAATCTAAACAAGATTCCATCCCTAAATTCTGTCATATTGAGGCATGTGGAGGTCACCTTTCCTCTAAGAAAACATCTGATAAGATTCTTAAATGTGGTATCTTCTGGCCCACCATCTCAAGGGACTCCTGCAAATTTCTTCAACAATTTCCTAGGTGTCAACAAGTAGGTTCCATCACAAAAAAGAATCAAATGCCACTCACTCCCATCTTAGTGGATGAAATCTTTGACTATTGGGGAATTGATTTCATGGGTCCCTTCCCAAACTCTAGGGGATATCGTTAAATTATTTTATCTATATATTATGTCTCCAAATTGGTTGAGTCAATCCCTATAAAATCCAATGATCATCAAAGTGTGATTAGATTTCTCAAGGAAAACATCTTCTCTAGATTTGGAGTTCCTAGGGCTATCATTAGTGATCGTGGAACTCATTTTTGTAATCATTCATTCTCATAAATCATGGAAAAATATGGAATTTCTCACAAAGTGTCCACTACTGACCAGCCACATACTAATGGTTAGTATGAGTTATTCAATCGAGAAATCAAACAGATTCTTGAGAAAACTGTTAGTCCTTCTAGAAATGATTGGTCGAGAAAACTCATAGATGTTATTTGGGCCTATCAAATCGCATATAAAAACATTATAGGAATGTCCCCATATAGGTTGGATTATGGTAAAGCATGCCATTTTCTAGTGGAGATTGAACATAAGGATTTATTGGCAATTAAGAAAATGAATTATGACCTCTTATTGGCCGAAAAAAAAGGAAATTAGATCTCAATGAACATGAGGAACTTAGGATGGAGGCTTATGAAAATTAAAGGATCAATAAAGCTAAAGTACAAGCCTACCAATCTCGAAATCATAAAACCAAACACATTGTACTGGGTAAACCTATTGTTTTGTACAGTTATAAACATCATTTACACCCGGGAAAGTAGAGGCTTAGATGGTCAGGCCCATATATAGTGCATCAGGTGTACCCCCATGGGGCTATAGAAATTCAAGATCCCCCAAATAGTCAAACATTTATAGTTAATGGTCATAGAGTCAAACAATTCATTGACCCATTCCAAAAAAATAATGTTTATGACAACTTGTGTGACCCAACCTTAGATGAGGAAAATACTTAAATAATTAAGGGTCTAAGTCGAGATAGTGACATTAAACCAAAGCACTGCACGGGAGGCAGCACATGATTTTCATAATTGTGAATCATCTTTTTTTAAATAGAATTAATGAATCATTTTGATATTTTAAAAAAATATACTATTGACCTATTCTTCTATTATGAGTATGGATGGGTACGAAAGGGGAGCACCATATTCATCTGTGTCACGTGGTGTGATCCTTGAGTAATACCTTACCCAGAAATTTAAAAATAAGACAATTTATCATTAGTTTAATTTATTTTTTGTGTTTGTAGGTGAAAATAAAAATAAATAAATATATATATATATATATAATAAAAAGAAACACATTGTTGGTCTTGGGTCGAACCCCATTACAGCCAGCGAAGCTGCGGGGAATCGAACTCAGGACTGAAGGGAGACAGGGGTGCGCAATTACCACTGACCTACGACTTTTTGTGCTTCCTTACTCTATAATTTTATTTTATATACTTATATTTTAATATATTTATTAGATAAATAAATATATATATATATATATATATTTTGTTTTGTTTTTTTTCTTTTTTCATTTTTCTACTAGGGAACTCTGCAAGTGACATGGATATCCAATGACTAAATTGGAGCTCCATGAACTTCAACTTCAACCACCAGGTGACTTCATTCAATGATACTCATATTTAAATTTCCTTTTTGAAATTCCCTTATCTGCCTCTAATCCTTCTAAATTTTCATTTCTTCAAACACTGGGGACAATGTAATTATATGTTAGGGGGAGATGAAAAAAAATCTCTTGTGTAAAAAAAATGATTTGAAAAAATATATATGTGTAAATGGAAGGAAAAATTATTTTAAATATGAACTTGATAATACACATTGAAAACTTTGAAACTAAATATCAAATAATTTAGAATTTCCCTGATTCAGATTTTAATCCATATATAGTTTCATGAGCATAGATTTTGGAAAGTGTGGTTGTCCAATGTGATATTTCATCGTTTATATTTTCATCCAAATAAAAAAAGAATCACAATGCATGTCCTTGGGATAGTGGGGTATTAGTTTGAGTTCATGGGGTCCCCCAAATAAATAGCATAGGTTTAGTAATCATTTTAGTTTTAATATGTGTATTTAATAAAAAATTAAAAAAATAATAAATTTACACGTAGAGCAATGAAATGACCTAATGTGTGGCTTTCGGCCTTGGTGGATCGCGACTCCATAGTGGTCTGGCCCAGATTTAGTAATTTTATCTCTTTTTTTGGTAATTTGAATTTTTTTTTGACCGAGTTAACTCTAGATGATTCCCAAGTATGTGGGCTTCACTTGGTTCCCTATGGTCTTTGAGCCTAGGAGTCATCGGAAAAGTCTCACTACTTGGGTTGCCACTTTTGAGTGAAAATTTCAATTACCATGGAAAAATTGAAAAAACAAAAAAAACAATAAAAATAATAAAATAATAATACAATAAAAAATGAATACTCATCTTAATATTTAAATGTGATTCCACCAAGCGCTTCTATAATTTCCCCCTTGAATATAGATGAACCCCCATGTCTATTGTGATATACAAGACATCCTCATACTTAATTGATATTGGATGAATTATGGAAATGAATTTAAACAATGTAATAGGATTGGGATCTTCTTATGAAATTATCTTGTATTAAAATATTTTTATGGGTTTCATGATTGTTTGGTATAAGGTTTTTGGTGATTATTTTGGATTAAAATGTTTTTGGAAAAGGGAATTAGAATTTCAAATTGTTGAGATATATTTTGCTCGGGACCAGAAAAACTCAAGTTGGGGGGTGTGATTAGCCACTAAATGAGGATAATATTAATTTTTAATATATATATATATAATATTCATGTGATTTATTATTCATAAACACCATTTTTAGTGCATTTTACACTTTGAACATCATTTTACATTATGATTCTAATTTTTTCTTAAAATGCACTATTATGTGGTACAGTTTTTAACATCATTTAATGTATCCAACGATATTGATTTTATTTTCATATAAAATTTTAAGGCTTATAATTATATTGGGTACAATTCATAATTTTGGAGTGTTGGAAGATTCATATCGGAAGACCACCAAATGGGATTTCATGCAAACAATTCTGGAGAAGGTAGATTGGACACCAGCCCACTGATGAGAATGTGGGGCCTAACATACGGGCTCAATGAAGCCCAAATTTCATGGGATGATAGCAGAAATATATAAGAAAAAATAATTCTTCAGGATACAGTGCTACGTAGGCCTCTATTATGGATATTTAGGCAGCCGAATTTAAAGATACAATTTTGAGCCAGATTCTGCGGCCCAAAAAAAGAGCACACCATGTTACACATATCTCATTAACCATACACTATTTTGGTCTTAAACATTACATATGGTTAGGGGACATCAGTAGATTCATTTTTGGATTCTATGACCCACTCTAATTCGGCCATCTAGATGGCCTTCTAAGCACATCTGTTCAGTGGTTGCAGGATGGATGCCACTTGGGGTCAAGAGTGGAGAAGTCCAAATTCCACATGCTTTCCGCCACCATAGGCCTACCATAATCAAGTTGGATGATTTCTAATATTTGAGTATCTTCCCAAGGCTCCCAAAATTCCTATTTAAGGTAGTGGGGATGGAGGAGTTTTTCATCTTTTGAGCTTTCTTTCATTGTAATGTTATGCTGCGACTTTGTTGTCTCCAATTTTTCTTCCACATGTAAGTTGTTTTAATTAATCCTTGTTTCTTAATAAAAGTTATTCTTATCTTATTATTATATTCTTCACCATATCACTTGGATACTTTTGGTTCAAGGTTTGAATTTATTCCCACCAAAACTTGTGAAATTATTCACACAACGTTGGAGTGATCATTTTCTTTTCATTGTTTTCTTTACTTCTTCAATTCCTCCCACATGACTCTACTTCCCGCTTCAATTGAAACCATATAATCAATGGAGGGGCAACCCACTTATGGGTTGATCCAAGGGAGTCACAAGGGGATGGATTGGATGTTATTTATTACTACCTTAATCACTAATCACTTCATTAAAATGAGATTCGTATTTGATGATTTTAAAATTCCTTCATCCTTATTGAATTTTAAGGTAACACACTTCATGTTCTAATACAAACCTTTACCTTTGAGTGCTCAAAGCCTTGATACTTCATGGGTATATGGGATTATTATTAGGGTGTGTAGGCATCAAACCAGTGAGTGATGATTTTATTTGATCTTTTTAAATGAACTCATCTCAAATATAAGAAATTGAAATAGTTGAAAAGGGAATGCATCAAATCCACCCCAAGTGATAACCTGGGATCAAATCATACTTTAGAATTGAATTAACTTCAGTTTCTTAGAGTTCACTTAAATCCATATAGAATCAACCCAAGTTGACCACTTTATACCCAAAAAAATTCCACATAATGTACATGTCTATATGTTTCTTCTTAGGTCTCCGTGGATTCGACAACCCAAGCTAAACTACAAGGACCATTCTACCCTCATCTCTTGGGTAAATTTTAGCGTGAATCAGTCACACACATGCAGGATCATTTATCTACTTCCATATCAAAACCTTCATCATATCGTAGGGTTCCATCTCCCAAGTATCAGCAGAAATGACCGCATCGTCAAGATTATCAAATAGATTGAAGGAGGAAACAATTTGAGGAGTTAAGGAACAAATTTTATTCTTTTCAGAATGAAAAGGTTCCAGGTTACTTGATCAAATTATTGGAAAACAATTTCATTCAGTTTCCAAGGCTGAAGAAACCAAAAAAAGAAAGTGATGGATATATTCCAAATTATTTTCCCCTTCACCAAATGTTTTGGAATCCCATTAAGGAATGTTTTGTTTATAAAGACCTACTATAAAAAATGGTAGGGTCTGGATAAGTGAAAATGAAACATTCGTCAGCCCAAGTAGCATATGTTACTTCTACTGATCCAGAGGAAGAAGGCTAATGGAAAGAAGTCAAAAGTAAAAATGCATAGAAATATGATGATTGGATGATCCGTAAAACTATCAACCAAACTCATGAAATTATACTAACATAGATGAAACAATTGATTGTGTCTTATACCACACCTACCACCACAAAACCATCTTCATAAAAATATCAATCCTCCAAAGGTCAATTCTAAAATAAGTGAAGTGATCGAAATGAAAAAGGAGAAGTCAAAATAAGGTGATCTTGTGTGAAGTCCAAAGTTTTCCTTGAATCTAGAAGATTTCATGTCATCTATTTCAAAACCACAGGAACCACCCTACCAAACAACACAACCAGAACCAACCTGTTAAGCAGAATCTTAATCAGATGAAGAATTGATCTTTGGTTCCATAAACATTATCAACATAATGGATCCCTATACCATTAGTGATTCTGGTTATGATATGTCTGAATTCTCTCTACATAACTAGGGAACTAGAGAAATAATCAAAGGTCAAGGATACAAGTGAATACATGGGTATTCTAGAAGCCTCTATTTTAACTCTACCCTTGCTCGAACTATATATGTGGTAGATACTTGTGGGATATCCCTTTAGTAGGGTAAACAAGAATAAGGATATTCTACCACACATGTAGGAATTGGTCTTCACATGATTATTTTTGGAAAAACAAATATATGGTACACCATCATTCTCTATGCAAGTATATTGACCTAGTTACTCTAATAAACCAAAACCAGGCGTATTTCTTGCCTCTACTCTTACACAAGGTACATCCACATTAAGAGAATCAACATCCAAAGAACCTGAAAAACTGCATCTCTATGTTGGGAAATGTAGACCTCTAGACCAAAAGTATTATTCATTAAAATAGAAAGCCCAATTACTGACCAATTCATCTATTTTGAATGACTTCATTCTGTCAAATGATATTTAGGATGCACTTATTGAGGTTTTTTCAAGCCTTCCTGAGTTTAAAACCAAATTTTTTATTGACGAGGTTTACCGTATAGAGAATGATCATGCAGAATTTTACGTAGTTATATCATTTAAGGATGAAGATGAAAATGGTGTTGTACATGGACACATTAGGCGCTTGTATCTATCTAGTTGGATCAATAACATAGATATATGATGATACTTCATTGATAATGGACCAGGAGTCAACCTCATTTCTATTCATACAATTTGTCGATTAGGCCTCATTGAATCTAATTTATGTAGTTCCACTTTAATATTGCATGGTTATGACAAGAATGAGCAAGAACCTCTAGGTGAGATTACAATCAGAACTCAGTTTGATGATCTTGTGTCTAATTCACATTTTATGGTTTTCTTTCAGGACAGAACCTTTAACATTCTGCTCTGAAGGCCTTGGCTACGTCAACATGTGTACATTCCTTCATCATACCACCAATTACTCAGGTACTATTTAAATGTTCAAATTAGAACATTGTATGGTGACAAGGATCCATTCAAAATGTCTAAATCTTTGTATATTGAGGATGAATTTTATCCCATAAAGGAAACAAGGTATTTGAAAAAGGCGGTTACCATAATCAATGAACTGAATGGCCTAGAAAGGATTCTAATAAACCCATTCAAACATTTGATAATAGATTATGTGTTTTCTATAAATAAAATTTAAAGGATAAACCCAAATCCGAGCACACATCCATGACTTATAAAATATCAATTGTGGTAATTGAGCCTGAAAACATGAGAGGAATTGTTGATTTTCAAGCAATGATGAAAGATTTAATGGAGATGTCTTCATTTCATCCATTAAACATCAGCAAGTCTCTTCTTTACCAATAAGACTATAAAAATTGTTGCAATACTATAGGAAGACCAGGATGTTGATGAATGTTCCGGGCGCAGCGGAAGAACATGGGTGGATGTGCCCACATGTCTTTTTGTCATTGACAATGATCAATCCGAGATCAATATGATGATAAACGCCAGTCTCCAAGGATCGAATCATAGAAATAGGCAAGGAAAAGGAATGTCCTGGAACCACAAAGTAGGATTGTTACAAGTTGATTATAATTAATTTAATCAATTGAAAAGAAGTACCTTTTGGTTCTCTTTCTTTTTTGATATTCTTGATCACGTTTCGATGTGATTTTTCATTGCATTGCAGAATCCAATTGTAGAATTCCTCTAGTAGTGATCCACACGTGCACCTCGTATCTCTAGACGTCTCCAAAGGAGTCTCTAGGTGCTAGCATGGAGAAAACATTGCTTGTGTTTTCCACATTATATCATCTTGATCTGATGGAAGATGATGTCTCTCGTTCTTGAGAGCGTTCTTGGAGGAAGAGGTTCTTTCTTCCTTGAAATAATTCTCCAGAATTGTTGTGCACAACAATTCTTTTGTCTTAGGAAAAGAGTTGGGGTTGTGAGGATATTTATAATCGGGTTTGAGGTTGTAGAGTTATGAAAATAAATAAATGCATTACACATTTTATTTATTTCATTAACTCCCTTTTTAAAACCCCATGTCAAGTCATTAATTCCTTGATATGCACCCACACTGATTATAATAAATATCATTTAATAAAATCATATTTCCTCAAAATCCCGAATGGAAAAACTACAGAGCGTGTATTAATAAATACACAGCGTGTACTTTTTTTCATTGAAAACTACACAGCGTGTACATTCAATGTACACGGCGTGTATATCTTGTTTTCATTTATTCATTTACTTTCCAAAATGAAAACTACATGGCATTTACATTTAACAATACACCGCGTGTACTTGTTTTCAAAATAAAACTACACGGCGTGTAATCATTGATACACGACGTGTACTTGTTTTATTTTATTCCTCCTCCGACATTAAAACCATTTAGTATTCCTTGAATAATTATTAAAACACATACGGGAATAATCGTTATTCTACTTAAGATACTTGAATACACTTAGTGTGTGACCCTCTAGGCCCCTTTCTCATTGGCATTATGCGGGCATGCCTAAAGTCCAAGATTACTGTCTAGTAATGGATCAAGGCACCCAAGAGAATGAAGTTAACACCGCATTGACGTATCACCTAATATGAACACTTATTGTGTAATTTAATCCCATTGTCTCAATATCTAATCAAGTAGGTTTCGTGGTAGTGTCATAAATCTATATGCTTGATCTGTCATTATTTGACTTATAGAAATAAACTCATCATTACACCATGAAAAAGGAATTTGTTTGACAATTCAATTTCAATCAAAGGGCCCGAGATATCTACACTCATAAATATGGAAGGGATAAATCCTTCCTCAACTTATCCATTAACAACATGTCATTCTTGACACACCCAACATACCCTACTTCCTGCCAACTATTTTCTTGATGGTTTTCATCAGCAAATCTATGTGTGCGAGTCATGACATGAGTTAATGATAATATTCTATTCTAAGGACCATTACACATGCTCGTAGATAGTAATGTCCGATGACACCAAGACATGTAGAATTACTACTGGAATGTCTATTCTCATAATCTCCCATCTTGGAGATTACCAAGTGTGAACTCCATGAGAGAGAGTCTCATCTTCTTATGAGTACTCGCACATGAAGGTCTGTATAATATGTGTCCTGTCATAGTATGTCATCCAACTGCATAACATTATTTAAGAATATTGTTATATCATTTCAAGGTTCTAATCATAGCGAGGATCGTCCATGACCTTATTAATAAAAAAAATATTCTAGGACATTATTATATTATATTCATGCAGAAAAATGAACAATATATAATATGATAACATTAAATTAATCAAAGTACAAAATATTTGGTTCTCAGGACACCAAATCTTACAAACTCCCACTGGGACTAGAGCCAACTACCTACAACTTTTAGTTAGATAAACCTCACATGATGATCATGTTTCTGCTAACTCAAGGATTTAGTCAATGGGTCAACCACATTGTCTTTCGAGTAAATATTTCTCACTGCAACTTCACCTCTCTAAAAAAATCTATCATGAGATGATACTTCGGTAGTATGTGCTTTGTCCGCTGATGTGACCATGGCTCTTTTGCAAGTGCCACTACTGCAGTATTATCACAATAGAAGGTGATAGGATCTTTACTTCTCGGTACTACATCCATCTCTTAGATGAAGCTTCACATCCATACTACATCATTAGCTGCCTCAGAAGCTGTGATATACTCGGACTCTACAGTAGAATCTTCGACCACACTTTTCTGTAAGCTCTTCCAGCTCACTGTACCTCCATTCAAACTGATGATGTATCTAGTCTGTGACCTCATGTCATCTTGATTAGTCTAGAAACTAGTATCTACATGTCCTCTGATGACTACATCCTCATCTACTCCATAAACCCAGAACATATCCTTAGTACGCCTCACATACTTAAGGATAGTCTTGAGTGCCATCCAATGGTAGTCTGCTGGATCAGCTTGATATCTACCTACCACACTTTATTCTTAAGAAACATCTAGCCTCCTACATAGCATCTAATATATGACTGACCCAATCGCGGATGCGTAAGGGATCCTTGACATTCTATTTTTTTCTCATGTGTCTTAGGACACATTTTCTCAGAAAGATGAATGCCATGTGAAACTAGCAACAATCACATCTTGGACTATTCCATACAGAATCTCTTCTGTATCTTGTCAATGTATGTACTTTGACTCAGGACAAACATTCTCTTGGATATATTACGATGGATCTTGATCCCAAGAATATATGCTTCCTCGCCCAAGTCTTTCATAGAGAAGCATTTATTAAACAATTCCTTAACAGACTGTAAGACAGGTACTTCGTTTCCAATTAATTATATGCTATCAAAATATACTATTAGGAAAACGACTGCACTTCAACTAAACCTCTTGTAGACACAAGGATCACATTCATTCTTAACAAAGCCAAATTCTATTACAGCTTCATCAAAACAAATTTTCCAGGACCTTGATGCTTGCTTTAATCCATAAATGGATTTCTGCAACTTGCATACCATATTGGCATCCTTTGGAGTCACAAACCCTTCAGGTTGTGTCATGTAGACATCTTCCTTGAGGTTCCTGTTAAGGAATTATATTTTGAAATCCATTTTCCAAATTTAATAGTAATGGTAAGTGGCAATGCCCAATAGGATTCTGATGGATTTCAGCATCACAACCAGTGAAAAGGTTTCATCATTTTCAATTCTTTGACGCTGTCTAAAACCATTGGCAACCATTCGTGCCTTATAGGTGCTAACATTCCCCTCCATTTCCAATTTCGTGTTGAATACCAATTTATTACCAATTGGCTTTACATCAACTAGAGGAACTACACAAATCTAGAATTGGTTCTGCTACATGGAATCCATTTCAGAATTCATGGATTCTTTCCACTTGGCAATGTATATGCCTTCAACTGCTTTCTTTTAGGTAAGAGGATCATCATTATAAACCAATAACGATTCACCATCCTAAATGAAAATAAAACCATATCGTTTTGGTTCTCTCACCTCTCTCATGATCCTACGCAATTCTTGTGTCTCTAGAACAGATTGTTTTTCCACGTGGCTCTGTGGAATCTGTTCTTGTACCAACTTCTGTATATCTTGAGCCTCGACTTCATCGAAGTCTATCTCAATCCCACTATCTCTTTTGAAGATGTTCTCCCTCTCAAGGAATATGGCATGTCTTTCCACTGCAACTTGTTGTCTGAGGGGTTGTATAGGTAATATCCCCTTGCTTCCTTGGGATATCCTAAAAATATAGACTTCGTGCCTTGGGGTGCAAGTTTGTTACCTAAAGAGGCCGTAACAAATGATTCGCAACCCCACACATGTAAATTTGATAACATGGCTTTGCGTCCACTCTATAACTCGTATGGAATACCATTTATCGATTTAGTTGGTACTTGGTTTATTATGTGTGATGCTGTTTGTAATGAATATCCCCAAAATGATAATGAACGACTCACATGACTCATCATTGATCTCACCATGTCCAATAGGGTGCGGTTCCTCCTTTCACATACACCATTCCACTGAGGTGTGTAAGGTGGAGTGAGTTGAGATAGAATCCCAAACTCTCATAAAAAATCAATGAAGGCTCGATTAAGATATTATCCTCCTCTGTTTGAGAAGAGTTTCTTAATCTTCTTACCAAGCTAGTTGTCAACTTCATTCTTGTATTCTTTGAACTGATCAAAATAATATGACATATATCTCATTATGTAAATATATCCATATATACTAAAATCATCAGTAAAAGATATGAAGTACAAGAACCCACCCCTTGCTTCAACTGTAAATGGTCCACAAACATCTCTGTGACCTAATTATTGAATCTCTTTAGACCTTTAACATTTCCTACTGAATGGGGCTATTGTCATTTTTTCTTTGTAGACACACATGACATACACTAAGTGGTTTTCGATCGAAAGAATCTAAATACCCGTCTTGATGAAATTTTGTCAAATGTTTCTCATTGACATGACCTAGCCAGTGATGCCAAACATGAGTGTGGTATGAGTCATGTGAATTTCATTTTTCATCGATTTCCATTACTTGGTTTGTGTAGTCTAACACATAAAGGCAGTTATATAAATGTGCCCTACCAAAACAAATTCTATCTTTATTAAAGTAGCAACATTCATTTCCAAACATGAACATGAATCCATCAGTATCTAATATGGATATCGAAATAATGATTTTAGTAATAGATGGAACATAATAACAACCCTTTGACATCAAGTTCATTCAAGTTGGAAATGTGAGCTGATAGTCCCCAACAACTACAACAACAAGTCTGGATCTGTTGGCTGCTCGTAGATTTACCTCACATTGATCGATCTTTCGGAATCTACGTGGTTCCTATATTTGGATACAGATGTGCACACCACAAGTAGTATCTAATACCCATTTGGTAGAAACAGATATATTTCATTCGATAACAAACACACCTGAAGCTTCCCCATGCTTCCTTGGTTGGGTGCAGTTTTTCTTCCAGTGGCCCTTCTTGCCACATAGGAAACAAACAGCCTCCTGTTCTCTTGCCTCCCCTTTGATCTTCCTTTTCATGGAAGGATTTGAAGAATATTTGGGGTTAAAGCTCTTCGCCTTCCATTTCCTTTTATTCACAATAAGGAGAAAATGTTTTTTACACTTCATGTCATTATAAACATGGAAATTGAGGTTAAAAAGATCAGACAGAGATTTCTCAATGTTGTTCATGTTGAAGTTCACAACTATATTTGAGAAGCTTTGGGGAAGTGATGGAAGAATGAGATCGGCACCCAGTTCTTCGGGGGGTTTAAACACTAGAACCTCCAAGCAATCAATATAGCCAATGAGCATGACTACACGAGTCCCCTCTGGGGCACCCTCTCCAAGATTTCTCTGAAATAGAGCCTTGGTGATCTCAAACCTTTCCTATCTTGCTCTCTACTAGTATAGACCACGGAGGTGGTCAAGCTTGCTATAAGAATCCATGTCTTCATGAGACTTCATGTGCTCACTAGACATAAATGACAATATCTTACATTGAACGTCCAATGCATCGCTCAAATGTTGATCATAGACCATGAAATCTTCATTACTCGCCCCTAGGGCAGGAGAATCAGGAAGTGAGGAGTCCATCACGTAAAACTATCATTCATGACATAGGGTAACCCAAAGGCACCTAAATCATTCCTAAATGTTACTGCTGGTGAAAATATTGTATTTATCTATAATTTATCACAGAGAAAATGTGTTTGATGAGTTTGTCATATTCTACAAATTAAAAGAGAAGATTTATCAGTACATTTTTTATTACATTTTAAGAGAAATAATAACTTTTATTAAGTCTCCCACTATTTTATCAAGTCCCAATGGCCCTCACCATTTAACTCAGAATGTCCAGTTGCTTTGAAATTCTAGTGGGAAGGATCTATATTCCCCTTCTCATAACCCCAACAAGGGTTGGTCGAGCTATTTGAAGGTATTTGGGTAGGCAGGTCTTTTCCAACTGTGAGATTACAGTTCCTGGATCTGTTGAGTGGACTCCCCAATCCTAAAATCTGGACATGGAATTTCTCAACTCTTGTCTCCAATATTACATCAAGTCTAGAAAGGGATACTCCTCTTGATGTTTTATGGTTAAGTCAAACCAAAACCTTTCATAAGGGCTTCCTCTATAAAAGTATGTGTCCCAAAAAGGGTTGGTAAAGCACATAGTTTTGTTGAGTCTTTCCCTTAATGAAGTAACGGAAGTCTTGGTCTGACTTAATATGGTATTTGAGGGATTTTATTCTTTATGCATAGTTTTTCATTATCACATGCTTGTTAATATTAAGTGATGCTTGCTTAAGTGATTAACCATGTTCTGATAATGTTTACGCATAGTTCAGTTTTTATTTTATTCCATCTTTGCATGATTTTTCATTTTATTAATTATGTGATTGTGACAACACATACATAAAAAATAAACCATTCAATCAGACAGAAATAAAATAAGATGGAATGATCATGAGCTTTTATTGGTTAGCTTATCTAGTGGTTTTGATAAGCTAACCCTGACCTAGGGAAAACACCTTGAACCTGATGGTTCGTGTTTTACAGCTCCCACCTGTCCACCTTTGTATCTTCTTGGGTTGGTTTCACCTCATATTTGGATTTCAAACTGTATCCTCTGGCTTGGGAGATCCTCCATTACATGGGGTTTACATTAAAGAAACCATGGGCACACAGGCCTTACATTTTATTGGAAGAAGGCCCGTAGGCCAACATATTTAAATTGAAAATGAAACCATACACACATAGAAAGGGTCTTTGGTCTAGATCATGATCATCCATAGCATGCAACAACATTTACACATATTTAGAATTCAAATTCTTTTAATCATTCTATTATTCAAGATAAGTCGCGCTTGAATTCAATTAATTATGATCTTATAATTAATCAATTATTTATCTTAAATTCCTTTATAAATTTCCTTCAGATTCTTCTCATCCATTTTACTTGTATAGTGTCTTTGTACATTTGGAGGAAACCTGGTGAAATTCCATTTCTAGAATGTACAAAACGTTTAGTTTATATTTACACGACATTTATTTCTTTCACCTTTTATCCAAAGTACATGTCAGGGGTTTGGCGTGTTTTCTGTACTTTGGAAATTATGGAGTACACGACATGTAGATAAATCATACACGGCATTTACTTCCTTGTTACGTGGTAATCGGCCTAGCAATCCCTTGTATGTGGTACGTGACTTCCCCTTTGTACATGGTTTCACTTGGGCCGGATCGGACTACATGGCGTGTTGCTCCAACATACATGATCTGTATTCCTGTTCCCACATGCCATTTAATTCTGGTCAATATAGTATCATAAATAAATAGGCATACTAAATTCAGACGGCTTAGTTTGGTGGACCAGTGCCGGTTCGTTGAACCTAAGTACACGGCATTTAGTTTTCATTACACGCCGTGTATTCCCTTTTTGTATAGACAGAAAGAGAAGATCCTCCGGATGAGTTCCTCGTTTTTATTTTTATAAAAATTAAAATTAAAAGTTTTTTTTTGTGATATTAATCTAGAAACAAAGGAGGAAGAACAGATCTCATTTATTCAGATTCATAGAACGATTTATTTCAAATTGAATCAAATATTAATGCGTAAATTATCAACCAAAATAAAAAAACTATAATCATCATTGTAACCTCCCTCTAATACCAATTGATGGTTCCAGGCGCAACAGAAGAGTGTGGGTGGATGTGCCCACATGTATTTTTTTCATTAACAATGATCAATCTGGGATCAATACGATGATAAACGCCCATCTCCACAGATCGAATCATAGAAATAGAAAAAGAAAAGGAAAGTCTCGGAACCACAATATAGGGTCATTACAGGTTGATTATAATTAATTTAATCAATTGAAAACAATTACCTTTTGGTGTCCTTTCTTCGTTGATATTTTTGATCACGTTCTGATTTGATTCGTCATTGCGTCGCAGAAGCCAAGTGTAGACTTCCTCTAGCAGTGATCCACATGTGCACCTCGTATCTCTGGACGTCGACAAAGGAGTATCCGGGTGCTAGCATGGAGAAACCTTTGCTTGCGTTGTCCACCTTAGATTATCTTGATCCTATGGAAGAAGATCTCTGTAGGACATGAGAGCGTTCTTGGAGGAAGAGTATCGTTCGGCATTGAAATAATTCTCTAGAATTGTTTTTCACGACGATTCTCTTATCTTGGGAAAATAGTTGGGGTTGTGAGGGTATTTATAATCGGGTTTGAGGATGTAGAGTTATGACAACAAATAAACGTGTTATGTGTTTTATTTATTTCATTAACTCCCTTTTGAAACCCCCATGTCAATTAATTAATTACTTGACATGCACCCACACTGATTATAATAAATATCATTTAATAAAATGATATTTCCTCAAAATCCCGACTAGAGAAACTACACGGCATGTTTTAATAAATACACGGTGTGTACTTGTTTTTCATTGAAAACTACATAGCGTGTAGATTCAATGTACAAGGCATGTATATCTTATTTTCCTTTATTCATTTCCTTTCAAAAATGAAAACTACATGGTGTGTATAGTTAATAATACATGGCGTGTACTTGATTTCAAAATAGAACTACACGGTGTGTAATCATTGATACACGGAGTGTACTATTTTTTTTATTCTTCCTCCAAAATTTAAACCATTTAGGACTCCTTGAATAATTATTAAACCACGTATGAGAATAATATTTATTCTACTTGACATACTTGAATACACTTAGTGTATGACCCTCTAGTCCCCTTTATCATTGGCATTAGGCAGGCTTGCATAAAGTCCAAGATTACTGTCTAGCAACGGGGCAAGGAACCCAAGAGAAAGAAGTTAATGCCATATTGACGTATCACCTCATACTAATGATTACTATGTAATTTAATCCTTTTGTCTAAATATCTCATCAAGAAGGTTTCATGGTAGTGACATAAACCTATATGCTTGATTTGTCATTCTTTGACTTCTAGAAATAAACTTGTCGTTACACCATGGCAATTGAATTTGTTGGATAGTTCTATTTCATTCAAAGGGCCCAAGATATCTACCTCCATTAATATGGAAGGGATAAATCCTTCCTCGACTTATCTATTAACAACATGTCATTCGTGATGCACCCAATGTACCCTACTTCCCGCCAACTATCTTCGTGATGGTTTTGGTCAGCAAATCTAAGTACGTGAGTCAAGACATGAGTTAATGATAATCTTCCAGTATAAGGACCATTACACACGCTCAGAGATAGTAATGTCCGATGACACCAAGAAATGTGGAATTACTACTGACGGGTCTATTCTCATAATCTCCCATCTTAGAGATTACCAAGTGCAAAATCCATGAGAGAGAGTCTTGTCTTATTACGAGTACTCACACATGATGGTCTGTATACTATGTGTCCTATCATAGAATGTCACCATAATGTAGAACATTATTTAAGAATATTGTTATAGCATTTCAAGGTTCTCATTATAGTGGGGATCTTCCATGACCTTATTAATGCAACAAATATTCTATAGCATTAGTATATTATAGTCATGCAGAACAATGAACAATATATAATAAGAAAACATTCATGTAATCAATGTACAAAATAGTTTTTTCTCAGGATACCAACCCTTACAGTTGATTCCCAACCCATCATATTCTCTTCAATGATTCATGAAGACCCTTTATCATTAATAGGGTCAGAAATTGTTGCTTCTTCTTCTTCAAGATGACCAAATAATAACTCCTCCCCTAGCCTCAAAAGTTTTTCTCCATATCCTACTATGCAAGAAAAAACATAAGAAGTGACATGTAAAGAAGAAAATGAAGAAGATCTCAGGGATGCTCCTCTATCATTTTAAGAAGTTGTCTCTACCACTGTAGATGATCTCAGAGAAATAAATCTGGGTATAGATGAATATCCACACCCCAATCTAATTAATGTGATCATGGCTTCTAAAGAGAAAGATATTTATACATCATTTCTAAAGAAACATCAAGATATATTTTCTTGGAACTATATAGAAATTTCAGACCTTAATTCCTATGTATCCACTCATCCTTTGGGTTTTCCAGAAGAGCATCAAGGATTTAATCAAACAGCAAAAAGAACACACCCATCTCATTCTTCTAAAATTAAATCTACAGATGATATGATTTTCAAGGATAACATTTTTAGGGAAGTTCAATATCCCATGTGTCTAGCCAACATTTTCCCTGTGAAAAAGAAGAATAAGAAAATCATGGTTTACATTGATATCAGATATCTTAACCAGCATTGTTCAAAATATGACTTTCCAGTGCCGATCATAGAGAAATTAATTGATGCAATAGCTAGATATGAATATCTGTCCTTTATGGATGGATTCTCTAGGTATAATCCAAATATAGATGGCCCCAAAGGATGAATATTCTATAGCCTTTAGATCCCCTCAAGGTGTGTTTTTCTATCGAGTAATGCCCATTGGATTAATAAATGCACATGAAACCTATAAATGTGCCTTGGGACATATTTTCAAACAATCTTAAGAAAATTTGTCAAATTTTTCAAGGATGATCTGGTGGATAAATCTAGACAATATTCTAATCATTTGACTAATTTGGATAGCATATTCAACAAACATTAGCAATACAATTTGAATATGAAACCGTTGAAATGTGCTATCAGTTAACCATCAGAAAAATTCCCTAGCTTCGTTTCATGGCATCTTTCTATAAAAGTTGATAATGAGAAGAAAAAACCAATCATTCACATATCACCAACTCACAATTTTAAATAATTAAAGGGAATCCAAGGAAAAGTTACCGATATTTGGAGCTTTATCACGAATTTGGAAAGTAAGTGTTTACCCTTCACCACATTAATGAATAAGGGATTCAACTATCATTAGACTGAAGACTTCCAAGAGGCATTTGATACCCTCAATAAATATTTCTTGAGTCCACCAGTATTAATTCCACCTATTGATGGAAAGCCTCTTATTTTATATGTGATTGCTTTAGAGAGATCACTGGGTTCTTTTCTTTCCCAAAATAATGATGCTGGGAATGAAAATAGAATTTACTATCTGAGTCTAACTATTCTTGACAAAGAGACTCGATATTCAAGTATCAATAAGTGCTTCCTGGCATTAATCTTTGGAGTTCAAAAATTAAGGCACTACATGCAACATCACAAGTTTCAATTGGTGTCTCTCAATAAGCCACTCAAATTTAGAAAAAGTTGTCCTATACTTAAAGGACATTTGGCATGGTGGGTAGTTATTTTACAATAGTTTGATTTCTAGTTTTTTCCTCAAAAGGAAATAAAAGGACATGCTTTGGGCCGATTTTCTTACTAAACATCCTTTTGTAGAAGATACGTAATTTCATATTAAACTTCCTGATGAAGTGGTCTTCTCTATTAATGATAATACCCAAACCGTGGAAATGTACATTGATGGTGCCTCCAGAAGTCCAATTGGGAAGATAAAGGAAAACCATAAACTCAAAAAATATGGGTTAGGAGTTGTACTTATCTCCCTAGAAAAAGAAAGGTTTTTATATTCCTTCCTATTCTCAGAAAGAAGAACCAACAATGAAGCATAATATTAAGGTCTCATAACAGGTCTAGAAGTTTACCTCCAGATACATGTGAACCACCTTAAGGTGAAATTATATTTAGAGTTGGTAATCAAAAAAATCATTACAGATTATGCTATCAGAAAAGAAGATTTAATCCCATTTTGTGATTATGTTAGAGGGTTAATTGCTGAATTTCCCTCAGATCCAACATTGTATTATGTACCACGAACATAAAATGCCAAATCTGATGTAGTTTTTAATGCAACGACAACCCTGGAAGATCCAAATCAGGGTGAGACAATCATCAGTGTTGCTCATCATCAGGTGTTTTCACCTTTCGTTCAAACTAGAATGGAGGAAATTAATAAAATTAGCACTATTTTTGAGCTATATGGTCATACCACAGGATAGATGACACCCATCATGAATTACATTCATAATGGAGTACTTCTACAAGATAGAGCTGGAAAAGAATAGATCCTATGATGAGTGGCCAATTCTACATATTATGATAGTCTAGATAACCAAAAGATCCTTTACAAACGAGGCTTTGATAGAACTGTCTTCTGTTGTATTGATGGAGAAGAAATTGTAGCTATCATGAATAAATAAAATGTATGATCTTGTGGTGCTCACTAGTATGGGAATATGATTTCTAATCAAATCTGATGGCTTGGATACTTCTAGCCATCAATTACTCAGGATTTCACAGATTTCCCTATGATATGTCATCCCTTCCAAGTGCATGCCAACTTCATTCATCAACCCCTGGATCTATTACATATAGCTTAATACTCATGTCCATTTTCCACATGGGTAATTGATATAGTATGACCTTATCCTACAACTACGGCTAAGTTGTTCACGTATATTATTATTCCTTCTCATTTCTTCTCTAAATGGGATGAGGGAATACCTCTCAAATAAGTCATTACCAAAATCACTGTTAGTTTTGTCAAAACTAACATCATCACCAGATTTTGTGTCACTCATACTATATTGATGGACAACAAAACCAATTTCTATTCTGTTGAGGTAAATAAGTTATATCAGTAACACAATATCAAATCCAACCATTCATCTCACAATCATGCAGTGGACAATGGATATATAGAGACTTTTAATAAGACCCTATAGAATATACTCTAGAACATAGTGGATAAAGATAAGAAGTCATGGATTGATAAAATTTTTCATTCATTATGGGATTATCAGAAAACTACTAGTATTTCTATTCAGGAAACCCCATATTTATTGGTGTACAGAATAGAAGCAGTTTTGTCTTTTGAAACTCAATTTCCTTCGCTCCGAGTTCAAATCTATGATTAGTAATCAACAGATGAAAAATCTACGAAATGATTTGATGATCAGTAATTATTAGATGAAAAAATATTACATACTTTACATCATTTATAATTCTATTTGAATAGAATAATGAAATATTTTAACAAGAAAGTTTTCCTCCATTAATTTCTTTACGGAGAATTGGTATTGGTCCTTAGAACTCCAATGATACCACGAAATAATCCTCCAAAGCATGAGACAAAGCAAGAAGGACCTTATTCCATACATAAGGAATACTGAAATGGAGCTTATTCCCTAATATCAATGGATAGAGAGATTATTACAACTCCAACCATTGGGATATTCTTGAAGAAATACTTTGCGTAAAAAACACAAATTCCTCCCTGCATGACTCTAAACTTCATAGAACTGAGTCCTAGATTCATTTCATTAAAATTCATAACAGCCATAAGTGTCCTGGTCACATAATGTTAAACTGCATGACATCATTTGTCTTCATTACCCGACATTAAACTGTACGGTTAACATCTTCTCTATTTGACATTAAGAGCTTCTATATGCAAGCATCATTGACATCATTGCTACACCTTAGTGGCACATGAGTTCTATTCCTCCCTATGTCAAAATCAGATCTGCATAGGGGCCGTATTTCAAGAACTATTCATATCTTGATTCTCATTTTTAATGAGATACGTAGAGACGCCAAGATCTTCAATCTTGGTCCCATCCAAAACCACAAAATTTTACTTTTTCCCATTTCCTTCTTCTGTATATGAACTAGATCTATACAGAGTGCTTTTTTAAGATACATGGTTTGATCTTCATACCATTTTGTGTCTTAAGTTTAACTATTCTTCTTGGATGTGTTAAAATACCCCGTCTCCCACATGAAACTCATTTGGTGTGGGAAATGATTATTCAATAACTACATTTGAATTGATTCTTGTCCATATGAGATATGTAGAGATTCATAGATCTCAAATCTTGATCCCAGACATGATAATCCCCCCCTTTGTTCCTTATGTATGGATCAAAACTATATAGGTAATGTTAAAAGAACTAATATGGATTGATTCTAATCCATATGAGATACATAGGGACACCTGGGTTTAATTCTGTGGCCCAGCTTTAATATTCCCTTTTTATATCGGAATCACCCATTTTCCTCAATTCAGGACTCTAAATTGCATAGAAAAAATCCTAACTGCTTGACATTAAAATCAAAAGGACCCAAATAATTATGTATGGCTTGATTCTCATCCAATTAAAATATGTAGTGAAAGATAGGCCGCAGATCTAAGTCCTGATCACAAGATACTTTTTATCTATCTACCACATATAATTAACAATATATGTGGGAGTCTTCATTTTTGGTTCTCTCCTTAAACAGTCAACCAAGGAAATAAGAATTTTTCTATTTTACATATGAGTCTGATCTATGTAAAGGACTCCAAGATCATGGCCAATATTGATTAAATATTTCTCCTCTGCATTGAGCAATACCCCTTTTCATATTTCACACTCTGAATCTAAAATATTTTCATATCATCATAAACATTATTATGATTTTTGTTTACATAGTTTCTAATATATAAGAACTCTTTTTCGTGACTATGCAGTACGTGCCACTAGGTGGCCTTGCATAATTTTCTGACATAACAGGCCTATGAGTCAAAAAATACCATGATTTGGCTACACAATATATGTTCTAGCTATCCCTGCATAATAAATCCCCCATAATTCGTTATTCAAATAATAGTAATTTCATTCTGGGTTAATTTGTCTTTTTCCCCCTTCAACATTGATAAAAACATAAAAAGATTATATATTTTTATGCAGTCATTCATGTATATTGGTCCCATCACCTTTATCCAAATATGAAAGTCTTAAAGACCATGGTATACACATTTCCCTCTTCATGTGTTCAATGCAATATAAAATTATCTTGCATCACTTGACCACATATAATATAATATTTCCTTTCTATTCCTAGTTGTATGAACTAAGAATATATACACCATACTTCATATGTTTGGTTCAGACCTTCCCAGAAGTCCTATTCTTCTAATTTAAAGATAATCATGATTGGAAATACTTTTTCTACATTATGGTCCCTTTTTCATAAACCAAACTCTGTGGTTTGGAAAATCTAAATCTACATAAACATTCTTCATCTTTTAGAAATAGAATTTCAACCTTTTGAGATCTCTTTTTCCTGACTATGCAGTATGTGCCCCTAGGTTGGATTTCATAAAATTTTCCAACATAGTAGGCATATTAGTCAAAAGATTCTACTATTTGGCTATGCAAAATATGCCCCAGTTTTCCCTGCATAATATAACCCCCACAACAGGTTTTTCAAATAATGGTATTTTTTTTCTTAGAAAAGACTTTCGGTAATGCCTATTAGCCCTATTTCTATTTCATTTTACAGATCCAGAAATTCCTAAATCACAGTTTACAATTCATCCCTTCTATACTGAATATGGTTGCATGTTTCCAAACAACTTATCACGAAACTGGGAGACTCTAATCCTTTGGTCAAAGCTAAATAGAGAAATTATTTCGACACAATGAATCACTGCATGACTTAAAACTGCACAGTACAATGTCCTCACCTCATTACTTAAAACTGCACAATACAATGTCCACACTGAATGACGTAAAACTGCATTGCTTGATATCATAAATTCCACTTTCTAAAAACTTTTAACCATTACTGATGAAACAAATTTCTGTAGAAGTGGTTTTCCTATTCATGACATATGTCGGCATAGATAACACTTTATTCTTAAAATTATTTTCTTTAGCATGACCACACATTATGGTCTTGAGTCACCCAAATCTAATATTCCTTTGTTTATCAACAATAAAATGTTAAATTCTTGAGATCTCTTTTAATTGACTATGAAAGATGTGCCCCTAGGTGGCCTTGCATAGGTTTCCTACATAGCATGCCTGTAAGTCAAAAGATTCCACTATTTGTCTATAAAACATATGCCCTAGTCGGTCCAACATAATATGTCCCCCGAAACTGCTTTGTAAAATAATGGTAACTTCATTCTGGAAAAGACCTCTTATATTTTTATACATGTTTTAGATTTGGTGAACATAAAAATATTATGACTCAATATTCCCCTTGGAAGTATTTAATGAATATTTGTGAAAGTCTTAGCCACGAATCCTTGTTTGGGATCTAAATTAAAAATTTATGGTTAAAGCTATTCAACCTTAAACACTCGCACTTTCTAGTCCAATATGAATGAATCTAAACAGCCAAAAACAATCAATGTGGTAGTCACCAGATTAAAGACCCACAAAGGGTACTCTGGACAAAAGTTGAGTCCTAGCTCACCAAACATACATTTTTGTATTCTTTAGGTAATACTGAGAAATAAAAATTCAATAGATACAGGGTATGGGGATTTTCTATATAATCCTAGTAAAACTAAAACTATTTTAACTAGGCCCATTGGATTAAGTAAAAAAAGGCAGCAATAATGAAAACACATATGATTAAAGATGAAATGTTTTAAATTTGTGAGTAAAAAAATTCATAGAGGAGCATCCACAAACTGGAGTCTATATTCTATCATAAATTACAAGTGGTTTTCTACATAAATTTTCATTTCGTTAATGAACTATTGAGCCCCATCAGTTGCCTATTGAAGTTTTTTTAGTTTACCAGTCTTGTTCTCCTTAGCATGGAGAAGTTCTTCCATAGCATCAGCAATAGAGTTTTCACCATTTTTTTTGGACTTCTCTTATTGAATCACGAAGCTGACCAAGCTCCCCTATGATAATATATATCTCTTATTGAAGATGCATCAGCTGAACAATATTTTCTATAATCTCCTCATTTAGTTATTTCAACTTTTTTTTATGATTGGAATCATCCTGGGATAGCGTTGCATAGAATTCGTCAGTGTTGATCAACAGTTTAGTTTTTATCAGATCATTCCAAAGCTTCTGCTCTTTCTCTCTCTTTCGGATAATCTCTTTCACTGAAGTATGAATTTCATCATATTCAAAACCGCCAAATCCCAGCGTGACAAATATAGATGAATGTCATGGAATTATTTAAGGACGTTCCTTAAGTGGAATTTTAGATATTATCTTCCATATATTTTTCCATGACTTCCGATGTGAAAGACGAAGGGAATTTTTTAGTTTTGGGTCTGATTTAGAATAACTTCCATAAGGAGGGACATATTCTGGGATTAATAAAGAAGTTCCATATTATTCCCCTTCCTTAATAGTGGTTGCTTCACCTCCTAATACTGTATGAGCTGATGCAGAGGCTTCACCACCAGATCTAGACATTGATGGTGATATCCCTATATGTTGAATTAAGTTATGGTTGTGATTAGTTTCAAGGGCTAACAGGAGTGATAACAATCACAATATCAATATATCTTACCAATCAATAGGTTTACAGATGGAGAAGACACCTACCCAATTTTCCCAGTTTCAACAGTTTATAGTGATGTCTCTAGATGGGGAGTGCTCCCTTTTATTTGCACAGGATCCTCTAAATGAATCTAAGGAAAATATTCTTTATCAAGATTCAAAAGATCCAATGTCTCCACAATGGTAGGATTGAAATTAATGTCAATTCACCCTTTATTCATCATCACGACAATAGTTTATTTAGATGGAACTTCATATTTCAACCAATCATGGTTAGAAATTTAAAAATAAGATGATTAATAGTACAAATAATGAAAACTCATGTCCAGTTGGTACTATTCAGGTAACATCAAAATATTCTAAAGCATTTGGTATATAAATAGGTTATAATACTTCTTCAAAAGACATTCCAATGTTTATCATAGCATCAAATGATATCCCAAATCCCATGATAGTCTCACCCGTGGGAGAACATGGTGTGATTGCTTTGTAACCCTCCTCCAACAACATTTGACCCTGAAAAACTTCCCCACCAACAGTTGTTGGGTCATCATGAGTTTTCAGAGGATGTTCATGTGCATGTGATAAACCTAAATTATCATAGAATGGAAGTTAGTTTCTGTTAGATTTAGTTTCTTGTGAAGCATTATTGATTTACTAGAGGTCTCCTCTCTTTTGATTACAGGAATATGAGAAATTACTGGAACATATGTTGGTTCCATTGTCCTTAATGCCTCTTCAAGAACCACAAGGTTAGTAGGAAATTTTTCCTATCCAGAAGAACCCTACATAGTTCCATGAAACGTATCAATAATTTCATTAAGATAATAAATATAAGAATCTCCCTAAATTCCAAGAAGTTTAAACACCTTTTCATGAATAAGGCTAAAATTCATGTTGTCAGAAAGGCTTACCACTACTTGGAAAACGTTTAATAGTGGTCTTCTCTCATCGATGCTTTTTTTTCTTCACCTTATTTGGAATACATGAATCATAATATTTGAAAATAGGTATTAGAGACAAAAATTCAATTTCTACCTCGTCCTCAATGGCATGTTAGCCTGGAGATATCTCTCCCAACTCATGGGGTGATCCAGTATCCCCAACAGCGGTACCACTAGTGTTGTATCATAGTGATGGAATTTTATTCAGTTTTCATTTATCTAGATGAAAGAAAAAAAATGATACTTCCCCTGTGTAACAATTCTTTGAAAAAATTCAAATTTGAAATAAGAAGGTAATATGAGAAAAATGAAACATACATATTTATGATCCACAAAATCACACCATTATTCATTTAATGAATGGTCAATCCCTTCAGTGGTACAAAGATCTATCAATTCCTTTACCCGATTCGTGGTGGGAATTGATTATTCAGTTACGTATATGAGCATTTCTAATTCTAAGATATATGATCTCATTTAATCTGGATTGTTCTTAAAAAGAATATTAGAGAAGGCTCATAGATCCCCTATTCCTGGAATACAAAACTCTTCACATAAATCTATCCATGTGGTTTCAGCATCACAATGAAAAATTTTCCATTTTTGAACAGCCTCGGTTCATATATATTTAGACTACACGATAGAGGGTTGTGAAGATGATCTTTTAATTTTGGATTTTATTTTCTTCCCAATTCCCACAGCCACAGATGGGGAATGAGAAAATGGTACTTGTCGCACTTCTGAATGGTGGTGACTAGACTGCCTCAGTAGAGCCTTAGTGGGTATTTATGTGGTGGATCATTTAACTATGAAAGGTGGATTATACCTTAAATGAGGTTTCTTCAGTGAATTTGGACCATCGTCACCTCCACCCTCTGACTCTAATAAGCCAACACCAGACGATGAAAAATTACCTTCCAAATTAATGGGTTCCTTCCTGCTTCATCTCGTTATCCCAACTCGAGGGACAACATTTTTTAATACCCCTTTAGGGTAAGATGCGACCTAATTTTCATCATACAAGATAGTCAATCTACTTATTGCATCATGGGAAGGTAAATTAAATATTTCCCTAGTTTTCCCCATAGATGTCAGCAACCATAGTTATTGGGAAACCATCGTATTCTATTCTAATCTGAAATGCATGGGAAGGGATACAATATTTGTTGCAGAAATTTGAATTGATGCATAAATCTATGAGGAGCATAGGCCTCAAATATGATTTCTTGGTCAATCCTGGTGGCAAATAAGCCATCTCTGCATGATATAATATATTCTCTTAGCTCTAAGATGGCCATATAACCATTAATGAATTTCCCTGTAGGTGTATTCCCATAAGTGAATAGATGTAATTATTTATACATAATCAACCTGGCCTTGACATCATAAACATTTAGAGAAAAAGGAGATATACTATTGAAAGCTTGAACAGATGGATATAAATAACTTTCAAAGGCCTGTACCATATTTTTCATAGAATAAGTTCTAAAATAAGTGGTGATCCACCCCCATAACACCTGGAAAGGTTCCACTATTCTGAAAGGATACTTCCCATAGTAAATATGTAGTAAGATCCTATAAATAGTTTCCAAAATAGGGTTAGCCAACCCTACCCTCCTCTTCTCATCCATCTTGTCCGTGAAGAGCAAATTTCCAAGGCTTTTGCCTCCCTTAGAATCACGAATTGGCAATAGACACACAATGATCTGCATGGCTAGGTAACATTCAAGACGTGTCCTTGTAGAATTTTTTCAATTGACTTCATACTCACACTTTTCAAACTCTCCTTTCTCTAATGTTGTACAAAAAGTGTCAGGTATACCTCTCTTCTCTTCCTTTGGACAACTGGTTTGATGAGTGTAAGTGGGACATTTTTCCTTCTTCTTTACTAGGAATATTTCTTTCCACTCCTATAGATGAATATCCCTTCTTGTGTGGGATTTAATTGTGTTTTTATTTTTGAGTTTTTAAAATATTTTCATCAACTCACAAAAAAATGATGGTATCTTTTCTAAGTCATTACATGTCACCTTGGGAGGAATAAATTCATCGTACATATCTCCAAGAATTGGAGATCCAGAGATCTTGTAGACATCCCACAAATTGATGCCTAATTCTCCATGTGACAAATGAAAGGAGTTAGTTTTTGGACTCCATCATCTTAGTAACACTAGAACAAATTATTCATTCCTTTATACATGGATTTTCCTGACCCATAATGCCTCATAAATCCAAACACCTTTTAAGTCACCCGTAATCTCTGCACACATCTTGCCACCAAATACGCCCACATCTATGCAGGTTTTACACCAACTCCTGGGTGGAAATACAAAATTTTCTTCCTTCCTTTTGATTGATCCGTCTGAGTACCTATAAGATAGATGAATAACAGTGTTGTCAAACCTCATGTGCATGTTCTTTCAATTCTGGAGAACAATGGTTGTGATGCATGAAATGGGCCTTATCTGCTATCGTAGTGTTAATATATGAGACCACAACAAAAACATTAGAAGATGAGAAATTGGTATAGTATTGAAACCAAGAAAGTGTAATATAGTTCTTTGGGTCAGGAATGCTGACATGTTGTAGATGGCCATAACTATACATAGGAAAATAATTTCTATGGGGAAAATCAAAGTGATATTCCTTTAGATATTTCGCCAAATATGGGAGTGTGGTCTCACTGAGATCATATTATCCATGAAAAAAAACCTTCATAATATCAACGATTATCTTACTGTCCAATTCATTAGTGGTTATGATTCTATTGGGGGATATTGAACCTACAAAAGAGATTTAAATCATCATTAAAGTAAGTTAATTTTTGATGTTTTGATAAAGTAATTGAGAACAACTAACAAAGGCATTATGGAATGGATGTCTAAATCTTTTTGTGAAAGTATAAACCCATCGTGAAAGTGTGGTTCCACAGTTCTGGTATGCAAATAAAAAATTTCCAGAAGAAGCAAGACATAATAGGAGCGTCAGAGAGAAAAGGACTTGCGCACCGAGAGATAGATTTTTGGATGTTGTGAGAATTTTCATTGAAGTGAAGCTGATATATATATGCGATGAAAGGTACCATGCATTCCAGAAACTTTCGCACCTTTTTATCTTACGTCCTGCCACATGCATGGAAAAACAACTTTTTTTTCGTTGTTCATAACTTTTCCTCAATATAGGACCCTCTTTTCATTCTAGATCTCATTATGAGGGGGGGGGGCTCTTTTGACATTATGTTCCTTCATAGAGTATAAAAAGTGAAAAATAGAAATTCCATAGAAAAAATTATAGAAAACACGCGACGAAAATCAATATTTGAAAAGGTTTGAAAATTGGATTTCCATAGTCAGAACAAGGAGTCATCGGCGTGCATGGTACTTGCGTGCCACATCACTATTTAGCCCAAGGTCTCCGATTTTCCTATAAATAGACCCATTGGGTCTTCATTTTTATGGAAGAATCTTACTGAATCCTAATTTCTACTTTGGTCTCCCTAGTGCTTCTCTTGAGTTTTTTGAAACCTTTGAGGTAGCTCTTTAACACCTAGAGTAAAGGATTTGAAGGAGGATCAGGACTTAAATCCCATTAGTGTTTGATATCCATAACACTTGCACGCCTGAGGTGACCAACCTCCTAGAATCAAAAACACTTGTGTTACACCTATTCCTCTCATAGGAACTTAAGCGCCCAACTTCTGGGAGTACTTGTGAATACTCTTGAAGGATCGATTCAGGTCTCTCCCAAGTATTAACATCCAGGTTGTTTGTCACTTACGTGAACATCAGGTTTCCCAATCCTACTAGTGCGCCTATACATTCATTCCAATATTTACTTGGGAGCACCTATTTGATTACCCTATTATCTTCAGTATACTATCCATAAATCCTTCTTCAAAGCCATTCATGGTAAGGTTTCTTCTTCATTTCCTCCCTTGTCTGAAAAGTATTATGATGAAAATTCCACCAAAACCTCATGAATTATCATATCTTTGGGAAAGGCACATCAACATGTCCACTATTTGGGTTTGTATATCCATAGTCAGAGGTTTCCCACATTTGTTTCACAAGGGGGTTAGGATTCATGAAGATTATATGCTTTTGTATATCCATAGTCACATGGACCTTTCCTCACTGGTTTAGTGTTGGAAAGTTTCCGATTTGGAGGATTAGGGTTTGGGTTTGGTACTCTCATTTTCGTCTCTATGACCCAAAAACTTAGGTCTCTAGTAGGGAAGTTATGGTTCACACTTTATTTTCTATTCAAGCAAAGAAATAGTCTCCCTCCACAACCAGGATCTATTTTTGTCCAACCATCCTAGTGTAAGCCCCTAACCTTTCAAGTGGGAGGTTGCAGTATTGCTCTTCTCTACTTCCATCACCTTCACTCCTTCCTTGCATTGGACCCTTTTCCAATGTAAAGAGAGTATAGGGAAGGCTCTTCGCCTTTCCATCTTCCCCGGTTTCCTTGCCCTCGTCCACTATCATCATCATAGACGCATCCTCCTTCACCAGCGGAGGGGGAAAAGTGGGTTAAATTTCTTGAATCTGTGACATTCTCTTGTTTTTCACACTGAGCATGACACATGTGGGCTAATAAATGTTTCATGATCCCAACATTTTCACAAACCATGAAAGAACTATGAGAACACTGATTCCCATCCTAATTGGGATATGTAGGAAGCCTTTTAGAGCTTGATCTAACTATATATTCTCTTCAAAAATACACTCCTAATTCCCTTTATCCGGGCATCCTCCTTAAGAGTAAACCCCTAATTAGGCCCCGAAATCACCAAGGAATCGTTTTCAGGAAGTAAACCCAAACTCATTTCTCTCAAAGGACTATGATCTCCTATGAGAATAATTGAAATACATGGTCTTTGACTCCCATCCACATGGGATACATAGGAAATCTCCTCGAGGTTCGAACCGGACACTTCAAATCAACCCTGTTCTCCTTGGACAATATTCCCAACAAGGTATAATCTTACAAGGAAATCCATATTTTTTCCCAGTTCCTTGTGCTTTATAGGCATAAGTCCCACACCAAACCTCGACTGAGCACCATTATTTTAGATATCTTTACCAGATGACATTAATCTATATGGTTAGTTACTTATCACATAACCTTAAAAGTTATTATGTGTCCCATTAATCAGCACCAAACTTCGAGGTTTATGATTCCTTTCACAATGATACATCATTAGCCCATTTTATTAGTACAATCCAAATATCAAAACAAACCTTCATCCCACTAGATGAAAAAAAATTCTAGAGTGCCCCAGTAAGTGGCTTAAATACCAATATCATCATAACGATGATTAAAAGAATCTAAAAATAGTACATGAGAGGATACCATTAATGGAGAACCTCAAATACATAGGGATGTCTGTATTATCAAGGATCCTTGAATACATACAAATGATTCTAAATTTTACACATGCCAATAATTGATTGAAAATTCCAAGGGAAACCTATGTTATACTTGGTGAATTAATAATGATTCATGAATATATCTCAAATCTATAAAGAGAGTCCCAAGGGAGACAATAATTTACCCCAAAAGGGTTTGATGAGTTCGACCTCCCATCTTCTTGAGTAATTTATGTTCTTAAGTATCATAAGTTTAAACTCAACGAATTCCTTCCATTGGAACACAGGTCCCTTTTGGATAAATAATTTTTGGATGTTTCTAGTTTCAGGAATAAATCCAATCGAAACAACTTGGAAGCTGTGATTCTTAACCTGAACACACATTCCATGGAACTACAAAAAAGAGTTAATCACAATTAGGGTGTTGTGGCATTCATTAGACTTGAGTGATGATAGAAGGTGTAAACCATAGTCTTGGGGGGGAACTTGGATTTGGAGGGATTCTATGGGGATTGGAAGCCTATTGGGCTTATTGAGATAGGGGAAGACTCTCTTGGGGAAATTTGTTTTGATTGGTATCCATTTTATTTGGAAACATATGCAGAACCACCAGGGCATGATGTGCATCGTAAAACAATGGTGTCCACAAGAAAGTAGCCTTCATTATCAGATGGCCATGAATTATTATAGGAATCCATTTTTACCAGAAATATGGAGTTTTAAATACATAAACGATGTGCATGGGAATGTTAAGAATACACAGACCATGATTAACTATGAAATACTTGAGATTCTACATAAGTATGGATCTTATGTATTTGGGTAAGAAGGATCTCTTGACTTATTATGAGTGGGAGAATGTGTAAAATCTCATAAAATATATAATTGGTCCACTCATAACTCTTGAATAATTTTTTAGTTTCTTTTCATGTGGTTAGGACCGTTCAGGGACACCCAGTACAAGTCTAACCTACACAAGGGGAAAAGGGGCATTTTTTATAGTGGTTGGGCCATGATTCCAAATCCAGGCATCACTACGTTTCTCGTAAGAGTAGGAATCAAGATTCCCGTAGTTATGAACATTCCCTATACTGATCTAGCTTAGTCCATGTGTAGGAGTATGTGAGAACATTTTTTTTCAGTGGATCAGTTAGGATTCCAGATTTGTGCATCACTACATATCCTGTAATGTTAGGAATAAAGACATACGTAGTTCTGAACATTCCCCATACCTATCTTGATCAAAAATGTGTATAGGAACATTCTTTTATCATTCACTATGGGTGTCGGGTCTACCATACTTCTCTATAACTTTTTTGCGTAAAGGAATCATTACCACTAATCCTATGCTCATGTAAGTTATACTCAATGTGACAAACAAGGAGGGAAAAGGGTTTCCCATGCCAGTGTGGGGAAATAGAGGATATGATAGAGTCATTTTTTATGGTGGAGGATGGGCCATGATCGAGGATCAAGGTGTTGTTATGTATCTTGTATGGGAAAGAATCAATCCATACATAGTTCTCTGTGAGATCAGGCAGTTTATCGCCATGTTATTAGGATGGTTTGTGCCATTCAGTTTAATGTCTTACAGCAAGGACATGAATCATAGTTTAATGTCATGTTTCAGTGATGAGTTCCATATAATTTAACGTCATGTGGATAGGACTATTACTCATAGTTCAATGTCATTGATTTTGGACCATGACATTACAATACTACGACTCATAGTTTAGTGACATAGAGTTTAGACATGAAATTATATTGCTATTACATGAAATACATTTTCAAAAACATTGAATTTGTGGGAGCCATGATGAGTTTTCCATCCATTGATATTAGGGCATTAGATCTTTTGGAATAGAACCTATATATGACATATGGACCTTCCATCTTTGGTACAAGCTTTGGGGGATTCTTCCCGAGTATCATCGATGTTCTAAATACTAACACCATTTCTCTTTAAGGGAGAGATCAATGGTGAAACTTTTAGTTAAAGGCTCATGTTATCCGATTTTGGTAGATTTTCAAATGGTGTACAATGTGCATCCTTTTTCTATATAGCTGCTCCTACTCATCAAACCGTCTCTAGGATTGTTGGCCCATGCACAGTTGATTGCAAATGGCCACACGAAGTGATGAAATTTGGATTTCGATAGGTAAAATCACCTTTTCCTTGTTTAGTAGTGATTATGGGGTTGCTTGGGTGGTAGTGTGGGTTGTTGTCTAGTAATCCCATAAATAATGAAAGAGCTTGTCTATCCACAATTTCTTATCCTTGTCAACTATATTTTGGATTATGTTGGATAGATTCTTGTTGAAAGCCTCTATCTTCCCATTGGCCACTGCATGGTATTGGGATAACTTGTTGGCTTTGATTCCACACTCTTCCTATAAATTGTCCAGATCTATAGAGCAGATATTGGTGCCAGTATCCATCAGTATTGTATGAGGGACACTGAATCTAGTAATGATTTTGGTCTTCAAATATCAAATGATTTTTTGCCGCATAATATTTATGGGGTATGGCTTCAACCCATTTGGAAAAAAAAAGTTAGTTGTTGTGAGTATGAACATGAATTGTTTGGTGGTGGCGTGATTATATGGTCCCACAACATCCATCCCACAGGAAGAAATTGGCCAAGATTACTTAGTTGTATGAAGTAACTTTGGGGTTCGATTTATATGATTTGCATAAACATGGTAGGAATTATACATCATGGTGAATGTGGCACAATATTGTATCATAGTGGTCCAGTAATACCCAAGCCTTTAGATTTGATGACTGAGCTTGGTTGCTGATCGGTACACTCCACATTCTTTGACATGAACTTCGTTCATGACAGAAATAGCATCTTCTTTATCAATGCACCTATGAATGACTCCGTCAAGCCCTCGTTTGTAGATAACATTTTTTTTTAATTGCACCACTGTTCAAGAAAATGTTGACTATCCATCTTCGAACCTATTCTCTTCAATCCCTATTTGGTGGGAGTTCTTCTTTCTGAAGATAATTTTCAATGGGCATCATCCAGCCGGTGGTGTGACTATAAGGCTCATAAATGGGGTTAATTTCATCGTTTTCCTCAATACTACTCTGGATAAATGGAACGAACATCAGGTGGTGGAAAATTCTAACGACTGTTTCATCCCGGTCAAGATTATCCAACATCCTGGATATATTTTCCAAAGCATCGGCTTGAGAAATTTGATTCATGGGGACATAGGACAACATTGGTTCTGATAGGAATTCTACCTTATGTTCTAGAACATTGTTCATCAAGGGGGCCAATACTTCTTTCTTATTGGAATATTTACCATTGACATGTTTGATGACTAGATCTGAATCACCCGTTATCTTTAGGTATTTGTCTTATACATGAGGTGCCAGTTTGAGGCCCGCAATGAGGGCCTGAAATTATACTTCATTATTTGTACACCCTTTATAATGTAGGAAAGAGTAAGGAAGGACCACATATTAAGGGGATCCGAGTATAATTCTTATCCCCACTTTTTTGTGCTTGGGATTATCCATTCTTTTCCCTGTCGATCTACTAGAAGCACCATCGATGTACATTTCCCATGTTAGGGGGTCCTCTTGGATAGAGAACACTTATTCATCCAGAAGGTTGGTATCAAGGGGTGTTGTTTTTATCTGAGGGGTGCTCTTCCAGGACATCTACTAATGCCTGTCCTTTGATGGACTTCTGGGGTATGTACTATATGTGAAACTGTTTGAGGATGGCCACCCATCATGATAGGCATCCATTTAGAATTGGATGATTGAGGTTATATTTGAGTGGGTTTTAGCAGAAGACTAGGTTATCCTCATGGTTCTACATGTAATACCTGAATTTTTTAACTAAGAAGATCAAGTCTAGTAAATTATTTTCAATTTTTGAATACCAAGTTTTCTCATCAATCATTGTTCAGCCATGGTAATAGAATATTTTCTCGCTACCAGCATCATTCTTCTATGTGATGATGGTGCATAATGAAAATTTTGGGGTGGTTACGTACAGAATGAGTGGTCTCCCCTCAACTGGAGGCATCAAAACTGGTGGGCTTAGGAGATATCTTTTGAGATTTTTGAACACTTCTTGGAAAAACTATTCTTACTCATACATAAACCCTTTCTTCATTAACCTTGTGGAATGTAAAAACTTACCCGCTAGGTTAGTTATGAAGAAACGGATGTAGGAAAGGTTCCCCTAGAGACCTCTCAAATCAGTGAGGTTGTGAGGTGGGGACATGCCTAGGATGGAATGAGTCTTATAAGGTCAACTTCAATGATGTGATGGCGTATGATGAATCCAAGGAATTACCCATTGGTAATTCCAAAGGAGAACTATTGGGGATTCATCTTTAAACTGTGTTTTTGTAGTTTATTAAAGATGGTTTCAAGATCAACAAGGGGGTTTGAGGATTGTCGTGATTTAACCACCAGTTCATCGATATAATATTTAACAAATTTTTCCAAGAAGGGCTTGATGATGCGATTCGTGGCACGTTGATATGTGGTGCAAAAAAAATTTAGACCAAAGGGAATCATTTTATAATAGAACAATCCTTGAGGGGCCTTAAAAGTGGTAGCTTCTTCATATCCTCAGGCCATCTGGATCTAGTTGCATCCTAAATAGTCTTCCATGAAAGAGAGAGCCTCATATCTAGCTCATATGTCAATCAAAAAATCTATAATTGGTGATAGGAAATCTTCTTTCGGGAAATGTCAGTTAAGGACGCTGAAGTCAATGCAGATTATAATCTATCCATTTGTATTTTGGATATGGAATTTTTTCATCTAGATCAGATACTGGACGTCCCGTATGATGTTGGATCTGATCAGCTTGTCAATTTCAGCTTCTATTTTGGTAGCACGAATTGGGTGGGTCCTTCTGGCTACCTTCTAATATCCCCACTGATCTTCTGCTAAGCCCAGATGATGAGTTGAAACCTCAATATCAAGGCTCAGAATTTCTGTGTAGTCCCAGACAAACACATCTTGATTTTTCTTTAATAAAGAGGAATATGCCTACTTCTCCTTGATATGCATAACCATACTAATTAGAGTGGACAGTGGGTAATCTTCGGTCCCCATATTTATCTCCGTAAAATTAATCTATTGTGGGGGAGACACCTTCATCGAATACAGGAGGGGAATCTTTAAGGTCATCATTATCATATTCTTCTTCTTCTTCATCTTATTCAGATTCATCATCTTCAACTTATTCCTCTTTTGATGGAGAGAGGATTCTCAAGACCAAATCAACAATGTTTGGAGATAAATCATCTTTTCTCCTTTGTATGTTTGGTGAGGGTAGTCTGGGGTCCCAAGGATGGGTCATGAGTATTTCTGTTGGGCCTTTTCATGACATCATGGGAGTTAGCCCTCTCATCCATGTCTTTAGACATGGCGACCGTAATGGAGATCATGCATACAATTGAGTCTATATACAGACATGTACTTATACATTTAACTTAATTAATGGGTAATACATACTCTTCCCCAAGTTGTTGGAGTGGGTCCGTAGGATCTGTTTCCAATCAATTCGGGGCAGTAACCCAATTAATTTCGTCCGCCGAAGAATGTTTTTCTTCCAATTCATAGATCATTGTGTCAATATTATGTGACTCATAGGACTCAAATGGGGATTTATTGGCATGTAATGTCTCATATTTTCCATTAGTGAAATATTTGAAGCATTGATGGTATGATGACAAAATTACAGCATGTGGATAAAGCCAATGCCTCCCTAACAGGACGTTGAAGGCCATAACTTTCCGCACAAACAAGAACTCAGAATATGACATGATGTCTCCAATAAAAGTTTTAAACTTGATTCGTCCCAATGGTTTCTGTTCGTTTTTGTCATATCCCAACAGAGTGTAGTGTAGGGTGTCAAGATTTCTTCATCATAGCCTAGCCGATGAAGCGTTTTTAGTGGGAGGAGGTTGACTCCAGATCCCTTGTTGAAGAAAATACTTCTGACATCAATTCCATTAATCTTTACATACACAAATAAAGGTTTGATGTGCCCTTGCATGATGGTGTATTCATCCCAATCTGTGATGGAGATGATGGTGTGACATTCTTTGGGACTGGTCTCTGTTTGATAGAGTTTGGATACTAATACATCTTCCTTGAACATCTGGGGAGTTAATAATGTGTTGTTATGCACCACCCTAGGATATGTGGATTGACATAACACATCCAGGGTTGATAGCATTGCTGGTACTAAAGCTAGATGATTTATAATATCTTACTTATTCTCTAAAGGTCAACAATTCCAAGATCAGGGTTTCCCTTTCACCACCACTTTAGGGGTTTGGGATTTGTATGTTGGTGGTTCGGCCTCTGTGACATGATTTAGTGGTGAAGTGGTCTTATCCGGGATTGGCTTAACTGGTTCGCATGTATGCCTTTAGAGATTTAATTTTTGTTGTTCCCTTAAGGTATATTCCAGGGTAACTAGGCTTATATTTCTTACAATAGGGGTAGAGGATCTTTCTAGTTCTTTTTCTATCTGTCATAGGGTCCTTCTTCAAGTTTCCTAAATGATAACGATTTGAGTTAGGGTGTGTCCAAGAATTTGACTCCTACCATGATCATGCTATCCCGGAAACCTCCCTCCTCAACAAACTCTTCCTCTGGATCTTCGGTTGGGTGTAGGGAATTTGGGTTTGTGGCCATAGTCTCCATTATAACATGTGTCCATTCAATGAATAAAATTAATGGAATTAGAGATTAGTTCTTGATCTGACAATGTCTCTATCCGAATGTCTCCTTCTAACGGTGTCATTTCGAGGGACGATGCCCATTATACCATTTGGCGGGGCAGTGCCCATTTTACCATTTGGTGGGGAAGTTCCAATTGTAACAAGTATATTGTCATAAAGTCCAAAAGTTTTAATTCAATCTTCAGATATCATGTCTACTGGTCTTCTTGATCCCGGTTTCTACCATTTTGGACTTTAGAGGACTATATGGATGAGGAGGATGGTTGTGTTGTATCGAGAGATTTTGGATGCATGGTTGGTTGTTTCAACTATTCCAGTAGGATTCCATAAAATCAGTTTACTATCTTTGAGGTCATCTAATTATCAATTATCTGCTTCTTCTTACTAGTGGCTGTTTTCTATTCCTCCTCATCTCTTGAGTCTGAGCTGGAAATATATGCCACTTGTGCTGGCGGCGGGCCCAACATGACTTGCTCAGAATCCACCATCCTTTGTAGGATATCCTTGAAAATGAATCACTCATGGATGGTGTTTCTGAGTATCTAGTGATAGGTAAAATAATTTGGATGGTCTTCGAGACCCACTTTAACAGTTTTCTTTGGCTCTGGTAGCTGGATCAAGTTGCAAATTAAGGCAGCTTTAAAATAGTTGCTGACCTATTCATTTCATAATGACTACAATATATTTCTTCATTCTTAAAACTGTTTGTTTTATCACCTAATTGCTCATCTTGTTGAATGGTGGTGGTTGTCAGCGTATAGGGGGTCCTACACTGTTTGGTGGGGGCCTCGCAACTAGGGATGGTGCCGGGGGCGGATTAGGCATGACAGAAACTAATTCATATTTTTCCTTTCTTTTCACTGGGGATAATGGGGCCACTTGAGAATTGATATTTATCTATTGCAAGGAGTCTTTTAACCTTTGGTAAATGGAAGAGAAATATCTAAAGAAACTTTTTTACCTCACTGGGATGAGCAGTGTAGATATTTCCTCACAAATATTGTCGATACACATGGTGATCATTTTATCATGGGGAAGCGGCTGATATAGGGACTATGTTCGGCCTTTCTATATGGAAATGAAGCCATAGAATCTTTTTTCTCTCACTGCTTGTAGTTCATGAGATCATTGACCATCAACTTAGGCAGCGTTGAACTGAACTAGAAGAGACACATTCGATGGAGGTCCTCCCAGTCTATGATCGAATTAGCTGGCATGATAGTATAGTATACCAAAGCTGATCCCTATAGGGTTCTTACAAATAAAATGAGTTTTACCACTTATTTCTACACAGGAGTTCCCATAATGGGGTCAAAATAAGAGGTGTAGTGCATTAGATGCTTTTCTAGGTCCCCCAAGCCATTTAATACAATGAATATGGGGTTTTGTTGATTTGGCGGTGACAGAACATTGCTTACCCAATTAGGGTAGGGTTTGTGATCCGATTGAATCGGAGCATGCCACCCCTCCATGGATTTTATTCTACCCGTTAGTTTCGTGATGGTGTTCTAGATCCCTTGATGTATATATTTCCTGGCATGAGACTGGTCTTGCATGGTAGTGACCAAAACTGGGCATGCTGGTGCTGTTGGAATTTGGGGAGGATACCAAGCCCGGGGTATCCTTTTGGGGTTAACTAGGTCATTCTATGGCTACCTTCCTAGCGAGGGAAGTATTGTTGTGCTACTAGGGCCAGGTTTATTTAAGTTTACGGTCCCTATATCAAATTTAATAGGCCTCATATCTTGGCTTTATTCACAGAGATGAGTGCATGTGGCAAGGGCACCTCTTCTGGGAACACCTGCTGACGTTCCGCAGTGGGATCACATTCGGTGGGGTAGCTCCCTTGACGTAGCTCCACATTAATTCTCATGAGCTATTTTATTTCTTACTCCGGGTTGGATAACCTTTCTTTGATGTTGAGTGACACATTTCTAGGGGGAGTAGGAGTGCTTGTCATAGACAACCTTGGATTTATTATTCTCTGTCTTGGGGTTTCACAAGGGAACTAATGACAAATTTACTGATGGGGCGCACAAATTTTGGACCGCTCTGTAGGATCGAAATATAATATGAGATGCTCAAAATACAAGAGGGGGGGTGAATTGTATACTTTAAAAATTCCTTTGGAACCTTTAATGTTAGTTATGAATAACTAGAGTTTCCTTAAGAAAAGGAAAGGGCTAAGTTTAACAAAGTTAAACTAAGTAAATTCACAACACCTCTAACACCGAACGGAACTTGGAAAGTGATTCCAAAAGTAGGTTCCGGAAATATGGTTCCGGAAATGGAAACTTAACAAAAGTTACAATATGAGATTCTACCTTAAAGCGTATAGAATCTAAACTAATCAGAGTAAGTAAGGAAGTATATGAAAGTTATACTTTCCTTAAGATACAAATTACAGCGGAATAACAACAAGTAGTAAAACTACTAGTAACAAGATAATAGTCTTTTAACCCAAAGAGAAGGGTATCCAACAACCTTGGATAAAGGTCCCTTGATTTATACTTTCAAGCAAGTCTGTCTTACCCACACCAGGGTAAGCCCTCGATACGAAGATCGGAGTCTCGGTATTGCTATCCCTACAAGCCCTCAACTTCAAGGTAGTTGGCAACCTCTGTCTTTCTCAGGCCATAGTCTGTGAGTGTGTGTTGCATCCACAACACTTGTGCACAACAACTTCCAGCTGCTACATATTCAGCTTCAGCAGTGGAGAGTGCAACAGAATGTTGCTTCTTGCATGACCAAGAAACTAATGAATCTCCTAAGAAATGACATGTTCCGGATGTACTTTTCCTATCCATTCTACATCCACCAAAGTCAGCATCAGAAAAGCTTTTTAGAACAAAATCATCTTCAGAATTATAAAATAATCCTAGATCCATGGTTCCCTAAAGGTAGCGAAAAATTCTTTTTACTGCCTTTAAGTGAGATTCCTTAGGATTGGATTGATATCTTGCACATAAGCATACTGAAAACATTAAGTCTGGTCGACTAGCTGTTATGTAAAGTAAACTTCCTATCATACCTCTAAAAGATGTTTGATCTACTGGTTTCCCAGCTTCATCAAGATCTAAGGAGTTTGAGGTACCAATGGGAGTACTTATACTCTTAGTGTTGTCATAACCATACTTTTTAAGAAGATCTTTAATATACTTATGTTGAGATATGTATGTTCCTTCTGGTTTTTGAGAAATTTGAAAACCGAGGAAAAATGTTAACTCACCCATCATACTCATTTCAAACTCAGATTTCATTAGACTAGCAAAATAGTCAGTCAAAGATTGCTGAGTTGAACCAAATATAATGTCATCAACATAAATTTGAACAATCAAAACATTTTTCTTATCTTTCTTTATAAAAAGGGTTGGATCTGCGTTTCCCTTAACATAGTTATTTTGAAGAAAAAATCCAGTGAGTCTATCATACCATGCTCGTGGGGCTTGTTTAAGGCCATACAAAGCTTTGGTAAGTCCAAAAATATGATCTGGATGTTTTGTATCTTCAAATCCAGGAGGTTGTTCAACAAAAACTTCCTCTTGAACATAACCGTTAAGAAAAGCACATTTCACATCCATTTGGAAAAGTTTGAAGTTAAAGAATGCTGCAAAGGCGAGTAGAATACGGATAGATTCAAGTCTAGCTACTGGAGCATAGGTTTCTTCATAGTCTATTCCTTCTTGCTGATTATAGCCTTTAGCAACAAGTCTAGCTTTATTTCTAACAATGACTCCACTTTCATCACATTTATTTCTGAAAACCCATTTTACTCCAATAACAGAAGTTTCCTTATAAAAGCAATTTTCCTTAAAAAAGCATTTTTCCTTATAAAAGCAATTTTCCTTAAAAAAGCATTTTTCCTTAAAGATAAGGTGTTTGTGATTTTCAAAACAAGAAGGAATGGAAAAGTCATAAGGAAAACCTTATTGACTCCACACGCTCTCTGGTTCTGGGTATACACACCTTCACGCTCGGTGTGGGATGCATCTATGAAGGAACCATCTTTCCTTGATTCCAATCCCTATGGGCCATTTCCGATGAGATATATGTGGTTACAATTAAACATGATCACTGATACATACCACATTGGGGGCGATGTACCAAGTGCCGAATGGTAGGATGGGTTTATGTGTCCTATGTTGGAATTTCTTCTTCCATTCTGCGGTATTATTAGGTTTTCATGGCGAATATTGACTCAAAGGGAGACCTGGTCCAACATCATAAAATACATTCTTCTCAGAGAGTGTGAGCCATGAGAAGGGGTGGAACGAGTGACTCCTCTTCCCATCGTTCTTCCTAGATAGAAGGAGAATGATGTCCACTATGCGAGGACTTGAGATAAAAATTACATTATCCCTACAGGGCAAGGTGGTTCCCATTCGTTCATTGATTCACAATGACATGGATTTTTCGGTCTTATAGTGGTATTTTGATTCAAAAATTCCCCCATCCATGTGGGACTAGGTTGTTCCAGAATTCCGGTGATATCCATCACCATTGCCACCTTTTCAATTTCATATACTCCCATGTGGGTGTGAGTTGAGTATGGAATTGGTCTTTTAAGGAGTATATGGTCTTTTTAAGACACGATCACTACTTATTGGTTGGCTTCCCATATGTAGGAAGCCTGCTGGATGTTCTTAGTTTCCTGACTCAAAATCTTTTCGATGGCTTGATCTCTTCGGTCCTGATGCTTTTGAGACTTACTCTTGGCCAGTATTTGTTTAGTATCCCATATTTCCTGAGCAGAGGTTTTATTTGATTTCATATTTTGTTTCATGAAATTTAAATATTTCATTTCCAATGGGGTTTGCTGGATGGGACTCGGGGTGAAGAGTAGAGCTCCATGTTCTCCCCATCCCCGAATGTGAACTCCAGTCGGGGTGTCGCCAATGAGGTGACACAACATGTGTAGTGAATAGAGGAAATCCAATTCAAGGATTTTCTTTTTTTTCCTTTCTGATTGTGGTTGTCGTGAAGACAGGAGGGCTTCCAAGTCAATTAGATGGTGAAGCTCCCATAACGTGTTGACATGGTCTGCATACCCTTTGTTGGGTAGGAATGTTTCATTCATCTAATGAATAGTTTTCCATATATTAAGATGAATGTCATGTATACATTCCCTAGACAACTCTCTTGGTATGTTGAAGTGCGAAGTGTTTGTAGGACAATACATCACTGTTATATAATCCTTAGCTAGTTGTCTTCTCACAAGAAACATATCCTTTCGTTGTTCTTCCGAGGGCTCCTTGACATGATATGTCCTGCTCGACTGCTTCTTAATGATTTCATTCCAAGAAGACGGGCTGGTGGGCGCCTCATTGATATAAATATGGTGTGGGGGTGGTTTAGAATATGAGTATGGGCCTGAGAAATCCTTTGGTTGAGAAAGAATATCACTCATTATAGAAAGAGTGCCCAATGTGTCTTACTCCATATTTTTGATTGCTTCATCATAGAAGGGATTTGTCATCATTGTTCTGGAAAGGGGAGGACCTTCCTTCGATTATAAATTTTGGTTGTGGGGAGGACCTTCACAATTACTGATGCAATGGCGAGGGATACCAATGCAACTTGATGCCTGACCATGGGAAATATATTTACAACGTATAATCTGGGGAGAACATTCAGGGTGGGCTATAGCGAGAGGAGGGTCTTCTTGCTGCTTGATGTCCCTTAGGGTAGGACCATCTCGATGACTACTATGATGGCATGGACTACCATTATGACTTGATACCTATTTGCATGGAGAATTTCTACAATGTACATCTTGCTGAGGGCCTTCAAGATGTACTACAGTGAGGGGAAAACCTTCTTGTTTCTTTATGTTACTAGGGGAGGTCCATTATAGAAATATTCATTTTAGGGAGGGCCTTTGTAATGATTATCATCAGGGCAAGGACAACCATCAAGACTTCATGTCAGACTACAGGGAGAAGCACATGTGCAGTGTATACCCTGGGGATTACCATTAGGGTAGACGATAGCAAGGGGATGACCTTCTTTATGTTTGATATTCAGGTCGAGGGGAGGGCTACCCCGACTCACATCCGGAGATAAGCTCTCGTGATCAATCATTTTGGGCCCATGGAGTGAGCCCCCATGGGTGCTCTGTAGAGAACCTTCAGAGCAGCTGGTAGCAACATTGTATGGAGGGCCTTTGCAACTCCTACTATCACAACCCTAATTTGGAAATGGACTAACAGTTTCTTGAGCCTTTATTGATATATATTTTAGGGTGTCAAGAACCACATCTTCCAATAGAGATGGATCAAGTATGCACCCTTCGTTTTCTAGTTTCCTTTGGTGCATTTTTTTTGAGTTCTCTCTTGTGGGTAACCAGGGTCATCTACTGTTGGTAATGGACTTCATATATGGGTCCCTATCTTGTTGGTTCCTGTGATGCAGCCAGGATATACCGACAGACATCTCGAGTTTTGGAAGGGATATATTCCTTCTCTGGAGTGGACACCACGTGGGACCAATGTCCCCCAGCTGGAATGGGTGTTTGTTCCCGATTTGGCTATCTGTGTATCATAGGATAATGTCATCAACCATCCTAGACTAGAGCAAGAATGCATGACTACTCCGGAGTAACTGACCCATTTTTCGAGTAAGTCATTCCATTTGAGGAAACTGGGTTATGGGCCCAGTTTCTGACCATAGACACTGAGAACATAATGTCTTTGCATGTGTGGATGATATGGTCTTGTATCAACATAAGATATTCCATTATTTCTAGGATTTGATGAGATACATCTTTGTATGGAATGAGTTTTAAATCCCATTCTGATTTTGGGGCAGGAGTTTGTGCCTACTTCAGTCCTCCATGAGTTGCCAGTAGATATTAGAAGTTATCTTCTGCCTCGATAGTGGAACGAGTATGGCACTAGTTTACTTCTCCGGTTACCACCATATTTGACTGGTTGGATTTATATTTATGAGAAGTTGTTTTCATTTGCTCGCTTGTAGCTATATTTGTGTCATGGGCTTTGTATGATTCTACAAAAATTTGACTCTTCTCATATTGTTTTGCTGCTGAATTTGGATGGCAGGCTTGATATGAATTAGCATGTATTTGTGACTTTGTATAGCCTATTACCATTCTATTTGGATGATAGGCTTGTTTTGAATCAGTAGATATCGACGTCTTCCTCTGCTCTATCTGCACAGTAGGACCGGTGAGAACTAATAGGAATGTACATGTGCTCGTATTGCGCCCACTATTTTTGTGCTGGGATTGAGTGGTGGGGGAAGTATCATATTTCTACACATTGGATGTTTTTGTGTTAGTACGGTGAGTTTCTCCTCAGATACTAGGGTGATAGCGTGTTCCATATTATATATTTTCCACCCATGGTGGGCAGCTCATGGGGTCCGAGTCTCCTGGACATGAGTAGGTTCCCTCGGCTTGAGGTCCTCTTCGGTGGGAGAATCTATGGCCGTCTAGTGTCAGAAATGACACTCTATGGAGGGGGCCCATAATTAGGACCCCTGTATAGTTGAAATGAAGTTGTCATCATAGACTTTATATGCCTCCCTATTATAGGAGAGTTACTTGTTGTCATGTTCTGGGGACATTCCCCTAAAATGAATTGAGATGACCATTGGGGCCACCTTGTACTGGGGTGCCAGCCATGGCATAGAAGGTAGCTAGAGAACCTTTGCAGACTGGAGGGCTTGTCTCAGGGCCTCCAACAAGGTGAGAGTACCGTTTCTATGGAATTCATTGATTATTATGTTGGATACCTAGTGTTGAAGACACTGGGTATGTGAGCGTGTCCTACTCTTCATTGGGGCCCCAGCCCCTTGCGGGATCACTAATACATGTGTCTACATCGGTCGTTGGGATGTCATTTTGACCAAAGGTTGCTCTACAGTAACCTGAATTATACATATATGACATAAAAACCACAAAACCCCATCAAAGTAGCATCATTTTAATCATATTCATTTCTGATGACTCAACATGGCCCACATTCCTCTTTTTTCTATTGTGGGGGGAAGGGGCTTAAGGGGGGTTAAGACCTCCACCTTAGTTAAGGATTCACAATGGCTACACCCATTTTGTTTCACCAATGAGGTGGCATGTTTGTCACGTACAGGGGTGGAAAAATTGTCTGACGTGAAATATACTATTGTCTATTATCATTGGGGTAGAACTGCCACCTTGGTTAAGGACTCATGCCAGGTTCACCATTTTTCTATTGCCTTTAAAGTGGTGTGTTTGGGTTGATGGTGAAATGGTCTGATGGGAATAATCACCCGTCTCTTTTTCTAGAGAAGGTTTTTTGTCATATTCATCATTTCTTTTGTTTCGACCCATTCCGAGTCATTATCTTTTAATTGAAGGTTTCATTAACCCTACGTGAAATGGGTAATTCATCCCTTTCATATTATAAAGGATATTCCATAGTCATATGTTCCCATCAGTCAATTTTGTGGGGTCAAGAACGTGTGCAATCAATTCTCCTCATATATATATTCCTCATATAGTCTCTAATGGGTTTATTCATGGAGCCAGAAACAACCAACAACCATGGTATCCATGATTCTTCGACCAGATTTCCAAAGGAAGGTGCTTGTTGGACAATTTTTTGTCTGAAGACACTTATGTACTCCATTGGTCAATAGGATGGGAAGTCAAGCTCACCACACCGCTTTTGGTGGGAAATTATTGCCTATTATGGGACTCTCTTATATATTTAAGTTGTGTTCATATGTTCGTGAATCTTTGGTTCATTTTTGAAGAGTGTGTCCACGAGCTACCCCTGGTTTGTAGGATCATCAAAGTAATAAATGTAATTGATGCTACATAGGTAATGCTGACTTGATCCATACAATAAGTCACTCAAGATTTTATCGTCATCCTGGAAGGACAGACGGTGAACTAGTGTTGGGATCAGACCCATTAGATGGGTTTCCTATGTATCCTGGAGAGAGGAATTAGAAACCCTGTCATTTGGAATTTTATGGGGCTTACGCATAGAAGCTACCCATTTAAGAGGAAATGATTGGGTTAACCCTTTTCAAAGGGCACCCTTCTGAGCTCAGGCCATCGAGTAGTCATCCTAAGTATCCTGGTTTGATTAGAAATCAGTGTTCTCATAGTTCAGAATTTTGTGGATATTGTAATCATCACAAACCTCTAATCCCATGTGAGTCTTGTTTGGTGTGAGAAATAAGAGGATGTGAGAGATCCAATAAACCACATGCTTCCTCTCCTGTTGGTGGGAGTGGCTGAGCCTACAACAGAATAGGACGGGATGACAGTGGGTGAGGGCACAGAGTGATGAACCTTTTAATGCAAAATGACATTAAAGGTCAGGCAACTCGTCCTGAGAAGATTGGGGACTTAACTCTGTGGGAGTGCCCTAGAATGCATTCTCGGGAGGGGAGGAGTGTTGTCCAGAACAAAATGGGAATCAAACATAACCCATTTGACTGATCAACATTCCTCATTGAATGGAAAAGAAGGAGATCACCCTTAATCCCTAGAACATGAAAGTTCACGTTAGCGTCCCAAATTTGGAATTGGGATTACCATTAGAATGTAGACCCACATACATTCTTGAAGCCCAAACCATTGTGGGTAGAACCTTCATGATTCCACTTACCATGGTTATGTAGACTCAAAGGGTAATGATGATGCACCCGATAGCCTGATCATATGGGTCTAGTGGCTTTGGAGGAGGCTTTGGCCTAATGTCAGGGGACTGGTTTGCGGAGGGACTATATGGGATTGGATGGTAACTGAAGGTTCATATTGGAACCAGAGGAAAGAATATAAGAAAACACCCCATTCATCTTATTGGATTCTTATGCGGGATGAGGGAAGCTCCACAAACTATAGTTGTATGTGGGAAGTGGGGTCATCTATATACTAGGTTGGTACGTGGGCATGGGTATGGACAACCACACACCATAGTGGTACGCTGCCCTGGATGCAGTCTATCATGCTACTTTAAGTTCCATTTGCGTACTGATGCACTACACGGTGCAGTGTTAAATCTGTGTAGCGATACGCTACGAAGAACTCCATTTTGAAGGAGGGTCTAGGGGATTATCGTTCGTAGGAAGTTCATACATATGTGGTTCGTGGTTTCACTAATCAGGTTCATGATTATATTATTATTATTATTATAATTATTATTAAGTTATCATATTTTATGGTTCATGGATGGTTGTACGTACAGAGAGATTGGTTCGTAATTTGAGCTTTTCCGGTGATTGAAGACTGAAGAATGTATCTTCTCTGGAATCTTTCATCCAACCTATGTGGCCCCCTTCAAGCTTTCTTCTTCTGTTCCACTTGAAATGTCTTTTGTGCTCTTTTTATAGAGCATTGGGGTAATCGTATCAATGGGAATGAGACACCATTTGCAAAGGCCCATGAAAATATATCATGACCCGCTAAAGACTCAGTCAACAGGGGTTTGCGGAGGTTGTGGTTTGAGATCATGGCTCGCAGAACCCTATTGATTTCCTTCGTCTTCGAACCACAGAGTTCTCAAGAGGGTATGGAGATGGACTTCATGTGTATGATTCCTTCAAAAATGAGGTTCGTGGTCCGCTGGGATCATCGGCCATCACTCCACGGGCCGATGCCTCGCAGATTGTTTTTCATACCGATGATTCGTGATCCAGGTGGTCCACGAACCCTTCCTGGTGCTGGTATGCATTCCACATAAAGTCCTTTAAAAACATGAATTCCTTCAAGCTTCTTCTGAAATTTGTTACTCAATTTGAGTCTATTCACCTTCCTAGACTTTTAAGATTACTTTTTTCCATATACAAAGTTATTATGGGAGTATTTTCGTCCCTTGGTGGAATTTTCTGGACCATACAATAATATATGGATGAAAATTTAAATAAAATGCTTATATTTAAAAAAATTACAATAAATGCACTTATAAGATATATTGAATATATTTTTTACCCAATATGTATAAATAACAATTATAAATCCATTAAGAGTTATAGTGGATGTTCTTATTGAAGTTCTAGTGGAACATCTATAATACAACAAAAGTATATATTTATAAATATAATATAATTTACAATTGATGAATGTATATTCTATATGAATAAAAACACAAAAAAGGTATGATATTATAACTAGAACTAAATTTATAATTAATGAAATTATAAGATATATTTAATATAATTTTTACAAAATCATTATTAATAAAAATTATAAATCAATCAAGTAGAAGTTTCAATGGAAGTTCTGATGGGTGTTTTAATGGAAGTTGCAGTGGAAGCTCCACAATACGACAATCATATATATTTATAAACCTAAATATTATTTTAATGTTAATTAAATTTTAATAAATATATTTATAAAAAATAAATGATATAAAATATGTATTATATTTGATACATAATTATTATAGAAAAAATATAATGTAACATTTAAAAATGTATATTATAGATTAATAAAAAAATATAATATATAATTATACCTAAAAATAAATTTATAATAAACGCACTTATCATATATATGTAATTTATTTTTTTTACAAAATCTCTATTAACAAAAATTATAAATCCATTAAATACAAATTTAATAGATATTTCAATAGAAGTTCCAAAATAAGTTCTTGTGAAAGGTTCATAGTAGAATAAAATAATATTTTTACTAAAATATTTATTATAACAGAGATAGGGCCAGTGGAAATTTCAATTAAAATTCCATGGGAAAGTTCAATGTAACTTTAATTAGAAATTGTAGGGAATATCCCACTGAAAATTCCAGTGATTCTTACTTTGGAAAATTCTAAATTAAACATGAAATTTACAATAATCTTCAATGAAAATTCTTCTACAAAATGAATAAAGTAGATAACTAGAAGAAAATGATTCCATAAAAAATTTAATTATTCACCTGTAAACTTTCATGTGATGTTTTATAATTAAATTTATCATTGCAAATTTTTAATGTAGTTTTCATTGAAGTTATTTAATGAAAATCGCCAGAGTAACTTTCCAGAAAGGTCCTTCTAGAATTATGTCCTAGACATTTTTTGTTACAAATTTCTACAGATTTTTTTACGTAAATAATGTTTTTTAAAACTTTTGAAACCCACATTTATTTTAATAAATTTTTAAAAATATTATTTATTATGATGAATAATAAAACTAAAAATTAATGAAATTTAAATTATTTTTAGAGAAATAATAATATTTTATGTTTACATAGAAATATCTTCTATATTCATTCATACAACATTACTTTTTATACTTTTGAATAAATATTTTTTTAATATGATTACTGAAATTATAATTATTTAATTTTTTTTTAAAAAAATTACATCTTACACATTTAATGAATTACACGTATTTAAAAATATTTAAGAGAATTTATTATTTTTATTAAAATAATTAAGAAATCTATTTTTAAAGGTAAATTATTACCTTTCTTAAATGACATAAAACATTTTTTACACAAAAAAATCATTTCATTTAAAATAATAATTTTATTTAAAACACAATAAACATAGTATTATTGTACACTTTTAAAAAAATTACATGGCTTTAATGATATCAAATAAAATCTATTAATTTTCTTAAAAATAAATACAAAAATATTTTCTCACATTCTTATTTAAATTCTCTTAACAAATAATAAACATTTTTTAAAAAAAATAAAAATTATTTCAATTAAAAATATAAATGGACTTGAAATATTATGAACTCAATAATATTTTAAATGATTTTAAAAAATGTAACAACTTAAAGATATTAACTAAAATATGTTGATTTTAATCAAATAAAAAAAATTAAAACACCTATTATTGCGTCAATTTTTAGAAATTTTTAATAATTTCATATATATAAGACAAATTTAATTTAATTTAAAAATATATTTGGTTTTCAAATATATCACAAATCATATTATTTTTTACTGTATAATATAATATTATAAATTGAAGAGGTATTACTGAATGATCCATTATTTATTGGTATTGGAGATGATAAAAAGATGCATCCTCTAACTTCGCACCAACCACACCTTAAATGTACGGGGAATCTATTCTCTATAAATGCGAAAAAAACATTACATATTTGATTATTCCAAAACTACAAACAGGGTTTTATCAGCGCTAAAAAATACCTTTATCAGCACTAAAAAATCATTTATAATTTAAGCTCTATTAAAAGGTGGGTCCCTCTAATCAGTTCTTAAAAAGCACTAATAAAGACCCCTTTTAGCACTAAAAAAGCACTGAAAAAGGGTCCCTTATCAGCTCTATTAAATAAGTGTATACAAAAGTTCAAAAAAATAAAAAAAAATTCTATAAATAGGTGGGCTTCGACAGTGCTCGACCCCTTTCAACAATGCTAGGTAAAGCCCCCCACCCCTACCCACACTCCTAAGCCACCCCCACCCCTAAACAGCGCTAGACCCAATTTCACCCATGTGTGTGCCCCTACCTCCACCAAGATTCTAACTCAATACCTCACCTATATGGGGGCTAGACCATTTACCACTCCCCCATATCACTTTTTTCTCCATTTAATGATACATATATATAGTAATATTTATTTGTATATTAATATATATTTATATTAATTCATATATTTTTATATTAACCTATATTAATATTTATACGTATATTAATATATAAATATTTATTCATATATTAATATATATTGATATATATATACATATATAGTAATATTAATAAATTAATATATTTATATATTTATTTGTTTATTGATATATATATATAGTTATTTATACTGATATATTTATTCATATATTAATATATATTAATATATATTTATTTATGTATATTTTTTTTATATTTTTTATCCATATATTGATTCATATATTAAAATATATTCATAATATAATTTTTAAATACATTTATAAAACATGTTTTTTACGTGTGTTTATAAGTAAATAAATAAATACATTTATACAACACACACACACACACACACACATATATATATATATTATGTGTATCTGTATGTATAATTATACATATTTGTATATATTTACAAATATTATATATCAATATGTATATACATATGTTAGAATACATAGATAATATATATCAGTTTGTTAATACAAACACACACAAATATACAAAAACCCACACACAAAAATTATTGAGGTATATAAATATTCATATATTTGTATTTTCAATAAAATTTATATTAGTTTTTATTTACATACATCACATATATTGAGAAATATATTTTATAAGTAAATATGTTTAATTATATATTTATAAAATTATATTTTTCTGTGTGATTATATAAAAAATATGTATATATTGTTATATATTTGATTTTAAATAATACATTGTGAAACATGATAAAATTTAAATTCCATAATGTCAATATGAATTTAATCCCTCGGAATAGCGTCAGTCCCCATTGAAAAGGGGGAAATACCCTCTTAAATGAGGCTAAAATTCCGTCAAATGTTAAAACAGTTGGGTACCCAAAATATAAAATTGATTTTGGGGGCCTTATAAGCTTTTTTTGGCCTTTAAAAATGCGATAGAGGGTTTACACTAAGTTATGAGTTCATAGATCATGTCGCAGACGTTGATTTGATATGTGGTAGAGCCAAAACAGACACCCGAATTAAGAGTTATGGTTCTATAATGTTTGAGTTACAATTTCATCTTATTTTAGATATTTTATTTTATTTTTATTTTTTATGTCTTCAAATTGTTATTAAAGGACTATTAATCGATTGTAATTAGAGAATTGTTAATTAATAATATTTTATTAAATATGTTTTTTATCCATTTTTTCTAGATATATTATATATTAAGTGTAAATGTTAATTTAAACTTATCTAAACCATATTTGAACAAATATATATTATATTTATATAAAAAAAATATTTCTATATTTCTATATCAATATAATATTTTTAGTTATTTTTTTCAAAATATACATATTATTAGAGTAATAAAAAAATCATTGATAAAGACCCTCAATTACCAGTGCTTCTAAAAGAGAATTGATAAAGGGTGTCCCTTTAACAACACTAAAAATAATTTGGATAAAGGGGTACCTTTATCAGCACTGAAAAATGGGTTAATAAAGGGGAACTGTTAAAAACTCTTGTTTTAGCCCTGTTAAAAGAACCATTTATCAGTCCTTTTTATAGTGTTGATAAGGGTACTCAATTTATCAGCACGTTTTTAGAATTGTTAAATGATATCACAGCAAAAACCCTTTTTTGGCAGTGTTCATAAACACAAAACATTATATTATTTTTATGTTAGGTTTTATATGTTACTACAATTATATTATTTTATGATATTATTAGAAGTGTGCATATTATAAAAATTATTTAGTGATATCTGATATTGACAGAGTTTATCTAAACCTATTTGATTTTTCTATTGTATTTCATGATTATAGTAAAATGATTTTTGGATGAATTATACTAATAATTTAATTGTGACATTGATGTTAAGCCAATTTTTATTGTAATATTATCATTGGATTTCATTTTTTTAATTATGTGAATATAGTTTTGTAAACACTATGATATATGTGTGTATAAATATATATATTATCATGAGAGTATATATATTTAAACATTAAAAACATGTTTAGAATTTTTGTGTGTGTATTTATGTATGTATGTATGTATGTATGTATGTATGTATGTATGTATGTATGTATGTATGTATGTATGTATGTATGTATGTATGTATGTATATGATATGCATATTTGATAAAAAACACATCATAATGTATTTGATGTATTTATATTTAGACATGAAATTGTGTAATATATATATATTAACATGTGAATATACATACCTAAAAGTGGAAAAACGTGTACGGTTTTTAATATGTATACATATTGTGTGTGTGTGTGTGTGTGTTTATAGATTTGATATGTATATTGGCTTAAACAAATATGTAGAAGAAAGTTTTTAATTTATTTTTAACTCATCTAGGTTAAATACCCTTAGGGGGGAATCATGATATGACAGATTAATACAACTTCCCATTTATATATTGCTTCGTCGTTAAAAAAAGAACTCTTCTCTTTCTTTCATAGAGTAATGTATGAATAGAAATGAATGTATTCATGAGATAAAAACTTTTACGTGGTTTAACCACATTGGGCTATGTGTTTTGGGATAAAATGTCACTGTGAAATCAAATTACAAACTTTGAGTAATATTTCTCACACCATGTGTCAGATTGTTGTGGGTGTAACGAATCGACGTGAGTCGACACAAACTGTCACCAGAGTTATCCTACCACATCGCCTAAAGAACATTTCCAATCACTAAATGCCAATGATAATAACCATGAATAATAAAAATTCTCTTGGGAATGGTTTTTTCAATAGTAAACCAATATAACACATCCATGAAATGGGGTGACCACATCAATATCATCAAAGGTAACAGCATAAAAAGAAATACCCATAGTATACAATAATGACAACGTAGATATCATAAGCAACATCACACATCATATACAAAATATACCCTAACAATACATATACATGGTGTCTTCAAACAAAAGAACAATACTCAAAATTAAGAGGAACAAGACCAAACATGGCCCACACATACACCCCAATTATTATAAAATTCTAAAAATGACACCACATTAGTCAATCCCCACCAGACCATGTCAATTAAATTAAACTATGGATTCCAGTAATCATGAAGAGCCAACCTATTACATTATACTATTTCCAAACTGATTTTACATATGCCCAATGTAATATGTATGGTATGGGGCACAAATCCAAATAGGGTACCACCAATAATCTATTTAATGATTTTACCAAAAAAATGCAATAAACTAATTTGATTCCACATTTCAAAACTATAACACATTGAAAACAAATTCCATTTTCAAATAATCCTTGGAAATTCCTTTTGTTTTAAATTTTAAATAAACATGTTTTCCAAATCATTTCTCAATATAGATCAAATAAATACACAATTCCATAAGGAACAACAGGATCAAAATACCAAACAGTCAAGGTAAAGTAAAACATCATCATCAAATAACCATATAAGTTCATGTGGGAATCATATATCACGTCACATCATAATGTCTCTAATAAAATTCATAAATCCTATAAACCAACAAAAAATGAGTAATGTGAACCATGGGATTGAACCATTGGTATTATCATCAGTGATTCTAAACAAGTTTTCTAGTCAGATATGAAACAAATAATGGTCTCACGGTTATCCTTGGGCACAACTCCATGAGCTCACATGGCCTCCTGGATACCAATCATGGAATCTATCATGGTGTTTCCTCCCCAAAGATTCACACAATTGCTTAGAAAAAATTGAAGTTCACACAATCTTCCTTCCAAATGATCACAATGTCCATAAAATAATACCCTCACTCACACCCGAGTTAACCTATGTTCTACTCCATACCACATAACCAAAAAACATGTTACACATAAATTAAAGTCACATCACAAGGGATTTTCATAATCAAACATGACCATTTTATCAAAACATATTCCACAAGGTAAAAAAAATTCTAAAAACATAATATAAATCCATTTTAATCCATAAAATCCCTTTGAACCATTTTATCAAACACTTGGTGGACATATATGCCAAAAACATTTCAATCCCCACTTTAAACAACAAAATTTCCAAGTCAATCTACAAATAACTTCATACATGGGATAAAAATCAACAATAAATAAAGAAAACAAAAATTTGGTAAACAAAAAACCAAAGTAGATTATATATTTAAATTTAATCTATTAAAATTGTCTTTAAATATAGACATAGACCTTGGATTCAGTCCGAATATGACGGTTTAAAATAACTGAACCATTAGATATTATTTCTTTGTTAAAAAATTTTCTCTTCGTTTTTTGTTGTAGTGTATGAAAAAATTGAAATCATGAATGATACACAACAATTTTACATTGTCATCCCACAGTAGGATCGTGTTTTGGAATAAAATGTCACTCTGAAATGAAATCACAACCTTTTATTTTTATTGATCCCACTGTGTGTTTGATTGATGTGTTTGTAATGAACCTACCCGAGACGACAAGACCAGTCACCCGATTTAGCCTGCCACGTGGCCCAAAGCACATTCCCAATTACCATAGGCTGGCGAAAATCACCTTGAATAAGAAATAATATCTTTGAAATGGTTTTGTCAATGGTAAACCAACATGACTTATCCATGACATGGAATGACCACACCAATAATCTCATATTTAACAACATAAATAAAAACATCCATAGTACCAAATAATGACTAAGTAGATATCATAATCAATATCACACATCATATAGTGAATATCCCATAATAGGTCATATACATGGTATATAATTTCAAACTAAAAATACTCTAAATTAAGGGGAACAAGACCAAACATGGACTATACATACATCGAAATGATTATAAAATACCATAAATGACTCAACATGATCCAATCCCTATGAGACCGTGTCCTCACCATAAAACTATGGATGAAAATAACAAAATAAAGACACCTTGTTACATTATACCCTTTCCAAAAATAAGTCTACATATTCCCAATGGAATATGTATGGTGTGGGGCACAAATCCCAGTTGGGGACCACCATGAATCTATTTTATGCTTTTACTATGAAAACTAATAAATTACTTTGAAAACACTTTTCAAAACTGAAACACACTGAAAACATTCCATTATAAAATAACCCTTTAAAATGTATTTTTATTTCCATATAAAATAATACATGTATTCTACATCATTTATCAACATGGATCAAATAAATACACAAGGCAACAAGTCACAACGTGCTCAAAATACACAACAAGAAACGGAAATTACAACATCATCATCAAATAACCATATAAGCTGATGTGGTAATCACATATCACATCACATTAAAATTACACTAATAAATTTTATAAATCCCACAAACCAAACTGGAAAGTTTAATTTTGATGTTGGGTTAAAACCATTGGGCTTATCATGTGTGATTCTACACAAGTTTTACTTACATCTAAGTAACAAATCAGGCTCTCACATTCATCTTTTCATTTAACTCCAAGAGATCAAGTGGTCTCTTTGAAACCAATAAAAAAATATCTCATGGTGTTCCAAGACAAATTCTCTCATGTCCCCTTGGAATCATAAATGGAAGGTCGCATAGTCTTCTTTACAAAGGATCACATAGTCCCTCAAAAAACCCCTCACTGACACCCCTGTTAACCCATGTTCTACTCCATGCCTCATAACAACAAACACATGTTACACATAACTCCAAGTGACATACCAATCCATTTTAATAATCAAATATCCCAATTTTATCAAACAAATAAACAAGTTAAAATCATTTATAAAACCATTATAAAGATCCATTTAAATCAATAAAATCCCTTTGATACATTTTTTCAAACAGTTGGTGTACATACATGCCACACCCTTTTGATGGCCCACTTTAAATAATTGAATTGCCAAAAAAAGCCACAAATAAAAACACAAAAGGTATAAACATAAACCATAAATAAAAAATTTTAATTTATAGAACACTAAATCAAAGGAGATTATAAATTCAAAGGTAATTCATGAATAACGTCCTTAATTAGAGACATTTACCTCACATTCAGTCCAAATATCATCACCTATGATGTCAACCACCTGAAAGAGGTAGAATGGGGCTTGAAACACTTAATCAATAGTTAATAAAACCAAAACAACATTACACACCCTAGATTAATCCAACAACACCAATAGGATTCCACACTTCCATAAAAATTGAAGAAAAAGAAAGAAAATGGGGAAGGAAGTAGAAAACACAAATAATTTGGTCTTACCTCAAGCCAAATCACTGAGAACATAAGATAATCTACTGCCAAAGTAGAGGGGAAGATCTACAACAAAGTAAAAGGGGTTTTTATGATGGGAGGATGAAAAATGAGGCCAAATTTTTACTAAAATAATGTGGTTCTAGCTTTCCATGATTACCTAAACAATGATGACCCAGTCAAACTGATACCTTTAGAAAAACCTAATCAATAATCTAAAACTAAAATGGGTGTTGAGGATGGTCATATTTTGAATTTTCTAACTCTTAGTGATTAGTAACCATTTATGAATCATAAAATCCATCTCAGTCATCTCCTGGATGATTTTTTTGTATAACCATGGAACACCCTCCCACCCTAAACCATCAAAATGTGGATTGACATGGTTGTTCATATAATGCCTCAAATGAGGTCATCTTGATCAATACATGGTAAATATTTTCAGAATAAATATCATTTAATAGAAGGTTAATCCCCTATGGACTACCTAAATGAATCCCACATTCTCTCAACAAATCCTCAAGAGTCTAGATGGATTCTTCAGACTGACCATTCATCTTCATTTGATACACGGTGATAAATTTTGATCATTTCCCAATGATTATTAGAGTTACTGAATCATACAGTTAAATGAGCATTAGAATATTAAAATATCACCAAGGGAATTTCGTGATGTTTAAAAATATCTTGAACATATAGGCATCTTAGGTCCAATACATTCTTTGACTCCCTAATGGGTAAAATGTGAGATGATTTCATTAGAATATCAATAAAAACCAACATGGATAATTTACCACATGTTGTATAAGGTTTCTTGATCGAAACATTCATAGGGATATCATCCATCTTCTAAACCGTAATAGGATGTGTCTAGAACAATTCCACTACTCTTTGATTCTCTCCATGATCCTCTGGCAGGCCCAACATCTTGATACAATGTTATCCATTGCATGCCTCATCTCGGGGAACCAATACTGACGCCTCACAGTTTAAAACATCTTGGTTATAATGCGATGAAAAAACTAACTAGAATGATGTACCTCATGAATCAACTCATACTTAATGATAAAAGGAACCACCATACACCTATGAAAAATTATAGAACCATTAATAGATTGATTCCAATCACCCAAGGTCTCTTCACTATTTAAAGGACAAATAATCTGATAGAATTTATTGTCACAAACTTTATCACACCTAACCCAATCGATAAGAGTGGGAATGACTTGCACACTAGCTAAGAACACCTACTCTCTATCCGATTATGCATCTAAAAGCTGATCAGTAAACAAAATCATCAGGACACACTCATCCATGGAATCCTAAAAAATATAAACAAGAAGACACCTCCTCAACGTTTCAATGACAACAATCCCGATAACGAGTGTATAAGAAATATTGAAATAAAAAAATTTGGAGGTAATCGCCCCAAAACCATTGTTTGGGATTCATATCCCTCTATGTTAAAATGTATATCATGCTTTTATGATCTGATTACATTGTAAAATAGTCCATAGATAGTTAACGTGTCCATGTATTTTACACAAGCATCACAACAACTAAATCTAAGTAAAGGGTGGGATAATTACCCTCATGCAAGAATAGGTACCTTGAGCCATTGGGAACTACACGATCATCCTACATCAGAACAAAACCCAAACCCACACCATAAGAATCACAAAAAATAGCATAATCTCTTCAGATAAATATTAAAAAAACATGTATGTATTTTGATATATATATATACATTTTATATGTATATTTACATAAAAACATATAAAATAAATTTTTTAATATATTTTTAACCCAAATAGGTTAAATACCCTAAGAGGGGGTTAATGAAGACATTACAAATTCAAATAACTGCGCCTTCAAATCTTGTTTCATCATTAAACACAACACTCTTTTCATATTTTATTATATAAATGTGTGAAAAAAATGAAAACATGCATGAGACACAAAAATTTAACAAGGTTCACTCACACAAGGATATATAAAATAACTATACAATGAAGATGTTCCAATGTAAAAAATATACTAAGGAACACAATTATTACAATGCTCAGACTAGACACACTGTCTCTCCTAGTTTACAACCAATCACAATGTGGAAGTTCAATGCTCTCTCTGTTGAAGTGTGCCCACTACAAGTTTAGAAGTAAACTATTTTAATCAATGAAATCAATAGATTTTACCCCACCATTGGTGAATAAATATGTTTCACTTTCCTCTACTTGATGAATACCTCTTTACCATATATTTAATGGGAAATCACTTCAGTTACACATGAGATTTACATTGGCAAGATCAATCATTACAACCTTCATGAAACTACCTAATTTATCCAAATAAAGTATTACTTTTATGATTATACAAACATTAAAAAATCTCACTACTTTCATGAATCTCACATACCCTTCACAAATCCCACTTCTTTCATGAAAAACATTTATCCTTCTAAAAGATCACTCCATTTACAAATCTCACATAGCCTTCCTAAAGAGTGAAATGTTCACAATGCTCACAACCTTTTCAATGATCACAAATTCTATTATTCTCATCGCTTTTGTAATAATCATAGGTTTCGTAAATCTTACATATCCTTCCTGAAAACCATTTCTCAGTGAAACAATTGAACTTAAGAAAACATTCATGAAAGAAATTTTTTCATGAATCACCTTGGCAAATTTAGAGCCTTAGAATTTTTGTTAAGGCTCGGTTGCTTCCAAATGAGGGGTAAACTTATATTTATAGATCCAACCTCTCCTTTGCGATGTGTTCAACCCCACCAGGGCCTTTTTCTGAAGCTCTCTAATCTTTTTCTATAGGATTTAATGAAAATTTCATCTTTTCTAAAGCTTCTTATAATCGTGAATCTTAATGCCATTTCTCCACACATTAGCCTTTCACTGTGAAACCTTTTTCATGGACCATCAAAACATTTTGATAATAGATGCAAGGTTCATTCATGAATCTCCACATCTTCTTGATGCTCAAATGATCGGGAAATTCCATTCCTTTGCCATATATAGAAGACTCGTTCCTAGAAAATCATCTTTTTTGAAGCTTGAGCCATCATACAATCTATGGACCCCAAATGTTTTGCAGACACTGGGAAGCAGTGCCATATTTTACATGCAATTTTGTGTACTACTTCTCAGGCATCAATTACTTTGTATTGGGCATTTTTCAATATACCTTGTCAATAATATTCTCAGAACTCCAAAACCTTCCTTTGAATCCTTGTTTATCAACAAACACAGTCAACCCATAAACACTGCAAAGTTATCTTGTGGGATTTTCGCCTAACATTTATATATATTAATATATATATATAAACATGTGAATATACATATATAAAATTACATAAAAACATTTAAGGTTTTTGATATATATATATATATGTATATATGTATATATTGATAAGTATATTTAAAAATACATTTTAAAATAATTGGATGCAAATATATTTGATTACAAAATTATGTAATATATATATGTAATTATAGAACCTAAAAAATAATTAGGAAATGAGTTTTTTATAAAAATGATGAGAAATTAAATATAAAGAAAACATTTTAACAAATGATATTTGTATGAATTTTATTATAAAATATGATATACATTTTTTTAATGATAAAAAACATTAAATATTAAAAACAAGTAACATTAATTATAAACATAGCTAATAATAATTAGTAAAAAAATTATCATTCCATATAAAAATATTAAAAATACTAACAATTAATAAAAATCCACAATAATTCGTAATTATTAAATATTTAGTAATAAGTTAATTATTTTTTAATAATTAATAATTAATTAGTAAATTTTATTAATAAATAGTATATATTAGTGATAATTAGAAAAATGTTACTAATAATTTGTAAATTTGAAGAAATTGCAATATTTTATAAAAAATTCTAAATGAAAAATATGAAATAATTATAATTATTAAAAATTAGTAATATTTATTAAAATATTATTTTTAATTAATAATTATTTAATATTACTTAACAAATAATTGTATCAAGTAGTAAAATTAAAAAAAAATTATAATAATTACAAAAGTTTTTTTTTCAAACCTTGTAATGATATATAAAAAAATAATGACTATTTAAAATTCAAAATAATTAGTATATATGTAGCATTAATTAAAATAATTTTAATGAATCATTAAATAAGTTTTAGTAATTAATAAATAATTATTCAATATTAGTAATAATTAAATGTTGTTACTATTAATTTCTAAATATTATAAATAATTTTTAAATTCATGTAAATTATTATAATTTGTAATAAATGTTATTGAAAATATATCTTAAATATTAATCATAAATAACTAAAATATATTAATAAATTTTAATGAGTCATAATGTGTAATAATTATTCTTATTTCTATTGTTTATATAGATAGTTATGGACTCTAAAAGTATGCATTAGTTTCTATTATGCGTTCATGATTGAATAAATCATTGAAAAAATCCCAACAAATATGGTATAAATATTTTCTACATTTATGGTGTTAAAACATTAATATCATTTGAATCGTTAAATTTATAATTTTGTTATGAATGATCAATTAAATTTTCATACAAGAAATTTGATCTTTGGAGGATAAATATATTTGACAATGTTCGAATTTATATACTACGTTTTGGTATTCAGAAAGATTATATTTTTTTGGTATCAACATTATGAACATAATTTAGTGAAAAATAATTTTTTTTGGTTAGGAATCCATCATTTCATAATTTAGTAAAGAAGATATTTCCCCACATATTGAGGAAACAACAACTCAGAATGATATTCCAAATCTACAATCATAATATAGTTATTTTAAAATTGGATGAAATATTATACGGAGGTCTAATATATGAGATGCCAGATGAGAAAACCTAAAGATGTGACAAAATTAATGGAGATTAAATTAGATTTTCTAATTTCAAGATGTTTCTTTGATCAAATATTACCTTTGGTAAAACATTTTTTCCTAACAGAAATACATTACCTGTAAGTTTCTATGAAAGTAAGTGGGTGGTCTACAATTTGTGTCATAGTTATAAGAAGATCTATTTGTTCTCAAATGGAGACATATTATATTGTGGAGATTATGAATCATTATTTAATTTTCTAGTATGTGGAAAATCAAGGTATAAATAAGAAAAATAATGAATGTCCATATTTTCTAAGAAACAATTGAGGTATTTTAAAATTACACCTTGTTTATAGTGTTTATTCATGTCTCTCAACATAATTGTGTCGATGAAATGGAATAAATCAAATATTTATGTGATTAAAATATTAAATCATCGATTTGATTCTAATTCATGTAATCAAATTTATCAAATGCATCATTCTTTTTCTTCATAAATTTATAACATATGGTTGGGTCATTATAATGGTGGTTTTTTCTATTTGTATTTTATGGTAGTCAATATTCTAGTTGGCCTGATTTCTTTACTCCTCAAAACATACCTCATTGGATGCTGATTAAGGCACCATATATATATACTTGGTACGATTAATTCTAGTAAATCCAAAGAAGAATATTGATGTTTCTTTGAAGCCACTTATTGTTTAGTTAATATCATCACAGAACAATGGAATAACTAACTTGGATATAGTTTCAGATCAGCATTATACACAAAAGGTTTCATTAATGTGGATGATATATGAAATTTTGGCATATGGTATTTTCTCTAGATTGAGTAAACATGGTAAAAAACATATCTATGTTGCACGTATAATAACAAACTGTTTATGCATGCCAATGAGAGAAATACTAGTTACTTTGACTTTCATTTATGATTTCTTCCTATGGATCAACATTGTTGGAGGATTACAATGAATTTTAGAAATTATAGAATTGAAAGAGATGAACGTCTAGAAGTGTTCTCGCATATTTAGTTAAACTCTGTCATCTTTGCATTACATATTGTTAATTTTGGAAAACCCAAAAAATAAATAAATAGTTTTCAGATATAACATAACTGGTTAAAGAGGAATATTTTATAGAACCTTCTATATTGGTCTGATTTTTTGGTTTGTCACATGTTAGATGTAATGAATATTCAGAATAAGCTTTTTGATGAAATATTTTAATCCTTGTTGGAGACATTTGGTAAGACTAAAGATAATGTAATGTATTGGCAAGATTTTTCCCAAATTTTCAAAAATCCAGAACTTAAATTATTTGATGATGAAAGATCACACAATTTAGTGAATCCAAAATTAGCTTACGCACTTTATAAATAAAGGCATTTATCATTCTGCTAATGGATTAGAGATTTGAGATAACCAGATGGTTATTCTTTCAATGTTTCTCATAGTATCATAAATATTCATATTACCAGGTTACAAACTCAAGAATACCATGCCATAATGGAAATATTACATTCTATTGGTCTCAGAGGCTTATTTAATTCTTCAATCTAGGACCTGTTGATTGAAATATCATATTTAGATTGATGATATTTGGGTGGAATAAATATATTATGATGCATTGAGTATAATAATAAAATATTTGGTTTTAATTTTATAAAAATTGGAGAAAATATTCCCACTGGCCTTCTTTCACTCAATGGAAGATTTAATATTTCATTTTTAGTTTGAAGATAAATGTGGATGGTCAATATAATTTTGATGGATATATGTGTGTTAGAAATTTATGCTAACATTAATGAATAATGCTCATAAAAAATCATCATTTGAAGGGTCAAATGAAGAATCATACTCATAGGAGGAAATTTCAAATTTACTCTCTTATTATTTTAAATTGTAATATCCATCAAAACATGATCGCAGGGGTCAAAATGAGGTATCTATTGATGATTTTTAAGGCCATTAATTTTTAGTTTTAAATCATCATGAGCATGGTTTTGGTGGTTATCCAGAATGATGGCTTTCAGATATAGAATTTTAGAGAGCTCATATATATGTTCTGCTGAATTATGAATAAATGGCATTATTTGTGTAGTAATTAATATTTTTTATTGTTTTTTTAAATTTTCTATAATAGATAAAAATTTTATAATTTATTTTTTGTAGACTATATGATGACCATATCAAAATAAGTAATAAAAATTACATCTTCACCACTAGAATAACTTCATCAACCGAATTTTACAAATTTTTTTTAAAGATTAGGAAGTTAAGTTTTTTATAGCATATTAAATAAATTTTATAATATATTAATTAAAAATAAATTTTATTTTTTTTCAAACACAAAATTAAGGGTAAAATGATAATATGTTATGTTTTCTGATAACCCTTCATTGAAACTCTAAAAATATTATAATGGGTTGGTGGTTAATGGATTCCAATTACATACATACATATATCATGAACCAAATAAATAATCTAATAGTGATGTTTTTTTCAAAGGATATGATCAAAAAAATTGTAATGGTAAATTCTAAGGTATAATGGATGAAATAATGATCTAATATTATCTAGGACCAAATTATGTAAAAATGTTTAAATTCCCTTAGTTTGATACTGATCGAGAGTTGCAGGTTCATCAATGACATGGAGTTTTTGACATTATATATTAGTGTATTCTTGCGTCATACAAAAAATTTATTTATCCCATCAAGAGCATCATGCATATTATGAAAATTTCTAAGACATTTCAAGATGTTTGAATGACTGGTAGAGTTTAATAAAAATGAAATATAGTGGAAATTAGTTTCTTGAAAATAACAAGGCTTCTATGGTAGCACAATGTTTGAATATTTTTAATGAACATCCTTAACTATTTCTCCTATCTGATGAGATATAAATATTGATGATGAAACCCCCTAGTGAAGAGCTAATGATATTGATAATTTTGATGAAGTAAAAAAGGGATGATGATGTTGAACTTAATGTGGAATTCAACGATGCTGAAAATGAATATGAAGATGTTTTCCTCGATGTAGATGAATAAGATGATTACAAATGATTTATTATATTTAGGTATTTATTAGTTTTTTATATTTTATTTTTGTGTTAATATTTATTTATATGTAAGATTTTTTTAGATGGATGGACCTGATGAACTATTCTGTAACGTCACTAATGCAAATTTTGTTTTATATTTGATATCTATATTAAAAGACTTTGATTGGTAAGAATATGATATTTTTAATGTTATTTATTAGTTTTTATATATCTGATATTTATATTAACAAATACTTATAGTTTAATGTTCTGGTATTTATTTACTAGTAATTATTATATTATGTTATTCATTAGTTTTTTATATTTCATAATTTTTTTAAAAATTTCTTATAGGTGTGATTATTATTTTGTTGTACTTGTTAGTTTTTTATACATGATATTTTATATTAAACATATTACAGGTTATGTTATTTGTTTCAGATGGATGGAGATGATCCGGATGATCGATTTTGTTATCTTACTATGGCGAGACCTCTCAACGATGAGCCTGAATCATCTGATCCACAGGAGACTACTTCTATTTGAAGGAAGGTTCATCTTGCTAAAAGGATTATTTTAGAACAATTATAGATGGACTTCTATCTATTGATTTTAATCCCTGTTTACAGTGATATTTTCAATTGTTTAAGTTAATTATTTAATATTAAGATTTCGTTTTAATTTGTCAATAATATTCTGATTATTTGTTTTAATTTACATATATTTTCTCATTTAGCTATTGGAAATGAGAGTGTGATTCTAGGAAATTATTTTTCCATGCCCTGATTTTCATGGGATCAGGTTCCAATTTCCATTCACCACCAGATACTCAACCAATGGAATAAAAAATATTACATAATATATTTTATAAAAAATTTAATTAATTAGGGAAATGTTGTTTTTAAATTTCATCTAGAATTTATGGTATCTGTTTGATGACATCCTAGGAGATCCTATCTAGGAGGCATAAAGGATTTTTATGCATGAATTTTTTCGTCATTTTTCACACAACATCAAAAATCGATCCATGAACAATGATTGTACTACTGTTTTTGACCATTCTTGAGTTTCCCATCAATCATAATATATCCCAACTTAGTTATGTAATGGATTTAGCTCATACTATCTAGGTGAGTCTTTTAGGAGGAGTTCATCATTTGAAAAATCTAACCGATGGAGGAAGGAGGAGACACATATGGTCGAGAGTCATACATTTCGTATAAATAAACAATATAGAACAAGAAATGTTATTTATTAATGAATATTTATGTTTAATTTAAGGTTTTTTTAATATTATGAAGGTCAACACTGATACCTCTTTTACTATATTTATTTCTTATAAGAATATTTATATTTATCCATCTACAAGACAGATTGTCAAGAAAAGAGAAAAATAGTTTCCACTGACAATTTAGGTTTAGATGATGGTTCTTATATACAAGAAACTTTACACAGTGTTGAGAAAGGTAGGGTGACTAGTATTGGTTCATCACTCATACCTCTGAGTTATTATAGTACTTCTACAATGTCCCTTGTCACCTTGAAAGGAGCTCACATAGAGTCATTGTTATCTGCTGTATTGAATGAGGTGACGTTGAGAGCTTAGAATGAGGTGATACAACAGATGCAGAGAGAGAGAGGGTGGAGTACCATGAACATGAACATATGAGATATGAGAATATGTTAGATTATAAGCGATGAATTTCCTGGAGTATTAGTATGGAGGTTACACCCCTAGACCCTTTGAGTGATCCTCCACCACCAGATCATAACAGCTGATGCTCTCTGGTTTTTGTGAATATTTTTTATTTTGAGGTGATAAGTTAATATATTATGAAATAATGTATTAATATTATGTTTTCTTAAAAAAAATATTATTTTTCATTTTTTCTAATTTTCTAATTTTAATTTATTTTGTTTTATTTATTTTTTTCTAAATATTATCAATTGTAACATATCAATATATCCTTCAAAATTGTTTTTTTATACAATTTTTCATACATATTTTCAATGGATAATATATCCATCACTAATATATTTATTTATTAAGGGTTAATCACAATTTATTATTCAAAATAATAATGAGTAAAATTTGGGATATAAATTTTATCCATTGAAAAAAAATATTTTTAATGTGTCATTAAAAAAACATAATTTTAACATTGTTCTCTATGGAGGTCCATTGTTGATGGGCTCCCATCGTAATGTACCATTTGTGATAAGAATCCATTGCAAATGACCCAATGTAAAAATGAGACACTCCAACAGTGGTATCTTAATTCAAATGTAGAAAACATAGAATTAAGGAGGATATGATGAAATAAGGCATACACATACTTCTTAACCAATATTACATAATATAAATGACCCCACAAGATCCAATATATTTGAGACCACATCCCATTCGAAAAACTATAGATTAATACAATTAATAAGATCCACCCTAGTATATGGTTCCCTAGTGAAATAGAGTCAACATATAGCTAATGGAATATGTAGTGTGTAATTCAAAAATCCCAATAGGGTTCCTCCATGAATATATATAAGGAATTTACCATTGAAAACTAATAAAAAAATTGAAATAAATTTTAGGAACCTAACCAGAAACGAACCAAAATCTAGAATCCTAGAGTTTGTGGATTACATTAATTACATTTGAAAAACATTGAAAGAATTGAATCTCAAAGGGAAAAATATTTATGCTTTCATAGTAAACTAGATACATACTTGGTTCCAATATTATATTTGAAATTACAAATTAAATGAATATGTTTTTTCCATGAATAATGTTATTACCTCTGAAATATCCTTTAATATGAATCACAGGGACATTATGGATTCCTAGGAAAGAAACAAATAATGGTGATATCAAATTCACGATAAGGGTTAAGTAAAGTGGAAGCCATCTTCAAATAATAATAATAATCAATATGGAAAGGTAAATAACTGAAAAAATTTATTTAAATAACTCCACTATCACAATCAATGTGAAATTTCAAATAACTAAAAAACATTAAATTTAATTAATATCATTAAGATATTAACATGATAATGTAAAACAATATGGCATAATAAATAACTAAAAACACATTCCATTTAATCAATAAACTAATAATGAAATGCATCTAGAGATACTATCATTTTGAAAATTTCTTAGATGACGATAACTAAATTCATAGTTAAGGAAATGATTATTCATTTCAATTTATGTTCTCAACCAAATGAAATAATTATAGTCAATACCTTTCACAATATTTATTAAAAATACATGTATAAACCAATTTAATTTCAGCTTACTGATTTGTCTCATAATACCAATGATGCATCAAGGGGCTATATAATTCTGGGCCACACCCATCACGACATGTCCAATGCATTACTTATATATTGAATACTAGATTTAATTCATGAAAAATATACCTTATCCGCAAATATATGTATTGAGTAAGGAATATATATTTATTAATATGTCCCTAGAGAATCAAATGACTTTCAAAGTTAACATGGTATCTTGGAATGATATACGATTTAAGAAATATTTATATTAATGATACATAGAATATAGATAACCATGAATTGAAACATTAACCATCATTAATAAATGTGTATTAATGCTAAATATATAATAGGATAGTATATACACCATGTAAAATTGAATATGTCTATATTAAAAAAAAATTCTCAATGAAATGGAAATTGAGACAAAATCTCTTACAAGGATTATAATGTGGAAGTGAGAATTAATCGGTGAATTGATTATGTGTATCAAATTTCAATAACCAAATAACAATTGTAAATACAATATATGATAATAAAGATTATCTATATACATAATCATATAATATTACACACAAACAATGAAGTAATATAACCTAATGAAAATAAATTTATTTACAAAATTCTATACAACATGGTAACTTACATGTCAAATCCCCTTAAATGAAATAATTAAACATAATATATAAAATTACATAATTTATTAATTAATAATGATATTAAATTTAAATGGGGTAGTATATACACCATATAAATGAAATTATGATAATCACGTTACAAATTGTAGCAATGAAGAGTAATTGATGTGAAGAACCTTACCTCACGCTTCCTTTGGGTTTAGCATTATTGAACCACCTATATAGAGGTTTTAAGCATGATATTGGATTCTATAGAAACCATATTAATAATTATAATATTATATATGATCCTTTTATAATATATTATTTATTTTTTTATTAACAATCATTCATTATTTTCTCTGTTTTGGTTGTTAATTGCTTTGTTTTCTCATTAATTCCTTATAAAGAATGTTCTGATTCATGTTCATATTATATAGTTCTAAATTATCAAAAATAATAATCGTGAAATAATTATATTATTTTTTCATAAAATATAATTTTAAGACCAATAATTAATTATGATTATTAGAAATTAAGTATGTTGCGATCATGGAGACAATGGACCATACATACGCTTGAGTAACATTTCCATTTTCAAAAACCATTATAGAAAAGAGTTATCTAATATTTTAACATTACATATTAATATTAATATTAAATATGCCATATTAATTATTTAAATATACATATATATTTCATATATATGGTGTGGTAATGAAAATAGAGTCCCATCGCTTCGTGAAGGCGGTAATCCACATGTACATGAATGGCGTAATCATCTTTCCGTGAGTGGGAAGTTAAGAAAAAAAAATATATTAGATTTTCTGAATGATGAATATGTAATTAATATAATAATTATATAACATATATCACATATATTTATTATGTTTATCCTTATTCTGTCCCATTTAATCTTTAGTGAAAAACGAAACATATCGCTTCGTGATGCGGTAGTCCCAGTACACCTGAGCGACGTTATCATATCCCCTACTAAATGTAATTTAAAAATATATATTTGATATAATTAATCAATATATATAATTATTTAATGAATATAACATGTATACTTTTTATTCATCATTATACCTAACTGTGAGAGGTGTTGATGGAAAACATGCAACATCAGTTTGTGAGGCGGTAGTCCACCGTACACTTGATCAACATTATCATTTCACATTTGAGGGAAGAAGAGATGGATATAGGTCATTCTATTATCATAATAACATCTCAGTATATAGGATATTATTTTGTTTTTATATAATCATATGTATATAATATTTTAAAGAGTTTCATAAGAAATAATACAAACATGAATAGTTTGGATGTTTACCTCTTCTTGAACCACCTCCTTATGATTAAATGTAATGTATTCCTAGAATGGATTTATGAAAGAAACTTGGCTTCAAATATGAGGTTATGGAATTTGTTAAGTGATTTCAGTAAGGATTTTCTGAAACAATATGGGTTGAATGTGTGAAGAAGATAGGATAGTGGGTGGCCTTTTATAAATTAGGTGAGTGGCACTATTGAAATTTTGGAACAGAAAAGGTGTTCCAACATTTTTCACAAGTGAAAATGGTAAAAAATAGAGAATTTTAATGAATTTTAAAAACAATTTAATTTAATAATCATTTGAAGGTTATTTTTTAGTCTATTATTATCACTAGGTAATCTCCAAAGGAGCATTAGTGGTTTAAAGTGGGTATTTTGAATAAAAAATGCTAAAAAGTGAGGGTGGTTTCGAAAATAGTTTTAAAAACAAAAGAAATTAATTAATGAGTTTAATAGTTGAATAAAAGGTGGTTTTTTTGAATTATGATAGAATAATTTCATATAAATTCCACTACACAATAGGGATATTTCATCATTCTAAAAAAACTATATGTTTTAATGAAATCCTTTGGATGAGGGTTGCTAAGATCTTGATTCCCCTCTTTCCTCTTGAAAAGATGCACAAAGAACCACCCATGGTCAAAAAAATCATGTGGTCATGGTTTGGACCTCAGAAATATAATGAGGGATAATAATTAATACTAAAAACTCATGGATGTGTGAGAGAAAAAGAATACTTCTATTTTTTCAATTGGAACAATCCATGATTACCACTTGAAATCTCCAAACAATGGGTGATGAAACGAAAATTGTTTCACATAATTAAATTAAAATATATTCATTAATAGGAGAATAATGTAAAGAAAAAACATAAGTGGAATATTTTATACAAGAAGTACAATGATCCAGTTGAAGAATAAGTGCTGGAAATCCCTCCAAACTGTTTGTAGCTTCTTTGAAGTGGTCGTCCACCAATTAGCTTTCCATCATGAGGAGGGGGAGGCTCGAGTGAAACTTATCATTCATCCTTGATCCCCCTGTGAGGATAGGGGACTCAAAAACATATTTCCTGATGATGGTACTCTTTTGGGTCCTAAAATTGGCATAGCTTTTCTCCTGGTTCTACTATACAATTGGGGATCCCAAGGTTTCATTTTATAGGCAAAGTGAAAGGTGGTTTTGGGCACAAACATTTCATAAAATGAATTGAAACATGGTTTGGAGCATTAATAATGCCTTATATTGATTTTTATAAAACTCAAGAGTTTTTTACTCACCTATTAAATATCTACAATATTATGTTTTTCAATATTTGGTTGACTATATCTTGAGATAAGGCCGAAAAATAGCACACCACTTTTGACTTCATCTAGAGTTGCTGTGTCGGACAAATCATTTCGGTTGGGCCACCATATGAATGAATTGGGATTGGTTTCCTTTATAATTTTTTTATAAAAATAAATTTTAGATCAGAACATAAAATTTCATCCTAATTTGACCCATTGATCAGTAGTAGTATGCAGCAGAGATGAAAATATTTCTTGGATTCCTGTGCAATTTGGTCCATTTTTCTTCAACATGACATCGACCCACTAAATTACCTCCGAAAATAAATAAAACATCAAAACAAGTGAAATAACCCTTTTTAATAGTAAAAACATTAAATTTTTAAATCAAACATGAAGTTCAATTTGTTATTATATTTTTAATTTTCAATACACAACCAGTTTAATACAGTGATTTGAGGGTGAAATAAAATAGTGAATCATGGGATGAAAAGTATTCTAGAGAATTATACAAGGTATGAACTAAATATTTTCATTATATATATTCTAGACAAGTGTTTCGATCATTATTTCCCTTATCTTTTTTTAACCCTCTAGATACCTATTTTCACTTTGACTACGGTAATTAATTTATTTTTTATTTTTACTATTATTTTATGACAGAATATAGGTTTAACTTATTAGATAACATAAATTATTCTACTTCCAAATATGGAATACACTTTGTAAAAATTAAATTCACAACAGTGGAAGGATATTATTTAAAATTATGCCCAAAAACATTATAAAAAAGCATGTTTCCAAAGGGAAAATTAGCATAGGTATAAAAGGATTTTACATCAAAAATTAACTATGATATTGATTAAAATGAATGAAATTGTTTCAATTTTAAAATAATTTAAATTTTTTTTATTCAATACAATTTTAAAATATAAAAACTAATATGTTTCACTATTTATCAAAAAAGAAAACATTTTGTAAAAATCCAAAAAAAACATGTAAAATAATTTTAATATTCTTGTTTCCTAAAATAATTTCATTTAGTTAGATAAATTTTCTAAAATTATTTAAAATTAATATTAATTTATCTGTGCAATTATTGACTAAAGTTACTTTTGGAAAAATAATTATTTTTCATAAAACATATCAATTTTCTTTTTAAATTATTCTTATAATTTTTATAATCAATAGATAACCTTATTTTTATATATTAGTTAGTTATATTCATAGGCTCCAATTTAACGACTATGTTATTATGGTTCATTGAGATTCATTGTTGCGTATTCTGCAAGATATCGAAAAAATTAAATATATAAAATTATATTTTATGGGTTGTTTAAGCTTGTTGTTTCTTGTTTTGTAATCTATTGAATACAATGTTATTATTTCAAAATTTTAGGGTATTACATTCTTCCCACCTTAAATAAAAATTTTCCTCACAATTTGATATTTGAAATGGAAATTCAGGGTTTGATATTTGAAAATTTCTTTTTAAAAACCCACATTATAAAAATGTTTAATAAAATATCTTCTTAATAATAGAGAATGTTAATTAAAATGATCATATGGAATAACACATATCTAGGTATCTATGTTGGAGAACATTAGTGTAAGGTGAATATATTGACATGAAATAAAAGATTAAATAATTATAGGGAGTGATAAAGGTCATTGATCATAAGAAATTGAATGATCAATGGAATGATAAGTACCTAAAAACTATAAATATATAATGATTTGAAAGACTATTTTATTAATCAGATATGAAGGTAATATGAAAAATTTATTATTTTAGATCCTTTTATAAAAGTTGATTAATTCTTTTAATATCTATGAATATAAGGGAATATACTTAATTAATATGCTTCTATATGATAAGCATAATTTCATCATTTTATTGTTCTTCGGTGAATTTCCAATTCATCACATACTCAAAGAAATTTATATGAAAAAATTATTATTATTCATAAAACACTAAAGTTCACTTTTAATGGATCATAGGATCTATAAAAAAGTGATGAAAAATTTTATCTATCTCTAACTATTTTCTATAACCAATATGGTTAGCAAAAAAATTTCAATATAATGCATTAATATCTAAATGTCAATAGTAAAAACACTGGTTCATCATTAATATTAATTCATAAAATAATTTATGTATAATAAATCAACCCAAGAAAGACATAAATTGATATTAAATCTTTTAATATGAACATTGATTACATTACAGAAACACATTCCTGATGATAGTTTAGTTTTAATTCCTTTAAAAAATAGGTGTACAATATTCAAATATGCTAAAATATCTTCAATATTTCTCACTATGATATTCCCATTGATTACCCCTACATAAAACTATTTTTTATAACATGAGGAAATGGAACAAAGGAAAATATCAACTTAGATGCTTAGTATGGGTGAATAAAGGAGATATTTGAGCATAAAATTTGAAAACCATTCCCTACATATCAAATATAATAATCATGATCCATAGAGTAAATATAGGAAATTAATAAGACGAAAATCATTATATAATCAAATAACATGAGTCATGAGAGCATAACATTGGAATAAGACATAAAATATTTTTCTTACACATATGTATAGAAAACCATTTCCATATTTGTCATGGTGGACTGAAAATACTATCAGATCAAACAAATTAATTTACTGAACAAGATTCTCTCCCTTTTTTGTCCCTGTTATACAGAACCAAGTTCACTTCTCAATATAGAAATGTATTATTGATCTGGGTTCACTTCTCGTACTAGCCCTATATTATAGATCTAGGTTTAATTCACATTCAATCCCGGTATTAATGATCTTAATTCATTTCCAGTTCTATCCTTGTATTACTGAATAGGGTTCATTTCTTATTCTAGCCAATTATATCATATGACATATAAATCATTACCCAATAAACTGGATGGGGATATAGTTCCCACATATCAGATAATAAAATCATACATATGTGATCTATATAAGAATAAATATTCATTATTTTGTAACCCATAAAATGAAATTGGTTTCATAAAAATTTCATCATATCCTAACCTATAGAAAACAAACAAGTTTTATAATCATTTCATTAAAGAATAACCTTTTAAAAGAAGTGGGGTTCATAAGCATTTTATTATGTTATACCCCATGTAAGATAAAATGGTTTCATAGAAAACATTTCACCTCAAACATAAAACATTTAAAAAAGAATAATAATGGTGTCCTTGGATCATATCCCCAGTAAATCATGAATTATATAAAATTATGTCATCTTTTATGGATAATGATTTTAAAAGATCACATGGAACATTTTTTGAGGAGAATAACCATTATTGGAAAATCACTTTTTAAATCATAAATCATTTTAAAAATATTTTTCTTTGAATAGATCATTGATATCTTGTAAAATAATAAATAAAAAACATTAAAACATTTCTCAAGTAAAATATTCTTTTCTCTTCAAAAAACACATTTTTTAAAACATAAAACATATTGAAAACACTTTTCTATCAAAATATCATTTAAAACTTATAAATGAATATTTAAAAATAATTTAAAACAATTTTTAAATAGAAAATGTTTGTGAAAATCTTTTAGTTGAAAATTAACTTAAAATATAATTTAAAAACACCATTGAAAACATTTTTAAAAAACATCATTTTGGAAGAAAGCATATTTCTAACCGAAGAGAGAAATGAAGTCATGTTTTATTAAAAACAATTTCTCAAACATTTTAAGTTCCATGTAGTGGAAAAATGATTCCATTACATGAATATATCATGAATAATTAGTGGAGAATAAATTTCCTTAGAAATATTTAGAGCTATATCATGATATTTCAAAATTTAAGACTTAATCATAACTAATATCAATAAATGACGAGATAGTAACATAAATCATTATGAAATTGGTTATCACAACCCATTCTATGGGGCCAATGCGGTGAATACCCCAATACCACCTTCTATAGGCCAGGTGTTGGTGACTAGCACCGAAAAAGAATATCCCTAAAAAGGTAAGGCATTTCTTAGAAACATGTACACACACAGACAGGGAACACTGCACACTAGTAAAACACAATAGAAGAAGAAATTTACAACGACAACTCAAGACCTCAACTGAGTGTAAAAGTAAGTGGTGAATCTAAAAGGGTAAACAATACAAGACCAATTGAAATGGAAGTATATGTAAAAGAAAAAAATTTCTCCAGAGGTCACCCACCATGGATCCTACCTGATGGGTGTGTACAGCTCATCACTATAGATCTCCACATCCACCGGTCAACTCCATAAACTATAAATTCCTAGCTCCCTGAGCCTCAGTCAAAGATTCCTGTAGTTTGTACAAGACAAAAAGAGGTTTGGGAAAAGCCCATGCAATGATGAGTTTAACAATACTCTGTAAGGACCCCAAGACCCCTGAATGCCTCTCATAATTCCGCAATGAAATAACCACATGCATGATCTCAATCACAAAGCACCAAGAAAAAGACTAATCTCAAACCAGGTAGAACTTAAGTACAGAAGTACGAATTATTATTAATAAAGATAGATCATCTTATTCTGTCAAGAGGCTCTATTCTCTACCCACATAGGATCGATAGATGATAACACACATAGGATCAATTGATGCTGACCCACATAGGATTGCTAGGCTCTGACCCACACGATATTGATAGATGTTGACCCCCACAAGATCGATAAGCACTGACCCACAATGGATCACTAAGCACTAACCCACAAAAATATCATTGCGCACGTACCCACATTGGATTGATTGGTATTGACCCATAAAGGATCATTATTCATTCCTTCATGTCACAACCATCCACTAGATTCCGGTAATAAGCATGCATGATTCTAGGAGAATCTGATCATAAAGCCATTGTTTTTACTCATTCACCACTAAATCCCATGAAGAATTAACCCAATGAACAGACATGTCATAAGGGTTCCAACCTAATATGTGGTGTGTCAATCAGATGTCCGGTCTGAAAGTTATAGGCATTTTATTGTCGAGGGCCCGTTCAGAATCATGTTCAATCCAAATTGGAAATACATAAAATTTCATCAAAACTCAAGTGGAGTATCTCAAAAGGATCGTCTTGTCTTAAGGGCTCTAGAGCCGCAGATGGTTCGTCAAATAGACGTCCAGTTTAGGAGATATTCTCATTTATGATTACATGGGACGAAAAGGGTCCAGGTCCAATCTGACTCGGTTGGACTGACCTGACCTGGCCCGCTGGCCTACAGGTTTGGCCTGACCCACCCTATTGGGTGTGGGCCTCCAGGCCCTAGAACCGCCTGGCCTGCTGGCTGGGTGTGGGGGTCTGCTCACCTTCCGAACGGATCTTCTGTTTGGGTCTTCAAAGTAGTGGTGCCAGTTGGCATAGCTCCACCTGGACGGTACGCTGGACTGGTCACCTATGGAACTCACGAAACATGGGTCCACACTCCACCATGACTCAAATCCATAGCCCTCCTCTATTTCATCCCGCCCTGCTGCAATGTGGTCGACACTGGCCGAACACCCCCTTCATCCGTAGGTGCACCATTGGGCGCTACCCCCTTCTCGTGGCGGGCAATTGCCGGCCGTCTCCTCTTCCTGTATTCGGCGTCGCCATGTCGGCGATGCTTAGGCAGGCCACAGGTGAATCTTTGGTGGTCTGATTTAGTTCCAACTTGTACCTATAGGCTTCCCAAGATGGCGCCTACCCTATTCAGCCCTTAGTTTCACCCTGCCACTATATTGTTCAGTCACCCACGAAAAACGTAACCAATAACGAGATCGGCAGAGGGTTCATGCCTTGTTCGTTCGGCCCATGCCCTCTTCATTAGCATTATAATATGAAATCAATTCAATCATCAACATGAGTAGAATAATTATAAAACTATTTGAATAAAAACCCTATCCCAAACATGTTTGTAGATGTTGCGGATGAGGAAGACAGGTTTACATTCATACCATGTTCGTTGGCGTTTATCAAACTCTAGATTGAATCCTCTAAGTTGTCGAATCTCCATTCTATGTTGGAGGAAGTCGTTGCCAGCACTTCATTAGAGGTTCCTCTCATGAGTTCATAAGACTCATGCCCATGATTTTTTTAAATAGATGAAGAGAGGAGTTTAACTCACTGCAAAATTAATTAGGTTCATTAATGAATTCAATTAATGAATCCATTAATCTCCCAATGGTACGGTTACACAAGAAACTCTAATCGACCATTAAATCGTCTGAAAACCCATCGATCCCACCACCATAGCTCATTGGTTATAAATAAATAAATAAAATAAAATGTTGAGTTATTTTATTATTTTTTGTAATGTCCAAAAAAATTAATTATTTTATCTGACCCTTGCTGATCGAAGTTAAGCTTTGCATAAGAGAATCTCAACGCTGTGAATTCTACAGTGCCGTCATATTTTTAATCTGAGCACCAGTTCAAAAGATAGAAATTTCCACTCACACATTTACAAAACATACCTTAAAAAATATTAAAATTCAGTTGCAGGATCTCCGGGCTTCAGAATCACGTTACATCAATTTTCACGGACTCATAATAATCACAAAAAATTTTAAAAACATTTATATGGAAATTCTGGGTTTTTATATTGGTAACCTTGATTCATAATCCCTATGAATGAATAATGTAAAATGGAACTAAAAATACCTCAAGGATAGCTAAATTCGTGATATTAAATTTCAATGGGGCTATATATACACCTCATGAAAAAATATAGGTGCATATTATAACAAACTTCTCAAAGAAAGAAAATTGAGACAAAAATCCTTTAGCGATAAAGAAACTTTTGAATTAAAAATGCCATGAAATAGAAATAATAAAATAGATAATTAAGTTCCATTAAATTTTAGTATATGTATCAAAAAAATACATTAATGATAGTTATATACACCACATATAAGAAATTGGTTTAGTATAGAGCATGTGTCTCACAAAAGAAAAAAAACGAGACGAAAATCTATTACCTTATGTATTCACTATCAACGTACTCATTCAAACATCCTGTATAATAAATATAAGTTTATTATAAATATATCATATAATTGTATTCTTATATATCATATCATATATGATTTTCTTGTGACCTTTTATTACATGTTTATTAACTATTCCATGTAAACGTTATGTTTTAGGTCATAACAGCTCTGTTTTTTATAAATGTTTTTGATTTGTTATAAATTTGATTATATTAATTTAATAATTATTTAATAAACTAAAAAATTATAAAAAATATATAAATATCATATATAATAATTATGTACTTATTTATAGTAATCCACAAAATTTAGTGATTGAAAATGAAATACATTGTTCTTGGAGATGGTAGACTGTACGTACACCTGAACGTTGTTCCATTTTCTTATTGTATTGAAATAAAGAAAGTAAAATGATATATATAAATATATATTATCGTTAAATTAGAATTTTTAAGTGAAATATGTCACATATTTCATTTAAACCCATCATTAATTCATTCAATGTAAATCTTGAAAGAATCACATCGCTTTATTAGGTAGTAGTCCACTATATACATGGACGAAAACATCATATTTCAATGAAATTGAAATCATGATGTTATTTGTGATATAATAATAATAGAAGAAAAATAATATCATATATATCATATATATAATATATAAATAGTATGTAAAGCATTCTTCCCAACATTGAGAGGTGGTAATTGAGAAATGAAGGACAACAATTTGCGAGGCAGTAGTCCTCCATACAAATTAATGAAGAATTTGTAACCCATTTGATAGAATTGTGTGTGGTTTTAGGTCAAAACATTAACATAAAAAACTCTTATTATATTTATGCTTCCCATGTTGTTATATAATCATGATATAAAAACAATTGATGGATCTAAAGTAAGATATAAAATAAAACACTTGTTTTAGGTCTGTTACCTCTTCTTTAGGTTTCCTCCTTGGTATTGGAATAAAACTTTCAAAGTATGGATTTATACAAAAAAAATGGTTAATTAATTGAATTTATGGAATTCAGGAAGTGATTTGGGAAGATCTTGGTCCAAAAAAATGGATTTAGAGGTGTGAAGTAATAGGGGGAGTGAGTGCCTTTTGGTAGTTGAGGAGGAGTGAAATTATTATAAATACTCAAAATTATTCACTATCGGGACGTCAAGATTAAATAAATTTCTTCTAAAACTGATTATTAATATTTTTGAGGGATTATATATTCTATCCACACATCCATCACATATTTATACATATATTTTAAACATTCTCATACTTAACTCTTATGTTTTACTATTTTAATTTTTTTTTCATTCTGTTAACAATTTTTCTTACCTATCTAATTTATTATTTTAATATAAATAAGTGTGATAACTATTAGATAATTTAGAATCACTAATTATAAAAATTATATCTAATTTATAAAGTATAAATCCTATTATTGACACATCAAAATGTGTTTCACAGACCTTGCCGTAGAATCCATGGTGTGACCCTCACATAGACAAAAAACGTTGAGTTTGAGTAGATATGTGTCTCCATTCCAAAAGAAGATATAGGTTGGGTTTTTATGTGACAAAAAACTACACTAAAATGAGGGATATGTGTAATGAACCCCCCCCCCCCACGCTTAGGATTAAGAATTGTATTTCTATGATTGATGATAAAAAGATGTTGATGATTTAAAATGAAAATTATGTTTTTGTTTAGAGAACATTTGGAATATCAACTATATCAAAAAGTGTATACCTATCTGATAGATTTTATTTGAGTAGTCACAGGGCCATAATTGATGTATAGATCAAAAGTTATGGGACTCAAAATAAGGAAGAATTTTATAAAGTGATTGGCCTCAACTGAGCCAAGTATTTGTCTGAAGGTCCTGAGCCACAGACCCGAGCGAAGGACCTGATCCAAGGACTAAACAAACGATTAGACCCAATGACCTCAGCCAAAGAAATGAGACATGTACCTGAGCCAATTACCAGTGCCAAGGACCTATGTCAAGGACCTGAGATAATGGCCTATTCCAAGGACCTATGAATAGTAACTCTCTCACCTAGGGTTCCATATTTTCCTAAATAGGACCATTAGGTTCATCATTTATACTAGCACATTGTAAATGTTCTATGGAACTATGCTAAAGATTTTCTCATTGGAAAAACACATTGGCGAGGCTCCATGGATGTATTCCATGCACCTGATACATGAAACTTCACATTGGATTTTCATGTAAATACTCTATCATCTAGGGTTCCTCATTTTTCTATAAGTAGGACACTTGGGTTCCTCATTCAGGAGGACTGGAAAATCAGAAGATTCACCCAGGCTATGGTCATGCAACCCCTTTACCCAGGACTCTATGAACTCTCTAGGTAGTTATGCAAAATCCATGTGTAGAGAAAATTACGAGGGATATGAGAAATCAATGTCCCTTTAGGATCTCAAAACAAAAATACCTACACGATGACCTATTATACCCTAGTGAGCCCCACCTACGTGAGGCCCCATTCCTTACAAGGGACCTATGCGAGACCCCACTAGGAACACATGAGGAGACCTATGGATCGTAGGATAAAAGTATTCTCCTTGTTTTTTTCCCAAGATGTCCATTTTTCAAGGCACACCTAGCTCCTGTATGCATACCCCACTACAGGAAGTACTTCCAGTTCCTCCCGGGCCCGCCTTGAGGCACCTCTACCATCTGGTCCAAGACATACAAAATCTCCCCTTGGAGTCTGACTACAAGTCTCTAATGGAATAAATCCTATTCATTTGGATACCCTAATTGAATGGGACCATGATGAAACTGACACTAATGCCTCTATAATTGTAGCCCCATGGGAAATTTCACACTATAATGTCTCCCATTTGGATTTTTATTCCTTCAATAAGAGGTTTCCCACATTTTTCCTAACAGGTAGTTAGGGACCTCGGGGAGCATGTGGATTTGTATCCCTTAAGTGAAGAGGAACCTGCCCCAGGTATAATGTGAGGGAGTTCACAATCATAGATATAAGGTCTTAGAACGTTTCCTACACTTTTCATCTCTAATACCCAGAGCCTCTATTTCCTAGTAGGGAGGGTGAGTTTTACACTTTTTATTCTATTCAAAAGCGAACAAGACCCTCATTTATTACTACCTATCCAATTTAAGGTAATCCCTCCTGAATAAATTCCCTAGTCTTCCATACAAGAGGGTTTATTCTTGGTCTACCTCTCCCCCTTGGCTTTTGGGTCATTGAGGGGATGGTCACCAGAGTCTTATGTTCTCTCTCCCATACCATATGTTCCTTCCACCATTATAGGAGGATAAGTGTTTGGATTGATGAATTTTCTACTTCCTCTTATTTCTCACATTAAAGAATGACTCATCCTGACTTGTGGGTTTATAGGATAGACATGACCAAAACACCCACAAATTAAGATGCATTTTTTGGAAGAGAACAATCCATTGAATCTTCCTATCACCTCCCTCTAGAGTACCCATATAGTCATGGGTTCTCAATTCCTTGTATCTGACCTGAGGGAAAAGAAAATTGTGTGGTTTCTTCAATCTTCGGCTTACATTTATTTCTCACACCAAACATGACTCATGAGGTCATAGATGTTAATGGTGATCATGATATTCAAATGCCTCCAAATCCATATGCATACTTCTCATGAGTAAGCCTCAGTCATACTAATTCCTAGTCCTCCTTCCATGTTTAATCCCCAACCAATCAAAGGCATTATCCTCTAGAGTATGTCCCAACCTATCCTATATGGTCATCCACCTCATGAGTAAGTCCCAAATGAAAGTATACAAGGAATATTAAATCTATATGCACTAAAATATTAAACTATGAGAACTCCAATTTTGTCTATTACCAATATACATAGGATGCCTACTTAAGGGAAATGCTTAATGTACATCCTAATCAAGAGTATGCCCCAAAATCTAACATTTGGGCCTCCTCCCTTGGTATAAGTCTCGAAAAATCCTCCATAGCACCATGTGTTGATACGTCACTCAAGGACCCTTTTTCATGTAACCTTTCTCATGAGTAATCCCCAAATCAGTCTTATAAAATGGTCACACTCCCCTACAAGAAAAACCTGCAGAGATCCTCCCTTGGATGGGTTGCTCATAACCACATTACGTGGTCTTTGATTACCATTCTAATATGATACATATAAGGCCTCCCAGAGGTCCAAACCCAACAAACCAATTCAAAACTATTCTCCTAGGTCCACATTCCTAGTAGGGTCTAATTTCTCCTTAACTCCAACAGCCAGAAGGCCTTCATTTTTTTATTGATTTTTTATAATCCACATTTCAAGGGGTGAGGTGGAACCCTTACAAGGCATGTAGGTGTAAGTATTACATGGCCCATAGGCCATAGAGGAATTCATTTCCCGTAGGCTTCAAACATTACATACAATGAAGACTAACTACTTGGTACTTCTCTTCCTCAACATCTTCATCTTAAAATCAGCTCTCCACCTTCGCATGGCTGTTCGGCTAGGAATTATCATGCATTCACAGGTTTGTCCAGATGGAAGGTGACATACCCTCTCATTATTGCAATCCATTTAGATTCTACTTTGGTTAAATCTCCTTGCTCATCCAATTTGTAGATATTGTTCCTTGTAGGTTGTCTGGTTTTCATCTGCACATAAAGGGGGCCTGAAGGCCTTGAGGTGGCCCTAAGGCCTTACGGACCCGAAGGCCTGGGTGGCCCGAAGGCCTTAAAGGACTCAGGCACCAAATCGGTGGCCCGAAGGCCCAAACTATAATACCCGACTCCAGTTACCCATAGTCGGTGCATTATTATATAACATCAGAATGATCACAAAAGATCAAGTCTCGAAAGACTAATTAGTTTAGTAGCCTTGGAAGTACTAGATACATGTATAAGGTTTATATTACATGAAAAAGTGAAAAACTACAACAACATTGTTTCCATAGACCACACTCATATCCCCTCAAAATATCCCTACAGGTAAGTCATAAAATACTTATTCACATCCTGGGAAAAATAAAACATAGAAAGGGGTGAGCTCATATGCTCAGTAAGGATAAAAATATAGCGGAAACTTTCATAAATAAGCATAAACATTTAATGCAATGTATAACTAAAAAAGCCTTCTAAACTTGATCTTCAGCATAATATGGAAAAAAATAAAATAAAATAATTCCATTTACTTATTCACATGGATATTCTACTAGTGGAATAATCACATTCAATATCAATAACCACTTTCATAATGTTGGATTGCATAATTCCAGACTATCATAACCACATAGTCAAAGCCTTGTGCCAATACTACAAATAAGAGTTTGTCAAGGCCTTGTGACAAGACACTAGTTTGTCTCATGAGACCTACCGATGCATCGAGGAGGTATAGTGGGCTCCACCCATCACTTACTAAGTCCAATGCATTCCTTATATGAAAATATTGAAACATAACAAAAACATTCGTATTAAAACTAGCATACAAAATGTCAATACATTATAGACAAACAATGAATGGTATAAAAATAGAACATCCACAGTAAAAAATTACTCATTCGATACAATATGGAAGATTGTATTATATCAAATTAACCTCAATCGATAATAATGAAGGATATTGACATAGATGAAAGTAATAATCAAAACTATTTGAGATAAATGTCTCCCTTTTTCTTGAAAACATTTAAAAGTCACAAAATTTTTCAAGAATCCATTTAAAAATATATTTTTGAATAAAAGTGTCCCATAAAACATTGAAACTTTTAAAAGGAATATTAATTTTAAAACATTAATTTCCATATAAATAAACCCTTAAAAACATTTCTAAAACATGGACATTAATGAGAAAGTCGTAGAATAATAAATCATTAAAAAATTTAAAATGATATTTTAGTCAGAGTCCCTAACCAATATAAAGACACTAGAATACAAATAATTTATGTAATCAAAACTTTATAATATCATGAGAATAAAGGGTTTCATGATATACTATGTCAAAGTACATTTTTCACACCATAAAAAAGTTATTTGGTGTATAACAACAAAGAAGTGTCAATGGAATGTAAATTGAGATGAAATCTCTTATAAAGACCATATCATTAGGTTAAGGATAAATTAATGACATAAGTATGATTGAAAAATATAAACAAACTCAATATGATTGTATATTCAGTGTAATTCAATCATAGGATATTCACACATATTCTTGTAATAACAAGACCAATGAATTGGATGCTTAACTCAACAAATGGATACTGAGTTAAAAGTACTCATATCAAGTTCATATCGATGACTTGAGAATTTATCAATGGAGTGATTATGTGTATCAAAAGTATATCCACAGAAAGGGGATTGGTAATTATGACTTAAGCAAATTAATATTGATTCCACGCATAATCTGGGAGTAAAAATAATCAACGAAGTATGCGTAAAGCCGAATGAGTGCAAATTGAAATTTCCAATTCCCTTATCGATTTGGTAACTTATGAAACATACACCCTTGAATTACGGATCATACAATGATGATGTAAATATCCATAATTTAATGTATATTACACAATGAATACAATCATGGGTAGTACACACACCACATGCAATAAATAAGTGTTGAACAATGGAAATCTCACTGAATTAAAATTGAGATAAGAAAACCCTTACATTGTACTTTTTCTTTGGTTGAGGGTAGGTTAATCTCTTTTAAAATGGTTAAATAATTGTTATTTAATTATACAAGATTCATATACATCAATATGATATCATATATGATCTTTTAAGATTGATTTGTTAATAATATCTTAGTATTATCGTCGATTCAGGTGTTAACGGATTCGTTTCCTTTATATTCTTTGTTATGAGAGACATATTTGTTATGGATGGGATGTATATTATTCATATACAGAATGACATCATGTATATAAACATTATTTCTAATCATCAAATGAAATTTAGTCTTGAATGGATACGATGGGGAATGAATCTCATCGTGTTCATGGAGACGGTAATCCGTACCTACGCATGAGCAACAATATCATTATTTTGATATTAAAATAATATATTATTGGATATTATATCATATATAAAGAATAATTATCATGTTATATTTATTATTTACATGAATTACACATCATTATTTTACCCATCCAAATTATAATGTATAGAAAAACAATTACACCACGACGTGGAGATGACAATCCGTACGTACCCACGTATGGTGACATGTCAATCAAAGGATGGATAGAATAATGAATATGACTGTAACATATTTATAATAAAATCACAGTATATAAAAGATACTGGAGTTATTATTTGAGACTTGAAATAACAAATAAAGAATAAGTGGAAGAAGAAAAGAACTTGAAAGAGGGTGGTAAAGTTATTACCTCTTGTTCGGGTTCTTCCTTTTGATTTGATAAAAAGGACTCATTAAGTGGGATTTCTGACAAAAGGAGGGCCTCTAGGATATATTAGCGATATTTTAGAGGGTATTTGGGTAGATTTTGGCTAATCCAAATTGCTTTTAAGGTGTGAATTAATGAGAAGGGGGAGTGCCCTTTTATAAGAGGGGTGAGGGGCACCTTACGAAAAGCTAGAAATATTATTTTATAATAAATTCATATTAAATTTATAATGGTTAAAAAGTGTATTATATAATGGTTAAGGAGGTTAATGGTCGAAAAACACTCAACCAATAGTATTTAGATAGGTTTGGGTCACTATATTAACTTTATCTTTTCGATTTAACTCTTAGTTAAATAGTTTGACATTTACCATGTCTCTTTGTATTTTTATATTATATAGTTAATAAACATACTATATATTTCAAAGATACCCCAAATTGGTCCATTAATGATACACATATAATTATATAAGTTCTTTGGACGAACCATAGATTTTTAGGAATAGAATATCAATTAATAATATAATATTTGTTTTAAAAACTCATTTATGTCAATTTTGATACTATTTAATAATTGATTTTTGTTAAATTCATAAAAACATTATTAATTAGAACCAAATTCATTTAAGCTATAATAAAACGTCATATTAAACAATAAAATTCGTATATGGAATCAAAACTTTTAAATTATACTTATTTTAACATTTATAATATCAATTATTTGATTCTTTGATTAATAAGGAAAATACTACATCATTATTATGTCATAAATAAATTTAATTATTCAATGTATAAAAATAATAAATAAAATACCATTAATTATGAAATCTTATTATCTTTATAATGAATATTTATAGTCGAATCTATAACATATATTACCCTATGTAAAAATTGTTTTTCTAAAAGATACATGCTTATGTCATTTTTGTATTTACTTTAACTTAATTAATAAAAAGTGTCATTATCACTTACAAGTGGATCCATGGGGTCCCCAAATCGACCCAAATATGACCATGGTCGTACATTTACCAACCAATAGGTTTATTACATGTTCTAGGGTTATTTGATATTATTATAATATTATTTGTTTACGCTTATTTACCGGATTTACCCTTTAACCATGGTAAATAAAATATTTAACAAAGTAATTATTCAAAATGTCTAAAAATAAAAGTTGTCTATTTATAAAATTTGGACCTCATGATTATAAATATGTAATCCATTTTTCTAAATTCAAAACACATAAGCGGAAGAAATTAATTTAAAATTAACTTCTGTTGTCAAAACAAAAAGTTGGTTTTTAAGAAATAATAAATATCAAAAAATTGACACTTGCTTATGTCCAGTTTAAATGTGAAATTATGTCCAATTACCAGCATTGGATTAAATAGTAAAAATATAATCTAATTATTCTTTTTAATCACTCAAATTCATAATTTATCACAATTAATTTTTTCGATTAAAAAAGTTGTTTTTAATTAAAATTTAGCAATTTTCACTATTCATCAAAATATGAAAGTTATCAGAAAAGTACCAGAAATTCACCCTAAGATAATTTCAATATTTTGAATCTGAAAATGAAGTCCATTTTTAAAGATAACGTGTATCAAATTTCAAAAATTTGGTATTACTCTTCATAACGACTGATTTGATTGGTTGTGGTGTGTTAGAATCTTGAAGTCGCGTACAATGCAAGCGGTTGCATTATTCAAAGGGAAACGTACCGTGGAATCTTGGGGTGTTATATTATACTTTACTTCAATAAATTTCATCCTTGAAATTTTTAAAATTGGGTTTGGGAATTTAATGGAAAGTTCCACATTGGAAAAAGAGTCAATAAAACTTTCACTTTAAAATAAAGAAAGAGAAGTACAATGGTCAACCAAGATAACCCATACTAGGATTCCATGTAAGAAAACATGGATATGTAAGATAAAATAAGTGTCATGTTCTAATGGAGAGGGATATAAAACATGATCAGTAGAAAAGTAACCACAAGAAAACCACAAACTTGTGATGGGACAAACAGTCATTTGTCTCCCATTAGGAAAAGTAAACGGACAACATTTTTTATTTTAAGTTACATTACATAAATATGAGGAATTCATTTATGATATTGAATAATAAAATAAAGGGATATAATTACTTTTTATGTAGAGTTTCATTCTTTAATGAATTTCTACCACTAACTCATTTTTTTAAACGATGAGTATTCAAGAAGACTTGGTCACACTGGAAGAGCTAGAATAAACTTCTATAGAATCACATGATCCATGAAGGATAAAATATATATTTACCTTTTCTTTAGAGATTATTCAAAACCAAAATGGGTAGTATAAGATCTGATGGTCCCCCAAAATGATATTCCATTAGAGAAAGAAACACTTATCATAATTTCTAAAATTAAACCATCAATACCCCAAAGTTAAATAAATACGATTCAATAATCAATTGTCCTTAAAATCCTTCAATATAATCCAAAATAATATTGAAACCCAAAACATAGAATAATTTGATTATGTAGTCTTTCATGTTAAATTGTATCTCCATAGGACATCAACTACTCTTAAAGTCACATACTTAGATGTAACTAACCTAATCACATATTCTCTGTTATATATTAATAATTTCCATAAATAATCACTATAAATCCACAATAAAAACATAGATAAAAATCCACCATTAATCCTCAATTGAAATCCCATAGTATTCTATTTTCCTTGGGCATATAGTGTTCCCAACAAAGTGAAAATCTTCCAAAATAAAATTTATCACTTAATCACCAAATCATTTTCCTATACTTAGGGTATTAATTTGATAAGACATAAGATCCCAAATCAACTTATTATTGATCAATAAAATAATTTAACTAAAAATAATTAATCACACTAACCAGGGACTTCCCGTATTCGAGTGGTAGGCGATAAATCCCAATCGCACTTTGGTTGTGGTTTCGATTCCCACAGCTTTGTCCGACACGATGGGTTGTCACACGGTCTGCGTGTTATCCTTTTTCAAAAACTATATTTTATAACATTTCCGATATTATATAAATTCCTCAAAATACCATAACATAATTTTTACCAGAAATGTTATCTCATACTTTTCATTTTCATTCCAAAATATAATAAATTGTAATTTCCTCAAACCCAATGATCATATAAAATCAAATAGTTATTTATAGTTATATCTACAAGAGAAAAGATAAGTCTTCCTCAAATATCAATCTCACATAGAAAACTATAGGGTTACAATTACAATTGAAAATTATTCCAATGTAATCCCATCAACAAGGAGCACTAATACTTTTAAACATTTCTTCAACAATTTATTCCCACATAGCTTCTTCTTTGACCAAGAAAATATCATATAGAATAGGGAATTCACTCAGGTAATGGCCAAGTCCCCTACATTTATGGAAAATGACTATAAATGGATTCCTGGGACCATTTTTATTTTCGTTTATAGTACTCTTCATTTTTACTTGGTAATTTTTCACTTTATATCCTTCTTTCCCGCACGTAAATCAATTATTTGTTCTATTGAGACACTTTCTTGTGTGTCTCCTTCCACATTCCCTACATGATGGAAATTGAGGATTATTTTCACCATGGTCTCCTCAGCTGGATCTCTTATTATTCATCACCTTTCACTTCATTGTTGAGTCCGGGAGTTGGTTAGTATATTTGTTGTTGATCATATTTTTGGAAAACTGATTTGGCATGAACACAATATCTTTTATGCCTATCAACATTTGATTTTGTTTCTCATTTTCACCACTATTCCCACCTTGTACATAATTCTCAATGTAACTATGACTACGTTTGAATCCATCCATTGACTAAAACAAGAAAGCATCGTGTGAGTAACAGTACTCATAAAATCATTTATAGAATATCATGACACCATATTCTAAATTTGAAACACCTTAAGATTAACCAAGGTCATTTACTCCCATCTTATATTAAAATACTTCAAATTATTTTTTAAAGAAAATGCAAATTATCATAAGCATATATCCCAGGAGTGTGGTAACCAAGAGTGCAGCAAGGCCCGTTGTCATTCACCAGTTCCCATTCGAGTCTAGCTCAAAGCGGTGTTTTCGGGTTTTACCCCTAGGTATATCTGTGCCGAATCCGTCTCTACCAGATCATATCCAAACAATGATTTATATCTTGGAAAACTCACAAAATCTATATAATACCAAAATTCAAGAAGTTCTTTATACTAATCTTCAAATTATATCTTAGGGATATGTGCTCTAATCAGAGTTTATCTAAATCTAGATTCCAAGGTTTGTACTAAACATCCTCTGATACCAACTATAATGCCCCGACCCCAGTTAACTAGAGTCAGTGCATTATTAAATAACATTGGAATGATCACAAAAGATCATGTCTCGAAATACTGATTAGTTTAGTAGCCTTAGAAGTACTAGATACATTTATAATGTTTACATTACATGACAAAGTCAAAAACTACAACAACATTGTTTCCATAGACCACACTCATATCCCCTAAAACTATCCCTGTTGGTAAGTCATAAAATAATTCTTCATATCATGGCAAAAAAACACATAGAATGGGGAGAGCTATGATGCTCAGTAAGGATAATAATATAGCGAAAACATTCATAAATAAGCCTAAACATTTCTGAAAATGTATAACTAAAACAAAAGCCTTTTAAACTTGAACTTCAGAATAATATGGAAAAAATAAAATGAAATAATTCCATTTACTTATTCACATGCATATTCTACTAGTCGAATAATCACATGCAATATCAATAACCACATTCATAATGATGGAATGCATAATTCCAGACTACCATAACCACAAAGTCAAGGCCTCATGCCAAGACTACAAATAAGATTTTGTCAAGGCCTTGTGTCAAGACACTATTTTGTCTCATGAGACCTATAGATGCATCAAGGAGCTATAGAGGGCTCCACCCGTCACTTACTATGTCCAATGCATTCCTCATATGAAAATTATGAAACATAACATAAACATTCGTGTTAAAACTAGCATATGAAATATCAATACATTATCCAGAAACCATGAATGGTATAAAAATAGCACATCCACAGTCAAACATAACTCATTAGATACAATATGGAAGATTTTATTGTATTATATTAACCTCAATCGAGAATAATGAAGGATATTGACGTAGATGAAAGTAATATTCAAAACTATTTGAGAGAAATATCTCCCTTTTTCATGAAAACATTTAAAAGTCACACTATTTGTGAAGAAGCCATTTAAAAACAGATTTTTGTATCAAAGTGTCCCATACCACTTTGAAAATTTTAAAAGGAATTTTAATTTTAAAACATTAATGTCCATATAAAAAACACTTAATTCAATTTTAAAACATGGACATTAATGAGAAAGATTTAGAATAATAAATCTTTAAAACATCTAAAATAATAATTTAGTCAGAGTTCCTAACCAAAAGAGAGACACATGAATAAAAATAATTGAGGTAATCAAAACATTATAATATCATGAGAATTAAGGGTTTCATGATATAATATGTCGAAGTATATTTTATATTCCATATAAATGTTATTTGGAGTATAACAACAAAGAAGTGTCAATGGAATGTAAATTGAGATGAAATCTCTTATAAAGACCATATCTTTAGGTTAAGGATAAATTAATGACATAAATATGAGTGAAAAGTATAAATACACTCAAATTGATAGGACATTCAGTGTAATGCAATCAGAGTACATTCACACATATTCTTGTAACAACAACACCAATGAATTGGATGCTTAACTCAACAAATGGAGACTGAGTTAAAATTACTCATATCAAGTTCATATCGATGACACGAGAATTTGTCAATGGAGTGATTATTTGTATCAAAAGTATATCCATAGAAATGGGAGTGGAAATTTTGACATAAGCAAATGAATAGTTATTCCACACATAATCTTGGAGTAAAAATAATCAATGAAGTATGCGTAAAGCCGAATGAGTGGAAATTGAACTTTAAAATTCCCTTATTGATATAGTAACTTATGAAACATACACCCATGAATTAAGGATCATACAATGATGAAGTAAATATCCATAAATTAATGTATATTACACAATTAATATAATCATGGGTAGTACACACACCACATGCAATAAATAATTGGTGAACAATGGAAATTTCAAGGAATTAAAAGTGAGATAAGAAACACCTTACATTTTACTCGTTCCTTGGTAGAGGGTAGGTTAACCTCCTGTAAAAGGGTTAGATACTTTTTATTTAATTATAAAATAATCATATACATCAATATGATGTCATATATGATCTTTTAACATTGATTTGTTAATAATATCTTAGTATCATCGTCGTTTCGGGTGTTAACAGATTCGTTTTCCTTTATATTCATTGTTATGTGAGCCATATTTGTTATGGATGGGATTAATATTATTCATATCCAGAATGATATGATGTATCTAAACATTATTTTTAATAATGAAATGAAATTTACTCTTTAATGGATACTATGAAGAATGAATCTCATCATGTTCGTGGAGACAGTAATCTGTACGTACGCACGAGCGACAATAACATTCTTTTGATATTAAAATAATATATAATTGGATGGTATATCATATATAAATAATAATTATAATTTTATATTTATTATTCAAATTAATTACACATCATTAATATACCCATACAAATAATAATGTATTGAATAACAATAACACCACGATGTGGAGACGGTAATTTGTACGTACGCACGTATGGTGACATGTCAATCAAAGGATGGATAGAATAATGAATATGGGTGTACCTTATTTATAATAACATAACAGTACATAGAAGATACTGGAGTTATTAATTTATAGTGTAAATAACAAACAAAGAAGAAGTTGAAGAAGAAAAGAACTTGAAAGAGGGTGGTGAAGTTATTACCTCTTCTTCGTGTTATTCCTTTGGATTTGATCAAAAGGACTCCTTAAGTTGGCTTTATGACCAAATTAGGGACTCTATGATGAAGGGAGGATAGTTTATATAGTATTTTTGTAGAGGTTTTCTGAGCCAAATGGATTTTAAGGGTTGAATTAATGAGAAGGGGGAGTGCCATTTTATAAGAGGGGTGAGGTGCACCTTAGGAAAACCTAAAAATGATTTTTTAATAAATTCATATTCGGTCTCTAATGGCTCAAAATTAGATTATTTAAATTTTAAGGTGGTTATTGGTAAAAAACCACTCAACCAATAGGATTTATACTAGTTTGGGTCACTATATTAACTTTATCCTTTTTATTTAACTCTTAGTTAAATAGTTTGATATTTACCATGTCTGTTTGTATTTTTATATTTTATAGTTAATAAACATAATATATACTTTAAAGAGACCCCCCAAGTGGTCCATTAATGATACAAATATCATTATATAATTCCTATGGCTGAACCTTAGATTTTTAGGAATAGAATATTAATTAATATTATAATATTTGTTTTAAAAACTCATTTATGTCAATTTTGATACTATTTAATAATTTATTTTTGTTAATTTCTTAACAACTTTATTAATTATAACCAAATTCATTTAAGAAATCCTAACGTGTCATATTAACCAATTAAATTCTTGGATGACATCAAAACATTCAAATTATATTTATTTTAACATTTATAATACCAATTATTTGATTCTTTCATTAATAAGGAAAATACGACATCATTATTTTGTCATAAATAAATTTAATTATTAAATGTCTAAAAATTATAAATAAAATATTATTATGTATGAAATAGTATTATATTTCTAATGAATATTTATAGTCAAAAATATAACATATATAACCTTATGAAAAAATTTATTTACTAACTGATATATGCTTATGTCATTTTTGTATTTACTTTAACTAAATTAATATAAAATGTCATTATCACATAAAAGTGGCTCTATGGGGTCCAAAAATCGACCCAAAGATGCACATGGGCGGACATGTACCAAGAAATAGGGATAGAACATGTTCTTGGGTAATTTAATATTATTATAATATTATTTGTTTACAATTATTTACCGGATTTACTCTTTAACCATGGTAAATAAAATATTTACCGAAGTAATTATTCAAAATGTCTAAAAATAGAAGTTACATATTTACACAATTTGAAACTCATGATTCTAAATATGGAATCCATTATTTCTAAATTCAAAACACACAAGTAGCAGAAATTAATTTAAAATTAATTCTCGTTGTCAAAACAAAAAGCGTGTTTTTAAGAAATAATAACTATAAAAAGATTTAAACTTGCTTATGTCCACTTTAAATGTGAAATTATATCTATTGACCAACATTAGATTAAATAGTAAAAATATAATCTAATCTAACTTTAAAATAACTCAATTTCAAAATTTATCACTATTAAATATTTCGATTAAAAAAGTTGTTTTTAATTAAGATTTAGTAATTTTCACTATTCATCACAATATGAAAGTTATCAGAAAAGTACGAGAAATTCACCCTAAGATAACTTCGATATTCCGAATCCAAAAAATGAAGTCCATTTAGAATGATAAAATGTATAAAATTTCAAAAAGTGGGTATTACTATTCATAATGACTAGTTTGATTGGTTGTGGTGTGTTTCAATCTCGTAGTCACGTACAATGCAAGCTATTGCATTATTCAAAGGGAAACATACCATGGAATCATGGGGTGTTACAAAAACGGGGGAATATTCCTAGCTGATACAGTGCCAAACAGTGAATTCAACATTTCCCGCTACAGTACTGCAACAATACTGCTACAGTACCAAAAATTCTGCCTCCGCTTGGATTTGATCCATGGTCTCTTAACCATAAAATTTAGTGATGGCCACATTAACTAGCATCGAACTATGAAGGTTATAATTCTATTCAAAAGGATACATATGAATTATATCCTTTCATTCAATCCCAAAATAAAAAACTACTCTTGTCTCCCTAGACGACGATACACCCCAGAGTTCCCCACATAGTGGATAAGAAACAAGTATCATCATAATAAAAACTAGAGAATATATAATAATTATATTAGTGGATACCATCAATGGAGAACCTCAGATTAATATAGATATCCCCATTGATGAAAAGCCTCAGATAAATAATACATTTTAATTAATGAAGGATTAATAAACATATCTTAAATATATAAGAGAGTCCTGAAGTGGGTAATAACCCCCCCCCCCCCCCAAAGGGTGTGATGATCTCGAAATCCAATCCTCTCAACATATGTGAGCTCTTTATAATTTTTGAAAAAAACACCAAAAAGAACATGACTTTTCAAAGAAGGTCCTTTATGGATGTAGAGCCACTGAGTGTTTCTGGTTCCACAAAGAAACCTATTGGAAGTCATTTAGACAAAGTGATTGCAATGTAAATTATTGCAAAAAACTCAACCCCATATAAGAAACTATAATTAAGATTTAATTAAAAAGGGAAAAATGGTGAAACAAACATGAATCGTTATCCAAGATGATAGTGCCACCCATATATCATGCCCCTTTAACTTGATAGAAGAGTTCCATATAAGAAAATCAATCGTGCATGCGTTCATTCAAATGTGATGCTTCTTTGATGGGGTTTTCTTGTTGTGTTTGTTGAATATCCAAGAACTTATATTTAGAGGTCCCCTCAATCAAATAATGTCTTTCTAGATTTCCCCAATGATTTCCTTGGCTATTGTACATTCCGGGTCTTTATCCAAGAAAAGGACACCATCACTAACCTAGTAGTCTTCAATGCTAGGTTTAAAACTTTTTGTTCTAGGAATATAATAAATATAGTAAAATATCAACCCTGGGGGCCACCAAATAGGACCTCTTGCTCATGAATTTCCACTGATCATCTGATCATCTAATCAATGATTAGCAGAGACCCTAATGAAGATGATGAAGACCGCCATCTTCCACTGTTTTGGGAGTTTATCCCTGGTACACAACAACCAGTACCTCATGTATCTTAGAAAGTTGGATAAAGAGGCCACATATGACTTCATTTATAAGACACATAGGTCCTTCTTAAGGGATCCTACCAATACTCTCCACCCCAATGTCATGCGGTAGTGAACCCTGAACATGATGAGGGGGCCTTCCTAGGCCAACTGACCCAGGTCATCTAGACCCGGGAACACAAGACAACCCATCAGGGGTAGTGAACATGGAATATGGAGTAGGTTAACACCTATACCCCCCTAGAGAAGCAAAAAAACCCAATATTTAGGATAATATGAGAGGGTATATACCCCCATATTCATTAATTTATCTTGTCATCAATCTCGCCTGACAACATCCCAAGAATCCCACCGTTTAAATCTGGTGTCATACAACGAGCCAGAATATACACCTTCCTCCACATACAAAACTTTATAGTGGAATCATCTTGAATCACTCAAAGAATTCTTCCAACCATGTTTGGAAGTAATCCATTAGAAGGTGCACACACCTTTCTATATTCTTCAATTCTGTCAGTAGTTTCATATAGAAGTATCTGTAGAACTCAATCAGAATGTCCTGATGAAGAGTAAGGGGTAGACCCAACTCTCTTCCCCCAGACAAGAGTACTGTCAGTATCCAATAAAAGGAAAGGGAGTACAAGTGTAGGTACATTCACCTACTCCAGATATGAAATGGAAATATATCCCCATTATAACTTTAAAAAACACCAATAATATCCTTACAATGGTGAAACAGAAGATGAAAATCCTTAATCACATCCTACAAACATTCTAGGGCATCATAATTGTGATTAATGTAGTGCCTGATAGAAGGACATGAAACTTTTTCCCCACAAGTGGGGTGGCTCATCCTCAAATCATTCCAAATAATATACACACCTATTATCTCATCCTGAAGGGTCATGGGGAAAACTCTCTCACCTTATACAGACAAATATATTGGGAACATACATCTTCTCCTACTAAAGGTAGTTGGGCGATCTTAATTAGAACTCAGGGGAAATAACAAACACTAACCAATGAAAAGAAAATCTCTCTTAAAGTGTCCCCAATCACTCATAAGAAGAAATCCATGAGAAAGACTCATCATACATGAATGGAAAATTCAGATCTGATATATGATCCAACCCTGCATAACACTGAAGTTTTTTATGCCCTTAGACTCTTATGTGTGGTTGCTAAAGACCCAGACCACTCATTACCAATTTTTGGGAACAATATTTGTAAATATGAAGGTCCTCCATGGAAGATTCACCATGAAGGATTGCTCCATCTATACAATATGATAGATCTCATGAACCCATCTCTATATAAGAGCCACAATAACCTAATGTGTATCCATAAGATCAAGGAGCAAGAGGCCCTTCCCCTTGTAGTAATCCACCATGGTGGACCTCCCCAGGATTGTTTTTTCTATGAAATTTCCCCCTATATTAGTGTTTTATATTTTCAATTGAAATATTCAATCGTCAATGTAGTGATGAGACGGCCCTCACACCATGAGGCACTTGCAAAAACAGGATATTTCATGTCTAATTACTTGTCATTGGTTGGGGAAATCCTTTCTCAATTAAATGATACCCCAAGGTGATGGTTATTCTTTGAACCACACTTGTGTCGCCTACCTCCCTGCATAATATGGGAAATCCCCATCAATATAATCACTTATGATAAAGAGGTAGGAAAATATTCACTCTGGTTAGACCAGCTGGAGGAACCTCTGGAAAAGGATGAAGAAGATATTATAATGATGAGGAAAAAACGATCCAAATATGACAAACTATCCTTGTTCTAGCATTTTTTCACCACTCAATACATAAATCCCTATGAACTATTATAATATTGTGAGTACGACATCCACATAAAAATATGGAAAACTCGTCGTCACATGAAAAGAAAATTATTACCTTGAAATGAGAATCAAATTCATGTTAAGGTAATAGAAGGGTTGAAATGCCAAATCGACTTCACATCTCTTACAGATTTACAACATCTAATGATTAAAAAACAACAAGGTGCCCTTCAACAGATATGACATAGTGAATTAATGGGAATGTGATAGTTGATCATGGATACCCCATCTAATGTTTATATTAGAGGATGGGGTGAAAATGGAGAACTATATTTCATAGTACTCCATAAACAAAGAATACCCCCAAATGTTGAAGCATTAATTGTTATAGCCTCTGGTTGGGTTAATCAAACTGAATCTATTCATAACCAAATACATGCTTAGAAAAAATCATCCACGACTGACTCTCACTGACATATTTCAAGGTGAGAGATGGATATTGAAAAAATTCTGCATTAAGATAATTAGAATATTGTGAAGGCCTCTGATTTGGGTGAATTTTCAATAAGATAACGAAAATTTCAAAAATAGCATAATTGTCTTTGGAAATGGGTGATTTAATTGAATACCTATTGATGCACCCAATCTAGGATTGAAAAAAAATATTATATAATTTGATGGGAAGTTGTGGTAGTAGCATCCATGATATTTTTGGAGAAACCTCATCCCACATTACTGTGGTTTTTTAACCCAACCATTGTGGTCATCAATCTAGGCCCAAACATTTGTTAAAGTGGAATAGGAATATCCCCAACCCTTAGGGTTGGAGGCTTTTTCATCTCAAAAATCCCCTCAGGTGGAATAAATATTATCCCAATTAGGGAAAATACCATAGAATAGATCTTCCCAGTTCATCCCATTATTTGATATACTACTTTCACTTTGGGCACACATGATTGAACTATTTTGAGATTCCATTCAGATCACTATCTACTAATCAGTTACCATAGAATTGACAATGGAGAGTAAAAAGATTAATAGAGGGTGTAGAAGAAAGCAGTGTTGCATATACACTGAAAAAATTCCATAAATTCATTTTTTATTAGTTAAAATCATTAAGAATTCCCTAGAATATTATAATCAAAATGAGGACAATTCAGAGGATTCAGAAGAGTAGGTTCCAGCTTATAATGCGGTCCACAATAAAACAATTGAAGGAGGTGTGCTTACCTAGAACCCGAGGACATCCCTAAATCTAGGAATTCCCTCATACAATCTATAATTGCATCCTCTAAATTCATCAAACAAGGAAAAATATATGGGTCAAATGATACCACACCATCCTTCTAGTGAGGTTAAACACCTTTTACCAGAGGAAATATTTTTCCAGCAAGATAAAGAAATAGAAGAATTGAGGAGACTCAAAATAGGATTACTCTGAGGAAGCCTTTCTTCTATATATTTTCTACAATTTGATCCTTACCTTGTGCTTCCATACAATGCCCCTAAACAAAGAGTGTTTTCCATAATGTCTGAAATAGACATGGAATATTCGCTCAGTCTGGGATATGAACCACTAATATCATTGGATTTGGAAATATTAGATTTATAATTCCATCTCTTGGTTGTGAAACCAATATAGGTTCAGAAACATTCATATAGGTTGCCCCTATAGAATACCCATAGATGATATCAGTTCTTCCTCCACCGATGGACCTACTGGTTTCCACACTAGTTCATGCTCTAGTCTCCACACCTTTTTGAGAACCAGCCACTGCACCTGTTCAAGCTTTAGCCACCACACATGTTTAAGCTCTGTCTACTTCACATTCAAGACCTGGATACCACGACTATTCATGCTTTGGATTAGCTAGAAATTCCTTGAATTATTAGCGATACCATTGAGTCACTAATGGATTGATTGGAAACCATAGAGGAATGGTGTGTATCAATACAATAGGAAAATAAACCTTACCCTAAATGGGTAGATCTAATCTTTCTTCAACCAAACATTGGGAACCCCACATTTTCAATTTTCAATGTATAAGGAGACCTAGAGAAGAACTTGATACATCTTATTTCTCAATGTGATCCCATGATAGGGACCCCTACATAATAGGATTTTGGTGAAACTCAGCTTCTTTATAAAATCACTACAGTGGCCAACATTTGTTTGGTACATGATTTTGTAGTCTTGTTCAATCACTATATGGGAATACCTTCATCAAAAGTTTTTATTATATTTAATCTCAACACTACATAAGAAAACAATCCTTTATCTCATGAACTACCAATAATGGGAGAGTGATAGGGTCTCAACATTCATTACTCAGTGGAAAGGATTAAAAGGCTCCTTAATCAAACCTCTCCTTAAAGAAAAATTGTTTCCCATATGTATAGAGAATCTTCATGAAATTTTGTACATATCATTGATTCTTTTGAAATATATAGGGGTCTTGGGACCATGTTTTTCTTTCTCAAAAGGTAGAAGAATCCATTGTAGAGAATAAGAAAAATTCCAAATTAATTATATGGACATTGGGAAGTAGAACATGAAAAGAAGTGGATTCCACAATTACACTTAATCAGACCCCTATAACTACTTTTTCTCTAAATCCAACACCATATCATGTGGCTCCACCTCCTGAGCATCAACAACAATTCCCACCACTTTAGGATGATGAAATAGAGAGTGGAAGAAATAGTTTAAGGAGATAAAAACAATATTTATTCTTTTTGAAATGACAAAGACCCTCAATAATTCATCTCAGCTTTGGAAAAAAACTTACTCAATAGACCTAATATAAATAATCCAAAAAAATGTGACAAAGATATATCAAATTATTTACCCTTCCATAAATTTTTTTGGCACCACATCAATGGTTTTTTTCAAATACCTCTGGCAAAAGATGGTGGTTCAAGGAAAGTGAACATTAACAATTAACATTATCAGGTTTCATAAGTTTCTCCCACTAATATAGAGGATTAAATTCAATGATAATAATATTAGAGTAGGAGTATACAGAACATTTGTGAATTGATGGTAATTAAATGATCAAACGGACTCATGCTATCTCTTAGGTGGACTAGAAACAACCAAGTGTGCCTTCAACTACTTCTAATACAAAACAACCAACTTCATTATTAGATCAATCCTCTGAAACCCAATAATCAAAAAAATTGAACGACTGGGAGAGTAGTAAGTGAACATAGGAAGATGAGTCTATGAAAAACCCAAGTTAGCATTTACTTTATTAGACTATATGTATATAGTCCCAAAAAAATAAGCATCGTCCCACCAAACTGTACAACAAGAGTAAAATAATCACACACAATTTTCATCATACAAGGATTTTATCTTTAGTCTTATTAATGTCATTCAATTAGTGGATCCCTTCACATATGATGAAAATTATTATGGACCCTAATTCCCTAAATATGATTAGGGAACTAGGGGAATAGTCTATCAGGGTCAACGATGGAAGGGAATACACAGTTATGCCAGGAGTCACAACATTAATTTCTTCCCTACTCAAACCTTCTACATGGCTATAACACATGGGAAATATCTCCAGTGAGCTCAACTGAAGAAACATAATTCCCCCATGCATTACAATGATTCATGTATCATGTTTCTAAAATTGTAAATTATTCTCCTTTTTTCTATCTCTAGGGTTCTCATTGAATTCTCACATCTCTTATTTTTCATTTTTTTGGAAGGGACTGGGATATTTATAGGTAGTGATTGCTAAAAAACCTCCTCAAATAGGGGTCATGTAAGATTTCACGAAGGGGTTATATGATGGGAATGAAATTATCACTATGTTGTGTGGTAGAATTAAGAATCTGAGCCTTGAAGGAGAGAAATAATAAAATTATTTATGGGAGGACAAAAATCACTAACTCCCAGATAAAACCATGCTTCACAATCAGCCAAAAAATAACACCACCAATAAATGAAAACCCTTAATAGGAGGATAAAAATAAATTCCTCTTTTAAATGAGAAAAACAATTCATGGGAGGTTTGATGCTACATAATTAAATGGTTTCTCTATACATTTCTTAAGATACATCATAGTGCATCATAGTTTACATGTGAATATCTTCCCATTAACAATTTTTCTCCACTTTTGACAGTTTATATTGTCCTTGGATAGTAAAATTCTTCATGTTTTATTCTTTGAATTGTTATAATATTTTGGTCCTCAATATTTACCTAGACCTTAAAGACTAAAATTTTGGTATCAAGTGACATTGTTATATGTAAAGGTGATTTTAATGATAAGTAAAGGTTATATATGATTTTCAAAGGAAATTCATAATTTTCCTCCAATGGAAGAAGAATTTAATAAATTATTGAGCTGCATAGTAGTACATAATGGTTGATATGAGTTTGTCATTAATAATTTTAAAAAGACCCTAGGATTTTACATTGTGATATCTAAAATATTTCATATGATAATTTTAGAAAAAAAATTTACATGAACTTTGTCTCAGATGCCTTGATAAAACCCTTACTCAGACAACATAGGTCATGTGTAAGAATAAAAGTATCTATGTTCATAAAATAAAATAAATGTGATAAACATGTCCCACATGATTTATTACACTGAGGGATAATGATTCCTAAAAAATCATTAAATTTTCTAATATGGTGGTAAGAATCTATTAAAGGGGGTAATCCATGTATTTCATCTTTTTATGTTTAAAAATTGTAAATTAACCATAAAAACCTTTTTTAATGGTATATTATTGTACCTCATAGAATAAAAAACATCTAATATAGAGGAAACCTATATCTAATGTCATGGTTTATTTTGTAGGCATCTATTTGACTACATATAATTCCAAAATTGACTTACTGATCAAAATTTATTTTCCGTTGAGTTTTTTATTTCATCATTGAAGATGTATATATTTGACACCCAACACCACTTTCTCAGCATTTCATTCCTAGATCCTCATGCTCAGCTATATTAACATAGAATCATGTTCAACTCTAAGTGTAATGGTCTTTCTGTTCCCATATCTAAGTACTCAGGTCCATGATCTCAATTACGATTGTATCCCTATCACATACAAAGGTCACATGTGTGAACCACCTTCTACACTTGGACCTCACATTCCCTAGTATAACCTAGTATATAAATAAACCAATTTCCACCATATTTTAACATAATATTATAGAATAATTAATGATATATGAGCTCTATTTAGCCATGTTATACCAAATTATCCTTACTATTTCACCAATTTTTCCAGTATTTATTAGAGATTCAAATATAAATGCCACTCTCCCTAATCATACTCTTATATTCCACTTGAGCATAACATCACACTGGTCTCAAACCTAGGCATGAATTTACCCAAACCTCAAACCTAACTGTGACATCACCCAGGACTCTTAGCTAAGGTATACATCACATAGATCTCATACTTTATTATGGATTCTTCAAGGACTCCCATGCTAGGGCGAGCATTTTTCTAGACCCATAACAAGGGATCCCATTTTCCAAAGACTTCAACCTAGGATTCAATTCCACAGGGTCACCTACTTAGGCACCCAACCCTACCAAGAACTCTTTTTTACATTGGGGGATTCATCCTAACACACCTGATTTGGATCACTAAGGGGATGAAATCTCATGAATTCATGTTAATAACTCCACTTCATTCACAAACCCCCATGAAGAATTGAGAGTAACACTACAAGAATTCATAGTCTGCATAAGACAAAATTTCAGTTGGGATACGTACAACCCCATCCTTGATCCAAGATAAATTATAAAATCAATTTTTTTATATGGGTTTCCTCATGTTCCCTGAGGTGGGATACTTCTCTTGGACCCAAAAACTCATTCAAAATACTCTAATGTTTGGATAAACTTGAAATTATATCTCATATTTTATATTTTCCTAGTATTATGTTATCATCCATTGTACAATACTTTAATCAAACATGGACCTCCTAGTAGGTGTAATCCCAATATCTTCCAGTATTCCTTGCTCATGTAGTTACCAAAAGACATGGGATTTATAACCATATATTTGAATCATAGTAGATATAATCCATAATCATATATTCATCATTAATTATATAGTTACCAATAGGTAGGGGAAAACCATATATATATCTCATATAAGGTTTAGGCCCCCAAAACCTATCTTTAGTAGATTCAACTATTAGGTTTGTTATATCTGTGAGGCCCATGTATAAGCCCAACTCAATTCATTATTATCACTCATTTTATGGTAGAAACATCCATACCACATGAAGATAAATTTCATGGATCAGTCCTTACATAAAACCACACACTATGAAAAGAAAAGTACATAGTCATTGATTCATATTAACCCAGATAAGTAGGTTGAATCATTGTAGATCAAACCTAATATGCTAACAAAAATCACGGGCCTTCCAAATGGTGTAATCCCCAACCTATCCTATCATAATTCCTTTCACACATACCAATTGAATAGAGGTTTAAAACTATATGTTTTCATCCTAGTAGATTTAATCCATAACCATATATTCATTTTATTAATTACTAATAAATAAGATGAACCTAAAAGAGGTTCTCATGTTTAGGACCCAAACCATCCATTTCAATAGAACTTTCACCTATTCACCAATTTCACATGACCTTAATCTACTAGAAAGTGGTCCCTATCACTAATACATGGGATGTGAAGATCCTTGACACTATAGTAGTTTTCTGTGTGTAGTAATGAACATATGGATATACAAATATTTTATTTCAATTGGTATTCTATATCTTTTATTAAATTTTTAAAGGATGAATATCCCGTAGGAATAAGAAAAACAACATTTTTATATGTAATAAATAATAACTTGGAAAATATGGAATGGGGATTGATGAATATGAATTTTTAATAGGATCAAGTTTTTGGTAGTGAAAGATATTTAATTTTATAAATTAAAAAAAATTATTTAGATGATTACTCTAGGAATATGAAGGAGAAGAAAATGATTAGATATTGATGCTGGAATAAGTCTCATATTTCATAGTCGTTGAAGATCAAGAGTGTGTTATGGAAATATTGCTATCTTGAATTCCTTTATGAGTAAAAATAAAGATAAAACTAATATTTTATTCATTTATAGATCACTCCTTGTGTGTTTAATAATAAAAAGAAGAGAGTTAGAGAGAGAGAGAGATTGATATTCCCAGTATCTATTGATGTTATTGAATGTTGAGTAAAAGGAATTGACAAATACCATGATACCATACCACTATATTAACATGATAAAATAGGTTATGAGATATCCATTAGGGATTTATGTACCTGGAGGCTGCCTTGTGGATTCATCATATAGTGGAAGGAGACGTAATACATCCATTATAAGAGAGAATTGATCCTATAATACTAATTATACACAGATGATCTAACTGAATCGAATATTTAGGTAGGATATCCTCATTAGTTCATGTTTTAGAATATGGAATGTATGTTCTTTATTACAAGATTGTATCATGAAATTCGTCTTTATTAGTTTTGGGAAAAGGGCTTCTATAATATACCCTTTGCCAAGATTCACAATAAAGTAGATGTTATGTTTGTAGGGGATATCCATCACCATATATCGGTAGTTCCATTATCCACTTTAGAGGTGATCCTTGTTAAAAATTTCTTCTGGGCCTTGTTTTATTTCTTTTCCCCATAAACTACATGAATGAAAACTGAAGGTGAAGAAAGCATGATGCATTTTTTCATTAATATGTATTGTGGTAAAGAGACAGAAATGTTTTAATTTTTAATAATGTATTCACTTTTACCCACCCACCCCCCAATGATGTTTCATTGATCCGGGTGGAACAAAAAAAATAAATCACAAAAAAATTATAAAATAAGGGATGAATGATTTCTCCATATATTATGCATGGAAAATAAAAAATAACATAATATCTCACTATGAGAGTATCACAAAATAAAATGATTTATTATACCTCTATATGAATTTTGTTTAAAATATATAAGTATAGAAATGTACCCAAGAAATATATTTCATATAAAATTTGGTAGTGAAAACTATGAAAAAATGTGAGTTTTCAATAGTTTTTCAACCAAATTTTTCGTCATTATCTTATAGCTCATGGAATCCAAAGACCATAAGTCATACCTTATTACCATTGGTTAGAACTACATTTAATTATTATATATATACCACACATACATGAAATTCAATAAATTATGTTTCATTTCCATCAATGTGTCCATGTTGGGTTCGAGCGTATACATAATTATTTGGGAACCACTGACATGCCTCAACAAAATAGTGAATAAATAGGTGTATACATGAATAGTCCAACACATTTACCTAAATATAATAAAATAGTTTTTAAAATATTCAATGTAACACTAAAAAATTTAAAATATAAAATCATATTAAGGTATAAAACAATAATAATTATTTCTGTATATAGAGAGGATCCTAACCTATACAAACCTACTTTCATCCAAGTGGTCAAGATATAATATGACATAGAAAAGGAATCCATGATGCCAATTATAGAGAGTATAATACAAGATATTCATGGTCTGAAACCATTTACATCATAATGGGAATTTATATACTATATTCAAGTTATTATTATCATTTTTTCATGTGAATGGGGAATGGTGTATACTCAATCAAGGTATTATATCTCATCCCCTAAAATGTGATAGCTTATGAAATTTCTAACAATGAAAGATTCCACATAGCAGAATGATACCCATCAATTAACCTGATCAAGGTGTAAAAGTATTGAAATTCTAGATATACTAAAGTGGTATTCATTTTTACGAAAAAATACTAGCTAGGTTAAGCAACATGATTGACATAGTAAACAAGTACACATTCAAAAAATTTAATTAGTATCCTTTCTCATGTATTATTTATAATGTATCATTAATTTTTCATGGTTCTAGTTAAACATAAATGTAGTATGGATAATAATAACAAATATATCATATAGATACCATGGAATAACAGTACCCACAAAAACGAAAATAAATTTAAACATAGCATATTTCATAGCATACAAACAAACAAACAAAAATTTAATATATGTTCTGAAAAACTCTTAAGTAATAAAAACATAAAAACTCAATACTCATAAATAATGATTAAAAACTAAGATATGAATATATAAAATCAAATCCATACTAAGGTTATACTAAAATTTTTAGATGTGTTGTTTATATTTAAAACATACATCGAAACCCCATTTTTTTTAATATAAGTGTTCATTATAAGGTAAATTTTTATACTTTAATCATTTCTAGAACATAATAAATTACCTTGGATTACATCAAACAACCATAATATGGTTCAAATATTGTACTAACATGTTTTTTAAAAGGATTAGTTTGAAGTAATAAAAATACAAGTTGGAGACTTATTTTAAAACTGATACGAAATAGAGAACTTTATAAAGAAGAAACAAATTAGAGTATAAATACCCTTTTTATGGAATAATTTGGATTAAGAAACCATATATGTTTTATAATCAAATCATTCCTTTCAACTAATCATATCCTAGTAATTATATCACCAATGATACAATATCTTTACCAATGAATAGTATGGATTTTTTAATTATTACTTTATAAAGGCCTGCAAAACTGAGGTGAGAGTCACTAACCAAAGTAAAGATAAGTGGGACAAAAATGGAAAATTGTAAGGGATTACCATAGGAATTTAGTTGACACATAATGTAGTATAAGGAATTTATGAAGCATGTTTTCAATCGAAATGTAACATACCTTCCCTAAAATCACTATCTTTATTAATGTTATAGAGGTACTTTATAACTCATCCCATGGTTCCTTCATGACACATTATGTATCCCTTAGTTCTCTATGAAATGTTATCATTTTTGGTATGAAGGAAATAATTTTTTATATATTTTAATACCATTTTTATGGTATAGATATTGTTATTTGGGATTCATCTCATGTCAAAATGTAAGTACCTTAATGAAATCATGTCCCATCATCTATAATAGATATTTTTAGCAATATACACCCTATTTAGACACCCATTTAGAATGTTTTTTACATAGTACCACCTATAGATACCACTATTACTACTTTATTATTCACATAGATATTAAAATGTATAAAACTATCATTGTAATAATTTAATCCTCTAGAAACTCTAGGGAGACCCATATCTCCCTTCATGAAGAATAATAGAAGTAATCAAGGTAATCAAATTTAATTTGAGAAATATTCTCATGAATCCATTCAATAATTTAGAGTCTCACAAATCCATTAATGATTTGTGATCACATGAGTCCATCTTCAAAGAGCCTCCTTGATTACTCCTGTGAACTCCTACAATTTTAATAGAAACTCTCCTATAACAAATTTATTTCCATCTAGGGTATCTATTGACCTTATTGTAATGGTGCTCCATTTTTTAGAATTTTTATATACAATAGTTACTCATTGAAAAAATCAAAAAATACGAAAATCAACTCCTTTAAAATTTTATGTTTTTTATAATTAAACTAAATGGGTCAATACAACCCAAATATGATTTATGAATTTCACTCTCCGTGGATAAAACCCAAAAAAAGTTCTGGGTACAACCTCCTACCAAACCACCTAACATACAGTATCAGTTCATAAACAATAATGTTCACCCCTTAGATTTTATATTATCTTAAAAAATTATTCTCATGATTTTCCCCCCAATGTACTAAGAAACCTTGTGATAATAATTATTGTTTATTCCATTTATAACATGGGTCCCTAAAAGAATAATATTAGTGATACATTCCATGTAAAGTGCATCTCAACTTTGTGGACCCATATTTTGGCCTTAGAATGAGCGTACCCACTTTGGTCTGCTCAATGAGACATATAACATGGTCCTCCTCCTTAGTTGTATGGTCCAATTGATTAGGACCTCATTAATCTACTCATTTCCATAGCTTATTAGTTGGACACTTCCATAGGGAATCCCCAATGTGTAAGAAACATTCACTAATTAATATTCTTACCTTCCATAGCATAGAATCCATTCAACAAGATGTTAATTTTCATGGACAAAATAATTATCACATGATGTAAAGCTGCATGATAATCCCCTTATTTGCTGACATAAATCTTCCTAGTATGGTCATGTTACATAACCTAAAATTGTGAACATTAAACTATGTAGGATTTGATTCATGTTCGTTTTGATATGTAGGATTCCTCCAATAGGTTCAAAATAAACAACATAACCATATATAACCATCCTAACTGATCTATATCCACCATGATCCCAGATGTATTTTGTCATTGGTAAATATTCACTTCAAGTTCCTCATTTACCTCAATTATGGATTTATTATCTATGGATAATTTCCTTATCCATATATATTCTCAGTAAAATCATGTCTTAAATTTGTATGATGACATTACTAACAGGGATTTCCATTTCTTCTTCCCTAGGTGATATTCAACATGAGACCAATCCCCATTTGGACATATTACCTTTGAGGTAATCCAGAAATGGCCTCTTTTTCATAATTCCCACACCATCCATTGTTGGGAACCATTATCCAATTTGTTCATCTGTCACGGTTGCAAAATCATTAAAGAAACCATAATGGTCTTCCTCACATGAACATGATGTGTCCCATCAATTTTCACCAAACTATGTGGGTTCTGAATCCATTCATGTAGAAATATTGGAATCCCCTAACATGGTCATGATCCCAGCATCACTAACAAAAAACTCCTTCCCAGATGGGAAGAAATTATAGAGTTCTCTAATGGATGACATTTAATATGTGAATATCAAATTAATAGGAAACATATGGGGAGAAATTTGTTATAAATGGATTTTAAAATAGATGTAGAGTGACTAATACATACAAATATTCCCATTTATGGAAAACATATGATACATTTAAGGTTTTATAGACTCATGATAATGAAAGACCACTAGCACTTAGGTAACCAATCTACCACTGCGATTTATGATGGTCATAAAAATATGAATTAAATCTATAAGAGAGTCTAAGAGTCATCAATAGTATAATAAAATGTTAAAATAATCTCATCCTACCACCCTATTTAGCAATATGAAATATAATGTTTTTCATGAAAAGTCCTACGGAATGCTTGCTTTTAGAAATATGGTCTACCCTGACTCAAAATGAGTGTGGTGTGATAAATCATTGGAGTTTCCCAATGAATTTTTTTTTTACACAAACATGAATTCTTTAACTATGAAAGGGAATAATGAATCATGAGATTAATTATTGTAACACCCCGAGCATCCACGATACGCTTCTCGTTCAATAATGTAATAGCTTGCATTGTACGCAAGTTCGAGATTCTAATGCACCGCGACCAATCAAAATAGCCACTATGAATAGTAATACCCACTTTTTGAAATTATATATATTTTATATTTCAAAATGAACTTCATTTTTGGATTCGGAATATCGAAATTATCCTATGTTGAATTTTTGGTATTTTTCTGAGAACTCCCAATTTTTTATGAATAGTGAAAAATACATAAAAACAACTTTTTTAATCAGAACAATTTATAGTGATAAATTATAATATTGAGTGGTTTTCAAGTGTAATTATAATATATTTTTACCACTTTATCCAATGGGTGTCATTATAATTAATTTCACTTTGAAATTGGACATAAACAATTGTTAATCTTTTGATATATATTGTTTCTTAAAAACACGCTATTTGTTGTGATAACAGGAATTAATTATAAATTAATTAATGCAAATTATATGTTTCTAATTTTTTTAAAATAGACATCATTTTTGAATTCGGAATATCAATTATAGCTTAGGGTGAAATTTTCGCATTGTTTTGAAAAACATCAATTTTTGATGAATAGTGAAACCACTAAGTGGTAGTTAAAAAACTGATTTTTTGTTTAAATGAAAACATTACAACTTCTGTGATTTTATTTTAAAAAATCCTACATACATGGTTATCATTATGAATTAAAATGTGTTTCAACGGGATTAAAATAATTTTTTGGTGAATAGTAACTTTTAAGTTTAATTAATCGCGATTAAAGTTAATTAGTGAAATTTAAGGTAAAAATGGTTTTATAAAAATACAAAAATACCCTTACACATGTCCTACCCCTATTTGATGAGTCATGGCTGACCACAACAATCCATGGTTCAACTTGGTGACTCCATGGAGCCACGTTGGTAGGTAAATGACATTAAAAACTTTTCATTTAATGGTAAAATAAAAATGTCACAAACATGAGATGTTTTACTAAAAGAATTTTTAAATGGGGTTATAAAAGTAATATTTTTGAATATAAATATTAATTATAAATATAAAAAGATTTCATACTCATGATAGTTTGTTTATAATTTTTATACATTAAATAAATTAAATTATTTATGACACCATGATGATGCAGCGATTACGTCATTAATTAATGATTTAAATAAAATGAAAAGATAATGTAAAATCTAAGACTTAAACTTTTCAAAAACATATTGGATGAATATATTTAGAAACCCTATCACCTTATACTCTAAATATATAATTTTGGGACCTTTAAAATCCTAAACACATTATATAATAAAGTAACATTTCATGACTTTCCAAGAGTGCCCCTCCTCTCCTCTTATAAAAGGCTCCCACCACTACCACATTATTCACACCTTCAAAGCCTTTTGGATCTACCAAAATCTGCCCAAATACTTGTTCAACATCCCTATGTTACTCCTAGAATCCTAACTTTGGGCAAAAGTCTTCCCAAGGAAGCCTTGGGCTCAAATCAAAAAAGAGTTACCCGATTTTAAGGTACTGTCTTCTCTTATGTTATTTTGTTTTATTTTGCTTCTCCAACCCCTTAAACTCTTTTTATTCATTTATTTTGTAACAAAAACAGTATCTTCAATATACTAGGATTTTTTTATGAGAATTATTTTAATTACACTTACACAAACCTTCGTCTAATGGTTAAAGAACATACTGTTTCTGTGGTTGGCAAATTTCTTCCTCACGAAACAATGATTGTTCAATCTTCTTTTAACACCTCTCATGGTGGAAATTATGATGAAAATGTTTTTATATATGATATATTTTATATTTTTGTTTTTCTTATTATTCTGTATTTTCCATTTATGGAATGTCTTTACAATTTCCATTATGGGTAAATGCGATATTTTCATTTTAGGAAGTGCGGACTACCGCCCCCTCAAAGTGATTTGAAACGTTAATGCCATATGTGGGATGTATAAAGGATGGAATAATTGATATTATATATGATATTATACTGGAATTATAATATACCTTTATATAATTATGATTTCATTGCATTAAATACGAAATAGAAATGATAGTAGCGTTCATGCGTACGTACGGCTTACCGTCTCTATGAATGGTGCATTTCATTTCTTACCTCTAAATGTTACATAATATTATGAATGAATGTATATACTGGATATATATGATATATATGATATCTAAATAATGAATATAATTCTGGATATAATGTATATTTCACCACATGAACAACTTGTAATTATAAGATGTTTATTTTTGACTCAAGTACCAAAGATCGACAAAATGACCGTTATTAACATAAATTATTACATAATGTTCATAACATGTTAATAAGTGATATAAAAGGAATAATGAACATGTAAAAGGTTATTAAGACAATATAAATTAACTCTAGTTTATTATTCATGAGGTTAAAGAACGGTCGAGTCGAGTCGGACACGAGGTAAGGGAACTTCTTAACCCAATTTCCATTCTTTGGGTTAATCTCCTACTCTCAAATTATGTCATGATATTATTATGTACTATCTTGTATTTTTACTTTATTTAAGTGTACTTATAGTGAATAAACATAATAGATCTATTTTATTTAAAGAAATTATCTTTTTAAGGGACTTTATCTCAATCACCATTCATTGAGGCATATTTTGTTTTATACACAAATTTCTTTTATACGGTGTATAAACCCCTTTGACTTTTACTTTTATTCAAAAGGAATATTTTTATACGAACAGTTTTTACTAAACGACAAAAGGAATGTTTTTTCTTACGTATGCAGCGACAACGACTTCTCCGCTACCATGACCATTATTTGAGTTTCTGCTTCCTCTACAATCTATAACTTTTTTAAATGAAAAATAAATATCATGTTTTAATTTTCTTTTATTTTGGTATTGAGAATGGTTTTGAAAGTTTTTTTTATTATATTAATGTGTTGTGTTGATATCTTCTGATTGAAATGTGGAAATGTTATGTTTCCTTAATGCATTTTTTATGTGATACTATTATGTTATGGTTTATGATATGTTTAAACATGTTCATATGAGGAATTCATTGGACTTAATAAGTGACGGGTGGAGCCCGCTCTAGCTCCTCGATGCATCGTTAGGTCTAATGAGACATACTAGTGTCTTGGCACGAGGCCTTGACAAAATCTTATTTGTAGTCTTTGCACGAGGCCTTGGATATGTGGTTATGATAGTCTGGCATTATGCATTCCATCATTAAGAAAGTGGTTATTGATATTGAATGTGATTATTCGACCAGTAGAATATCCATGTGAATAAGTAAATGGAATTATTTCATTTTACTTTTGCCATATTAAGCTAAAGTTCATGTTTAAAAGGCTTTTTTAGTTATACATTACCTTAAATGTTTATGTTTATTTATGAAATCTTCCGCTATATTTTTATCCTTAGTGAGCATCTGAGCTCACCCCTTTCTATGTTTTATTTTTCCCAGGATGTGAAGAAATATTATATGACTGACCTAAAGGGAAAGCCTAAAGGGGATAAAAGTGTAGACTATGGAGACTATGTTATTGTGATTTTTCACTTAATGATGTAATGTAACATTTATGAATGTATCTAGTGTTTCCAAGGCTATTGAACTAATCGGTCTTTCAAGACTTGATCTTTTGTGATCATGCTAATGTTACGCAATAATGCACCGACTCTGGGTAACTTGGGTCAGGGCATTACAGTTGGAATCAGAGGCAGTTTAGTACTGACCTTGGAAGCTAGATTTAGATAAACTCTTATTAGAGCACATAACCCTAAGATAGACATTGAGGATTAGTATAGAAGAACTTTCTAGAATTTTGATATTATAGAGATTTTGTGAGTTTTACGAGCAATACATCCATGTATGGATACGAGCAGGTTGAGGCGGCTCTAGCACAGATGTACCTAGGGGTAAAACCCGAAAACACCGCTTTGAGCTAGACTCGAACGAGAACTGGTGCACGACAACGGGCCTTGCTGCACTATTGGTTACGACACTCTTGGGGGATACGCTTAGGATAATTCTCATTTTCTTTACCAACCATTATGAAGGGTTTATGAGTATATACTTCTCAAAGAAAACATTTTTATTTTTATGGATTGTATCCATAAACTGTCAAATTTATGTTAAGTGTTTTACAATTATGTAATAACATATTTTGATTCATAAACTAATATAGTTTATGCCATTGTTTATAAATGGCGCCTAGTGGGAGGAATGGAAACCATATCAATGCATGCACTCCATGTAGGGATTTCCCTCCTGCTCAAGATAATTATTGTGGAGCTGGAGATACAACTGGTGCTGATGAACATATCACCATACTAGGGAAACTCACTTAGGTTATCAATAATAACCATACTCATATGGAGCACCCTGATCCGCAACATGGAGGATTAATGTTAGACCGGTTCATGAGTCAGCAACCACCAACATTTAATAGGGGTACAAATCCATTATTAGCTGAGCAATGGGTAATCTCTTCTGAGAAAATATTCCATGCCTTGGGGAGTAGCGAAAGGGAGAAGGTTGTCATGGAAGTTTACCGCCTCACTGGGGATGTTGATCAATGGTGGTCGTTGATTCAAAATACAAAGGAAGATGATGAAGTATCAAATATGGAATGGAGGATGTCCAAATAGCTTTTCTTAGAAAAATACATCCCTCATGACCATCGAGTAGATATGGAAAAGAAATTTCTGATTCTGATACAAAAGGAGGATGAGAATGTCGCAAAGTATGAGGCTAACATTACAAGGTTAGTGAGGCATGCTACAAATTATATACGTAACCCAAGAAGTAACATTGACTGTTTCTTTGATGGGATAAACCATTTCTCCTTCGAGCATTAGTATCACAATATTTCTCAACATATGAAGATATTGTCTCATGTGCTATCAAGACAGAAAAGGAATTCTATACGTCTTATGACAAAAAAGTAAAGCAAGAGAAGAAGAGAATGGTGGAACAAGAGATAGATAAAGGGAAAACGGGAAAGAAGGATTTTCCATTATGTGATAATTGTGGGAAGAATCACCCCGGTACATGCCTAAAAGGAATGAGATTTTGTTATAAATGTGGATCAAAAGGTCACTAGGCTCGTGATTGCATGGGAAAGAAAGAGGCTACCAATGTTGAATTCTACAATTGTAGGGAAATGGGGCATTATGCAAATGAATGTCTTAAGCGTAAGGGAAACATACCTCAAAAAAGTCCAACGGATCAAGGACAATCTTATGCTGTTACTACAGTTGAAGTGGAATAATTAGTGTATTGGTGATTTTGGACTCAAGGATTATATTCTGGTTATAAGAATAATGTTATATATATAAGGATTTACTGCAGTACTTGTTGTTTTCATTAAGGTTTTAATATGATAAAGGTAATCATATTTTCATATGTGACAATAATAGAAACTTTTCTTTGTTTGAGGAATCTGATGATTCAATTGATTTTGGAATTTAGAGACCTTTTAGAGAAAGTCTGGACGGAGGTATTTTGGATAACTATAAAGTTGGAATGGATTAAGTTGAACATTGGAAGGTATTGTTTAAGGATAAAACATTTATGAAGATTATTTTTGGAATATTATAATACTTTAGTTTTAGGAAAAGGACAACCTGTAGGTTGGGGGATAACCCGTCGCGTCGGACAAAGCTGTAGGAATCGAACCCACAACCATAGTGCGACAATCCATTATTACCTACCACTAGCCTACATGAATTTCCTGGTTATTATAAAAAAGTTTTCATAATCTAAATGGTATGTGTTAATATTTGGAACCATATAAAATTAGGATAAATAGAATATTTTAGAGTTTTATTACTTTTTGGAGTGAATGATGGGTTTGTGATAAAAAATTATTAAAGAATGAAAGTATACATGACAAGTAATTATATTTCTTTACGTTCTTAGTAAATCTCTTAAATAAATTCCTCAACTATATAAAAGGTAACTTACAACAAAAATGTTGCCGGTTAACTTTTCCAACTGGGGATTCAAAGACCGTTTAACCAATCACAAGTTTGTTATTTGAATGTGGTTAACTTTCTCTTAATCTGGTTTTCTACAACTCTCCAACATACCTTGATGGTTTTTTTCCTTCCATATCCATATTTTCATAGAATCCTAGTATGGGTTGTCTCGGGTCACCTTTGTACTTATCTTTCTTTCTTTTAAAGTTATATTTTTATTAACCTTATTTCCGATGTGGGTTTTCCACAATGTTATTTTCTATTTTCAACCTTTTATTTTCAAAGAAAAATTTCAAATTGCAAGGATGCAATTTATTGAAGGAGGGTAGAATGTATCACCCCGAGCTTCCACGATACGCTTCTCTTTCAATAATGAAAAATCTTGCATTGTATGCAAGTTCGAGATTCTAACGCACCACGACCAATCAAAATAGAAATTATGAATAGTAATACCCAGTTTTTGAAATTATATATATTTTATATTTCAAAATTAACCTATGTTGAATTTTTGGTATTTTTTTGAGAACTTCCAATTTTTTATGAATAGTGAAAAATACATAAAAACAAATTTTTTAATCTAAACAATTTATAGTGTTAAATTATACTATTTAGTGGTTTTAAAGTGTAATTAGAATATATTTTTACCATTTTATCCAAAGGTGGTCCTTAGAATTAATTTCACTTTGAAATTGATCATAAACAATTGTCAATCTTTTGAAATATATTATTTCTTAAAAACATGCTATTTGTACTGACAATGGGAATTAATTATAAAATTAAATAATGTAACTTATATGTTTGGATTTGTTAAAATAGAAATCATTTTTGAATTCGGAATATCAATTATAGCTTAGGGTGAAATTTTGGCATTGTTCTGAAAAACTTCAATTTTTGATGAATAGTGAAACCACTAAGTGGTAGTTAAAAAACTGATTTTTAGTTTAAATGAAACATTACAACTTCTGTGATTTGATTTTCAAAAATCCGACATTCATGGTTGTCATTAAGAATTAAAATGTGGTTCAATGGGATAAAAATAATTTTTTGGTTAATAGTAACTATTAAGTTTAATTAATCGCGATTAACGGTAATTAGTGAAATTTAAGGTAAAAATAGTATTATAAAAATATTAAAATACCCTTACACCTGTCCTACCCCTATTGGATGAGTCATGGCCACCAAGACAATCCATGGGTCAACTTGGGGACCCCATGGAGCCACTTTGGTAGGAAAATGACATTAAAAACTTTTTATTTAATGATAAAATAAAAATGTCACAAACATAAATTATTTTACTAAAACAATTTTTAAATGGGGTTATACAAGTAGTATCTTTGACTATAAATATTCATGAGAAATCTAAAAAGATATCCTACATCATTATATTTTTTAATAATTTTTAGACATTAAATAAATTAAATTATTTATGACACCAAGATGATGCAGCGATTACCTCATTAATTAACGATTTAAATAAAATGAAATGATAATATAAAATCTAAGACTTACACTTGTCAAAAACCTATTGTATGAGTATATTTAGAACCCTTAACACCTTATACTTGAAATAAATAAGTGTGGGACCTTTAAATTCCGAAACTCATTATATAATAAAGTAACATTTCATGACTTTCCAAGAGTGTCCCTCCTCTCCTCTTATAAAAGGCCCCCACCACTACCACCTTATTCACACCATCAAAGCCTTTTGGCTCGGCCACCCTCTGCCCAAATACTCTATCAACTTTCCTCTATTACTCCTAGAAGCCTCACTTTCAGAATAATTCTTCCCAAGTAAGCCTTTGGCTCAAATCAAAAAATAGTTACCCGATTTTAAGGTAATGTCTTCTCTTATGTTATTTTGTTTTATTTTGCTTCTCCAACCCCTTAAACACTTTTTATTCCTCTATTCTGTAACAAAAAAAGTATATTCAATATACTAGGATGTGTTTTTGAGAATTATTTGATTTACACTTACACACACCTTCGTCTAATGGTTAAAGAACATACTGTTTCTGTGGTTGGAAAATTTCTGCCTCACGAAACGATGATTGTTCAATCTTTTTTTAACACCTCTCATGGTGGCCATTATGAGGACACTATTTTTATATATGATATATATTATGTTTTGTTCCTTATGATTCTGTATTTTCCATTTATGGCATACCTTTACGATTTCCATTATGGGTAAACGCGATATTTTCATTTTAGGAAGTGCGGACCACCCCCCCTCAAAGTGATTTGAGTTGTTAATGCCATATGTGGGATGTATAAAGGATATAGTAAATGGTATTATATATGATATTATACTGGAATTATAATATACCTTTATATCATTATGATTTCATTCCATTAAATACGAAATATAAATGAAAGTAGTGTTCATGCGTACGTACGGCTTACCGTCTCCATGAATGGTGCATTTCATTTCTTACCTCTAAATGTTACGTAATATTATGAATGAATGTATATACTGGATATATATGATATATATGATATCTAAATCATGAATATAATTCTGGATATAATGGATATTTCACCACATAAACAACTTGTAATTATAAGAAGTTTATTTTTGACTCAAGTACCAAAGATCAACAAAATGGCCGTTATTAACACAAATTATTACATAGTGTTCATAACATGGTAATAAGTGATATAAAATGAATAATTAACATGTAAAAGGTTCTTAAGAAAATATAAATTAACTCTAGTTTATTATTTAGGAGGTTAAAGAATGACCGAGTCAATTCGGACACGAGGTAAGGGAACTTCTTAACCCAATTTCCATTCTTTGGGTTAATCTCCTAATTTCAAATTATGTCCTGATATTATTATGTCCTATCTTTTATTTTTAATTTCATTATGTTTAATTATAGTGAATACACATAATAGATCTATTTTATTTCAAAAAATGATCTTTTTAAGGGACTTCATCTCAATCACTATTCATTGAGACATATTTTTTTTATACACAAATTTCTTTTATACGGTGTATAAACCCCTCTGACTTTTACTTTTATTCAAAAGGAATCTTTTTATACGAAGCATTTTTACTAAACGAAAAAAGGATTGTTTTTTCTTAGGTATGCGGAGACAATGACTTATCTTCCGCTGTGACCATTATTTGAGTTTCGACTTCCTCTACAAGCTATAACTTTTTTAAAATGAAAAATAAATATCATGTTTTAATTTTCTTTTATTTTGGTATTGAAAATGGTATTGAAATTGTTTTTTTATTATATCAATGTGTTGTGTTGATAGCTTGTGATTGAAATGTGGAAATGTTATGTTTCCTTTATGAATGTTTTATGTGATACGATTATGTTATTGTTTATGATATATTTAAACCTGTTCATATGAGGAATGCATTGGACTTAATAAGTGACGGGTGGAGCCCGATATAGCTCCTCGATGCATCGGCAGGTCTCATGAGACAAACTAGTTTCTTGGCACGAGGCCTTGACAAAATCTTATTTGTAGTCTTGGCACGAGGCATTGGATATGTGGTTATGATAGTCTGGCATTTTGCATTCCATCATTATGAAAGTGGTTATTGATATTGCATGTGATTATTCGACCAGTAGAATATCAATGTGAATAATTAAATGGCATTATTTCATTTTACTTTTTCCATATTATTCTAAAGTTCAAGTTTAAAAGGATTTTTTATTTATACATTACCTTAAATGTTTATGTTTATTTATGAAAGCTTCCACTATATTGTTATCCTTACTGAGTATCTGAGCTCACCCCTTTCTATGTTTTATTTCTCCCAGGATGTGAAGAAATATTATATGACTGACCTAAAGGGATAGTCTGAAGGGGATAGAAGTGTCGACTATGGAGACTATGTTATTGTGATTTTTCACTTAATGATGTAATGTAAAATTTATGAATTTATCTAGTGTTTCCAAGGCTACTAAACTAATCGGTCTTTCGAGACTTGATCTTTTGTGATCATGCCAATGTTACGCAATAATGCACCGACTCTGGGTAACTGGGGCTGAGGTGTTATAATTATGATGCTACATTGATGCATTTTTTTCTAATTATTTTCGGACTTCCTAATCACGATCTACATTAAATCCAAATTGAGAAAATCATATAAATGTTGAACATATTACTTGGCCATTGAAATGGACACCTACACATTGAATAAGATAACATTTTCATAAACATAGAATATCAAACAATATGTTATCATTTTGCTATTCAGGGGGTACTTCCTCATCGGTACCATCCCCACCATATAGTTGTCATGAGAGAGCATTGATACCATTATGCCCCACATATCACCTCACTATAAGAGGAAGGACATGGAAAATCCATTTGAAACTATTTACACCTTAAATAACATTATGGGAATTTCCCCAGAGCATGATATGAAGTACCTCCCTTTCCATGGGGTGTGGGAATATACGGTCAATCATACCTCACTATAGTTTAAGAGATTCCTAGAAGGCCTCGTACCATTTTCATTCAACATTATTGTTATGTGACATAGACCCCTCAAAATCTTTTTAGACATTTTTCCTATGAATCCTCCACCACATTCACCTAGAATTGAGAAATTAAGAGATCCTTATTGGTATAGAGAACCATCAAACTCATGGAGCATTATCATATTCCCATTTCAAAAAAAGACGTATACCAGTATGATTTAGAAGTTGTGGATGAGAAAGCCTATATTCCTATACATAATCATTGAGTGCACCAACATACTGAAGTGATAATGGAGTAATCATGTTAGAATGTGCTGATATCCATTAAAGGGTAAGCACTCATTCCTTATCGTAATTCTAAAGCCTACAAATTCTCTTCAGTGGAATCAGGATGAGCATACCAACATATTTTGGTACCAACCAAGTGAAATTTCATATTCTAGACCCCATATTTATAATTTAATGGTACATCCTAGTGTAATTTAGAGGACATGAGTGCACCCATATCACCCTTCCCATTAATGAGTGGGTCTATATTCTCACTCCCATAAAATAATCCTAAAATAATATTCTAGCAGTGACAGAAGGTTTGGATCATATCCCAACACATTACTTACATAGCTATAATAAAATTCTAGCTATAATAGAATAATGATTCCATCAACATGTCATGGTGATCAACAATGGTCAAGAACATATTAGTGCCACCACCACTAAAGAATATTATCAATATAATATCTGATCCACTCAAGAAGAGGCACAATTTCATGTTCCCAAAAATTATGATTATCGACAGATCTTGGAGAGGAATTAATAATAGTAATAGGAATTTATGCTTGTTTAACTCAGAGTTCACCGGCCAGTTCCAGCATCCACTTAAAGGAAGACCCATATTACCAACAATTTTAAAAAACTAATTATAATAATTTGATAGAAACATGGGAGCCACCAAAGAGGTTTCCCTCTAATTAAAATATTTTTTCACAACAAATTACCCTATCCATCAATTGAGATTATACAAGAAGAAGTCTCTAAGGACAACAAAAACAAACAAAAAAGGGTCATATCCATACCTTAAATATTTTTTATATTCTCAAGGCCCTTAAAACTAATTTTATAGTATCAAAAGAGTCTTATGATTCATCATTAAAAATGGGATATATCAGTAGCTAGGGAGATCCTGGTAATGGTCTTATCATTAATAGCATTGTAGGTCCTCCCCTGTGTGGCAGCCACAAATGTCTTCTCTAATGAAATTTCAGGAAAGATCATGGGAAATATCATAAATGATATATCTATGAAAAATATATTCAAATTTAAAATATAATTCAATAGTATGTTCAACACATTTTTACGATTTCAAGCCCTGGTTAGATCGAAGGTCCTCCTTGAGAAGCTAGACCATCCACCCAAAAAGTTGTCCTTCTGATATATATTCAAGAATAATCTTTGTTGCTAGATATTGATCCCAAATTATATCCCTCGTGTTAATATAGAATATTAACAAGAACATGTTGTTCCTCCCCAAATATGTTTTTTCTATTAATTTACTCCCCATAACGACATCTCATTTTGATAAAAAGGTCACCCCCTTATCAAAGCTAATTTGAGACGGCCCAAATATTGAGTGGAATATAAGAAACAGATACCAATTACACTAAGTGAATCATATTAACATGTGACATACATTCTAAAAAAGAATATAGCTCAAATATATGATTGTTGTCTATAAATCCTTTGGATTTCTCACCCTTAAATATAGAGGAAATAATTCCAAAAAATCAAACTCCCCACAATAAGGTATCAGGGATGAGACTTCTCTGGTCAGACAAAATATAGGAATATCTCTTAGGTGATGATGAAATTTTCATGATCCTAAGGAAAGAATAAGATAAAGATAATATATTGGTCATTAATTTCTCTTTTTACACATCACATTATAGTGTTCCAATAATACTAGTGAAGAGATAGTTACACTATATTCTTCTAAATATATTGATGAATCTTCATAATTTGAAGAAAAAATCCATGTATTATAGCTAGTATGAAAAACAAATAATATTAGTTAGATAAATATTATTACATGTTCATTTGGATACTCTTTTGCTGACATGACAACCAATGTCCAAAAATCACTATGATAACCTCCAATAAACATGAATCTGTGCTTTCAAAACCCTCTACTGGATAATTATCCATACCATGTTTGAGGTATACTTCAATGTGTGTAGTTAACATGGAGAGTTGTATTTTACCCCACTACCCAGTTAGTGGAGTCTATTGAGAATAATTTTAGGCAATTTCATTTCATCATGATAGGTTTTGGGACTAGGCACTACACATTCTATTTTTCCTATCTTGTAGAATGTCATTATTTCCAAAGCATAGAAATGGAGAACTCGTTAGGAGCAGTCCATTGACTTTATCCTACATCAGGCCTCCAAAAATTTTATATAATCATATCACTTGAGAAATTATAATCCCGTATCTATGGTTCTACATTCCATAGGAATCACATCACACTAAAAATATATAATTCTCTTTATTTATGATCAAAAAAAATATCTCAATATTAAGGTTGTAGAAGTGCTGTCCGTCGTAGAAATACATGAGATCCCCCATCCTGTAGGGATGGGGCAATTGTTTTCCACCACCACAAATCTTATAGTCAATAAATCCCTATTTGTTCCATGATTTCAAAGTGGTAGATTTCAATCAACTACAAGCTATACATATGGGAAGAATTTACATCATAACATCCTCATCCTCCATAGAATTCACTTGATTATAGATTAGGATAAATTTCTTAATATACTATTTCACATTCACACTAATTTATTTATATAATAACTTCTCCAAGGACACACTAAATAATATTTTTTTGGGGATTCCATCATGATTTACCTATAAAAATTATTTCAGAGAGAATGTCGGGGAGATGAAGTGAATCCTTATAAAGCACATAGTCTAAAACTGTCTTCCAAGATAATAAATAATAAGGAAGATTATGAATTTTCTCTTGAAATATATTTAGGAATATATGGATCTCATTACCCTTTTAAAAATGGTAATATCCCCATGGTATAATATGCGTTGGTGTACTTCATCAGTATTGGCCCTTTAAATGAGCCCTAGCATAGTTATGATGAAGAAGTTCAGGATAATGAAGTATCTATCTATAATATGTTCCATAATGAAATGATTTAAAAAGTTTTTTGAAAAAGGAATCATAGGTAGAATCAAAAGTATGTATAACCATATAATATACATTAATTTACCACAATATGATCTCTTAAAACGAATGGTTATTGTTCTTGACAGCATCCCACCCACCACTAGAAGATATTGGACTCTCACCACCATTGAGAAGTTGACCTAATGTGATGTACAATTAAATTAACACAAGAAACCCAATATAACATTAATCAACCTAAAAATTCCTAATAAGTATCATGTAGAGATTCACATTTCCCTCCCTCAAATCCTCTAAAAAAAAAACTACCCCACAAACAAGGGAAAAATACAAATAGCCATCCAATCCATTATTGAAACAGTTATTCTGTCTAAACATGGTGGCTGATAGATATCAGAAGTTCCCTCTATCAGTATAGTAGCTAGATCCATCTTAGATGATCTAACCCAAACTATTTGATACTAGTCATTAACCACAAACAATTGTGAGTTGGACACATCAGGCTCTACCTATTATCTCTATGAAAATATCTACCTAACAACCTATACTCCCAAATCGTACTAACTCTAAAAAAAATTTGAAGATCAAATAGAGACCATTGAAGGGTGATATACACTAGTAAAACCAAAAAATTTACCCATACCTTGAATGGGTGGATGCACCTCCACCTCTCCCTAACATAAAAAATACTAAATTCTTAGTATCCAATAAAATCAAGGACCCATACCTACATATTATTCATTTTGTATCATATTATATCTCCTCAATTGGAATACTCATGTATAAAGAGTTAGAAAAGTTCATATTCTTCTTACAGACTCTAGAGTGTCCAATATTTTTCTCGTATAACAACCTGCATGTTGGCTATGTCACTAAATGGACATATCACCATCAATAATTTCTCTACCAAATTATATCATCATCGAGAAAGTCAAAAAAAAATCTATAAAATTGAAAATAGTGAGATAATTATAGGGTTTTAAACATCATTGATCATCAAACTCTCAAATGATATAAAACTAGTGATTTCATTGAAAATATCTCAGAAAACTTATAGATGTTGTTGATATAACTAAAATACCCCCATCATATATTATGAGTTCTATATGGAATAATAATGTTATAAGACTAAATTTGGCACTCCAAGTCCATGTTTCTTCCAACACTGACAACTAAGTTCAACATTAATGGGAAATCATAAATAAAAACTATTACACTTAAACCGGCTTTGACTCTAGCTATGACACTGAAAACTAAGAAATATCACATGGTATTTCCTCATATGTTGAATAAATAAAATAATCATCCATGATTTGAGAGATGAAAATGACAACGGTTTCCACCATCTGAAGATCATTAGAATAATGGATATTATATAATTAAAGATCAAGTTCTAGGGTATTTTGTTACAAACGTAGAGAATAGTCTTCCTAGGGTACCATACGCTTGAAAAACAAATTAAATTGGCCTCAATGACTTCAATAATTATTACCCCTAACATATTATGTTGGGTCACACCATTCATGAGTGATTTTTATATAAATGCATAATCTAAAAGATTGTTTATTATGGTAAATTCATGATATGTTAACCATTGGTATAAGTGTCTAGTGTCTCTTCTATCTCACTAGAAGAAGAAGAATAATGGAAGGAATAAAGAAGAAAAATCATGAAAAATATAGATTATTGGGTGACCATAAATATAATCAACTAATGGAATGAAATCCTTTTGAAACAACTAAGACAATTAGTTGTTACTCTGACTCCCTCTATGATAATTGATCCAAATTATTCAATAACACAGTCTTTTGAGTGATATTATTCTAAAAACATAGGTATCCAGTGAAGAAAGAGTAAATAATCTGAATAGAAATATTTTTATATTCCTAATATGGTTGAGAATTCTCAATATTTTCTAAATTTATCAATAAAAATATATGAACCTTCCATTAAATCAGCCCAACATATACCACTCCACCAAATGTAATTCTCATCAAATGAATAGTTGTAATACAGATCACTCAAGTTGATTCATGTGTAAAATCCCTTCTTTAAAGAAGAACATATATATGATCCTAATTTCCCCTCCAACAATTGGGTAGTAGGGGTAATAAGTCCCTAATATCTATGGGGGTCAAGGAATATGATTTAAACATGGATCTTGTCATTTAGGCCACACCTATGATGAAACTATATATGCTATAAAGACTCCAAGATTGGATATTTAGTATGCTAAATAAGAGAACCATTCATCTCATGAAATGTCTTGGGATCATTCAGACCCAATCATATTTTTGGAATTATTAGAGAATAATCATTTACCATCTCAATGTTAAAATGTGGGGGTGCCATCACAACCAAACCCACAAGTAATAAAAATTATTTCAGACTCTAATAAGTTAAAAATTCACTAGTATATAAATATTATGCTTCCATGCCCCCAACTAATGTGAATCCCACAATGTTGGTTTTGTAGGGGTCTAGTTTATAAGTAATACATAGTTTAATATATTTATTATATTCTACATAATCACCTAATCCTTGATTATTTTCTTCTATCAAGGGAGATCTTGTAATCACCCCTAGAGGCCCTGTAAAGCTCTTAGGAGTTCAAAGTATAAGTAGTTTTCACTGAAGTCTATCATGTAGAGACTTGACCTAATGAATTTCATATGATAATTTACATCATGAAATAATATAGAGAGACTATCATACATGGTCATATCAAATCCTTATATATAAATCATGAAATTCAGATGATGTCATCATCCATCAAGTAATCATTAAAAATGGTTCTAGACTCAATTTCATATTGGTTAAAAAACACTATCTATTGGGTTTTAGTGAAGAATATTTTTCTCCCCAGAACTTAGAAATTCAATAGTATGAATTGAGTGTAAAACATACTCTTATTTGAATCATGCTCAGATACCGTTTTAGGCACAGAGTCTCTAATTATGAATTCATTGTTTTTTTTCCAATCATAGACTTCAGTTCCCTATTGGGAAGAATATGTATGAATTCACATATACAGATGGATTTATCATACCAACAGTGCCTCAAGTCATCTCTTAATATAAATTTTAGAGTCAAATATGGTGATAAGTCCCATTCTAAATATTATGCATCTTAGTATATAGGTGTAAATTTCAATAAAAGTGATTGAAAAAACTGATGAATGATAAATTAACACTTTCAATATACCTAATGTTTTTAAAATGACACCCATTAATCCCTTAAATTTGATCAGCATGTATTATTTACTACACATTATCCAAATTGAGTATATATCTCTACGCGAGGTCATATCTTCCCATGCCTTTATGGTATCAATCACATTAGTTTAATCCCACTGTTATAAAGAAGTATGTGATCCTAGAAATTATGAAAATGACCTATAAAAAATTCACATTATTTGTCCCCAAGATAAAATTATATCTTTACCTCACAATATGGATTAGAATATACCTCCACTTTACTGGTAGAAACTTTAAAATTGTGTTATGTAATCACTTGAATCTCTAGTTATTGGTACTTATTCAACCCCGGATGATAATATAGAACATGTATAGCCTATCCATAATTCCCTTTCTAATTATTCACATGTATTTTAACCCTTATGGTCTATAGATGCAACATCATAATTAACATGTGATAAAAATTACCCTGAATTGTCTCCAGTTCCAAAAATGAAATTTCACTACCCATTTCCAATTAAATTGAGTTAGAGGTAGTAAAGGAATAATATCCTATATATTCCCCTATAAAATTTAATGAAGGTCTATCTACCACCATTAATGAACTCAAACAAATTAATATTTTTATGGAGGAATACTCATCGCCTACATATATCAATTTCTATACATATCTCAAATAACAAGATATATGAATCTCTTTTATAAGGAAGTTGTGAGATTTGTTTTCTTATAATTACATAAAAAAATTTATACCTAATCATAACCATTCCACCCATAAATTGGGTCAATTTGGAGATCAAAATAGAATCAAGAAAATGACTTGGATAATTCAACCATCTCATGCAACCAGTATTAAAGCCAAGGATGACATGCTTCTCAAGGTAGACATTATTCAAGAGGTTCCTTACCTAAAATATTTTTCCAACATCATCCCCACAAAAAATTATAATTGATATATTAGGGATTTCATTTATTACATGGATCTCAATAAACATTTATCAAAATAAGATCTCTAAGCCATGATTATATATATATTGATCGATTCAACTTCTAGTTTCTAGACCCTCTCCTTTATGGATGGATATTACGATAATAAAAAATCCAAATTCTATATGAATAGAGGGTTACCACTACTTATAGAGAACCCAAGGGGTATATTTCTATATATTATGTTCATTTATCTTTAAAGAACATTAGTTCCGCATATCAACCTTCCATGAACTTTATCACCAAGTACTTTTTCATGAAAACTAATCAATTCTATATTGATGATTTCGTGGTCAAATATCAATAATGTGGTAGTCGTATTATTTCTAGACAAGTAATTACAAAAAAACTTCAACAACAAAACCTGAACAAGAATCCCTAAAAATAAATTTCACAGTCACATTAGGAAATAATGTATACTTAATGGTATTCTTTCACAACATCAAATTCAACCCTAAGAAGACCAATTCAATCCTTAATCTGTCACCTCCTTAGAATTTAAAATATTTGAGAGGGATTCTAGAATTCAGGACCTATATCAAACACTTCATATCAAACCTTCCAAGAAGATGTATTCCATTCAAAAAAATAAATTAAGAAGGGTTTTAGTTTTCAATGGGATAAAGAGTGTATTGATGATTTAGAAATCAATATTAATACCTATTAATATTACTGGTATATATATCCTCTATATAAGTAAATCCACCCATTTTGTATGTGTGAATGTTGGAGTAGTAACTTGGTGCATCTCTTACATAAAAAATGAATCTAGAATGAAAAATGGTCTCTATAATCTTAGAAAAACTCTGATTTACATTAATTATTGATAATATGACATCAAAAAGAATTTCCTTTCATTAACATTTATTGTTCAAATGATGAGTCATTACCTATAACATCATGAGATCAACATAGTTTCTCAAATTGACCTACTGAAAAACATCCTTAGTCATATGTTGTTGACTAGATGTATAACATTGTGGGAGGTCATCCTACATCATTTTGACACCAAGATCCTACCACATAAGAAAATAAAATGGAATTCATTTGAATAATTTATTATGGAACATCCCATCATAGATAGAACAGTAAAGTATACATAATTTATTGATGAAGATTTATTCTCTATTTATGAAATTCCTTAATAATGGGATATGTTATTTTGTTCAACTTCATGAATCCAAATGGAATAAGAATAGAAATCTGAAAAATCAATATATTCAGATTTGGAATTTTCCCCATCTTTCTAGTAAAGGAGGTATTTCTCTATTCCATTCTATTGTCATAAGGATGGACCAATAATGATGTAGAATTCCAAGATCTTATTACAGTATGTTTAATTATCTCTATAAATATGCATGGTTTAGTTTAACATCAATGGTGATTCAGAGTCTGTGATCAAGAAAATCAATGGTGAGTATGCCATTAAAAAGAGAAATTTCTTACTCTACTTGACTATGTATGAGGGTTGACGATAGAGTTTCTCTATAAATAAACAAATATCACATTCAATGTTTCAGGAATGCCTATATTGATGAATTTCATAATGTTTTAAAATACCAATAATTTCCTAGCAATTATGATACAATAATTATGATAAGTTGTCATGGGGTGGTGTTCTCATTCATCAGTAGTAAAATGGAAGAGATCAATGAGATAAAAACCACCCCAAAATATGGTGATCCAATTCATTTTCCAATAGATACATTAAATGGATGTATGTACCCTTATATGGAATACATATCATAAAAATATTTTCCTTCAAACACAGCTAAAAAATGAGATGATATAGAAGTAGGTAGTAAGAATCATCCTTTATAATGACCTAAATTCTCAGAAAATACCCAACATGTAAGGATTTGATGGAATCCACCTCTGAATAATTAAAGGAAGAGAGATCCATGATATTATATAATAATTACCCATAGGATCATGTCGTTCTCATTACTACGGAACCATGATCTCTCACAAGATTATGAGCATTTCATACATTTGTCCACTGATGACCATATATTGTGTGGAGTTCTCTAAAAAATTTAATTTTTTCAAATAACTTCTTATTTCCTTAATCAATCCACTAAGGTGTTGAATACCAAAAGATATTATTTCTCATTTGTTCTTTAGGTAATATATGTCACAGGGCAATATCCACCAAGAATATCCCGATAGTTCAAGTATATCCTTATTACCCCCTACCTTTTATTCCATGTGGTTCAAGTTTATTTCCCTGAAATAAGTCCAAACAAAGTCTTTCAAAGACATTATGAAATGAAACTTAATTACCAGATTTGGTTTCTCTCACACAATATTGATATATAATTTCACTACTTTCTCCTCTTCCAATATGAAAAGTTTATATCAGTAAGATAAAATCGAATCCAACCACTCATCCCACTACCATGCAATGGAAAATGGTTAGATATTTTTTTTGGTAGGACTGTGTATAACATACCCTAGAATATGGTGGATAAATACCATATGTATTGACCTAATGAATTCCTTCATGCTTTAAGGTGTTATCACACCAAAACACATAATTCCATTGAAGAACCCCCCATATTCACTTGTATCTGGTATGTAAGTATTCATTTTCCTCATGGATTAATTACCCCCACTCCACATCATTATTAATAATCATTTGTATGGATATGATTGTCTATGAAAAATTGGATGATTTAAAATATATTGAGGGTAAAATTTTGTAAAAAATCCATAACATAGAAATCCATCAGAATTTTGTTTTAAGAGATTTAAATAAGAAAATTCTCTACTACTCATTACTCCATAGATGGAAGAAATTAGTTCTCAAAAATCAGCTGATTGTTGTGAAGAAACCTCAAATGGTTAAACATGAATGGGAGGGGCCTTATTCTATAAAAAAGTTTAAAAATAATGGATCATAATCCCTAATCAAAATGTATACGAATGCACAGTGATAAAAACCAATGATTGGTTCCTCATGAACTATTTTACAAAACTTCACATTGGTTTCACCTAATATTCCAACATATCGGTCATTAAATAGAGAGGAATATCAAAAGATTTTTATAGTGAGAAGATATATTATAAATTCCTTTAAACTTGATGTTACAAAATTTAGATCTTATGACTTGGTCAGATAAAGATAAATTATAGGAAAACACCTTGAACAGAGGATAATAAACTACATAGTGTGTGCTTCAAACATCCCTTTATTTTACTACATAGTGATATGAGTAATCAATTAATTTTTACTATTTTCTCCAACTGATGCTAACTCATGTGAAAATTGAGTCCCTGGTTGATTGCTATGATAATAATTATAGAGATGAAGTATGTCTAATGTTAAGAAACACAATTTCCTCGCCATATGACCTTAAACTAAAGAAAATCTATGTCCTAATCATGTGATATTAATCTACATGAAATATAGTCCACCTTGTATAACCTTGTAACTAATTACTTTAAACAACTATTCATGGAATAATTCCCTAATATTGGTGTCAGGTTTGTGTATGTATTCATAGTTCATGTCTTTCCTTTATTCAGAAACATAAATTTACCTATCTCTATGCAGGAGTTTGATCCACATTGGAGGTCATTATAAGAATATTTTTTGTCTGGATTCCTATTAATCTTGGATATTCCTAGCTGTGAATTATATCAATATAAGTGCCCATTTTATTGTTAGTGATTGGGCCTCCCCACTTACATTGTATTTCCACATTGTCATTTCCTTAAGAATAAATATAATTTTCTTCTCTTGTAGGTGAGTTGGATCCAAGCAATATGTACGATCCCTAAATTCTATTGGGATCCTGGGATTCCATTTCCTTGGATCATCAAAAAATTATATATAAACTAGATTTACATAGAGATAAAACATTACCTCAATAAGGTCTAGATTTTTTACACTTATAATTACAAGGAACCCACATGTTAGATCATCCTCCACTATATATGTGTCAGTGTGATGCAAGGGATTTTTATAGGAACTATATATGTCTTGATTCCTAATGTTTCAGAATATGTAGTGACATATTCCTAGACACACAAATCCACAAGCTCAATCCTACATATTCCCCATACATTTTCATGCTGAATAGACCTTCCTCGTATTTTTAATCAGTCTCTTACATTGTTTTCAACTAATTTGAAATGATCATGTTTCCAATAGTAAATGAATACTCTCAACCATTCACATCAGGTATCATCTTTTTTTTCATGCTAGGGAACTTATTTATTTCCTCACTAGATCACCTATACAAGATATCAACCTATAAATAAGTGGATAAAAATAAATATATATGGACTGAATTCTTCTCTCAAAGGATATGCAATGATGCCTAGATGTCATATTTTTGACCTATCTACTAGTCCAAGTCAACCCACCTCTTTTTCTTTGTGTTTGATCTTTTAATTTATTCACTTTTGGATCTTCCATTCACTAGATAATATAATGAAGTTGTTTCAGTATTCACATGTGATAGATTGACACAAATCCCTCATCAAAAGATTCATTATTGAATAACATTAAATTGATGACATATTTTCTACCGTGTATAAATTTTAACCCCTTTTTTGGGTTGGTTATATATGACACAATTCATTTATGTGATAGAATTGTCCATGTGAGGTCACCTAATATAGGATCTCTCCATAAAATAATTAGGATAAAATTCATCACTCTTGAAATTAACTATTAGTATTTTTTGCATCATTTTATTTTCATCAAGACACATTCCTCAGATGCATATTGTAATTTTATCTTCACAAAGGCCATGGACGCCCTTCTTATTTGAATTCACACTAGAAGGAATATTTACCAATTCATGTATTGATGTAGATCTATGTAGGAAATATCATTTTTTTAAATATTTGTGGTCTAATTAATATAATTTAAATATATAGAGTGATGATTGGATCTCTTATCCTAGACCCAGCTGTGAACTTACATTCCATCCAATGGTCTCTGCATCATGACCTTAACACCATGTGAAATTATCAAATGGAATTTCTATACTAGCATTTAATTATCCATTCATGTCGATATTCTCTTTTCCATGCTAGATAAACTATCTAAACCATTTGGTAAAATTTATAAGACCATAAACTCCATCCATTAATATTCAATGTTTCAAGAATTGAAACTGTAAAATAAAAAGGTCACAAAATCTTCTCTAATTGAAAACATGTAATGAACGACTAGATAAAAACCCTTTTGTTTTCACTATAAGTCATTACCATAATGACATAGGAATGATTTTGTGTAAAAAAATGAAAAAGTAATAAATATTATTAGGCATACCACATGTCCCAATAAAAGGTACATATATGATCAAAATACCACATTGGTATAGTAAAATTATTGACCAGAACATATTTCCCCCTTAAAATGGGTTTATGTTGTGCCATAGTTATATTTTTATTTATGAAAATACAACATATTAACAATTATTGGATCACCAAAATAATTGATTTCATACTCAAGAATCTCATTTAATATCCTTTCACCCTGATAATGTGTTGAATACATTGTTGTGTAACCATTAGGGTTATCAAACCCATTTGGAATATTCATATTCTACATGAACCTACTTAATATCTTTGATGTTGGAAACATCACCAACCAAATTCCTCAAGTCAGGATACTCTAATTAGAATCACAAAATTTCAGTGAACCACCTTTGTATTCCCTTTTATAGTAATATTTATAATAAATACATATTGATTTGACTGTACCCTTATTGGAATTAATGGTGAAAACCCCAATTTTTTTAAGCCTATGAAGTAAAACCTTGGGGGGTTTTTGTTCCCAGAGTAAAGGTCCCCTTTAACCCCATGTGTTATCTATGGATTGTGTATAATTCTAGTTTCTACCATTACTAATGGTAAAAAAACCACCACCTATCTCCATTTACCAAATATTTAGATATTATTAAGTTATGATTTACAATTCTAATAAAGCTACAATTTAACTGGATTTCTATACCATCAATGTTACACACTTGTTCATCATACATGCTATTAATGAAATACAATGACATCACATTTAGGTGTGCAGTCATATTTGGTTACGCACCTCCTATGATGACCCAAAATCCTTGAGACAATTATTCTTATTGGAAATCATAAAATCCTTGAGCTACGATTCATCTTTTGAAAAAATAATATATAGAACATGATAATTTCCACATAAACCAAAACATTGTGACTAAATGGTGAAATATTAATGACCATAAACTAAATATAACCTTATGGTATAGGATTTATTAGTAATGGTCCCATCATTCAAGTCCATTCATCCTCTCCTTCACCAGAATATAGACTATCTCACTCAATTGGTTGAAGTGTATGTGTTAAGAAACATGAGTAACCTATGTTACAATTACTATGACATTAAACAATGTACAATACCATGAGGTTTTATATATTATGGACATTGTTCAATCTATTCACATCTAGTTAGATTCACTAAGATTATACCATAGACCACCTCATTTTTCAATAAACATATATGATAATAAAAATACCTAATATATATTCAATGTTATATGACCTTAAACTATATAAATATTTCTTCAATGTAGTACAACATAAAATACTGGTAGCCATTGGTCCATGAACTATAACTTTAATCAATGTGGGTTATCCTTAGAATATGCCTTCATTCATATCATTGGTCTCTCTGTTCAAATAATATTTTCATCACTAATGATTCCATGAAGTATCCCTTAATTTTCATTAGTCAAAGATACCAGAAACATCATCTCTCATTGGACTGAATTGAAATAAATAGAACCACTGATGAAAAGAGACATATAAATCTCCTGGTTAAAAACATGTAATGGATGACATGTGAAAAGTATGACTCTATGATCATTGGACATCCATATCGAGTGATTTAGTAAACAATGATAATTTAAATGGAAGAGGTGTAAAACATATTTGGTTTAAAACCTAAAAATTGTGATCTAGGAAAATTTGAGTTCTTTATTATTTAGGATCCCCTATAAAAGGCTTAGGGAAAAGTAAGAGTGGTAAACTAAGAGTACTAAAGCTTTTGTGGTTTTCAATATGATACCATAAAAAGTCAAATTGGGGTTCCTTGGTTCCTTGATGTAGTTAAAAGTTCGATCATTCATCTATTCACTTATACCTCAAACATTATTTTTGATGATCCATGTGACACACAAAGATGAGTAGTTTTAGTGTTCTTGATCCTTATTTAACATTTTAATCACTCTTTATAATTTCCCATTTGATACTGTAATCATATTGATTAATTATACCACATCCAAATGGAAAAATTCTAGTCTAAAATTGATGGTGTGTACACCTATACCCATATTTTAGACACACCTTGGATGATATCATGCTAAACCAAATTTACCAACACTAGTATAACAATGATGGTTTCTATAACTATACTCATCCATGAATGCTATTCAACATGAAATAATCTATACCCAAATAGATTAAATTTACTATTACAGTGGTGGTTTCTATTCCTATGCACATCCATGAGACATAACCATGGAGAAACCACTCTAACTCAAGTGTGTGAGGTCCATGATTGATGTATTTCACTTCACATATACTATTTTGATATATTCATTAAAAATGTAATTATTCCTTGAGAGTTTGAAAACTTTTCACAAGATGATGTTAAAAATGATGTGAGATAATTGAATTATTGAAAACAATCATGAATAATTTTTGATGATGAAATACCCAGACCATGGGAGAGGTCAAAGAAGGCATGGATAGTTCTAAGAAAATTTGGTCCAAAATTTCCCAAAAATTTACTTGAGGTACTAGATTCATAATGTTCCCCGCCTTCATGAATGGTTCTAGCTCATGACGGTTCTTTCTTCTCAAAGACTTGACGATAACCTCTATAAAGCGTATGTCTACAGTTATGAAGCACCACTTCGTGCTTGTGCAGAGGGTTGATGGTAACCTCCATGCAGTGGCATTTAGGATCACAGAGCCTCATCTATTTCCAAATCTCATAAAGCTTCATAGAAGTCTCTATCCTTTTTGAAACATATTCCCTCTCCTCTATAGGCATATAAATACCTTTATAGGGCCATATTTAAGGGGATGTACCCTTTATGAATTCTAATAAATGCTCTGATTTCATGGTAATCATGATCTACATGAGTAAAAGATAAGATTTATTTCATAATGTATCCATCCATCATGAAACCACCTCCCATGAGTTCATAAGAACATCATCCCAGTGTATATATTCCCCTTTTCATGTTCTATGGGATTCGTGGAAAAATAAATCCTTAGTGGCATCTAAGTGTTTGTGAGGAACCTACCATTTGAAAAACCTACCCCATGTGTACTAGGATTTTACCTCGAGGTAGGGTCAATTTATTTCACCAAGAATACTCCTTCTCGAGAACCGTAATCTTTGTGAATCCCCAAAAATCATGAAGAAACTCCTCTGTTCCTCCCCATGGTGTCTCCTTTTAGCTGACCCCCCTTCACATAAGATAAGTGCCCAGGGCCCCCATGATAATCGAGGACGGGTTTAGCTACACTGTTAACTCATGTGCACTGGGTACCATCCACTCTCATATCTTCCCACTTCACTCCAAGCATCGATTGGGCCTTCATCCTACCTATTTATTCTAAGAGTAGGTTCCCTAATTCCTATCTCTTATAATAATAAGCACCATAACATTAGGTATCTTGAGGGAAACTACTCCATGGTTGTACCAACACCATGTCCCACCAAGAGGCACGTGAGGATTGGCCATGTAATCCCTGGAGGAATTATATTAGAGGGAACCAATTTACCCATCCTGGTTGGATGTTCTTATGTCTGATCTTCCCCTCTCCATAATGTGGTTACACTAAAGGAGTAATCCCTACAACTTCTTAGATTCAAGATGTAAAACAAAAAAATCACTCATCACATGATGTAAAACTGTAGCCATACCCTATGAGATGAACATATGATGACCCGTTTATGAATCAAAAGGGATGTCCATACACCTTATACCATATGTGATTAACATAGGATGCCACATATATGATAATCATGGGATGCCACCATCTCTCCCATCAAGGGATGAAACCCCACCCATGTGGATGATAATCCCACACCTAGGCTACTTCTATGGGTATGACCCACATTATCCTTCCCTATCATTGGATGAGACACTCAAAATTGATATCGTCAACATGTAATCCTAATACCATCTCCACCCACCAAGGGATGAATCCACAACACTAGGTAAGATTACACATGTAATCCACACACCATATCCGTAAGATTAATCCTCTAGTAATGGGAATATTTTTTATGTAATCCACATAACATGCCTTGTGGATGATCTATGTAAAATGTGATTGTTGTTACCACATGATGTTAAACATAATGGATCAGTCCTATCACATGACCTTAAACTGTAGCATTTAACTATATTGGTTTTGATTCCTATATATATGTTAGCTTATATAAGACACATCCCTAAGCTTCAATGCCGACAACCATCAACTACTAGTGTGAAATATTCCCCCTAGGGACACATCCCATCGATCATCCTCAATATGATGTTCTGATCTTTCTCTATCAGATGTTGAACTCATGAATCGATTCATATCAATAGGATACTCTGATAAATCATCCTGGTGTAAAATTTTCCCTCTTAGGGACACAACCCGTTGATCTGTCTCAATATTGAATTATAACCCATCTCAAAAATCTGTAAAACCATGCCTTGATCTATCTTGAAAAGATACTAAAATCCATAATACTGGTGTAAAATCATACAACTTTAGGACACACCCCATCAATCTATATCATTAGGAAATTTTGATTCATCTCTGAAAGACGTTAAACTCAAGCCTTGACCTAGAATACCTACCCGATGAGACAAGTGAGGGATTCATATTGTCAAAATCCATGGAATAATTACACCCCATGGTGTTAACTACCTTTTTATTGATATGATATTCCTTGGTTTACAAGCCTAAGATACCTCATATGATATGCCCTTCAAAATAAGAAGAACATGCTGATGTCTAACATTCCCAATGTCCTGACATGCCCATATATCCCTAATGTGACAACTCTCCTGACCAAATGTTTCTTCCCTATCAATATATAAGAAGTGTAACCAATTGGAATCAATATTCATTTAACACTAGTAAATATTTCCATGAATATGCCTTAATCCATGAGGGAGACTCGAACTAGGAGACAAGCTAAAACAAGAAATCCATGGATAGAGGAACCAACATCCCATTATCCCACTTCAATCATGGAGCATAAATTGGAAATAAAAGTGATGAACTATGTCCTCCATTTAAATATGGTAATATGGGGAAACAAGAAGTGGAACATCATCACCAAAGAGATGGAAGGCACTACAACACAAAAAAACAGAATAAAAAATAAAAAATGTTAAAGCTGATATGAAAATATTCTCCTCAAAATGGGCACTTGAATAATTGGAGAATCAGTGGATTTTCATTCACTAGATCCAGATATTTGGTTCTAGGTCCCACTATGAAAATGGTGGGCCCTATATAAAACTCACATATTAATTGGGGAAGTTAACATTGGTAATCCTCAGTTTATGACATCATCATCATTGATCCTCCACCATTTCAGGAAGACTTGATGATACTGGGGCATTGGGAATCATTTTTTCATACACCAATACTAATGGATGAATCCACATTCCTTAAATAACTCAATATATATAAAGTAAAAATCCTAGAACTCGTAGGAACTAGGGAAGCCAAATCATTAATGTGACAATACCACATAATTAAGCCTATTCCATAGATTACACCCCACCTTTGTCAAACAGGAACCTAAACCCCATCTCACCAACTAAGATCATCGAAATGATGGTGATTGAAACCATGGTGCACCAATAAGAGATATTGGGGTAATTCCCAAAAAGGATATAGCCATCCATAACCAAGAGTCATCAGCACTTCATCAACCCCACCACCCCAAAGGACATACAGGGAGAAAATACACATCGTTTCAATGATGAAAAACTTCGAGATACTTTCCCAATAGCACATTGGCAACTAACTTCCCTACACTGAGGAGGTGGGGGGAATTTAGACAACACCTTAAGATACTAATGCTCGTGATCCACCTAGGAGGGCTCCCACCAAGCCTCGGAAAAAGATAGAACGTACAAACACCATTGTTCGAAGAGCCGGTTTACTCCATCCCCGCATAGTCGATCCAATTATAGAGTACCCAACACTGATGTAGGAGAATAATTATGAGGCTTCCTAATAAGGGACACCTTCAATAGATCATGTTGCTCTTAACACCACTAGTGTATCCCACTAGATCCCTACTACTGGTGAAAAGTAATCTATCTTTACCAACATTGAATAGATACCCTTATTTCCTTACAAGAAATATTGATTGATTCTCTTAGTCACTGGCACCACCGACAGCCATTACAAGCCATCCCATTATGGGGAGAATCAGTTTAGAGGTCCTCCAAATTTTCACACTAACCTAAGTAAAGTTCCTTCCACTCCTTCAGTAGATAGAATAGAGTTCCTCCCAGTGATCTAACTAACCAAAGTAGAGGTCATCCCCACTCCATAAACAAACAAAACAATTCTTCCCACTACCACTGACAAATAAAATGGATGTCCACCCTTCTCTAATTTTAACATGCAGATAGGTCCTCCCAATTTATCCATCAATCATCACAAAAGGTAATCCACGCATCCCCATCAACCAATGAAAAGGTCCTCTCTACTCCATTAACATCCAATGTTAGTGCCCTCCCCTATATAACATCAACTAATACAAAGGTCCACCCATTATCTCCATCAATAAATATAGACATCCTCCTTAGGGCCCCTTCAAACTAAGTAGAAGTCCTCTCCACTCCATAAAAAACAAAACGGAGGACCTCCCCACTCTAGCATCATCCTTCATGGAGGTCCTCTCCATGCCTCTTTTAATCATCGCAGAGGTCCTCCCTATGTCCCCATCATAAAAAGTGGAGGTCCCTCCCACTACATTGAAAACCAAAGTGGAGGTACTCTTTGATCCAAAGTCATAACACGTGAATGTATTTCCCATGTCTCTATCAATCAACATAGAGGTCCTCCATGTATCCACATCAACCAATGTGGAGGCCCTCCCTGCTCCATAGACAATCAAAGTAGCAGTCCTCCATACTAAAACATCTATAGGCATGTTGTTACTTCCAATGATGAAGACATAACCTTTCGAAAATAACCATCCTAGGGAAGGAGGGACAACACTCACCATAGAAGGTAGAATATTTGGAAGATCCATGTCATTTTTGATCTCCTAGCATACAATTAGATAGGTGTCTTAATGATGGAACCTTCACCCTAGCTACCAATGTCTATGGTAGGATCCCAACAATTGAGATTTGTGGAACCTCAAGATATGGTCTATAGGATCCCCAAATCCCTCTACAGTTACATATAGGTGGAGGTGATTTTGGATCTCTTCATGGTGTTCATAGTGTACCTGTATCCATCACTTAATGTTTCCCTCCTCTATACTTCCAAAAACTAATTCGGAGATATATCAGGGTCTAGGTTGACACATTAAAAATGAGATCATCCATCTAAGACATATATAGATGCCACATTCCTCTAACATGATGAAGTGATGAGAACCCCATCCTATATGGACATGTTTTTGAAGTTGGCTCCACCTCCGAGGGATGTATTATTGTGTAGTAGCTACTTGAACTATGATGCACTTCCTCTTCGAATAGAGTAGCCATAGTGTTGTTCTACATTAGTACCACAACCCATATCTTTCCCAATTCTAATTGGGGATTACAGAATCCAATATGAGGAACCATCTTCTAATAAAAAAGAAATGTGGGAGGTTTTAGCTACATATTATACATCAGTGTTTTTTATCGCTAGCTGCTCTAGACTTAGACATCTTGGATTCCATTAAAAACACATAGTTTGTTTATGAATAATTATCTAAGAAACATATAAACCCCTACGAGTTGATCAGCTGACATACCCAGGGAGTTGTGAGAACCTCTACACCATCAAATATACATGCATAATGGATGAGATGGTATCTCTCCTGGTAGCTCAGCATACTCATTTGTAAGGCTACAACCATAAACTTCTGAAAACATGCATGAAGATCCTCATTATTTTCTATTAAGTTATGGAAGAATTATACCCTGAGCTATAGATCAGTGGTTGGGGACCATATGGTGTTATCGAATTCATCCCTATCAAGTGACAGTCTAGCCTATCCTCTAACAAAGAAAGTACCCCTCCACCTAACAATACAGTAAACATGGTCATTTTGAACCCAATAGAGGATCATAGGAACAAGTGAACTGACACAAGGCATGGTAGGGATGACCCACCACAAGGGGGGACATAGTACTGGGAAAATCATAAGAATGGATTCCTCAATCATCAGCAGAGATTGGTGCCTAGTCTTCGAGATCCCCCCAAGGAGTCACTACTATCTAACCATCGATACACCAAAAAATGAAAGGGGGTGTTAAACCTTCTTACTTATTTGATGTTGTGCCAAATTAAGATATGGAAACCACAGTAACCTCTTTACTATAGTATATTAAGGAATAAAAAAGTTTTACTATTGATCTAAATATTAAGTGCCCCCACGATTTTGAAAATTCACTAATAGTTTCCATCTCCCCTATAGTGGGGTACCCAATCCTTCTGGGCCAACCATCCACATTAGAGATTTGTTGAGAATTTATGATTATATAATTACATAGGATATATAAATAGTTCAAGTACAAGTTTCTTACCCTACTAGAGCAACATAATTTTCCCCTGAAGATCATGTCCATGCTGCTCCTAGAGTTTATAATCCCACTCCATGAGTCGATGATCCTTTCAATACATTAGTTTCCAAAAACCCTCACCCATAAAACCTGATTGCTTATCTCAACACTCGACTCGAATCCCTAGAAACATGGTAGGTGGGAATCCTGAAAGATGGAAAGACATAGCATGCATGGGTGGACAGTGATCAAGAACTCTCGATGTTTGGGAAACCCAAATTCACCCCATTCAAGGAATGAGTGATCTGATAAAACATTTACCCCTATTTACTTCAAGGAGTGTAACATTGTTGGGGGCCCTATAATAGTTGGATCCTTCAAAAATCTAATGTTTTTTCATATACTAGATGGACTCATGTTCATCCAACATATCCATCTTCCCATAGGATCAATTTCAAGTTGGGAGGGTCTAAAATAAAATTTCCTATATAATATTTACTTCACCATGCTAAAGATATGTATTTCTTTTCACTTATTATACAAGAAGAGCCCTAGTGAGTGAGTTACATACTTTGTATCCTGATAGAAACGATTCACGTATTGACTCGACATGTTGTTGTCGAAAGAACAACTTCTTACAATGTTTCTAGGGTACATTAAGAGTGATATGGTCCCTACCTTCATCACCCTAAACAAACCAAGTTAATTCTAAGAGTTATTCCTAAAGGATGATCATCTAGAGGGATCCTTGTAGAATAATATACAATAGCCTTTCCCAGTGGACCTTCATGCTCTCATGAGAATACCTTCAATGGAAGAGACTATCACCACTATGCATATAGAGATTCCCGATCCGGTACAAAAATTGGTCCCTTTTTTGGAATAGCATTGCTGAGTGTAGCCTGAAAAATCATAGTTTCACCTAGAAAATAACCTATTAGAATCACCTATTTATGCATATCTGTCTAGAAGAAGGAATGTGGATCCATTACCCCATTAAGGATAGGATCCTAGAGTTTCTTTCCAAGATAGAAGAAACAAGTCCTATTTCTCTAGGGATTCATAGGTCCAGGGATACTTCATTAGTTTCTGAGATAAAAGAGTCTTGAAAGTTCCCAAATTCAATAGAACATAGGAGGCTGGACTAACTTGTCATTTTGACAATTACCTATACCAAAAGATCATGAGGAACACAATCAAAGAATTCTCCATGGTAAAATATTAACTCCAGGACTATATGGATTATGTATAGGTCAAGTTTGGTGATGTTTCTGCATAGGTGACACATGAATCCACCAATAACGATAACAACAGTGAGGGCTATAGTGAATGGAAACTGACTCCTTGTCATGGAACATTGAAATATGATGACTGGTTGGCCTGCAAGGCAAGAACTCACTCTGATGGAGTCATATGTTCCTTGTTATGAAATCCCGAAGCTCCTCTAGTAGTTGTGCCTTGATTGAACACTAACTCCAGTGATAAAATGAATAATTCTGTGTCATAAAAGAACACATAACAATAAAATAAGTTAAATCAGAGACCCCATTTAGTGCCAGACCCATCTCACACTCTTGGTGACTTCATTCTTCCAATGGTTGGCGATACACAAAGTTTACATTCCATTCTAGAATATTCCATAGCCATGTAATAGGAGTGTGCCTCTTTAAATGTTGTTGGGATGGAAGAAAGATTCAAAATTATTGAATATGAGGTGTTTCATGAAATCCCACAAGTTCCTCTAGCCAGCTCCATTGAAGGAAAGGTCAAGGACATGTAATACAACAGAATGATCAAGCTATCTAGGTCATTCATGATACTGATAATAGGTATAATTTTTCATTCAAAGATCCATAAGAAATTTCCTCCTATTTTTTCTATAATGTATGACCCCAGAGCCAAAAAAAGTAAGTCCATTTTGCAGCTCATCTATTACAACACCATGATCAGCTACATCCATCTAGTTTCCAACCTCATCCAACTAATAATCAACTTGTAGTTGTTCAAAAGAGTACATTTAGTTAATAGAAGAATATATCGAGCACCAGTTATACCCTAGTGGCTTATCCAACATCATCTATTGTGTGCCCTTACATGAAACAACCATCCTTGGGAATTAATATTCCCCTTTAACAGAAATACTAAGTGTTTAAGAACCTTATCAGTATACCTGGGAGGACTTTTATCCTCTAGGATCTCAGCCTTCCAAAAAATATGTGAGGACCTTTATAAATCATTTATATCCCCCCTCTAGTTCAGTGGTGAGGTTTCATTTTTTGAGGCCTACTATGCAAAGGAATCTAAGTAAGAGGAATTTTGATCTATAATTTCATTTGTTGAGGAAGAGAAGGCTATCATCAGTATGGGGAACATACACACAATTTATATCACAAAAAAATAAAATTCATAGTGGTATAACTCTGCCTATTAGATACTGGTTCTAGGATCTACAACATCTCAATCCAAATGCCCCACAAGTTGGGACTAACAAAATAAGATCTGACTCCATCCAACCTAACAATTCAAGTTTATGATAAGAGAAGGTATAAATGGAAAGGTATGTTTCAACTTAAAGAATACTTTGGTGGCTTGATATCATACATCAAATTCATGGTAGTCTTTTAGGATACTACCTATAACATGTTGTGGGGTAGGCCTTGGGTTCATTTTCATGAAAGGGTCACATCTTCACATCATCAGTTCCTCAAATACTCCCTCGATGGTCAATTAGGGGTTACCCAAGTTAATGAACCTCCCTTTGAGAGTTGTGAAGAATGCAGTATAGATTTGAGAAACTTCAAGGGGGAAGGTAAGAAGTTTTAGTTTGATGGGGTTGAATGTATCAGTTATCTTAATTCTTGTAAGTCCATGACAATAAATCCCTGGTTATAGTTGAATGACAACTTTATTCACCTAATTAATCAGTTATAAACAATGACATCTAGACTTAGGGTTGTATTGTTTTCTTACAGAAAATGTGTTTCAACATACAAAATTAGAAGGGATTCCCACATATTACATCGAACTCTTACATTGAATAGGATCAAGTGATTCCATAGTCCCCTTCTCATCTGAAGTACTAAGAAATTCAATATATGAATACCAAAACCTATAATTACCACCTATTTTGTAGATAAGGGTTATCTTAAAGGAAGATGACTCACGGAAATTTTTGTGACATCAAGAATGGACCCCGTAGTCAGAGGCCCAAATGAATTAGATTGAAAGATTTTGTAACCAGATTTTTATCAGAGATGAAACCACATAGTAGGGATTTTGTGACTGTTAGAGAAGGAACTAGTGATTCGTTTAAGTTGATTTTCCTAGAAGATAGTGCTTCCCGCGAGTGAACTAGCTTGGTAGAGGAACCCCTTCCAAATAATTCTCTAGTCTCAGATTATGAAGAAGACATAGAAGGAAACAATCTTAAATTTAGAGTGGGTGTCTAAACAGTATTGATGAGTTAACCCAGATGAACCTTGGTACAAATGAACATCCAAGGTAGGATATGATCAGTGTATCCATGCCTCTAGAGGAGAGGAAGTATTATGGGTATTCCTGAAATAGCACTGTTATATATTCACCTAGATCATTGATGAGATTACAGGGCTAGACCCTCAGGTCATTGTTCACCATCACGGTCTCCCAATGAGTCATCAAAGTTTGAAGAAGAATCCTAAAAAGATTAACCCCTCCATTGGTTCTAGGGTGGAGGTTGAAGTGGACAAGATTTTTAAAGATAACTTTACTATGGTGATTTAGTACGCTAGATGGCTAGAAAAGTCATTAAAATTAGAAAGGAGAATTAGAATATCAGAGTCTATATTGAATTTTGGGATCTCAGCCATCATAGTTTGAAGGATGATTTTCACCTTCCAATGATAGAGCTGCTATTCGATGATAAGATAATGTTACCAAATCTCTCCTTCATTGATGTGTATTTATGGTACAATGCGATCTACATAGCCCATAGGTAGGCAAATTCCACCCCCAAAAGGGTACCCTATGATAATTTCTTCTATCATGTGATTCCCTTAGGTTTGAATAATTAAGGATCCACTTATCTGTGGGATATTCCCCACATTATCAATCCGATTCTCAGGACATTGGTGGAATTATTTTTCGATGACTTGGTGGTAAAAAATCACCATCTCTACAACCATATTAAGGATCTTGAGAAAGTTTAAATCATCCTCCACTCCTAGAATTTGATTATGAACACCATGATGTGTGCATTCAGGGATACATTTATGGTGTTTACTTTATTTTTCCTATGATACAAAGGCGTCAAGGTCAACATAGAGAAGATAAAGTTCATTAATAAAATTCCTCCCCAATTAAATCTCTAGGTCTTGTGAAATCTATAAGACAAATAATACCACATACAGGGATTTATTGCATGTATATCTTGAAAATGTAATCCCTTCTCAATGATCATGAAAAAGGAATTTTTTTCCAATGGGATAAGGAGTTCCCGACCATGTTTGAGGATTTAATGATGTACCAACTACATACTCTAGTTTTCTTGCAAACCATTTCAAGAAATCCATTAGTCATCTATGTGACCACCAAAGAATGGTCACTCTATACCATTCTATAATAGAAAAATAATGAGGGAAAACAATACAGCCTATACTATCTTAGTCACATGCTCCCCGACATAGAGACTGACTACTCACCAATCTAGAAGAGTCACCTCACGCCGGTTTTTGTGGTGAAAAAGTTGCAAAACAATCTATATAATCATGATCTATAGATAATGTATTGAGTGAACCTACAAAATTATAACCCCAATCTCCCCATGTTGAATGGAATATTGGAATGTTGCGATCCTCAAGAAGTTTTAAATCAGGGGTGTTCCATAGAAGTCCATTAAAGTCCAGAAACTAGAAGATTTCCTAGATTCCCATTCAGCCTCTAAAGAGCTACCCCTGGATGATTATTTTAAATAAAAGACCATCATCTCAGTGGATCAGTCCACCCCATGTTGTAAAATATATTTTAATGGTTCCTCATAGAGCCTGAATGGTAGAATTATCAACAACACCAAGCACAATAGGGTAGGCCTAGGGGTTGTCTTCATCATTCTTGTAAAATCCGTCATTTTGTACTCAATCCTAATATAAGAAGGATACACTCTCAATGAGGTAGAGTACCAAGATCTCATTAATAGTCTTGAGTTGTCCATTGATATTTATGTACTACACATATATGTGAAGCGTGACACTGATATAGTCATCCAACAGATCAATGGAGACATCATCATTGTAACACAATATGTTGTGCCCCTATTAAAGTGTACTCATCAGCTAATGGCCCAGTTCCCTTCCCATTCGAAGCTGAATGACATTACCTGGAAGTAGAATGGTAATGCTGACACCTTGGGATGTTCGGTCACATTTTTTTTAGAGACCATCATGAATGATCTAGTCATTCATGTGGCACACTATAGGTTCCTAACCACATCCATTTCATATTATGGAAACAAAAAAGTAAACCAACTATTTACTGATGCTTCTATTCCATGACCCTTAAGTCCCTCAATGGTGGAAGAAATGCCGGATTGGACAACTTCCTTCATCGAGTATCTCCAAAATTTAATCCTTCACCTAGAAGGAGGTGAAAGGGAGAAAATGTTCCAGCGTGTGGCATTGTTCACCCTCTAGAGTGGGCCAAACCATAAGTGTGCACTCTAAAAATATGGGGTTGATGGAATTCCCCTCTGTTCCACACAAGGAGGACATATCCATAACATTATATAGGTGGTCCATCCAAGGACATGTGGATATCATACTGCGGTATTGAAACTCTCTCACAAGATTCAAAGGTTGGGCTACATCTGGACCACCAAATCCCATGACTATATTGAGTTTTCCAAGTAGTTTCATGCATATTAGATCCATGCCAACATTGTTAATCAACCACCGAAGCTTATCCACACCAACAAGTACAAGGACTCAACATTGTGGGGCCATACCTTCCAAAAACAATTTGGTAGTGTAGTTTCATTTTGACTACAACTGACTTCTTCTCAAAATGAGCAGAGGTGATTTCCCTCTAGTGATGTCAAATACTATTTCCTAACCGAGTTTTTCAAATACAACATCATCAATTTATTTCTAGTTCCTCATGATATTCTCATTGACTACTGAAATAAATTCCACATTTCCAAGATGAGGAAATTGTATTCCATGTACAACATCTAGTTCAACCATACTTATCACTACCATTAATAGGAAAATGGATAGATCAATGCATTCTAAAAGACTCTCTGCAACATCATATGTAAAATGGTGGGCTATAACAATAATATGTGGGTAGAAAAGAAACCCAATTCCATCTAAGGCTATCATGAAATGAAACATAATTCCACCCATCACACCCTATAGTATTTTTTATATGGATCATATGCATCCTTCCTCATTGAGCTTTAGTTGTCATTGCTCTAAATAGTATTATACGACTAGAGTATTCCATATATAATGGTATCAGTTTATCGAGATGAGTTGGATTTCCACTAAGGGTGCATGTTCTAGGACATACAAAGTTTTGAGAGGAAACATAATATAATAGTTAGAGCATTCAATAAGATGGTTTTCCTCAAATCCGTCATCCACGGTTACATGGTATTGGATCTCCAAATGACTATGATGCCTAGTATATAACCAAAATTTTTTCCTAAGTGGGAAAGACCACACATCATTAATAGGGTAAATTTCAATGGAGCATTATCTTTTATCACTATGGACAGAGAGAATATTACACCTCCAACCAGTTCCATGAATCTCAATAAGTAATTCATGTTACCAGCCCTATGGTCTAAGCAACATGACCTTAAACCATTTTCAAGGGTCCTGGGAATATAACGTTAATTTATTTTCTATTGGACCATAGAACATGATCTTAAATTTGTTTCAAGGGTCTAGATAGTTGTACCTTAAACTATTTTCAATTGGTCGATGCAGCATGACCTTCCACTATTTTCAAGGGCCTGGAAGTGTGACATTAAACTATTTATAATTATTCGAGGATGTATGACCTTAAAATGTTTGTAATCATTTCGAGAATTATAACCATTAACTATTTACGACCATTTTAGTACTAGTTGTACGTATTTAAACTAAAAATCATAACATTGTCAATGCATGATGTTAAACTCCAGCCTTACCCCATATAGAACCAGGGTTCCTCATTCAATAAATATTTTATAGTCCGAAACCATACCCAACATGAAATCAGGATGATTCATATGCTATGAGATGAACCAAAACCAATATCATTTACACAAGACATTAAACTATAGCCTTACCTCATGTCATAATCAAGAGATTCCCCACAACAACCATGGGATGGAACAATTCCATCATTAATGTGAAGTACCCCATGTTTTGGTGTCGGTCTTCAACCTTGTAACATTTCAGAACTATTTGTGTCTTGATTCCCATTCCCATAGGACATGTACTGATTCTTATAAGTACTTTCAATCGGCCTAACCACAAATTTATCAACCCTTGGCCCCATTTAAGATCCCGGTATTATGACCTTAAACTATGTGCAGTTCATCTCAAGGTGTGCATGTGGAATGTGAGCACCTTGGATCCTTTCACATTGGATTTTTCCTCTTCCACGTAGATGACCTTGATAAAAACAAATTCATATTTTATGCTTCATGAATTTCAACTCTTTTACACCTTCACCCATGTCTAAGAATTATAACCTTAATGTATGTTCTATTTATTCAAAGGTATTTTTTTGGTACATGGGTTAGAATACCCACCTTTCATGCAAGGTTATACCTATTTTTTTTCAAACAAATGATCTCAGAACATAAATTTTCCAATAGTCCCAGCATCATGAATTTAAACTATTTTCCATGGTCAAGGTCGTGTGAACATAAACTGTGTCTAACCTACTACAAGATCACTTCATGTGGTGAAAGGCCCCATTGGCTCATTTTATGTCTAGTTTTAACTCTTCCAGCATTGAACTGACATCATCGAAGAACCTATCCATGTTCTAATCATTAATACCCCAATCTATGTTCATTAGCCTCACATTCTCATGGTTTTCGTCATCCCTAGTGCTTCAGTAAGCTTATTTCTCTAGAAAATTCAAAGATAATGTATGTCTTGACTCCCATCTTCATGAGAAATGTAATGACCCCGATACATTCTTTCTCGAGGACCAACCACATATTCACTATAAATCCATCCATTAACTATAGTGTTATCACCCAAAAATGTGCCCAAGGGAATCCTCTCTTAGAATAATCCACATTAATATTCCTTGTCCCATTAGTGGGCCGAGTTTCCCTCAAGAACCAACATGAGAAAGAAAATAATGGGCAGATCGATGTGAAATTCTACCCAAAATCCTCAACATGCATTGATAAACTGTATCTCTTCCCCATTTAATGTTTGGATTCTACTAAATGTGATATTATTTAACTCATATAAAAGAGACATTCTTCGTATAAAAAATAAGGGATGAATAAACACTAATGTCCTTAGAACATGAAATTAAGCTATATCCTTATCCTTAATGAAATCAGGATGCCTCAAATCCTAATATAAGATGACTCAGTATCCCCATTCGGGAGGGAATCCCCTTCTAGTGTTGGTCTCCTACAATGTCACCTTGCAGAACAATGTAAAACTTGATTCTCACCATAAAGTGATACATACTAACTCTTGAATATTTCATCACAGTCCCATCCACTTTTTAAACTCATTATGGGTTCCCCTTTCTATGAGTTTCATTAGGTTTACCCTAGGTATGGTTTGTCGAGTTTCTTGCAGAAAATGGTCCCTTTGGTCCGTCCTTACACTTTACATCACTCTTTCATTCCACACAATCTCTTGTAGGACAATAATACCCCCCATTGGTCAAATCTACAAGATCTTAAAATACAAATTTCCCCTTAGAGTCCAAGATCTATGAAATTAAATGTGTACTATCACAAATCTGAGTTGTGAGAATTTAAACTACCAGGCGTAATTTCATTAGCACACAACGTTAAACTACTTCCTTACCATGTGAAACAATCATAGGATTCCTCAAACGATATGTATGGGTTATCCAAAAAATACCACATATAAAACTGGGATTCCTTCAAATATGAGATGGTTTTATATCGTCATCAGAGAATATGTCCGACCTCTGATGTTAGTATCCTCCCACACCACCTCCCATAACTATGTGTGGATTTATTCTCATTCTTCATTGGATATGTATTGATACACTAATATTTATTCTTGGTATTTTCCCAACTATCAACTCCCTTTAGGGTATTTACCCACCATGACAAGCTTTATTCTCTCCTAACTGCATGTCCATATGGAATGTTCGAGCACATCCCTCCAAGACATTAATAAATTCCACATATGTGATTGTTTATTTCTATAATTTTGATAATATCAATCCTATCGATTTGAAAAGGCATCTTAATAGAACTTTCTCTTGCCACACTATCCCACCTACCTTCTTGGCCTCATGCCTCAAAGGATCCTTGTTGAAAAATATCATATCTCCTATTTTAAACATGGTCCATAATCGATCCAACATTTTCTAACACTATATTTAAAATATGTGTGTTGATATTTTTTTGAATAGGGTCAATATTTTTCCCCATACATCATTTAAACTCATTTCACTATCCTATCCTTGATCATTTCAATCTCCCTCATGGGGATTATTGATCACTTCCTACCCACATTGAGTTTTCCCTAATAAATAATGTGAACTTTATATCACTCCTTGCTTCTTACATCGAGAATGACCCATGTAAAATTAGGAGTTTAGAGAGAGTTTTCCTAAATGTGAGGTTGATATGAATGATTTCCCTATAGTCCAAGTATCATGACCTTAACCAATGTGCACGTTATTTCAGATATGTTTTTTCAAACCTGAGGTGGCCTCGTTAGACCCTCCTTTCATGTCATGTAACCTTCCATTGATATCAAAAATGTTCTTTTGAGACATGAAAACCTATTGTCCAATCTATTAGAACTTAATTTTAGATTTAGGGTCCAATAATCATGAACTTAAACTATGTAAATGTTGACTCGTATATGTTTTCTACAGCATATGGTGGCCTCCTAGGCCCCTACATTCATGTTGTATAACCTTCCTATAATATCGTACATGTTCCTTCGAGTCATGAAACCTATAGTCGAGGCTATATTACCTTAAACTAAGAGTCATGGTCCACGAATAAAAACCTTTAACTATCCATATATTCTCTCTAAAATGTTTTATATATCATCAGGTGGCCTCTAAATCCTCTTCTTTAATGTTGTACAACCTTCCTTTAATGTTAATAAAGATCCTTTAAGACACACAACCCTGTGCTCCAAGACTAATTACATTAAACTAAGAGTCATGGTCCAGTAATCATGGCCTTAAATTGTGAGTAAGATGTCACAGGAATGCTGCGGGTTATTTCAGGTGGCCTCCAGGCTCCTCTATTCACATCATGTAACCTTTCATTGATGCCTCACATATTTCTTTGAGACATAGAAATCTTGGTCTGAACAATATGACAATAAACTAGGAGACCATGTCAAATCCTCGTGACTTTAAACTGTTTCCAAATTTCTCTATGAATGTTATTTTTTGATTTTAGGCATTTATAGTCTACAATTTTCTTTGGTTTTTCACTCTGACTTTTTACACATATCCTTTTTCGACACTCACACCCTAGTATATTCTCTATGGAAATAAATTAAGAGTCATGTATCAAGAATAATGGCCATAAACTAGGTGAAATATATCTCAGAAATGTTTTTTGATGTGTCGGGTGGTCTCATATGCCTCTCCATTCATGTCATGCAACCTTTCAATGATAGCACCCATATTCCTTGAAGACACATATCTCATCATCCAAAATCTATGACCATAAACATACTCCCATGTTTTAAAATTTATGATTGTAAATTAGGAGCCAATGTCTAAGAATTATGACTTCATACATTATAAACGTCACCTTGGTAAAGTGGTGTACCATTCCACACCTTCTTGGTCCCCAATTCTAGTTGGTTTGTCACTCTAACATAGAACACATATCTTTTTTGGACACTCACCCCCAGGTGTAAACTCTAAAACATTTAACTAAGAGACATGGTTCAAGAATCTTAACTTTAATCTATTCACATTATGTCTCTATGATATTTTGTGTGTGTCATAATTACCTACATTCATGTCAGCTTACCTCTCCTCTATGCCATAGATATCCCCTTTGAGACGTAAAAATTCTCCAATAATTATGACGTTAATCTATTTTACCCCCTTTTGTTCAAGCTCTCTAACTTAAAACTAAAAGCTAGATGTATTTATCACACAACATTAAATTGTACAATACATCATCCCCGTCACATGTGGTTGAACTGTGGGAAACAATTTTTTCACTGTATGTCATTAATGTATGTGTCTAATATCCTCACCATAATATATTATATTGTGTGTCCATGTTCCTAATTCCATTATGTTAACCTACAATTCACCTTAGTCCATTTCCCTAGAATCCCTTTCCTTTTTTGTTGGTCACCTATCACATCATTCATGTTCTTTGACCGTTTCTCAGTATCTGAGATGATTCTGCCCCAAGAAGATGATTCTGATCATTTCTCAAATCGTTACCCCTACCAAATGTGATCAAAGGCATGGTTTAGTAATTTCAAGAGGGTTGAAATCCATTCAACCATTTTATCAATTCCACTCCACACATTATTTGTCCTTTTATTTGGATCCTCATCCTCCTATACATCTTAATGCCCCCCCCCTCAATAGAATTTTCATGACTAGACTCACGTCGGGGCTCAATTCACAACTTCCCCAAGCTCGCCTCCTTTCACCAAGGGGTGGTGGCAAGTACCGAGGGCATAAATAACTCAGGAAGGCCTTTACCGAAGTACATGTCTGCACAAATGTATCCATCTCAATGAAAAAGTGCGGAGGGAAATATGAAAATATGTGACATAGATATATAGTAAACCAAGCACAAAAAACTCTATGGTGTACAAATGTATGATAGTACAAATTCAAAAGTAAATGGGGAAAATACATGACTGACCTGAAATATGTCTTAACCTGGAAAATATGGAAAAGTAAACTAGTAAGAGATCCTAAATTTTGATATCTATGTTGTGACCACCATACACATTCCAATGTACATGGTATCCCTAAGCTTTTGTGAAGTCACCGTCGACCGATCTGTCATCTTCATAGAACATGACATGTGTGGGAAAATCCCATTCATTGGTGAGTCTATACATATTGAGTAAGAAACCCATAAATCTAAAGTTGGAACATTATGAGAAACAATAGGAATTAGAAAGGTATTAGATGTATGATATATTCCAATATAATAGATCAAACCAATACAATAGTGAATGTAACCTTGTACATACCCGATGGGCACAATAGGGTGAGTTGATGAACTACTTGTTGAGTCTTTATCAATTATAGTAGGATAATAGACTCATACTACCATGAGAATAAAAACATGAAAAGAACCTGGAATACCCTATGTGTCTTCACATCTCTTGGAAAGAGAGTAAACAAATCCAAGTCTATGGATATAGAAGGAATTAAATATATTCTCATACAATGAATCCCAAATGATATAGTAATTAGATCATCATCTCAAAATATTTAATGTGGTTTCCCAAGACCCAATATGTACTGTACTTTTATTACCACTAAATGTATGAAGATTTTTAAATATACATATGTTTATCTTTCCATAATAGTTTACATACTTCTGCATCTACTTTTTTTATGAATTTTTTTTAGATTACATGTCATATTAAAGGGTTATATTAGATCCCATTCTATCATGAGAACCCCGATATGCCATGATAGTAATCTTAATGTAACGTCCTATGGTCTAGTTAAATCATTCTAAACGGATATATATGATGTGTGACCATCATGTGCTGGGGTCTCATAAGCACTAAGACATCATCTCATGATGTTCCCACTTGATAATCACTAGTAGTCATGATCATGAGGACAGACTTGCATAATAGGAACACCACATGTTTTAGGTGTCATTGGTTATTCCAATCTATAGAAATGTATAATTTTCTCTAGATTAGAGATCGTTATCAATGTGTGTAATTTAATTGTGTAATTTGATGCAAGGTGAAAACCAAAGCAATTATGTCGTGGTGAGGTAGTCTGTGTTGGGTACGTCATTGATGACTTGACGTTGATTGAATGATCAAGATAGGATTTTTCACTTCTGAGTTGAGGAAGAGATATCTTAAGCTGGGTTGATTAGGATGATTTCACCTGCAATAAATACATGGCTATGATAGTGGAAGGTAATACCATTCGTACATATCATAAAATAAAATAAAAATTTATTAAGGATGATGACACTAGAGTGCATTCAACATTACTGAGATATCAATGTCGAAGAGATTATATTACACAGACCATGTTCGTAGGAAGGTAGACACTTCTTTGACTTTACCTTATCTCCATAGGGGCCTCTATGGGTGGCTAGACCCCACTCTTGATCGGTGGATATTGTTCACTGCTATTGAGATAAGGGCTTAGAGGTTTATACACTATAGCGTTTTGAGAATCTGCCCTATTCTGGGAATATGAATATAGAACTTGGTGTGGCATGTAAAGGGGTTCGAGTATGATCCATGTTCTATGGATCACCAAGTTATAAATAAATTATTTAATTATTCATGCTAGGAAAAATATGTTGAAATTATTTATAACATGTATTTACATGAGATTAATTTAATACAAAAGATAAAATATTATTCGAATAGATTTAAATATCCTAGGTTCGTTTCATATTTTCAGGAGAAGAGAGTGGGGTTATACACTCATGTTTAATCGTGCAATATATATTTAATATATATTGTAGTTGGTGATAAAATTATAAATATTATTTATGGCATGAATTGATTTGACTTAAATAATTATTTATAATACTAATACTGAGAATATCTATTACATGGGGTTTGGGATCCTAAAGGCTCTCCCCATGTAACTATTCATGTGTCAAAATTGAGAGCCTCTCCCTCCTCTTTGATTCTAAAGTGATAATCTCTCATGCAAGGAAGAACATCAAGCTTATCCTTCTTAGATCGAAGTCTCTTGCCTTGTGGTGATCATCATTGTTTCGAAGAGCTTTTTGGTGTAACATGCTAGCACCCAGATTCCATCGAACGATGCACAAGTAGATTTAACAGGATTTTTTGGATGATTTTGAGGGCTTCGACGTCTGATTCTTTGAGAAATAGTCATCACCATCCTACAACGTACTTGAAGACATCCGATCCGAACATGTTACTTCTCTGATTTAAATTTTGTGGTTAGTCAAATCCATGCATGGTCCCCAGACAATATGAGGATAGTTCACCAAAGTCAACATTGTAACTTTGCTCTAGTGATATGAAATTTTTTAAATTCCTGGCCAATCAACTTCTAATGCCCTTCCCAGTACTGTAAAGTTGTATTAGAGCGACACATGATTTTTCAGAGTCAACTAAAAAATTAAATTTCATTAAATTTAACTACAGTTCATTAAATAGGTTCCAACGAACTTGACCGCACGTTGATCTGTTTGTTAATGGCCAAGTTATGTCCATTTGAATATTTTAATAGGATCAACATCATCAGTTTTAAGTTTTCATATTATTATTTTATGAATAATACATTTTAATTTTATTTATGTGTTCTTCAATGTACCGAAATCTGGCCACGCTTTTCTCAGAATCCGGTCACCGGAATTAATCCAGTGCTTTTTTTAGGAGATAAATATGATATGTGATACTATAATATTATTTTATACTTCTCAAATAAATAATAAAAATAAAAAATATTAATTAAAATGGGTCCATATACATTAGGTCATGTATTTATTTTTTTAAAATTTATTAAAAATTTAGAAAGTTTTTTAAAAATGAATTTAGTAAATAAGACCCCAAATTTTGGGTCTTCTTCCCTTTTTTATAAAAAAGGGGGCAAATGGGGTGTTGATTTTTTCTAAAGACAAAATAAAAAAAACGAAATGGAGAAGAGGAACCACATGTCCTCATCCTCATGCAAGGATTCGCCCCTTGGAGAAACCATAGCGGCACCCTAGCTGCCTAGAGATCCTCATCGTATTAGAGCCCCTGCACACCACCCCGAAATCCTAGTTGCTACTTGGTTGTGCCACCACAAGTCTCTTCTCCCTTGCACGTCTTGGGCCTCGCCACTGCCTAGCCATGCCACCATGGGTCCCCTCTTCCTTGCGCATCCCAACCCTCTCTTAGTTTGGCCTCCCCAATTCCCCATCATGGACCTCGTCAAGACCAGCCTCCCCTCTACCTCAAACCGCACCCAAACCCCTCGTTGTTGCCTAACCGCATCCCAAACCACCTTCACGCTGATGGATCGCACCTCAATGGACCAAGCCGGCTCTCCCCGCCTCCGTTGGTGCCACACAAAAATATCTGGCCACCGCCATTGCGGCCTACTGGAGTAGCAACCCGCCTCTCTCGCACCTTGCCAGAGGTGTCCACTGCCGGCCGGAAGACGTTTCCACCGTGGTTGTTGCTAGACCGGGTGGATATTCCTCGGTCACATCTCGATCTTGTTGCGGTCTCACTACGGTCTCACAACAGTCACTCCATGGTCACGTTGTAGTCACATCACGGTAACTCCACAGTAACGTCACAATCATGCCACAGTTAAGCTGTGATTTAGACCTGCTCTAGTAAGACTCCCTCGAGTAGGTTCAGAGTCCTTCCAAAATCCTTCTCGGCTAGAGGTAACCCAACTAATTAGTTTTAATGAATTTATTTTTTTAAAATTAAATTAATTAGAATTATATTAGGGTGTATGTTTAATTTAATCTGAATGATTAATTTAATTAGAATTAAAAATAAATTAATTGTTTAATTTAGTTTTAAAATATAAATTAAATTAATTTTATAATGTGATATTATAATTAAAATTAAATTAATGGTTCAATTTAATTTTTTGAATTAAAATTTAATTAAAAAATTGGAACTGATTCAAATTATTTAGTTGTATTTATTTAAATTCATTTAATTTATTAGAGAAACCTCGTACTATTCAAATTTTATTAGAGTTTAATTTTTAATTGTGCTTTATTTATACCGACTGGTCTTGAGAAAGTGACTGAACCATGTTTGTCTTGTTTATTTGTTTATTTAATTAAAAATTTAATGTGTGTTATGATTGTAATAATTAATTAGATAAATGATGGTCTGTGAATCATTTTTTACTTCAAATATGTATAATGGCATGCGTGTCTAATGCATAAGTTGTATTTTGTAACCTTATACCACCTCGCCTGCGTGCGAGAATATTTTTAATTAAGTGGTGGTTATCCAAGCCGCAGACCTAGCCAAGTCGAGGAGGAAATCCATATGGGAGCTATGCGTATTGCACTAGAACTAGCTACGCCGCGAGTCAGGTTTCAATTCAGGTATGGATGCCCCTATGTCAATATTGATCCATTATGGATCGATCATAATAGAATTCGGAAGACCAATCCGATTATAAGATTTACCATTATGAATTTTTTATTATTTTATGCACATGCATGATTATTGCTTCATCACATAGAATATTAAACAAGATAAAAAATTCACAAATTGATGAATGTATTACAATTTCATGTTCAGTTGTGAGTGTAGAAATCTAGTTTGAACATATTGATCAAAAAGGATTATATTCGTCAATAAATTTAAAAATCTCTCAAAGATATGTTAATTACAAAAGTCTTCCATTTCCCATATTTAAACAAAACCAGCTGTTTAGGGTGCTTGTCAGCCAAAGATGAGAGTGCCTCTTACTACTGGGGCATTTTCATGAGAGAATTGGGTCAACTTAACTAAAGTGAGTAGTCAAGGATTGGCCAAATCTAACTTACAATCACTTTAGTGGAAAGCTGTTTTCGGAATCAAGTTTGGATTACAAAAGTTGGGACATTACTCAAAAAAAAACAAGAAACCACTAGTAAAATGGTTGGCCAACCTAGTTTATACCTTGAAACCCTCAGAGTAGTTGTGTATCCATAGCATGTAGACTATGAGGGAGGTTTCGAGGATCCTTAACACTAGAGTACTGAAGCGACAGCGTATTACAAATCTAATATTGAGGGATATTAAGGTTAGAAAAAATAGTGGGAGACCTTCAAATTATATAATATTTTATTAATCATAAATGTCAAAAGTTAATGAAGACAATGTACAAACTGGTAAATGTTTATCTAATGTAGATTTACGATGGAAATCACCAACACAAAAAGTACTATATCAATGTGATCGATTCTGGATAAAGAAAATATCTAGACCAAAAATAACTTCCAAGAGTGGTACAGGTGCTTTCGCATGGTACTACACCAAGAAAAGAAGTTATATGTGCTGGAATCCCCAATTCCTTCCGAGCCTCCTCAGGGAGCAGGCAAGGTGGAAAAAGATAAATGGAAAAATCATGTAGATGATGCACTTGATGTTCAACGCAGCATGTAGTCATCCATTTCCATATAATTACAAAAAATACATGAGGATGAGGATGCCTACAATAAGATTTCACATCTCCAAGAATTATATCAAGAGTGGGCCAGACAGAAAAGGTATGAGATCTCACGTTCCCTTTAAAAGTGCAGGCTAGATGAAGGGCACCAAGACGATCCTCACGTACTCAATATGATTTGGTGCATTGAGAGGCTTAAATCCCTTGGGTTCAAATTGAACCCAGAACTAGCAGTGGATCTCATTCTTTCTTCTTTACCGTCAATATTCTCAACTTTTATAGTCAATTATAACATGAATGATATGACAATGTTTCTCCCAGACATTTTGGCTTTAGTTTTCCATGTTGAAAAGGATATTAAATACCAATTCATCATTCCTTATTGTGATCAGGAAAAATAAGGGAAAGTCAATGAGGTATAAGGTCAAGTCAAGGCCAAATACACCAATTCATATTCCTGCAAAGAAAAAAATGATTCAAATTTAGTGTAATGAGTAGGAAACTGTCTTCTTTGTAGGTGGAAAGAAAGGCCACTGGAAAAAGAATTGTACAACTGGGGAGAAGGAGCATATTGATTCTTCTACTTCAGTTATTTTTGTCCTTGAATGCAATCTATATTTATCTATAAGTTGGGTATTGGATACATCATGTGGATCACACAGTTGTATTCATATACAGAATCCAAGTAGGTTCATGAAGATTAGAAAAGGTGAAGTTAATCTCCGAGTTGCAAATGGTGAAGGTATAGTAGCCTTGGTAGTGGTAGACTATCACTTAACCTTTCTAAGTGGTTTTCTTATAGTTTTAGACAATTTCTATTATGTACCTTCCGTAACCTAAAACATTATGTCTATGTAATATTTAGACACTATGTGTTCTTAGTTCATTTTTGGAAATAAATTTTATTTTTTTTATTGGGATAATATATGTTATGGTTTGGAACATCTTAACAATGTTTTATACATGCTGGAAGTCAAGAACCCTGTAATAGAAATCAGTGAAAAAAATAGACAACATGACACATATATCACCCACCTATGGCACTTCAGGGTTGGTCATGTGAACGAGAAGAGATTACAAAGATTACATCAAGAAGGATATTTAGGCTCGGTTCAGTTAAAACCCTTGGATGTATGTTAATCTTTTTTATAAAGAAATATGACCAAATCAACTTTCTTAGGAAAGGTATAAAGATCCAACACATTATTGGAATTAATAAATATTGATGTATGTAGTCCATTTCCATTAGTGTAAAGGGGTGGTTTTTCATACTTCATTACTTTTACTGATGACTATAGAAGGTGTGGCTATATCTACTTAATATTGTATAAGTCTGATTCATTTTGTATTTTTATAGAATAACAAAATGAAGTATAATACCAAATTGGTAAAAAGATAAAAGCACTCCGCTCAGATTGAGGTGGATAATATCTTAACCAACCATTCATTTATCACTTGAAGGAGTGAGAGATAATATCCCAACTCACTGCGCCTTATACACCAAAATGGATTGTTTTTAGTGAAAGGAGAAATAATACCTTGCATGACATGGTCAGATCAATGATGAGTCATGCAACTCTCCCATTATCCTTTTGGGGATACGCTTTGCGGACAACATCATATACCCTAAACCGAGAACCAACTAAAGTTGTAGATGGGATTCCATATGAGGTATGGTATGGAAGGAAACCCATTCTGAAACACATACATGTATGGGGGTGCGAGGCATTTCTCAAGACATTACCAAGTGACAAATTAGCATCCGGAAGCACTAAGTGCATCTTTATAGGTTATAAATAAGAAACTAGAGGATATAATGTATATAACCCTTTAGGTAGAAAAGTTATTGTGGCAAGATATGCCATATCTCACGAAAGGGAACACGGTTCTTTTGGAAATAGTGGGACAAATATTGACTTCGACGAAGTTAATGCTCCATATTCACAAGAGTTGGTTGAGGAACAATATCCACAAGAGAAATTGGAAAAAGAAGTTGTTCTTAAGGCACCAATGATGCATAGGTCTACATGAGAGGCTAGAGACCCAGAGCGTTATGGTTTTCCTATCACCAAGTCAGGTGAAACATTAATACATGAGGACGATAAACTCTATCCCACAAGGAAGCACTGGATGGAAAAGAAGCTTCTAAGTTGAAAGAATCCATGAAATATGATATGGAGTCAATGTACCAAAATCAATTTTTGGATTTTGGTAGACCCTCCAGCTGATGTAAATCTTATTGGATGCAAATGGGTATTCAGAAAGAAGTTGTAGATGGATGTTGAGGTTAATACCTATAATTAAATACTGGTTGTAAAGGGTTTTAGAAAACTTCAAGGCATTGACTATGATGAAACCTTATCACAATTAGCAATTCATAACTCCATAGGAACATTTTTTGCGACATCATCATTTCATGATTATGAAATTTAGAAAATGGATGTAAAAATTGATTTTGTAAATGGGATGTTGGTTAAAGAGGTAAATATGACTCAACCCAAAGGGTTTTTCAAGTCAAATATTTCCAATAAAGAATGAAAGCTATATAAATCCATTTATGGATAGAAGAAGAAATCACGATCATGGAATGTTCATTTTGATGAGGACATAAGAGAATTTGGTTTTGTCAAAAATGAATGTAAGCCTTATGTAAATAAATAGGTTTAAGGGAATTCCATAATTTTACAAGTATTATATTTTGATGACATATTAATTATGGGAAATGATGTTCAAGTCCTATAGACTTTTAAGACTTGGTTAAAACAATTCTTCTCCTTGAAGGACTTAGGTAAAGTAGCCTACATTTTACGGTTCAAGATCTATCGATATAGATATCAAAGGCTCCATGGGATATGTCAAAGTAAATACATTGACAAGATAATCAAGATGCAAGAGAGGATTGTTGTCTAGGTCACATGGTATGAATCTCTCCAGAATATGTGTCCACAAACACAGGAGGAGATTGAAATAATTAGTACAATCCCTTATTCCTCAGTAGTGGGTTCTATCATGTATTTCATGCTAGGTACTTGGCTTGATGTCTCTTTTTCATTAAGCATGGAATATAGATATCAAGCCAATCCAGGAGAGCTTCATTGGGAATCTGTTAAAACTATCCTAGTGTACTTGAGGCCTACAAAGTATATGTTCCTAGTGTATGGATGAGATAAGGAACTAGTAGTGATAGGATACATTGATGCTGGTTTCCATACATATCATGATGATCTAAATTAACAGTCAAGCTACATCTTTTGCCGGAATTGTTGTATAGTGAGCTAAGAAGCATGAAGAACGTTAAGGTTGTTGATTCTATAGCAGAGTCTGAATATATTACAACTTCTGATGTAGCAAATGAAGCAATCTGGATAAGTAGCTTTATCTTAGACATTTCTGTTTTTCCTAGTAGTGCAGATCATGATCGAGAATATTTGCAATAATACTATGTTAGTGGTGCTTTCCAAGGAGCCGAGGTACAACTGGAGGAAAAACCATATTCTTCTAAAGTTTCATATCTTGAGGGATTTTACTCAAAGAGGCGAAGTTGTAATTATCAGAGCAGCCACATAGGAAAATGTATCAGACCCCCTAAATATAGCCATTTCTCAACAGAAGCATGATACTCATGTGAGAGCTAGCTGATTGAAACCTGTTAGAAGTTGGCTCTAGTGCATGTTGGAGTGTTGAATGTGGGTACCCTACCCCCAACTTGTATTATACTCTAATCACCACTAAAAGTAGTCATTTTGTTAAATATACATGTGTTCATCTTTCTATAAGAGTGTAGTTACTTCTGCATCCACTTTTGTTTATGGAAGTTTCCTTAGATTACATGTCGTATCAATGGGTTATATCAGATCACATGCTACAATGATAACCCCAATATCCCATGATAAAAATCTTAAAGTAATGTCATGTAGACTAGTTACATCATTATAAAAGGAAACAGATGATGTGTGACCATTAAGTGATGGGATCTCATCAGCATTGAGACTTCTTCTCATGATGTTCACACATGATGATCTCAAGTTGTTTAGATCATGAGGAAAAACCCACATAATTGTAAAACCACATGATTCAGGTGCCATTGGTTGTTCCTATCTACGGACATGTGTAATTATTTACAAACTTGATATCATTATGAATGTACATAATTTAATTGCGTACTTTTATGCAAGGTGGAAACCAGGGAAATTTTTTCATGGCAAGGTAGTTTGTGTTCGGTATACCATTGATGACATTGAATTGAAGGAATAATGAAGATCTTATTTTTCACATCCGAGTTGAGGAAGGGATATCTCAAGCATGGTTGATTAGGATTGTTTAAACATTATTAAATACATGGTCATGGTAGTGGAAGGTAAGACCATCCAGACATATCCACAAATAAAATAAAGCAAGATTAAGGATGATGAAACTAGTGGGCATTCAGCTTTATTGAGATATACACGAAGAAGAGATTATATTACATAGATGATGTTCATTGGAAGGTAGTCATTGCTTTGACTTTACCTTATCTCCATAGGGGCCTCGATGGGTTTCTAGACCCTGATCTTGGTCAGTGGATATTATTTATTGTTTTTGAGATAAGGGCCTAGAGGGTCACAGACTATAGCATTTTGAGAATCGGCCCTATTCTAGGAATAGGAATATAGAACATCGTGGGCCTTTCCAAGGGGTCTGAGTATGATCCAAGTTCTATGGATCAACAAGTAATTAATAAATTCTATAATTATTTAGTATTGGAATAATATGTTGAATTTATTTATATGATGTATTTACAAGTGTTTAAGTAAATACAAAAGATAAAATATTATTCCAAAAGATTTAAATTTCCATGTTTTGTTTTATATTTTCAGGAGAAGAGAGTCAAGTTATAGACTCAAGTTTAATCACACAATATATATTTAACACATATTTCCATTAGTGATTAAATTATTAATAATATTTATTGCATGATTTAATTTGACATAAATAAATATTTATAATACTTATACAGAGAATATATATTACATGGCGGTCGGGAACCCATACCAAGTATTTTAAATATCCCTTATATAAGTAATAGAGAGGATATCCCCATGTAACTATTACTGTTTCAAAATTGATAGCCTCTCTCTCCTCTTGGATTCTAGAGAGACATTCTCTCAATAGATGAAGAACATCAAGATTATCCTTATTGGATCAAAGTCTATTGTCTTGTAGTGATCATCGTTATATCGTAGAGATTGTTGGTGTGCTGTGTTAGCACGATGATTCTAACAAACGATGCACGAGCAGATTCAAGAGGTGTGTGTGGATGATCTAGAGGGATTCGTCGTCAGATTCATCTAGTAGTAATCACTTCCATCCAGCGACAGAATTTCACACAACAGATCCAAACAAGGTACTTGTTTGATTTAATTTTTGTACTCTCTCAAATCCATGTGTGGTCCTCATACCATAAAAGGATAGTTTACCAGAGTCGATGTTGTAACATTTCTCTAGTGATAAGAATGTTTTTAAATTCCTATCCCATCGTCTTCCATTGCACGTCCCAGTGCTTAATAAAAAACTCATCCGAACAAAAATAGTGACCAACATTTCCAAAAGTCCATCAATGATCCCTAACATCTCCCATGTCTACCCAAAAGTAACTGTCCACGACAAACCACTCCTCATCACTATGTCGTACAGTTGAGGATCCAAAATCTCCAAGTATTTAAACTTCTTCCTAGTACATTGTTGGGTTTCCATTTTGTATGTATCCATAGAGGACTCACACTCATGCTAATGGTGTGTTCCACTATGGTGTCATTTGGACCCACTCCCTATCCAATAGCAGGTTCCAATCAGTAAGTAGAGGGACCATGACCAAGATGATTGGGTGTTTCAACTCTATATGTCGATGAACCACACCCTGGTGTGATTGGAGGTTCCACTCTAGTCATTGAAGTCTTGCGCCCTATCTGATAGCGGGGTTCCACTTGGTGTTAAGCTATCGAGGACTCGCACCAATGATGATGGGGGTTCCACTATAGTAGTTGATGACCCATTACCTAGTGTTTTAGGGGGTTCCACTATAGTCATCAAGGAACCACCCTCTATTGGTTGGGGGTTTCTACTTGATAAAAATCTTTAGAGGAATTATACCCATTATGATGGGTGGTTCCAATCAATTCATTGAGGACTCACTCCCAATTTGATAGGGGGGTTACACTCAGATGGTAGCTAGTAATCTTTTGTGATCACTATCATCATCGAGTGTCACATAACCAAGTGTCATTACCAGAACATTCCATTTAATATCTCAAAACCACAACTAATGATACCATCACATTCTATGTGAAAAAAATAATATAGGCTACCCATGTCAAAAAATAAGTGTCCAAATGAAAGAGATACAAGAGGATAGAAATTCTCATGAAGGTGGTAGATGGCATGTAGGGGGACCACATGGCATGTTTTCCTTCTCTTCTACCTAGCTATGTCCTCTCCAACACATAGCTTATTATCCATGTAATATTACATGGCATGTAAGTGTACTACACAATGTGTCTCGACCAAGACAAATGAATACATGAGGTTCATCATCAGTCTGAGGGGAAAAATGGAATTTCACTAATATACCTCTAAAAAGGGAATTGGATTTCCAAACAAATCACACAACTGTGATCCTCATGGAATCATACTTGGGAAAGACTATTCACATTACCAATTTGGTCACCCGGTGAAAAAACACACATTCCACCACATAACTCACAAATGATTCTTTGTGAGCCTAATCCACAAGATTTAATTAAATAACCTCTATTGGTCTCATAAGATCTGCCTCAATTCTAGGTTTTTGATTCCATAGATAGTTGATCATTCCAACACCATATAAAGAAGATGCTTTAGATATAATATTCCAAAATAATAGAGATTTAATTATTATTTTCCATTTCATTGACCAGATACATAATTCAAAAAATCGTATCCAACATTGGTATTAAAATTTCCATCTCAATTCAAAGGTTACACTACCTCTGACGATTCATTAATACGATGTCGTTTGAATAAGTTACAGGAATATTATGGTTTTAGAAACAAAATAATAACATTGTTATTATTTATTTTTATGTTTTTTATCCTCGATGTGGGTAAATGATTCAAATAAGGGTTCCTCCTCCACTTTTAAATAATGGTTCACAAATCCCTCTATTATCATTTTATTAAATCAATAATATTATTATTATTTTATAATAATATTATTATTATTACTTTAAACATTTTAGGATGTCCTCCTCTGTATTCTCACACCTCGATACGCCTTTTAATCCTCCTTTAATTCCTTTAATCTCATCAATATTCTCATGTTTCATTAAATCTTCATATTATTAATATTATGAAAAATGATAATAACAATACAAATCCCATTAAAATTAAAACCATTAAAATTTATTATCTAACCCATATTTTATGCCACCATTAATATTAATAATAGTAATATTAATTCTCACCATGCTGACCACATATGTCCACATCATCAGAGATCTACGCTTGGCCACCATCATGTCCTTTCCGAGCAGCTTCTTCCGTGAGATCATGCGCATGACTTCCACTCGGAACCAATCCGGTCACAATACACGCCATCATGGAATTTCAACTAGGAAAATAGGGATCATTGATTTAATCTCAGTCAACCCTTGATCATCGTCTTTCTCAATGTACACTGATCACATCCTTGATCATTAACCCTCACCCATGGTTTCGATCTGATCCATTCACAAAACACCATTCCGCTCATTTATCAATCCACCCAAACCATTTATCAACATGTTTTTTATGCTATCGTAAAAAATACGGGGGTTTGAAAGTGCTCGAACTCACCCAGGAAAGTCGAATCATGACCCCATGGTCCAATGATGATGAATGTGAAGAAAATTTGGGGAAAAGAACCAAATAAAAAGGTGATAAAAATTATTTTCCATGTGTTCTTGGCCAACAATTTCATAACAAGAAAAATAGGGTGAGAAATATGGAATAAACAATAAATATATTGAAAGAATAATTTATTTCAAATTTTGGGCTCCTTTGGAAGTTCATTTAAACATAGAAAAATGAAATAAATTTTATCATGGTCAATATTTTAATCAAAAGGGGAAAAAACTAAAATTGCTGAGTCATACCTCGATTATGGATCAATGTTTTCTGATGAATGCATCCGCTAGTTATGAATATGATTTGTTGGACCTTCTAATTATTGATTCACCTCAATATTATCCCTAATCATCTCGTCTTAATCTTGAAACAAAGGATGTTATCCTCCTCCACTTAGATACAGCATGGTTTTTATGACCAATGTTGTGCAATTTTGCATAACTGGTGATTTATAGAGTATCTAATTAGGTATTTTAATTTAACAAACAAATAAATTATTTATTTATTTTAATTAAAAATACCCTCCAATGGATTCTTTATGTGAAAATCCCGTGCCAACCAAATTTAGGTTGCACCTAAGGTAAACCACACATTTAGAACTCAACGATGGTATCAAATTTCCCATACAAGTCTCTACCTATGAGTTATATGGGTTTAGTTTATTAAATAAATTAAATAAATTAATTAATTTATCTAATGCATCCACTAATGTTTTCCACATCCAAACATCCCACACCAACCAACTTTTGGCCCCGTATATGGTAAACTCTACATTTTGTATTCAATCGTGGTCTTAGATTTCTGATCCGAGAATCCATTTATGTGATATTCTACTTTTTTAGGAATACCTTGTCAGTGATATAAAAATATATTTATTAATTTTATAAAATTAATTTCTGGATCATCAGGCCTTAGAATTGAATTCTCTCTCAACACCTGGCTTGGAAAATATTCGAAGGAATATTCCAAAATATGACATTGAAAAACTAAAGTTTCTAAATTATTATCTTCTTTAATAATTTTTGTTCCATAAAGGCACAAACATATCATAAATGTGGTGATACTAATCCCCCATTAGGATATTCCATACATATTACCTACATCGGGATGTACAACCAATACAGATGTGTGAAACTCCCTCATTACCTCTTCTCTTAACATAATTAGAATCACCATCTATCAATGAAAAATTATTACATGATTCCATTCTTCATAAAAATCCATCAGGTGAAACTCTTAAGGATATATGGTCCTAAATTATCTTTAATTCAATATCCAAGAGTTGTGGCTCCCCAAAACACTAAGGAAGTGGAGGAGTAACAACTATCAAATGGATGTATATTTCTCCATTCTCGCCTATAAGGGAAAACTAATATTAGGGAAACTTCTCAATTACCTTGATTGAAAAAAGTGGATGTAAAACCTTGATTTGATTATCTACTACCCCATCCATGTCATTGGTTAACCTCATCCTAATGATTTCTCAATAACTATAGGATACACTATTACTTTTTTGATTGAGAATAAATATCCAATGAAGAGGACCATCGAATCTTGAACTAACTCCACTAGAACTGTCATATGAAAAACACTTCCAAAGAATTTCTCTATCCATCTTCCTAGGTCTCGCATGCTCTTGCTCTTACAAAAAGGACATGAGGGTTCCATCACATAAGACTACCACATAATGATCCAAAAAGGTTTAGGATCTGGATCATAAGTCATGAAAACTCTAATGTCGAATTTAACATGCCAAAGGGTATCCCCAGAAACTCAAAACAACTATAGAATCTCTAGGAAGTAATTCTCAGTACATCTTCCACTTGAGCAAGGAGATACTGATATCCCATCCTAAGGTAAAACATATAGGTCCACTTCACCCCAAACAACTTGTCTAATAACTCACCCATTCTTGGGGGTGGATACTCTTCCTTGCATCATAGGACTCAGGTGAATCCAACTCACACCTAACTCCATGCTCTTATATTCCTTTTCAGAAAATAGAATAGGTTTTCCCATGTAAACACACTAGTTCTATTAAAGTCTTACATTTATTGACCCTCCAACCACACCAATAGATCTTGCAGCCCCACGATGTCATTTGCTGTGATAGTAAAAACATCGATCCATCCCTAGTGAAATTATAAACAGTCTTCCAACTCAAAGTGAGGAGGTAAGACAAATACTTTCTTAAGAAATATGTGCAAAATCCCACCTTTATTCTAAGAAGTTGAGCACTCTTTGTAGCCACTAATCCAAGGGTAATATTATCCAACTTTTGAATTGACTGTAACCTCCTAAAAATGAGATCATCTAGATCCATTTAGGTTTTAGTCCTCCCTAAGGAGGAAAACATCATGAAAAAACCTAGAAGCACTACCACACTCACTGGTAGAAATCATCTTAGTCTAGACGTCAACAACCAGTCCACACTGAAGAAAACATCATAGGGCCTTAGTACATCAACTGAACGATTTTTTGATATGATCTCTCTCTATCTCCTTATAGAGTCAATTAAAACCATTGACAGACTAGTGTGATAACTTATCTTATCAACGGGAGCCTCCTGCACAAATGTCAAGAAAAAAAGGTCACCAATATTATACTAGGTCTCGAACAAGGGCTATGTCCAGGGAAATGTGACTTATCAATCTGTTTTATAATTGTATCTAGAGTAGTGAAGACACATGTCGTACCCTGAAGGACACTCAAATCTACTGAGACATAAGTTCATATTTCCAAAATCTATGCATTCCCTTTCCCAATTTATCACTATAACTAGGGCTTGTTCCAATACCATATCACAACAGAAGTACCTCAAACACACATTTTAATGGAACTAATCATCCACACATTTATACTATCCTCTTTAGGATGAATGAAACTCACCCACACTATTTTAGATCAAATATCTAGAACACCTCCTTGTGCAAGATGATTCCCTCATTTTTTCATATTTTAATCCACATCAAACATCAAAAATACACGACTCTAACAATTCCATGCTTTAACAAGGTGAAGTCACACAGTGAGAACCACCATCAAATATGGTCCCATCTGAGTGGGACATCCAAACAACATGATCAGTCTTGGCCTCAACCACCAGAGAAGGGGGTCAAGATCAACATGATGCATGGGTGATCCCTATCTCCAACACCTATAATGAACACTAAGTACAACTGAATCATTTACTAGTACCACCAGAACTAACTACTGTTCAAATAATAGTATTGGTTGAAAGTGAAACCATCCGACCAGTCGGGATCTACACAAGTATGAAAATTCAGATTACCGACTCAAGCCAAATCACCACTTACTAGGGAACTAGGTCATCATTGAACCTAATTAGCCTCTTGTTCTAGATATCACTGGATGTGGTATGATTTCACACATTTTTATCCTATTATGTGGTTATTAACTACTTTTATATAGGTGGGTGAATTTATAACAACCCACATAGGGGGAATATATCCTGGGATGGACCTTAAATTGTGGCCTCACCACCCATCGTATCTTTATCAAGATCAGGAAGATGAAAACCTATATGACTATCTTCGAGGAGGCATCTTGAAAGTGATTGATACATACCACAGTCAAATGAGAATATATAAATATAACAATAAGGATCTTAATCAAGAAGGATAGTCAAAGACTTAGTATTATATAATTCTTATAATATTAAACCCTACAACTAAAATATTGGTATGTTGAGTAGAAATTTAGGTTGTCTGGTGAATGGATACATCAGCCACCCACACCATAATTGAATTCCATTGACTGAGAGCTACACTCAAGACACTTTGAAATTGTTTCCCTAAATATCAACAAAATCTTTTTAAAGGGACTAGTCTAAATGAAATCCCATTGATTGAAATTTCTCTGATACCAGTCTGTCACAACCCAACCCCTGATTGGTCATGAGCCTTAACTACCCCAAGCCAGCCTCCTAAGGATAGGGGTGGCGACAAGAACCGAAGGCATAACTAACTAGAGTAGGAATTTTTCTTTGTACCAATTTTGTAAACACACATCCATATCTATGTAAAATTGAAGAGGGAAAGAGTAAATGTTGAGACATAGATAGAAAGTAAACAGAGCATGAAAAACCTCTTGGTTTTACTAGAGTACGACAATACAAACTGAAAAGTAAAGGGGTGGGGGAATACACACCCAACTAGAAATATTTCCCAACCTAAAGAAACTGGAAAATTAAACTACTAAGAGACCCTATATTGTAATCTCTATTCTAAGAATATTGTACACAATCTAAAGTACTAGGTATAACTAATCTTCTCTAAAGTCACTACTGACCTATTCTTCATCTTCATAAGACATGACATGTGCATGAAATTCCCATGTAGGGGTGTTTATATACATACCATGTAGGATATCCTGGAAGATGAAGGGGAGAAGTAATAGATACAACATGAAGAAGAAAGATAGTAGCTTTAATATATAGTCAAAGAAAATAGCTCAACCCCAAACAATAGTGAAAGTAACTACGTCCAAGCACAAGGGAAAAACAAAGTTAATAGATGAACTACCTATAGAGTCTTTTCCACCTATAGCAGGAGAGTAGACTCTTCCATCCAAGAGAAGCTGACCATGGATAATCATAGGGAATACCCCACGAATATTCAACTCTCTTAGAAAGAGACAAAACAAATAAACGGGTTTGAATATATAATAAATTATATATATGCATAGTTAAAGAATCCCAAATGAGAGTGTAAGGGGATCTCTATCTCATAGCTCGGCCCAAGAAGACAAGAATCCAATAGTTCCAAAATCCATCAAAAATTCCCACCATCCAATGTATCAAACAATAAATAATAGTCCAAGAGAAACCATACCTCGACATTAGGCTGCATAGGTGAGGGGACACAAATACAATGTAGAGGACTCACACCCTAGTACTTCAAGGAGGTTCCACAATCCATGCTGATGGGGGGTTCCACTCTGGTGTCACAAGGACCCTATCCATATCCGATAGGGGTTCCACTTGGTAGGAAGAGGACTCATGCCCAATCTGATGGGGGTGGGGATCCCCTCAATAAGTTGAGGACCCATGCCCTGGTGTGACAGGGGGTCCACTCTAGTAATTGAAGACCTTTAACTATCTAATTGGGGTTTCAACTTAGTATGAATTTGTAGAGGACCCATGCACATGTTAATGGTGGGTTCTACTCTAGTGCTTGAGGACCCACACCATGGAATAAAATAGGGGTTCCACTCTAGTCATCGAGGTCCCACACCATATCTGATAGAGGGTTCCACTTTCTGTGAAGATGTAGTGGACCCACCCCCATAATAATGGGGGGTTCCACTCTAGTCATTGAGGTCCCATGCCCTATCCTATAAGGGGTCCAACTCGGAAGGTATATGGGGATCCTACTTGATATGTTTTGTCATCTAGTGTCTCTTAAACATGCATTATTCCAATAAAACTCCCCACCATGTCCTAAAATCCACAATATAGGTAACCATCACATTATACATAGGAAAAAATTTAGGATCGTTTTCTCACAAGAGACAATCTGATTTTGAGAAAAAGAGAAACAAGAGGTTGATGATTCTCAGGAAAGAGTTACTTGACATGTAGAGGGGCCACATGACATGTGACCTTATCTATATCCTAGCCTTCTCATTACCATCACATGACTTATTGGTTATGTACTTTTACACAATGTGTATCTGTACTACCCAACATGTCTCAACCAAAAAAGTGGAACATACAAGGATCATCGTTGGTCTAAAGGTAAAAAATATAATTTCACCAATACATCTATGAAAATGACCCAGATGGATAAATGGTCACACTATTGTGATCCCCTTGAAAAATTATATTTATAGGCTATTCACATTCCCAAATCGGACACCCTATTAAAAATTCACATTTCACCACATAATACTCAAATGGTGCTTTATGGGCCAGATCCACAAGTTTGAATTAAATATTCGATAATAATCTCAAACAATCTGCCTCAATTACAGTGTTGAGATTCCAATGATGGTCCATTCAGCCAAAATCATATGAAGAAGATATGATAGATACAATAATCCACAATAACTATAATTTTATTATTAGAATTTATCTTTTTGACCTGATACATGAGTCCAAAAAAAGGTATCCAACACCTATCGTAAAATGACAGTCACAATTAATAGGTCATGCTACCAATGATGGTTCTTCAATCTAATATGGTATTAAGAACATACTAATTGATTAATTTTTTACATAAATAATAATAATATTATCATTTTATTATATATATATATATATAACATCAATGTGGAGAAAGGTTTCATGAAAGGGATCATCCTACCCTTCTCAAAAAAGGTTCCTAAAACCCTCTATCGTTTTATAAAATTTATAATACAATTATCATTTTATGATAATATTATTATTAATACATTCAAATTTTCAAGTGGTCCTCTATTGCATGCTCACGCCTCTAGTCACCTATTCAAACTCCTATAATTCCATTAATTTCATTAAATTTATCATGTTTCATTATATTAAAATATTATTAATATAATTAAAAATATTATTAAAAATATAATTCTCATTAAAATTAATTCCAATTTATTTTATTACACTACCCACTTCTTATGATACCCTTAATAATAATATTATTATAATTATTAATGCTCACTGCACTGACCATGTCTGTCTACCTTGCCAGAGATCTGAGCCACGCCACCATCATATCCCTGTCGAGTTACCACCGCCATGAGATCCCATTCACAAATTATTATCATACCCAATCCCATCACACTGCAGGTCATTTTCACACGTCAACTTGGAAAACAAGGATCATTGATATGATCCTAGTCCACCTCTTATCAATATCATTCTCATTGCAGATAGATTACTTCCTCAATTGCGAGCCCATACCCATAGTTTAGATCTGATCAATTCACAAAACACCATCCCTCCTTTTTTCAATCCATCCCCAAACCATTGAACGATATTTCGTTTGTGCTACCACAATGAATCATGGGGTTCCACCACACTCAAACCTGCCACAAAAAAGTCAAATCATGACCCCGTGGTCTAATGATGAAGAGAAAAAAGAATGATGGGCGAAAATATCAAATAAAAATGTTGATAAACATAATTTTCCATGAATTATTGTCAAATGATTTCACAGTGAGGAAAAAGGGGTGAGAAAAGTTTCCTTAAAAAGAAATAAATTGAAGGAATAATTTATTTCGATACATGATCTCATGAAACAGTTTATTTAAACATAGATCATGGAAAAAATTTGATTGTGCTCAATATTTTAATCAAAATGAGTATAAAACACAATTTACGAGTCATAGCTTGATTATTTATCGATCATTAGCGAAAAATGCATCTTCTATCGATGAAGATGATATGCTATATCCGCTTCATGTCGATTCACCTCAATATAAATCACTGATTGTTGTCTAGTCTCAATCCACCATCAATGACACTATCCAACATATACTAGATATAAGAAAGGATATTCCACCAATCCATGAAAATTATTGATAAGAGGGTATTTATAGTGGATTTAATTAGGTCATCCCGTATAAAAAATAAAAAAATAAAAAAATTATTTTATTTAAATGTACCTGTCGATGATTACATCATATGAACATTCTGCACTGACCTGCTTTTGGTTGCACCCAGGGTAAACACATCATTCCTAATTCAATGGTTGTATTAACATTCCAATCCAAGTCTCTTTATTTTAGTAATTTGGGTTTGTATTTTTATTTTAATTAATTAATTTATCCATTGCACCCAGCAACGACTGTCCCATCAAAACATCTCACACTGACCAACTTTAGGTCATGCCTATGGTAAACTCCACATTCCAAATTCATCTGTGATCCTGATTTATTATCTAATACCTCTTTATGAGTTATTCCACTTTTTTAGGTAAATTATTCATGTGTAATAAAAATATATTTAATCCTTTTATAAAATTAATTCCAGGCTCACTGGGCCATAGAATCGCATGTCGTCTCAACTCCTTGCTCTGAAAATACTCTAAGAAAAATTCAAATGCCTGATATGACAAAACCATAATCTTTTTCGTAATTTTACCATTACACAATGGCTCACCTACCATCCTAGTCACACACCTCAGTGGAATTTGGATGAAATTTTGAGATAGGTTCCCTATTTGAAATATGTTTTGTGCTTGATCCTATTTTATCATCCTTGGAAAAATAATAATGGATTCTATGGTTCTAAAATGCTCCACATTTATCCTCTAACTTCATTCCACTCCCTTTGTGTTCCAAATCATGGGAGCCTCAATTAATGGTCATCACTACCTTTGTTTGGGTAGAATTCAACACCCTTAGTGTTACCCATTTGAATACATGAACATGTTGGAAAATAAATTCATTTAATCATATAGTGGCACTCCCCACCCATTTCCCCTCTCAGCCCAAACACTCAATATATTCATTTTAAAAATGCAGACCTCGAGTGTTTAATGATTGTCTAACAACCTCATATAAAGGATAAATCTGAAGCTCATCCCTGGTTAATCAGATTGAGCATGACTCACATGACCTATTGGATTAGTCATTGGTTTCATCCTGAGTATTATTGATGTGGAGATATGGAAAAACAAACATGTTCGAGTGTGTGGGAAATTAAAACAATTCAACCGATTTTCTAGAGGTGTATCCTTATATTGGAGCCTATCCATTTATAGATTTAACTAAGGATAAACCTCATAAATCGATCATTCAAGCTTTTTCAGCCTTTGTTAAGAAGCCTCTAGAGTCCCATGTCACTTTACGAGGTCGAAGGCCTCTTCTATGTCTTTAGTATGAACTTGTTCAGCCCTGATCTGCATCAAATTCTACTTAGCTCAGCATTAGGCCAAAAGGGATTCCTCCTCCACTTCTTTATCATTGGATACCACTAACTGGGACCTTAAATGGACAATGGTCTTAGTTTGAGTAGATGTAACGACCACTTTCTCTTATGACATCCTTCATTAGTGGGCAATCTCCTCCTTAACTACCCAAATTTCTAGGGAGCCCTTATCGTTATCCCTTTTCAAGGAAATATCAATGAATTTCAATTCAGTATACACCAACTCAATGTGGAAGTCTCTAGCCTATGTTTGGGGGTTGATGGAGTCCACCCCACCAGTGCCATGGATGAATAGAGTAGAAGACAGATCCCACCTTGTTTTCTAAGCCATCCATTGTGGTGTGGGTGATGATGTTCCTCACGTACCTTCATGCCTTGTGACGAATGGCCCAGTTATCCTTGGTCGAATCCGAGCTATTATCCTCAATGACATTAGGTATCATACAATAAAATAAAGGAAAAATTTCTAATATATTATTGGTTGGGTCATCCACAGTCATTTCCTCAGGCATATTGAAATCCATTCCAAGGGGAATGGAACCTTTCTTGCCCCCTCGTCTATAGCAGGAGCCCTCTATGCCAACTATAGAACCTATAAGGCATACGTAATCATCCTAGACATATCAACCACCTCTTCCAGAGGCATGATATCAGAAACCTTTTTCAATCCCTTGGACATAGTATTCAAAACTGATGGCACTTTTGGTACTCGCGCAACAATCACAACCTCCTCGATCACCCCACTTTTTGGCACGAGTGTCACATCCTCCATTGAGGTTTCAGCTTTAAATGTTGGGTATTTTGTATATATGGGTCTGAAATGTTTTTATGGAAAATGGATAGGGTTTGAAATAATTTTAAAAATGGGTCTCTAGATGCCTGAACCCCATTCACGCATCTTCGGCGCGGAGAGATGCTTGAATGGGGTTCACGCATCCTTCATCCCATCTTTGAAGGATGTGTGAACCCCATTCACGCATCCAAGAAATAGTAGATGTGTGAACGGGGTTCACACATCCTTTATGAAATCTATAAATGATGTGTGAACCCCGTTCATGCATTCTACAGTAAGGTTAAAAAAATAATCATTTATTTAGAATAATAAATTTCTTTTGTATTTGATTATTTCAATTACAACCACTTTCTATTCAGTATTTTCTTTGTTAACAAAGAAGAGAGATTTAGAAAAACATTTTCATTTCTATAAAATGATCTTCCTAAAATTTATACAGTAATTATATTTGTTTCTAATTGATATATTAATTCTGGAATTAATTACATATTTCTTCATTTACCTCCCCCTAAATAAAAGCACCCATAAACATCAATTTTGAAATCGAATAAATCTTTACCAAGGATGATCTTCTTCAATACTTGTTCTTACATATGCTAACACATTCTTAACCCTCTTAAAGATTGTTTCATTTTTTCGATGAATATGAAATAAATATTTTTCATAATGTCCATAATTTTATCACATGATGGAGGCATTTTAATAGAAAAATCCTCCAATGAAGATTTTGTACAAGTAAAACAAGTGTCCTTTTATAATTTTTTAATATGTATTTTCTCAAAATTGAATAAATGAACTTATAATTCCTTAAATCTCTTATTTTGGTTATTTTATCTTCTATAATAATCATCTACTCTTCACAAATATTCACAATTCATTGAAATTATTCATCATGAAATTTAATTTTTTTTTAAAAAGAAATCATGTTTTGTGGTTTTAGGATTCAAATAATTGAGATAAATAATATTTGTCAAGATTTCTTGATGTTCATAGATATTTTCATATAGAGTATTAATATTTATTAATGATTTCCAAATCGAAATTATTAATTTTTGAAGGTAATTTGATGACAGTAAGACACTTATTAAAAAAGTTAGAACTCTATAAATGATAATAGTAATGCACATACATAATGTATCATAAATCAAAAATCAACCTAATCTATGCCTCTAGCATGAATTATCCTCTGTCCCACAGCCAGGTGTATACTGGATGCATCCACATCGTGTCCGTCTCTGTCTGCGCTCTGGCGTACACTGCACATCATCCTCAGTAGCCACCCCCACATCCTCCTGTGTAACTAGTGGTGGATGTATAGTCTCACTGTTTGTACCATGTACTGCATATAATGCTAGTGGAGGCTGGATGGAACTCTCACCAACATGGAAAGAAGATGGATGATATGCCGAGGATGTCTGTAATTATGATTCGATCTCAACAGAGTCATCGTCTGTGTCTACCTATGGATGATCCTGAGAAGCTGGAGGAGCATATGACTGATCTTGTGGAAGACCCTCCTCTTGTGGAACAGAAGCATCTGACTGATCAATCTTAATATCCTCCTCCTATCGAATAACAAGATCCATAACAGGGTCATCACCCCTGATACATCTATATGAGCCTCAGCAGGCTCTGCAACCTCCTCATTATGTGGTGGATCAAATAAATTTCCATGATAAATCTCATCCATAGAAGGAATCAAATGTGATACAAGGGTGTGAAAATATGTTGGGTCAAATACAGTGTGCTCTATTGGATCAGACATGTGTAGTAGATGACTGATACAATCATCCTATGAAAAAAATTATGTTGTTAATTAATATGAATAAAATTTTTGCTAAGTTGTTGAAGGAACTGTCTATACCAGCTCATGAAAGACTCATCTGTGTCATGTCAAAAATCTAACTGGGGACCTGTAGTACCATGCTACATAATCCATATGAGTCACCAAATGAAAACACATTTTCCCCACCCCTCGCAACTAGAAGTCCTATCGTCTATCCCATAAATCAATATATCTAGTGTGGTATCGCCTCCACTCAAAATATCTCTTCCTGGACATCTTCTGGGAATACAGTGAATCTAACTGACTGGGGGGTCAGGAACAGGCTAAAAGAATCTGAACTGCCTCATAACTCTATCATTCTAATACCGCTCGACTATATGAAAATGAATTAATGGAACCCTACATGATTTGATAGCATGCATCACCATACAGTATGGTGGAAGACTCTGGATAATAGAATCTGTATATGGCATCCATAAAATATGAATGAAAAAATAAATAATCAATTAATAAATGAATACATGTATAGTAAAGAATAAATATTTAAAAATATAAATAATAATCACTTTCATCATGTGGTTGAATGTTGTCCAACATAATTTTGTAGGCGTTGACGTCGTGTCTGGGGGAATTTGAATGTCGATATGCCTGACTCCACCTGTAGATAAAATTATTATATTTACATCTCATAATTGAAAGTTATACAATTAAGTTAGATAATATAAGTAAGGAATAACATACCAACGTCCACACAGAGCCTCTTCTACAATATCCTTTTGGTAATGGCACACGAGCATGTGGAGCTAAACGAGGGATGTGCTCCCACACCCATATCTGTAGAAGAACCATGCATCCCGTGATCTTCATCGTATCGATGCGACATGTGCTATATAACACCCTATATGTATATGATAGACAAGAAGACCCCTATTTATATCAGCCGACCTCATCCAAATCCTCCAAAAAAGATAAATACATCTAATATAAAAAAGTAGTGGAGTGATCAACAAAAAGAATTCCACCAATCAACCTAAAAATATATGCATGTGCAAATCCCAGCACAATGATCTCATCAGAATCCTCTAATAACAGTGTGAAGTGATGGTCTAACCAAGGCATGAATAATCGACCACCAATGATGGTCCTAACATCATCAGGGACCTCTATTCCTAGTAGTCAATGAACATGCTCAGGAAAATCTGCTCCAACTCAGCCAGTCAGAGCCACACTATCGATGGGGAGGCCCATCATAATGGACACATCCTGAAGGGTATTAGTCATCTCCCCTTTCTAAAATGAAATGTAATTGACTCTGGCCTCCATCTCTCTATAAGTGCAGAATTGAGTTGATGATCGGGAAAGGTAAATTTGCACATCGCTACGCCATAGAATCCAGCAAGAAGAAGATAAGGGATGATAGTGGGAGGTGGTGCGGTATGATAGAAATGGTGAGATCTACGTACACTCAATGGAGGCACTGGACGTCCCACTAAAATAAGTCATCATACATGAGTATCCAAAGATGTGAGAAATGGAAAATCTACCATCTACAGAAATGATATCATCATTAATTTATTGTAGCGAATTCATTAAAAAAATTAACTATTATTTAAATAAATCAAGATCAATGAAATGAAAAATTATTTTGTTAATATTTTTTATTTATACTTGATTATTTGTGTATGGATTAGTGTTTGTATTACTTGACCAATCCCCTAAATAAATAAAGCACTTTATTACCTAATTTTGAGATTCAATATTTATGAGGTCTGCATTAATTAAAACTTATAGAGGTCTTTTAAGAATGACATGTGGCCTTTCATGAGCTAGTTATTTCTTTCTATGTTGTTTTTTGAATAGTTTGAGTATCACAAAATTATTTATTAGAGAATTGAAAAATGATACAAACCAAAATTGAAACATGTTAGAAATAAATCAAGTTAGAAATAAAAGGATTCAATACTGAAACTTATGCATTCAAATCAAAATATTTATATTCGTGATACAATACACAAACTCAATTATGGATCACTAGATGTGGAGATCTGTGCTTCCACTTGGGGAAATATCTTACGATTATGTCCTTCAAGATGACAATTACTACATCATATTCTCCCTCCTCATTGATGAGGCCAATCCATTTCATTTCTGATTCGACTTGATTTTGGTCTTCCTCATGGATGTATCCTATTTGTATGATTCCAATAATTTAAAAAATGATAGACATTGAGAAAATCATAAATGAAAAAAGAACAAAATTATGAAACCTAGAAATATCCGGGAAGATGGTCGGCTGATTAGCAGTCAATGAGATAGAATGAAAGTCACCAACAGGTATCCAAGTTGCACTATAACAGTTAAACAAAGTGCTCATGCGATACACTAGGTCAACATATGGCTCCCATGATATATTTACTGAAGCACAAGCTCTGATAACTTTTGCATATGGATATCAAAATGCATGAAAGTTTCTAAAATCATAGTATATGTTATCTAACATCACTACAAAAAATCAAACAGTAGTGCATGTTGCCCGGTCATAGAACAATCTTACCTAAAAGATCTTAATTTTCTAGTCAGAGGCAAGAACATTCCATCTTAAAGCCTCATTCAATATCGAATCGAGATCACTTTACAAATGCAACATAAAATTCATTCCATTTTTCATCCTCTAATAGGCCTTTCGAGACCAGTCAACAAATTAGTGAACACATCTATAAAATGTCTCTTGCACTAACCCTGTGATAGGAAGTTTGCTCTCACCCTTGAGGACCCCATTTATGCACTCCACTATATTAGTGGTCATATGGCTATATCTTCTTACACTATCATATGATAATGACCATTTTTCCTTCGAAATCTGCATCATATATTCATACACATCTTCATTAGCAGTTCAGATCTCTTCAAGGCGTAGATCAAACCTATCTTGTTAGGGCTCATATGATGAAACCATAAGGTAATAATATATTAAAATAGAGAATAAATTTTTTTTTAAAAAAAATAAGTTTATAAATACATACCCAACTTGATGATCGCCTTATTTATGGCATCATCTCAGAAATTCTTATCCACATTACTTGCAATATGTCTAATGCAATAACTATGACAAGCATTCGTCTCAGTCCATGAAACCCCATCACTAACCACGACCTCTATAATCGCACGATGGAAATCAGATATCAGACACACGCCATGGTTTTGTTTGACATGAACATGTACACATACCAAAAACCTGCTCTAACTTTCAAAATTCGCCTTTTCAACAATAGAAAAGGCAAGTGGTAGAGGAGCACAATTACCATCCTGTGTGGCAACAATGAGTCGAAATGCTGTATATATTCCAGACAAGAAAGTTCCATTGACTTGAATAAATTGTTTACAATTGGGAAAGGAAGCAATGCAAGGCCTGAATTCCCAAAAAACCCTATTGAACTTCACATTTGTTCGATCAACTTTGTGATTGGGATACTCAACAATGTCAAACAGATAAACAATCTGATTTTTGAGAGATAACAATTCCATAAGTTGTGGTAGCATAGTATAAGATTAATCCCAATCACGATACACTCTTATAATTTCCTTCTTTTTTTCATTCTATGCTTTGGTATATTATATCTTTTAGTTATACAACTTTTGAACTATTTCCTAAACAGGGGAAACAGGAACATCTTGAAATGTTCATATCATCTCACAAATAACCTTTTCTAAAAACTCTGAATCAAGGGAAGAGTGATCATGCGACAAGTTTGGATGCACATAAGTGTGTGTCTCTTCTAATTTGGTTATCCTCCAACATCCAAAAAATTTATAAAATATTTCTTTTAATCAAAATTTACATTCTGGCCCATATTTTTCACAAAAAATGATATATTTTGTCTTTGTTGGCTCCTCAACCACAAATGTGAAATGTCTGTCAATGTGGTATTACTTTACCAAATTTTTCATGACCAATTTACTTTAAAACTCATGCCCGACATAGATAGTGTTATCATTTGATACAGACCTATTCCCTATAATGCCAGGGAATTCAGAAGCCGGTTTAATGACATCCCAATCAAAATGTTGTTCACGAGACATTACTTGAACTAAGGAACTCAATACTAAAGGATGATTACCACTAATTGGTTGATGTCGTGGATGTTTGTCTCTGAAAGAAACCTCAGGAGGTTCATTTCCCACATCACCCTCACCCACATCTCTCAAAGGAACCTCAGAAGGTCCATTCCCCACATCACCCCCACCCACATCATCTCCTGATGGCTCCCTAGAATATTATTCCTCAAATAAACTATCATTCACTATATCAGCACAGAAAGGGATGTCATATACATTTCCTTCTAAATTTTTATCATCTTATTCATAATTAGCTTCTATTACTAGAGTCAAATTAGAAGGAGGCAATGAAAATGATTGATGTGAAGAACCAAAATGTACAGAGCTCACAAAACACAGTTCTGTATTAGTTTGTTGCACCATATCTATATTAGAAATCATTAAATACAACTCCATCAAACCATTAGCACACCACTGTCTAAATAAGGAAGATGCATCCATCCAATCATCATCATCGACCAAAGGGTACCCAGTGTGCCAGAAACGTTCAGGATGGTGTAGATGTCGATATGTGATTCGAGAAATTGATTGATCTACCCTAAATTTTAGCTGATTATAAATCTTAATGTGAACTGCATGCAATGTCATACAACCATGAAGATTTACCACTCTAACAGGTGGAACACTATAGCTACATCCCTGCTCTATATAAATTGTCTCACCATTGCAATATATTTACACAAACATTATTACCTATAAAAAATAAATAATAAAATATTATATACTATATCAATATTTTAAATTATTGAATATAACGTTATATATTTCAATTATTTATGAATAATTAATCATGACTTGATCTTGAGACTTATGATTAGTTTATCATTATTTGATAAACTAACCAATATCTATGGGTAGACTCATGGAGTCTCTATTATCAAATATTTCAGCAACCATTAGTCTCCTTTCAAACAGAAATGCCTCATGTTGAATGCTTGTTCTCGAACACCTCTTCAGGGACACCTCTCCCGGGATTCATCTTTAGGGACACCTCTTGTTAATTTCCTTTTAATTACAAATTTACTCAAATGCATGTGATGGGGTCTAGGGGTATGTAATACATAAATATTTTAAGTGAACATGATGGTTCTTACATACTTAGTCAGAGATGACTCACTTGTCATCAATACAGAAAAATAAATGAAATTATTATAAATTTAATAACCACATTCACAAAATAAGACATTCAATTTCAATTATGAATCGGTCGGTCATCTCAAGATCAGTCATCACACAACTTGAATTTTTTTGGGTTTAATTATTATATATATTACTATATGAAATACATATTAAATATCTACAGCTCTATTATTTTTAATAAGTTTAATTATAACTAATATAATTTAAAAACTTTATTTATACAAAACTATTTTTATACCATTAAAAGAAAAAAGTTTTCGATATATTTTTTAATAAATTTAAATATGATACATATAACTCATATATTAGTCACAAATTATATTACTAGTGTATAAAAATATTAGAATTTAAATTAATATTAATTTCAAAATAACATTTTTATAACATATTTAATTTTTATAAAAATTTAATATGAATTCACACAACATTTTAGACATCATAACCATATATAACCATCCTAACTGATCCATATCCACCGTGATCCCAGATTTATTTTGTCATTGGTGAATATTCACTTCACGATCCTCATTTACCTCCACTATGGATTTATTTTTCCAAGGATAATTTCTTCATCCATACATATTCTCAATGAAATCATATAATAACTATGAATTACCATAATTTTGATTTAATTTTTATTATCCATGAGATTTTAACTTTGAAAAACTTTATGGATGCATTTCATTCTCAGTTTATTGATTAAATGGAATGTGTTTTCATTTTCTTAATATTCTATTTGAATTATTCTTTATCAAATTATTTAAATGAAATGTATTTCCAGTGATTTACTTAGTCATATGTTTTACACATTTCAGTCAAAATTTAATTATTACATGGAATGCGTCTTTAGTAATTACCTCTCCAAATTGAATATTCTCACTGTTTCATTATTTATTCGTCTATAATTTATCATTATTGATCATTTGAGTTCATTGTTATTTTGTTTTTTTTCCTAGGATTCCATGAAGTGTACTAAGGAAGATATTTTCGGATATAGTATATATAATAAAGTTATAAATGAAATAATATATATATATATATATTAAATAGTGTATTCATTTGTAATAAAAGACTCATGTATATATCTAGTTTACAAGTACTAATAAACTATTTGGTCCTTCTATATTTGATTCCTGGAAGTCATGCCAATGTAATGGTAGTAGACATTGGCTCCATGGTTACTAGGGATAGGTTTTTATAATTGGTATCAGGGGAAGTTTAGTATAAATATTAGGAACTAGATTTTGGAAAACATTGATTAGAGACCATAACCCGGAGGTATACTTTGAGGATAAGTACAAAAGAAAGTCCTAGAATTTTGGTATGGTATATGTATTGTGGGTATTTATAGAAATACATCCATGTATGGATAATAAAAGTGGGAGTTGTTCTAGAATAGATGTACCTCAGGGTATGAACTCAGAAAATCTGTGACATACATAACTCCAAAATGAAAAGATACAGGATAATGATTCATAATGTGCACATGTTTTGACACTTTGGGAGGATATGAATAGGATAATTCAGGTTTTATTTACAAACCATTATAAAGAATTTTAATAGATAATGAATATGAATTTCCTAGGTCAAACCTTAGACCAAGGAACAACTTATATTGTAATAAAAGGGTTGAAGTATTTTCGGGGATTTTAGAATTAAAATTTTAGAAATATTTTTACCAGTAGTATTATGGTTATAAGAACAATGAAACAACTAATAATTGTATAATACTTTATAAGTAAAAATGTATTCATTAACATAAGTGTGATTGATACCATCATGGGATTATGAGATTATGGTTTACCATAATTCCTAATACATAAATATATTTTTAGGTTTTATGTGATGAGATTATACCAAGATTAAGGATATATTGTAAGAAATTTAGGGAAATACAAATCATTAGTTTAGTATTTTCTTAGTGAGAAATATATTTGAGGAATAACCACCTTACATATTATATACATGAGTTTAAATTTATTGATAACCTTTAGTGTTATTATGATCATTAATGGCATTATAATAATAGAAAAATTAGATTAATGGGATTTGAAAAAGAAAAATATGTTGTATTGAAACCCATAGAGACAAGGGTACGTAATGAGAAAATTTTAAGGATTTCTATCATAGTTATTTTTTAAATTATATAGTTTTAGATAAATTAAAACATATAAGGAAAAGGGACTTGAACCCATGGATGGATTTATTAACAAAAAAATTGACTAATAAATATTAATGATAAACTGATAGTGTACTTTTAGGTTTAGGGATTAGTGTATTAACAATATTATGTTTTGAAAATAGTTAGAGTCAAATATAATGACTTGTCTTATGGGTACTAAAATTTGTTAAAAGTGTAAATTGGTGCTCTTAGAATCAAATTTAATTTTTTGCATATCAGTTTCTTGAAGTAATGAATCAATTAGAAATTTATTGAAGCACAACCAAAGGATGAAATTGTGTTTATAGAACTATATCAAGAAATTATAATTATTTATATTATTAGGTAGTAACATAATCACTCAACATTAGGAAAATGATCTACAAATATTGTCAAAATACCTTAATTTTTTTTGAACTGATTGTGTTTTAAATAATCTCATATATATATTTGAGGCCCTCAAAATTCCACTAAACATTCAATTTTTTTATTGATGACCTTAAACACTCCCTATAAATATTTACTCTTTTCCTCTAACACCATATCTCTACTTTCCACTAATGTTATCTTATATATAAACCTCATCATAAGTTATTCCATGTGACATTTTTTACTTCTCATTATCTTTCATTAAAAAAATATTTTATAAACCCTTCCCATGGTGTGGGATTTAAATAAAGGTTCAAATATCAGAAAAAAATATTACCAGGATTGAGCTTAAAATGAGATGATGCAATTTATTCAAGGTGGGGGTATATAATGCCCTGATATTATAAAGTAATAAAATTATATTTGATAGAGTGTATGACACATGACACCAAGAGAATAAGGGAATATAAAATCAAAACACATTATAATATATTTAATATTTAAAATAAATTCATTATATGATATATACTTCAATGCATGTTATATTTAGGTATCTTTCAACACAATAAACATTGACTTCCCTCAATGAGTTGCATTACATGCAAGACCATGTTCTACCGAACAACAATATATTTTTAAAAAATAATCATTTATTATAATAGGATATAACCTAGCCATTAAATTATAAGTTATTAATAATATTAACTAAATTATAAAAATATATCGTTCATAAAAATATAAAATTAATTCATTTGTAATCAATTTACGTGAGATGAATATAAGATCCAAGTGAATATAAAGGAAACGTTTTTACACTTACAAATAAGTTTTATCCTAATAAATTAAATCAATTACTATTAGTGAATGATATTAATGAAATATATATTATTTATTAAATAAAATATTTTTTATATTTATCCAACAGGATTGATAAGTATACAATAAGAATAAATCAATTTTTATACTTAACATTAGTATTTTCCTAAAAAGGAAATTTTACAATCTTTTAATAGAGAACCCAATTTAAATCCAATTTTTGAACTCATATAAATTTTATAAATAAATATTAACTTTGTTTTTGAAATCATAATATAAAAAATATCTTAAGGTGATTTTTTGGTATTTTTTGGGAGGTTTCATTTTTTGAGGAATAGTCAAAAATACTAAATATTTATTCAAAACTAATTTTTCATATAATTTATTTATAAAGATAAATTATATTATTATTGGTTTTAAAGTTTAATTATACCACTTATAAATAATTTACTCAAATTAAGGTTATTATAATCAATTTATCATTCAAATTGAATATAAAAATGTACTGAACATTTGAACATTTTTACTTTAAAAACATTCTTTATCATCCTATCTACGAGATTAAATTTAAAATAATTTCTGCACTTATATTATTGGAATTTGGAAAAAAATATTCCATATTTATAATTATAATAATTTATCATTTATAATAATTTTAAAATTTTTTTATTAAAAAAGTTATTGAATTCAGTAAAAATTAATTACAGCAATTAAGGAAAAATTAAACATAACAAGGGACTAAACGTAAAGAAAAAATAACCTATAAATTTCTAAAAATTCTGTTATATCAAAATATTTCGACCCTATAACCCTTTTTATATAATGTTTTTCATTATTTGGATTAATTTACATGGAAAAAATGTGGGTGGAATTCCATTTTCAAAACATTGCAAGAATATCACTCCTCCTATACAATAAAAAGGAACTCACTACTCCCACTTATTCGAACCTATTAATAACTTTGCCTTATAAAAACTATGATAAAATAATATCCATTACTCCCTCAACTCATCTTATTATCATCACACTGGGAATAATTCCAACCAAGTAAGTCATTTAGTATAAACCAAAAGGGGTTACCCGAAAACAAGGTAACATTATCCAATGATCACGTTCATTTATTTCCTTCTCCACCCCATAAAATATTATTATTACTTGATTATTAAATAATATAAGTATCCTAAATATAATGAGGTGTTTTTATTATATGGTATATACCTACACTTACACATAGTTCCAACTAATGGGTAATGAACTTAACGTTCATGTCAACGGCGGACTACCGCCTCATGAAATTATGATTGTTCATTTTTTATTTACCACCTCTCATGGTGAGAATTAAAATGGAAACATTTTTTTAAAATATTTTATATGATATTTATAATTTATTTTCACTTATTTAATTCTTATACAACACATACGTCCATGCATTCCATTTTGTGGGGAAACGTTAACATCATTTGTGGACCTCTGGACTACCGCCTCCTCAAAGCGATGCAATTCATTCATACAATACATGGAATGTATTATAGGATGGTTTTAATAAAATAATGTAACATATATGATATAAATATGATACTATAATGGTAACATACATATATACCACTTAATTTGTCAATTTTATAATGAAATGAACGTAACGTTCACACGTACTTATGGTATACTTTCCTACGAACGATGCATTTCATTTTCTATCTCCAAATATTATGGATTACTATAAATACCTATATATAAAATATATAAAACATTTAAATCATGGTTTAAATTATTTATGTGATTAAATAATGGTCTATTTAATTGTAACAAAAATAACAAGTTAAAAACATACTCGAAAAACTAGGCAATATATACCTGAAATAATGATAATAATGAAAGATTAGGAATAAATATGTAATAAGATGATATAAGAAGTAAATATATGATATTATAAATTATATTATCATTTTAAAATATGTTATTTACATGTTTAAAACCATTATAAATGATGATAAATTAAATTAACATGAAATGAAATGCATGGTAATGGATTTTCATATCACTTTTCAAATCTGTGAGATAAATATCATATTCACTGATTACTTATTATGGGTGGGGTATCTACATACCATTTGTATATATTATATCATGTATTAATTTATATTCATCATATTAAGAGTTTCAAGTTTAATTATTTCATCTAATGGGATTTGAACATAAAACTACCAAGTAGTAAAAAAATCATAACCCAGTTCCATTTCATTGGGTTATATTATTTTCTTTTTGTCGTTAATATTCTATGATTATGTGAGTAATCCCATTTTACTATATATTGTTATATTTTCACTATTTTTATGTGGATTTATATTTTATACATATAATTTGTTCATTGGTTTAGTCTCACTTCGACGTCAGGGTTTCTCAAGAGTTTGCTTCACAATCTCATTTTATTCGGGATTATTTATATTAGAGTTACTATTTCAAGAAATTAATTAATAATTATCTACCAAAACATTTAACTTTTTACTCCAATGTATATTCATGACCTTTATCAAATAATAGTACAATTTTTTAACTCTTGTTCTCAAAATTGTTATGAAAATATTTTTATGAAAACCCGACTTCATTTCACTCTTTGATGAGATAACCAGTTTTCTTCGAAAAACATGGTTTCATAAAAAGGTTTTCAAAAATTTTGAAACCATTATAAAATGATTTATTAAATAATTATTTACCGTTTTTTCTTTTACAAACATTATCAAAAGAATCTTCTTGTATCCTACTTAACAATCCATTCTTCTAACCTTTTCATTAGGCAATAGTGATGTTATTCTTATATTTTATGGCATGTATGGATTTACCCATTGTCATTTTATCAAAGTTTACATTAAAATATTAAAATATATCTTTTAAAACAATTTAAAACCGATATTCAATGAAAATTATTTTTAAATTTTTTTTCAAAATAAAAAGTATATTTTCCTCAGGAAATTTTTTTAAATATTGTTTATAATACTTTTATTCACCAATGACAACTACCCTTTATTTTTACTTCACTTGGGATATGTTGTACTGATAACAGTCTTATTTTTTCTCTAGATTTATTATGATTTATTTTTACAATTATAGTATTTAAATTCACTATCTTGATTCATTTTTTCAGTCCCCTTGAAATATTCAGTTTACAATAACCATTGAACATTGAATTTCCACAAATTATCCAGATCATTTTACATGGATATGATAGATTACTAAACCATATATAATTTTTACATACGATGTTTACTTAAATTGTTATTAGATTATCTACGGAAATATTTATAAATCTGTATTGTTTATTCAACACAGAAACATGATAAGTCATTATGTTTATTAATTAAATCAATTACTTGATATATGAGGAATGATTTGGATAGGAAATGATGGGTGGGGTCCAGAAAATATATATCCCCTCAATGCACCGATGGGTTCTCATGAGGAAAATAATTTTCAAAATTTAAATGGTTTTCTACTAGTTGTTTTGAATCATCTTGTGAAAGGTCTTGATGATACTGTATTTCATGTGTTTCAGACATGACATAAAATAATTACGCACAACTTTTATTCTGATTCAGTATTTATTTTCCATGAGATTTTCACTATGAAAAAATCTATAGATGTATTTAATTTTAAATTTATTGATTATATGGCATGTGTTTTCAGTCTCTTACCTTTCCATATTGATTATTCCTTATCCAGTTATATAAATGGCCTATGTTTCTAGTTATTTAACTTTCATTATTTTGTACCCACTTTATTCTTAGTTTATTGATTAAATTGAATGATTATACATTTATTGCCTCTCCATGTTGACTATTCTCATTGATTCATTATTTCATTCATTATACTTTTAAATTAATAAGAATTTTAGCTCACCCTTATTTTGTTTCATTGCCCATGATTCCATTAATTGTACTATGAAAGATATGTAAGGATATTGTAGATAGTGTAAAGTTATCCTAATTGAGAACTATGTCACAATTTTTGTTTTCATTTGTAATAAATGACTCATGTATGTATATGGTTTACGAAGACTACTAAAAATTTTGTGCTTAAAAATTTTATTCCTTATAGTCATGCTAATGTAATGGAACTAGACACCAGCTCCCTGCTTACTGGGGTCGGGTATATATAATTTTTAGACCAACCTCTATCATTACAAGTTATTTTTTCGTTGTTTTTAGATCACTTTTGAAACATAATCTTCTTAACGTAATTTTAATTTTCAAAAATTATTCCAAACAGATTCAATATAAACATATTGAAAATAACTTTTCAAACTATAATTACCTACCAAAGTAGTGAAACCTGATTTATTAGACCAATAAGAATCAAATCCCCCACAAATGAGTTCAAATAGACCATGAATTTAATTTTTTGAGTAGGTTGGGAAGGTATAAATGGTTTTTAATGTGGATTTATTTTAAATTTTTCATGGATTGATAAGGGACAACAAAGGATTAATATAAATGGTAAGATATAATAGAAGGTTCTTTATGAAAATGGGATTTAAAAATTAAAATAATTTCCACAATTATATTCAATATAAAAACCTTAATTCTCTAAGGTTTTGATAGAAAAATAAATTTCTTATTAAATCCATAATTATTTGGTTCACTATAGAAATGAGGATATAGGGAAGAATATGATAAAAGGGATCAAAATCCTTAAATTTAGGTGATCTCAAACTTTTGATAGTGATGTATGAAATGGTATTTAAGAATATATTTACTTTTTGGGAATCATCTAAAAGATTGAATCTGAAATTAATTTCATTTCAACCTTCATTTAAATTCATCTTCATGGGTTAAATTAGTTCTATCTTTTATATAGGTTTTAAAAATTACTAAGGTTTTAAATTGTATCTCATATGGTTAGAAAAACTAAAAATTAAATAATAAAAAAAAGAAATGAAAAAAAAAGAAAACAAATAGAAATTTAAAATGATCAAAATTACACTAAAATCATAATCTGTTAGAGGATGTTTCACCCCCACACAATTATTTTGTGAAATGTACTCATTGGGAAATAGTTCGTATAAGAAGTTAAAAATGTGAATTTTAAAAACAATAAGAAAATATCGAGGAAGGAAACAACCTAGGACATTAATAAATATTCTTATAGTAGTATGCTAGTTGCTATCAATTTAAAACTATAAGAATAGAAGAAAAAAATATAATTTTATTAAAATGCAAAGAAATAAAAATAAAGAGAATGGGATAAAAAATCTTGGTTTGAGCTACCATGTGGGTGATGAATTTTATATTATCCACAACTATAAAATGAATGTTATGTATCCCCAGTCTAAAGGAGGAAGGGGAATATTTCTTGAAAACCACTAAATTTTTGTAGATACAATCCTTTTTTCTCTAAAATATTATAGAATAATGCATAAAAAAATTTGGTTATGATCTTCTCCATTTATTTATGTTTTATATAAAGTAGTTTTAATATGAAAATAATATAATTATACCTCTACAAAACTTTATCTTTAGGTGGGATATCAAGTAGTTTCTATAATTTCAATCTAGAATCATGTTTCTCTTCATTTTTATCTTGAAATATAATTTTTCCCTTTCCAAAATCATATGTATAAATTATTATATCAACTGGATGATCTATATAATTTTTTAATTGTCCTATAAAATCCTTTAACATTTATTCATCATCTAGAAAATCAAACCATTCACAAGTTGTAATAAAAAATCAGTATAATAATATGTTGTTGATAGTTTATTATTAATTTAATATGATCAGAATGAATATATATTTGAGTATTTACACTATTTTATCTGGGGATTTATTTATTTTCATGGATGGATAGCCTATGTAAAGGTTTCATTAAATCAAGTATGTATATCAGGTTCCTTTAGGTGTTCTTTAAAGATAAAGGGTTATTAGGTTTCTTTTTCATTATTCCTGGTTTGGTATAAAGGCTATAATTTTTTATCTCTAGAATTGGGGGCCTCACATGGAATTTTTTAAATAATAAATTCATCGATAATAATTTTCTAAATTATTTTATGATCTTATAATAAAATCTATGGGTTTGTATTTGGTAATGAACCTATTTAACTATAACATGGAAAAATTCAGGTCAATTACACTCCTTAACTCAACCTCACAATGTTATTCAATCGAGAATTATTATGACACAAGGTTTTAATTTTATTTGTCCAAATTTTTAGTGGTAATTTCCTTATATACTTTTATATAAGTGGTATGATCTTCCATTTCCCTACTTTCTTCTTGAATTTTTATTAATTTTTTAATAATTATTACTTCAAAGATTATTTATTACTAAGATCTTAAAATTATTTATGAATGGACTATGTGTATTAGTAAACACTAGGTAACAAAATTTTACATAAATACTATTAATTGGTGATAATAATTTTATTAAAAAAAAATAAATAAAGAATATTTGGATACACCCCCCCCCCCTCACCGACAACAACACCTAGTTGATGGTGGAACATTTTTCATAAAATCCCAAACAATGAAATCATAACCTAATAAATTTAGTATATCATTCCCCTTATATTTCTATCAAATATGTGTTAGGATAGGTTCATAACTATGCATTTTTATTTCTATTTTTGAAACGCATAAGAAAATTAAGGAATTTAAAATTATTTAAAAATTTAAAATAAAAATAAAATTGATTTAATGAAAATAAGTTTAGTAATTTAAGGTACAATTTTGAATCATAATTGATTAAAAATGGAATATTTGAGATAATAGTAGTGAACTAGTTTAAACCCTTTAGAGACTCACTTATTCCTTATATAAAACAATTACCTAATTAAATTTCATAATGTACACCCAAATAACATCAAGTGAACACCTAACAATACTTTGAAACAATACTATGACCTCAGTATGGGTGTTGAACCACCAATCTAGGTAATTTTATTACTTTAAGAAATTAATGTAATTAAATTTTATTGGAATAACTATACACAAATACTCTCACCAAATAATTACAAACTGTAAAAAACACATTACATTCATAAATTTGAACAAGTATCTGGATTATTTTAGAATAAAATTAATTAAGGAATGAAAACAACATGATTTATTAAAATAATAGTTTCTAGAAAAATTTAAAATATTGAAATGAAGTTCATGACCTAAAAATGTTTTCTCCTTGGGTTTCCACTATCCAAAACATCCTATAATTTTTTCCTAAAATGGCTAGATCATGTCCATGTTAAATCCTTTTGTTTATCTAGTCATTTCTTGTCAAATTTAGAATATTTTTTCTATCTAGTTCATAGATATTTATATCTTCTATTGATATGGAGAAAAGTATTTGAATATAATTAATTAATTGAAATTGAATATGGGGAACCACTGTACACATGTGGTAGTAATTTAAATGACTCCTTTAGGTGGAAACAACAATTGTAATTTATTGAATGTTGGTAAATTATACTATCATAAGGTGTTTCCATGGGAGAGATAATATTATTACTTGTTAAATTATCCCATAATTTATATATTCTTTAGCTTCATTTAAATGAGATCATATGTCCAAGACATGGGGATGGTCTTAATATCATCAAAAATTCTTCGAAATTATTTTTTAATTAAACATTTTATATTTTGGTGTGAAATATTATTCTTCTACTTTATCCATAGTGTAAAAAAAATCTCTATGGAACATAGCCTTATAATATTTAAATGTCTTTGATGATCCTATATGTTCCCTTCATAAAAAAACATTGGACATGTGACATGAATATTCTTCACCTATGATTCTTACAATTTCATAAATATAAAAGAAACATATGAGAATCTTATCCCAGACAACGTTTTTCATTATATAGTTCTTCCATTTCCTAGGAATTTGGAATTAATTCGGTTTCAATGTCATACATGATTCTAGAATAAGTCATAAAAGATTCCAAAGTCTTAAAAAAACTCACTTGAAAGTATCTTTATTTATTTGAAAGTCTTATGATATCATATTTTTAATGTTTTCTAGAATAAAAGGCTTATTGAATCTAATTTATTAATAGAACAAAATGATTATGTGAACTTCCAGAATTCATACAATATTCTAAAGAGACTTATGGAAATTAATTTTTAGAAAAGTCAGAGTAATAAAAACTAGAATAAATCATATAAAATACCTGTAATAAGACATAATGCAATCAAAAGAATATATAAAATAATCAAAATTACTTACTGACTATTAAAGATATACATAATCCTTTAAAAAGTCAATTAGAAAATAACTTAACCACATTTCTACCCATTTCAAGTTCTAAATTATTTATTTCATGAAAATTATTATTTAATCATGAATTATTCAATTATGTCCAAAAAACTATTATAAGAACATAAAAACATAAACATTTTCATTTTCATAATAATTATCAAAACATCATTAAAAACATAAACTAATTCAAATTTAATTTTTTATAAGAAATGGTGGGGATTAAATGATTAAAATTCAAGGTAAAGTAATGTAAATGTTATCTCTAACATGTGATTTAAAGAAAAATCTACCAATATTTATAAATTCTTACTAAATTTTTAGTTGTTGATAGACAACTAAAAAAGATAAAGTTCATATAATACTTTTACTCTACAAGTAGTTCTTTGGTTTATATCTAATATTATGATATATTTATAATTATTTTTAATACATGATAGGGGAAAATATAGTTACACTTTAATGTTTTGGATGTATTTATTAATTTTGAATGCATTTTTTTAAAAAATAAAACATTGTTGTATTACCCAAAGAAGTGAAATTAGAGTTAGTATCCAATTGTGGAAAAAATATAAATGATATTTCCATTAAGACTTTTCAAAATTATATAACATTTTAGGTTATCCCATGTGGACATAGAGTTGATTAATTTATGGAACATTAGTAATAATAATTTGGTGGAACCATGATCTCATGTGGAATTGATTAATTCTATAAAAAACGGTGGGAAAAAATAAAGTTGAACAATACAAGGGGAGAATATTTTATACTTGATGAAGTTGAAGAGACAAGAAGAGATTACATTACACTCATGGTATTGACAAGGGGGAAAATTGCAACCTCCTTTTAATTTATTATCAATAAGGGGGATAAGAGTAAAATTTACTTTATAGTAAATTTAGTATTGAAAAAAATCCAGTTGAGGATATTTATATACCCCACTATATTAATATATATGATGGTTTATTTACATTAAATTGGTTATCAATATTATTTTGAATGAAATTAAATATATATTGGATTGTTGGGTGATAGAGGAAGAATCAATCCATTGAACATGAATATGATTCCAGTTTATTTTTTTAATTAAGGATCAAGATGATACTATCTTGGACACTTGGAAGTATATATTTTACATACAATATATGAAAATTAGATATTTATTGAGATAATCATCAAGTAAAATACTATTGATGATTGTAAGTTGAAAGAGTTGTCTTCATTAGTTAATGTGAGGTAAAAGATCCAACTATTGAACATGATTTTGAACAAGTTCTATTTATATTATTAAAAAACAAATTATTTAAGTCTCAAAGTTTGAAGAAAAGATAGTTTAAGTTGTTGAAAATCCATCCAAGGATGATTTAACAAGATATTTTCTATAAATTCTAGCTATAAGAAAATGTATAAATGTTTCAGAAAATACATTTGAAAATGGAATATTAATATTAGTTAAGAATCTTAAAATACTCAAAATTGGGTAATCATATGTCTGAACAATTTGGGAATCAGTTAAAGAGATTCGGTAATGTTCCAATATTTTCAATATTAATTTCAACTGTTGTGAGATAATTTTATGTTATTTAATAAGATCTGAGTTAAATTAGTGATGGTTTGAATTTATTTTAAGAACTCAAGAATTCTATTGTTTGTGTTGAAATATTGGATATGTATGATTTGAAAAGAATCATTTCTGTACTAGAGATATCAAAATTTATAAAAGGAATAAAATTAAAAGTGTCATCATAGAGTTGTAAATAGTAACTTACTACATTGAATTAGTAAACAGTCACTTTAGCATAGAAACTAGTGACTTCATAAGAGTCATTGTAACTCACTAAAGAAATATTTTCTAAGGAAATGTTCATAATTATTGAGTGTCTTAAAAAGAGTCATAATGATGTTTAAAAGAGTCATACTAACATTGTAAGAGTGATCAATTAATTATAAGATTGATTGGATACTTTTTAAGAGTAAATTTATAATTTAGTAGAGTATCATGCAAAATTCAAAATAGACATATTCTTCATGAATTTTGGAGCATTATGAATGATTAAGAATATGTATTTTTTTAATTAATATTTTTATTAGGAAATTTATCAGATGATATTGATGTTGTGATTAAAATTCAGAAATAATCATGATTATTTTTCCATCCATTTCCAATGATTTCATTTCAAGACGATTTAATAAAAAGATCTATGTTACATAAAATTGTTATTTTAAAATATATAATTTTTTAAAAAATATATATTTAATTAAATATTATTTAAATGAGGTGATACTTATATAGTTATTCTTTGTTTAAAGAATCTCAAAATATTTTTTTATTTAATATGAATAATGAGATGTTTTATGAGGGAAGTTCCATGATAATATAATTGCATGATAGATACCATATTGCAATTTTAATACTATAGCACGGCAAAATGGATGTGCCACACAACATCATGACATGATGTACGACTTTCATATAGCAATGGTTATTTATTATTTATAGACATTTGGGATGATATTTTGAGAGGAAACTTCTTCATCTTGTTATCTAAAAATATAATGATATATTTAAATGGATGAGACAAACATGAGAAATGATGCGAGAAAGGGTATTATTGAAATTTTCAAGGAAACATCATGTTAATGAAAAGGGAATATGTAGTTATTTAAAGATACACCCACATGAAAAAATTTATATAATAATTAGAGGTTGTGGGAACACACCCATGACATGTTGTTGTGGAAAATTAAGAGGATCACCATAACAATTCATTGGAGATATAATATATCTAAATATAGAAAATATTATTGGAGTGAATAGTAATATATATATATATAAGTCGAGAATAAATAGAGAAAAAGGTTGTAGTTGTATAAATTTTGAATAAGATAACCTTGAAAGCACCCTATGGGGATAAGAATAACCTGATATTGTTTTGCTGAAGAATAACATCTAGCATATTTAAAGAGAAGAGGATGAGGAGGAATCTGACCTAGTTTTTCTTATGTGATCCAACTAAAGAATGATAAAAATAAAAAATTGTGATACCATATATTTTAGATGTGGTGATAAACAAAAAAGAATAATAAGTGAGAAGAAAAATGGGAATGAAGAATTACCACTCATTCAATTGATATAAATATACCTAATGATCAAGGTCATTATATCTGACAAATAGAATTTGGATAAGATATGTGAAGCAAGGTTGTCTTACAAAGACCGAGTTTCGTGCTAGTATTCTTGAGATCCAAGGGAATTCAAAGACTCTTTGAGGGAGGGGATTTGGCCATATGTATTCATTGACATCCTATCTAACTAGACATGTATTTCAATAGGTTGGATGTAGTGTAATACTACTAGGAGATATTACACTTTAGTGGAAGTTTGTGATATGTGGGATGTATAGTGAGTTTTGGATAATCCATTCCCACAAGGTTTCAGAATAATACCTATCCAACCACTATAATTTATGATAATAATATTATTATAAAATATGTGAGTTGAATGATACCGATCATAGTAAGGATTAGGTTTTCCTGGTGCAGTCCAACCATGTAAAGACACTATGTGATTTAATTTCATTATATTTAGTGTTACCTTTTATGTATGTGATTGGGTTAGACCAAAAATATCCCCTAAAAACTTAATTGAAAATAAATATTCGAGGTCCAATGGGGATAATTGATTAAAATAAAATATTAAATTTTATATATTACTATCCACACTTGATTCATCCCCCAATTAGGTACATGTGAATGAATATCATGCACATTACATACTTATAACTCTCTACCAAATGTTTTCAATAATTCTAATCTAGTGGAATCATCCATGATAGACTCATTACGTTTATCCAATCCATTATAAAATGGTTGAATTGGGAATAAAAAATCTAGAAAGAGATGTAAATACATTTTAGTTTTTTCCCAAACTTCTCTTGCGCTTTATTAATTGACTATGTATCAAATTTGATGAATTATAAGATTTATACAATGATATAGTTTAATTTATAGGGAGTAAATTAACATGTTAATAAAGTTATTTCAATATCTGAACACATGGATATATAATGTTTTGTTCGTTAGGATTGGTATTTTTTTAAGTATGTTTTAAATATTGAAATTAAAAAAAATTAATCTACATAAGGATGTGATGAAATTTGGTAGGGATAGAAACTAAATAAACTCATATATGGTTTCTAATGGGTGGATTCATGAAGTATATTGATGTGACATTAAATCATGACTCTATTTATTTGAAGGTCTTTTACATTCAATGTCGTGTTAAGATAATTGTAGTTTCCATAATAGATGAAACAATAGATCACAAAGTTCAGATGGTTCTAGAACTAGATAAACCCACTGGAATCATAAAAAAATATTGATGGGGTCACTTAGATTTTTTTAGTTATAGTTTTTATATTATTCACCCTATATTCTTATGAACAGTATTCTGATTTTTTGGAACTTCTCATCATCAAAAATATTATGTTATTCTTTTCATCTTATTAAAATGGTTGCATTATTCCCCCAATGGAGTGTAGATAGTCTTGACTCATTTAGATACATTTTTTGTTCCATGTTGGTGTGAGTGGTTCGGTGTCCTTTAATTTTTCATTCAGTTCTATACTTTTTTTTATGAGTGTGGGATTATAATATTTTGTGTGAATATTTTTGGAATGGTTCCTCTATAAATATACATTTTACATCAGGTGTATCTTCATTTTAAAAAAAAAGAACTTATTTCAAATGTTAAGGTTTTAGATTTTATTTTTGGATTTATGGTTTTCTATATGATAATATTAATTAGAACTTGTTTTTCAATAAGTTATATCAAATATTAGTTCTATATAGCATGAGTAAAAAATCATATAAACTATTAGTTTTTGAGTTTGGTTTTAATTATTATTTATTTACTTCTATAAAATAATTTTTTATATTATAATTTTATTTGGTGGGATTAAAAATCATAAGATACTACTAGAAGAATGAAAGGATTTTAATGAAATTTTAATGATTCATATTTTGGATTCTGTAAGATATAGATTAAATAAAATATTCTCAAGATAGATATCGATCATTTTTTGATAGGACTTAATAAATAAGAAATGTAAAATTTATAATGAGTAAATATAAATTATAATTAACTTTGTGCTTTTTGGATGATGTGCGCACATAATGTGGCCTCAAACATTTAGAGATGAAAACAGTTACTTAAATTATGACTAAATTGGATAACATATACAAGATATGTCCATTATGAACAAACTATTTCTGAAATAGAGAATCTTAAACATGAATATCAAGAAATTAAATTCATTGGAAGATTGAATCAAGGATTTCCACAAGAATCAGAACCATTTGGAGTCAGCTGGTGTAAATTTCAAAGGGAAAATATAGGCTTTGATACATTTTCATCAAACTACATTAATGGGATGTAATTTTTATCATATTGAGAAACTCTAGAGGTAAGGCTGAATTATTTTTTGAGGGTGTCTATGTTCTTATTTTTAATAAATATATTATGATAAATGAGGTCTTAGAAACTACCATAAATACATTTAGTCTAAATTGTAGTTTATTTTCTTATCAATGAAAATTTTAGAATAATGGTTAAATTAAGGGAAAAAGTAGTTTATGGAAATCGTGTATGCCTAGACTCGTATGTTGGGATTGTGGTAAGGGGTATGTGAAAAGGGATTTTATGGACTAAAGGGTCAATTATAGAATTTGTTTCTCATATATTTTCTACAAATATGGAATATAAGGACGAAATATTTTAGTTTCTAAGTGTCTCTAGTCTATCAAAGTCGTAAATCATTGATTCTAGGGCTTCTTTTCACTTAGTATTTAAGAAATAATGGTTAGTCAATTATGTATCTAGAATGTTTTTCATTGTTTGTCTTATTAATGATGAAACTATTAAGATTATTGTAATGAGTGATGTAAATTTATTAACAAGGTGAGCATTCTTGTCTGAGTTTCATAGTGTTTGGCGCATTCTATGATTATAGAAGAACCTAATGTTTTAAGTCATCTCGACAATGTGGGATTATATTAAATCATCGGAAATAGATTTTGATAGATCACATGGGTAACCATAGTGGTGTCCAATTTTTTTAATTTTATAAAATCATATCTTATTGGGGGTTTAGAAGGGGTAATTCTTTCCATATCAATATGTTTTGTAGCTATGAAGTTCATTCATAATAACCTTTCTCACATTATTGATAATATGAGTAAATTCCTAGAAATGAAAGAAATTCAAAAACTCAAACACATGAATCCCATATCATTTGAAGAGTGTATCCTGATAATGTAGTGGAATGTGTCATTTTTAATAGATATAAAATCACTTATGAATATGATTTTTGAGAAAGGTCACACATATATATGGAGTCAATCTTAGGTCTGGCATCATGGGGGTCACTATAATACATTACATTTATCTAAACTAAATTAAGAATATAGGGTATTCATTATAAAGAATAAATCTACAGTATTTGAGAAAATTATCATATGGAAATTAGTTTTGGGAATGGATATAGGAAGATGAAATACGTGAAGTCTGATAATGGCTATTAGTACAAAATCAAATTGTGGTGGTATTTTTTTGATAAAAAAAAATCTTATTATAGAAACTTATACCTGGGAAACTAAAGAATAATGTTTTTGTGGAATTGAAAAATAAGACTCTAAATGGGAAATCAGAAAGGATGAAATTATATTTTAATTTCCCAAATGATTTTTGTGCAAAATCAGTTAACTTTGTGTCTTAACTTGAAAATATTCTATATGTTCGAATAGGGAAATATATTCTGGTAGAAATATAAACCAAAAAACGGTATATATTCAATATATGAAATTATTCTGGATAATTTGCATCATTTATGTTGATTCCAAATAATGGGAAATGCTAGACGAAAATTCCCAAGAATTTTTCATTATAGGGTACGGGGGTGAGGAATCTGGATTTTTCTTCAATGGTATAATGAACATTTAATGGACATCATAAGTTTTGATTTAAAATTTAATGAAAGGATAGTATAGATTGATCATAAATTTCATAAAGATACAATTGAGAATAATGACTCATTACAGTAATTCTATGTAATATTGAATATAATTCCAAAAGTTCAAGATAGTTTTTGAAGAACTCATATTCTGGAGATACCATTCAACTTAGTTGGACTAGATAGATGTTCGATTATAATGGTATCATTCGGAATAGAAGTACCCAAAATATCAAGGATTGTGAAATCATGGGGAATAGTTTTAAAGGAAGTATTACTTGAAGGAGTAGATTCCCTGCATTAATTGAGAAGGTATACTAGGGATAGACAACTAATGAAAAGATTTGAAATAGATGAACATAACTTTAATATTACAGATGGTGTAAAAAAATTTATAATACGATGCAAGTCTTAATGACAAGATAAAATGGGAATCATCTATGAAGAAGGAAATAGACCTCTTTCATTTCAAAAAAAAACGTAGGAGCTGATAATAATTCCACATTAGAATAGATAGCAAGAGAAAAAATAGGGATATTATTTGAAGTAAGAAGAATATAGTAAGAAATAATATAATTCAATGAATTTTGTGAAATTATTTCAATAATTTATTTTATGTATTTTAGTGAAATAATTTCTCTCGGTTTAATGCATTCAAAAATTCTGATAATTCTCCAAATGGTTCTTAATAAGGGTATATATCGTCATTATTTAGATGTGAAGATAACAATCATTCATGGTAATATAGAGGTGGAAATTTTAACAATGTTTTTGATAGGATTCATATATGATAGAATGGATCATCTAGTGTGTAAGACAAGTTGTATCTTGTGTAGGCTTAAAGGGAAACCCGGATAGTTGAACCAAAAAGGATGATGAATTTGTAGTAGTATAGTTGTTTTATAGAATTAGAGGATTTCATTAATTTTAATAAAATTTGATCCATGATAGAAATTTCATCATATTTATCTGTATATAGATGATATAATCTATTCTAGTTTTACATTTAAATAGGTTATGTTGGAAGAATTTATTTCTTCCTGGAACATTCAAGAGAATGATCTGAGAACTATGAATCTTATTTTGTGGATTTGGATTAGTAGAGACTTGAAGCATGAAATGTTAATTTTATATGAGTTTGACTATATCTAGAAGATCATGAGATGATTTTTAATGTTGGAACCTAATACTATGACTACATTATCGGTTGAACATTTCATTTAATCCAACCATAATATAAGAAGTAGTCAAGTACACAAAAAATGGTTTGTTTTCTAGAATAGTTAAAATAATTAGTTATATTATATTTATTATAATGTTTTTTTTTGTTTAATGGAATTTATTAGAAAATTCATGAATATTATTGGAAAGAATCACAGGGATTCTAGAACATAGATACTCCATAATCTCAAGGTATCGATAGACATCAAACAATCAGGTGACTTGTTATGGGGGTTTATAGATACAGATAGTAAAGGTAATTTGGACACATGATGAAGTACCATTGGCTATGTGAGTTATAACAAGATGTATGAAAATACAACCTAGGGTTTTAATTAGGGTGTTACAATATATCATCTTAATAGAATATTTTTTGGATATTTTTTTATATAAATGTACAAACACATGAAATATTTCAGAAAAAAATAAAAATAACCCAACAAAAAACATTAATAATAAGAGCATGAACATTGATATTTTACATAACATATCCACTCTGGACTATACAAAGGGAAAATATATCAATTATGGGTTGGTATTCTTTATAATATATACTTAACTAGTTTGTGATTACATGAAATATGAGAATCTCACTACTCTTTCAATGTCTATAGAATCTTTTTTTCTTCTACTAACTTCATTCCAAGAGGGATTAAAATATTATTGTTCTAATGTATAATTCATTCATACAGTGATAATTATGAATTTAATGACACCACACAACTATGGTTTTTCACTATGATTCAATAATGTGACCATTTCTTCTATTGTAATAACATATGTTCAATTATTTTCTATAGTTCTCTTATACTCCCTAATATTTAATTTATACTTCATATTATCTTCTCCCCCTATCTCTTTCTCTATTCCTTACAAAACCCCCGAAGACTTACTATCATAGTCTAACGTATTTCAATTTCAATTTCAATTTCATATTCTTAACCACTTATTAATTATTCATTCTAAAACTAATCTATCATATGCTTCATGAATAAATAATCACTCTTGAAAAAAAATATCAATAATGAATGAATATCCAAATACTGTTCTGATTCATCAATAATTCCAAGTCATCATGCCAGCATTAAATATGTATTTTTTCCATAAATAACAGTGTGAATTGTTATGTAGAGATGTGATGAGTATTTCTAATATTAGTTTCCTTCAACTACCAGACATATTGTGTCATAATGATATGATTCATAAATAAATATACACAAATTTCAATACATCTCGAATAACAACTAAAAATAATGGATTAGAAATTATGTCATGATCTTATATATAACAATGAAACCCAAGAATTTTGATTTGATATGATCATTCTTATCTCAATATAAAACAGAAGATACAGAATGACTAGTTCCATTATGGTAAAGTGATCAAATGTCACCAAGTAGAGGTCTAATTAAAATTCATGGTCTATGAATTACATTGTGATATTTTTTTCAATTCATATATAAAATTTAATTATGGTGTTAGTGGACCTATTTCAAGGTGAAATACCTTAACTACTCATATAATCAATCATGAGTAACTATGTGGTGGCTTAACATGCCTTAAAAACCCCTAATAATATCCATTAACAACATTCACTCATAGCATAATAAAAATGGTTTCACCATGATCTTAATATATTCACAATATATCATTCAAACCATCGTCAAAAAATACCTTATCTCTATAACTCTAACAAGAAACTATAAATAGACAAAAGAAACTCAAATTTATAATAAATACAATATTTACAACCTTTGGTTGTAATATTATTTTTATGGTTAGAGGAATGTCTATGAGATGGATTTCTAGATAAAAATTTCTAGTTGTGCTATCTACCACCTAAGGTGAGTATGTGAAAATCATTAATGTAGATACAGATGTGATGTGGTTAATGTGTTTATTGGAATAAATTAGAATAAATCATGGGACCAAGACCTTTTTTTATGATATTCAGTGTGATATCCATCATTCTTGAAATATGGCCTTTCACTTGTTAAGATAATTTCCCCTATTTTATTCAACCTTTAAAACCAATGAGTTTCATTTTGGAGTGAATGGTTCTATTTTTATTTAATTTTTATTCTGTTTTGATTATTTTTCTTATGGAGGTATGAGGAGATTTACTGTGAGACATTAGATCTTGGATCCTCTTTATGGATACACTAACAATAGGTGTCACATAGTTTTGAAATATTCAATAATTATTCTTAATTTTAATGTTTTATAGGTAAATTCCATATTGAGGATTTTGGGACAATATTAACGAGCCTTTAACCTACCTTTTGTTGTTTCTCTTAACAAAACTTCAAACAAGTAAGCTTTATAAAATCATTATAGATATAATTTGACTAAAAAAATATCAAAAACCTCATAAAAAAATTAAACGTTTGCATTTATATCCTCTATTGAAGTCTAAAAAATATAATTTAATTAGTAATCATTTTTATAATTATATTTTTATCTCAAAGTTGTTCGAAACAAAAGGATTCTTGGTTGTACCCCTACACTTAAATATAAACCATATATCATTATTATTCTTCAACCTGGTTGTATTCTTTAGAACACATGTTCTACTTCTTGATTTTGATCAACATCAACCTTGTTCGCATCCATATTTAGTATCCAAAAACACTTTTGAATATTGAGGTCATAATTATAAAGTTAGTTTTCTAATTCCATAAACTATTCCAAGGCTGGGCACTCATTCATAGAAAAACTCTTATTCATTAAAATTTAATTATGTGTAAAACATTCATAACAAAAAGAATCAAAATAAATTGATATTAAGAGTAAACCTTTTTCAATACATTAAACATTATACTATTTTATATTCTCATGTGTTACCAAAAATTATCACCTACGAGGCATCATTAATTAAAATAAGGTAATTAAATTTTACAAATTTAATATATAATTTATTTTGACAACAAAACTAAAAAAATGTTGTAAGTGGTTTTTTTGGTGTTAATGACATAGAGAAAAAGTGATCCTTAAAGTAGTACATTGATTCAAAAATTATGGTGATGAAAGTAAATGATATTTTTTTAAACAGATTTAAATAACTAATAATAATTAATTAAAATTTCAAAATAAAAGATTGATATGTTCAAAAATCCTCAATAACAAAATAATTAGAAATATAACATCATAATCAACAACTTTTTATCATTTAAATCAAATCTAAATATATCAATGGTCTAAAATTTATTCTCTAATTAATAAATAAATATTACACATTAACAATGTAATTAATTTAAAATATAAATTAGTTGAGGTAAAACCATTTTTATATGAAGAATATTGAAACTCAATTAATGTTAAATAAAAAATTTAATTAATATAGTTAGCACACTATAACCACTTTTGGTATCTTATAAGAAGAGTACAAAAAATAGAAACAAAATTGAAAACATTAAAAATGATATTTTATATAATTTAAAGGAATTATTACTTTAATTAGATATGTTATAAACCCATTCATTAGAAAACAAGTAGAATATAATTGATAAAAATGTACACCATACATTTGGATAAAAATTTCCTTATATATAAGTGGCCTTCACCCTATTCATACTCTAGGAATAAGAAAGAGAAATTAAATTCTAGTTTCTTAGTACTCATGTAGATAATTACACCATCAATTTTATAATTTTTTTATTTTCAAACCATGATCGATGATCCCCACCCTAGATTTACACCCTCAATCTGTGACCATACTTCAACATATCCCTATGGTTAAGAAACTACAATTCATTACCAAAATATACTCCTGATATGAGGATTATTGGGAGCCCTATAAAAGGAATGGAAATGATAAAGTTGTGGTTGAGATAACTAGAGGCCATAAAGATGACAGGGTTATGAGGAGGTAGGATATATTTAGAATGGTTTAAAATGATGGTGGTTTTTAGTGAAAAGTGTTGAAACAATAGATAATTTGACTTATGATATTTTAATGATAGGGGATCTTGTAATGGGGTGGTATTAATGGAGCTCTGATTTGGGGGTTGGTCAAAGGGAGACTGTAATTTTTTGAATACAATAATTGTATTAATTCTGATACATTAATATGGATATGTAGAGAATTACTTGGGAATGGTGTTTGGATAATGATATGATTACATTTGTGGATTCAAATTATTATACCCCTTAAATAAATATATTTCCTTCATAACAAATATATTTACCAATTCCATTTCTAGTTAGTGGGACCAATGTAGGATTTCCCTTCAGTGAGTCTAGAATTGAGGATGTTTTTAATTATTGATTTTTGTAAGAATTCTCAAAGGATGGTTACTGGTGTTTTTTATAGTTTTATATACATTTAGATGTTTTATAAATAGTTCATATTTTTAGGTGATGGGAATATAGTTTTTTTGTTTCTTCCAATAGTAGAAAGTACCACTGGGCACCCAATGGAGTGTATCAGGTACTCAATGTGATCTTTAGTGGTTCTATTAAATACTACAGATTCCATCATGCACTCAATGGGGGTGTACTAGGTACTTAGTGTGGTTTCATTACATATATTGTATAATGAGAAAGTGTGGGTAAGTTAGTGTGAACGAACCAATATGGGATTTATATTGGTTCTTATGAGTGATTCCTCCAATGGCACGAAGGCCTTCATTTTTTATTGATTTTGATAATCCACCTTTCAAGGGGTGAGGTGGAACCCTTATAAGGCCCTTAGGCATACGTATTACATGACCTGTAGGCCTTAGAGGAATTCATTTCCCGTAGGCTTCAAACATTACATACAAACCATACTAACTACTTGGAACTACTCCTCCCCAGCATCTTCATCATGAAATCTGCTCTCTACCTTCGCATGGTTGTTCGACTATGCATTCATGTGCATGCACAGTCTTGTCCCGATGGTAGGTGTCATACCCTCTCATTCATGCAATCCGTTTAGCTTTTGCTATGTTGAATGTTCCTTGCTCATCCTCCATGTAGAACTTGTTCCTTGTAGGTTTTCTGGTTTTCATCTGCACTCAAGGTGGCCCAAAGGGCTTGAGGTGGCCCAAAGGCCTTACTAACCCGAAGGCCTGGGTGGCCCGAAGGCCTTACAGGACTCAGGGACCAAATCGTTGACCCAAAGGCCCAAACGAGAGCATTTTCCCAGCTAGTTCTTATGAGTGATTCAAGGTGGGAGACGTTCATTATAATCATGGAAGGTCCTTCAAGTGTTATATTTTGATCATGTGGTTTCGAATAAGAATTTTTCTTATGCGTAAGTTTGGTATTAATAGAAATGGGAATTGAGGTGTGTTCTCATCATTCACAAATGATTTGGTAAAGCGATGGTGGCCCCAAACTGTAGTGTATGAAGATCACCTATAGTTATTAGTTAAGGGAGAGTCTTATAGTTGTATTCTTTGGAATCTTTATGAATGATGAGTTTCCCAAGAAAGGTGACCTTTGGAATTGAATATAAATTATCAGGAGTGTCCTTGAAGGACCTAGAGTTATGTAATATAGATATATACCAAGGGAATATTAGAAATATAATGGCCTAATGATTGGTTTGATTTTGGGTTTATAGCATGGTATAAGTTCTGGTGAGCTTTACAGCTTCATATCCATATGTTAAATCAATTATGATATGATAATTTCTAAAGGCATTGACCGATGATGTTTTAATAGGATTATAACTGATTTACTATATAAGGTAAAGTATCATGTGAATTATAAATGATAGTTCTATACTATGACACTATACATTGATGAATTGTGGGTTAGGGCCTATCACCTAGAATCATCATAGTGGTTAGTGCTAAGTGAGAAGGGATAAACATTAAAGTGATGATCCTACTATGTAGATCATCTATAGTAATGCATGTTATGTTTTTAGTTATATTATCTAGGGGGTTTGGTTATTCTATTATTATTAATAACTGAGTTTTGATGGGGTATATTCTAAATATAAGTTCTAGATTGGTTTTTCACTTATTTTTTATTGTGATTTTATTTATGTTTGAGTTGTTCGGATGTATTGATTGACCCAACGAAGAGATGAAGTTCAATAAATTCATTTTGACAATCAATAGATTATGGTTATGTATATATTACCATGATCTAATAGAATGTGGATAAAATGTGATGGGATATCTATGAGCCTTAAGGGAGTGAATCAGGCCATAAATAGTTCCCACATGTCCTTAGAGACTACGATGGGTTAGATGTTATCTAATAAACCTTGTGATGGGAGTTGCATCAGTAAGATTTATGTGATTTTATGAGCTTGAAATCAAATAACTATCCATATGATAATGGTTACACCATGGAAAAGTATCTGAGAGAATAAAATATAGATTTCAACCACATAATCCTTTTTATATTTCATGGGATAAAATACTATCCACCCAATATTTATGAGATCATAAAGGATAGATATTGGATACCATATACTTAAAATATTACAAGGAATGGGTGCTGGAAACCTGATGTATAATAGAATAGATGGGATGGATGTTGATAAATTAACCCATATAAGATTTTATGGGATTGATACTGACCACTTGATGTGTATGATTCCAAATAGGATAGACATTTTCCACTTGATCCTTGTGAGATTAAACAAGATGTTGGTTATACAAATGATGTTTACAAGACCATAAAACATCTATAATGGCCACTCATTCCTAATATTATTTACTAAGATAAATGATATAAACATAATTTATATGACAATAGATCGGATATATTTCAACCATTGAATCCTTACTTGATTTTATGGGATTTATGTTAGCCACCCATGTTGTATAACCCCAAGTGGATGGATGTTGTCCACATAATCATTATGAGAGAACAGAAAATGGATGGATACCTAATTTTTATTAGGAATACCCAATCCTTATTATTATGAAATACATTTTTTTTTGGAGAGTGTATTACTAATCTTTGATGTCACATACTATAGTCCAAACACTGGTATTTAATTATAAGATTCCAAGGGAAACACTATTCCATTTCTTTCACATGTTTAAGATGTTATCTATTGACCATCAGGGTGGTTTATGTGAACCAAATGGTATAAATGGTGTTATTAATATAGGTACTTACTTAATTTATTTTATTTCATACATGCATTTACAAATATTTGTCTTATATTATGGATACCATTGGAGGTGGGATATTTATTTTTATAGGTACACCCTATACATGCACCATAGTGGATGTACCGACCTTGTATTGGGCATGTAAGTAATAAAGAGGGTTTTAGTAGCTAGTGAGAATAATGGAGGAGGTTAGTGGGGATGCAAAGATAGGACTGATTTAAGGAGGATGTCTAGTATATGGGCCTCCATTATTACATAATTTTCTGTTTTATTTGTAAAATAATATATTAGACTATTCAAAGATCTTACATTGATGTTTAATAGCATGCTCTATGAAGGAATCATTTTGTTATAGCATGTTTTTTGATTTTATCTTGCTATTCCATTTGTGGAAATTCTATATTTCTCTATAATGTTATATTTTTTACATATGTTTACCTTATTTATTGATATTATTTTGATTATAATAAGGTTGTATCTACTAATGTGTAGTTATTAACCCTCACTACAAGTTAGAAGCCACTGAAATATGGTAGTGGTGAACCTGAGGTCACTCTAGATTAATTCGTTTGACTAGAACATTATGAAGTGGTATCTATGATTTGTGTTTATTTTTCATATGATTTAAGACATGGCAGGTAAAATTAGGACTATTAAAATCTTTTTCTGGTATCCATATGTTTTCTTATACATTCATGTATGGGGAAAAAATTATGATTACACAGGGTTGAGATTATTTTTATTTCTTTTTGTAATAACATTTAAACTATTTTTGATCTTTTATTATGTTTATGAGATATGGTATATGGTTTTTATCCTATATCATGGAGAAAATATGCATGTGTATATACATTATATTTGTAATGTATAATCACTTGTAATTTTATTTCCAAAATATTATGGAGCATCAATCTTTGATAGGAGAAAATGAGGATTTATTTATTTTCAACATCACTAGTAACTTATTTGGGGTTTTATTAAAAAATATATTTGTGGTTCTCTATTTAAATGGGCTATATATGTGATTAATTATGGGTTATAAATCACTTCATATTGAAATCATTAATATGTCTATAGATATAATTATAACCCTTGAGTTGATAGTATGGTTATTTGGATGTCTAATGTGGATGAGATCCAAAGAGAGGGTGTGATGGAATATAGATACACTTAGGTATATGGGGTAGAAGAATAAACATTTCTTCAAAATGTATGACCTATAGAGTAATATTTCTCTATACTAGGTTTTGGATCCTAGTGATAATTAGATATAATACACGGTATTTATGAGTTGATTCTGTTCGTGAAGTAACAAGTCAGTTTGCCTATTCAACATGAGAAGTGTTATGATATGTATGGGTATCCAAAGATAGGGGTTAGCCTAATAACAAAAGTTCCTTTAAAAATGATAAGGATTTTGGATAATATTTATGAATTAACTAATTAATGAATGATTTATTATTGATAGTTACATACATGTGTGTGTATTTCCATTGGTATTCTTTGGGATTGAAGCATAGCTAGTGCTAGTGTGAGATGAAATTGACATTCATCGGAGGAATTGTATATTATTTTATTAGGTGAATGAGATTAGAATATATACATTATAAATCACAAATATAAGAGTTATGTGTCCTTTAATGGTAATAATAGGTTGTATGACAACTTAGAAATGGGATTTGATAGATATTAGTGGTCGTTATGCACCTTTTCTGGAGTGGTTTTTGGGTTCTCTCTTACATAAGTAATGAGAGAGAAATTGTTTACACAATTCTCATTGTATATGTGTTATTATGGATTAATATCATCTAATTATAGTTTCCTTTGTATTTTGATAGGCATGATCCTACTTATATGGAATGTTATACATGTCAATTGGATCATAATAACTAATCTCATAAGAAGTGACATTGTGCAAGAGTCGCAGACTCATTAGATTAACCTAACTACTTGATGTCACGTTATAGGAATTTGGTAAGATTAAAAGGATTTTCACATGTGGTGTGTGAATGGGTTTTATATAACCCATCTAATGGTATAAGAGACAACATCTTATGTATGATACAACTAAGGGAGTAAGCTATATGATGGTATATTAGATGTTAGTCTGAGCAAGAGCTTCTCTAGGTGTTTTTCAGTTCTATTTCGATCAATAAAAACCTAGGGAGTGAGGTATGGACACTATAGGATATGATATATATTTATTAATATGATGTTTTGTGTGAAAACTTCATAATTTTGATGAATATTGATAAGTCGTATGGCGCAGTGCAATTATAGAAAAAGTTTAGAGTTCATTAATAGTGGTTATTTTTTTAGTGGTGAAAGAGTGTAGTTAATATAGGGTTGATTTATATATTTTAGTGAGTAATATTAAGAGATTATCATAGAAATTAGTTGGGATTATAACATTGAAAACAAATTTTTAAGATTCGGTTATTTTCATGATGAATCATCAATAAAATTAGACAGTGATAATGCAGATAACTATGATAGTTATAGACCATACAACTAGAATAATGGGGTGTGTCTATCATTATATAATTAATGTGTATAGTGATATTTTGAATATGAATAATTATAGAATATTGATATGTTATTTCTGATATATTTAACATGAAACAAATTTTATGGTGTAGAGTATATTTTTCACGGTTAGGTGTGAAACCCTTCCTTTGGGAGATGTTTTAGTGCGATATCAAGTGATTGGTGATCTAAAACTGACCAAAAAATCATATTAAGTTTCATGATATCATTAATAGGATAAAACATGAATATTACATTTATTTTTATATCATTATTTAGTTTTTTAAACAAGTTAACTCCATAGAGCATGACACATTATATGTTTAGAGAAATTCAATATAATGGGTATTGTCTTTCATATTTTGTACATGATCTAGTGTGATGACATGGATTTAGATAAATAATATATATTGAAATATTACCATAGTGTGTGATGGTATAAATATATGTTAATATATATATATATATATATTAGTTTTACTAGTTTGTTTGTGGTTTTACACCCTATAACTTGTAAAACCCCAAAAGGGGGATGTTTTTTGCATCTCATTGGCCAGTGCAGCCTAAGGGAGATGAAAAAGGATTATTCTCAAGGGAAATAAGTTTTATTGTGGGTAATTATCTTCAAAAAATTCCATTGTTGGCTTGTATAATTTGTGGAGAAACAACTTTAGGGGGTCTGGAATTAGGGTTTCTTCTATTATTCAATTTCAAAAAGAAATTCCCGATAATTAATATCAACTAAACTGTGGTTTTATAAGTTTCTGAATGTTTAAAATAATATTAAAGAGTTTATGAAATTTAAATTAAGTGGTGGAACTTACCCTAAGGGTATCAAGTACTATCATGTACCTGGTGGGGGTGTACCGTGTACCATGAATTATCATTTATAGTTCATTAAATAAATCCATATACCACTAAATACCTAGTGGGGTGTATCAAGTAGGTGTTGCGGTAGATATTGTTATAAATTTGGATTCCTTATACACAACATAAAAAAGAATATTTTATTACCATATCATGTATATAGATAGTTATGCCTGGATATTTCTTACCCTAATAGTGTTATGACTTTATTGTATATTACTTCTATAGTAATGTCATTGGATTAGTTGTTATTACAAAAGGTTTTATTGGTTCACAAATTTAATGTCGTCCCTGAGATACAATAATTTTTTTACACATGTGTCTTACGGACTAGATATGTCATACTAATGGGATATAGTTGATCATTGACTATCAGGTACTAAGATCTCATAATCATTACAACTACTTCTCGTTATATTCTCATATGGTGATATCGAGTAGATGAGATAAATATGGATGAATCACCAATAGGAACATCTTGTGTTTTACATGTCATTGGATGCTCATATCTATGGGCATGTGTATGTGTCACTATAAATTAGATCATTATCAATGTATATAGGTTTATCCCAAACCTAGATGCTAGATATAAATCATGATATTTATTTTTCTGGTCAATTATCTTGCATTAGGTGCATCATTGTTGGTATAACATTGATTAAATTATTAAGAATTGACTTATTTCTTCTAAAAGGAAGAAGATTTCATTAACCACTTAATTGGTATTGTAGTTCCTTGATTAAATCCATATACATGGTATATGAATTAAATTCAATCCAATATTTTCAATAATTATTAATTAATAATTAAAGGGTGGTGACGTAAAATATATATCCTTATTTATAAGATATTTCCTAATAAAGAGATTATATGACACAATAATTGTTTGTAAGAGGTTTTAGTAGCTATGACTAACTATATCTCTTTAGGGTACATGATTTTTCACTAGATACCACTTTTGGTATATGAGTATGAATCACTTCTATTTAGTTAGGATCTTATTGTGTCATACACAAACTGTATCCCCATGTTCCATTGATTAAGAAGAATTTGTGATCAAGATGGTACGGTCCCAAAATGTGGGATTGAAGGAATTTCATATTGTGAATGATCAAAAGGAAAATAATTCAATCATATTGTTCTTGTTTAGAATAATAAAAATTAAATATATTTCTCAATTTATTAAAACTTTATTTAATTATAATATTTTTTATGAGAAAATGTTGTTTTTCATAGGAATATTACTCATTCTAATTTTTAAAATGATTATAAGAGGAATGGGTTGAGGTAATGGACTTTAATTTATGATATATTCATTAAAAATGTGACATTTCATTAAAGGAATATTCATGAATTTAATGAGATGTTTACTAATCCATTCGTGTCATTTTAGGTTAGTATAACATGTTTAACATATCAAATGGGTTTAGTAAAATTTTGGTGAGTTGAACATAAACATTTAAGATCATTTTTCTACCATGAAAATTACCCTAATAAATTTTTCAAAATTCAGGGACAATCACTCCACTCCTCCCTTATCCTAAATGTTTAGAGAGAGAAAATAAAGGAAAAATCTATAATTTCTCAATCTAAGATTGAGGATCGATATTTTTATCTTCTAGAGATAGAACCAACATCATAAATCACATTGATATTAAATTCTACAACCCTTGAATCATATAATATAATTTTCTGTGTATTGTTGAATTCATGTAGAATCTATAGGGATCCTTGCTTAGATATGTTTACCTATAAATCATTGATAATGAGCAAGTGACATCATTTTTAGGGAAAGAAAAAATTATTTTTTATTAGAATTAATTTTAATTAAATTTATTTTCACATGATCTATATAGTAATCTGGGCATCAATATGTTTGATCTAGTGTAATATTGGAGATCCAGACCTAATACATTTAAAATACCAATTTATATGTGTTTTCATGCATTTGGGTTCTTTAAATTTCTATATGGGTAGTCATGCAGTTATTTAAGTTTAAATTTATATAAATATTTATAGAATCTAGATAGAGGTATTTGATACTGTTCTAATAGAACTAATTGTGCACCGATAGATGTTCAACTATACAAGAAATGGTCATTCAGTTATTGATATATTTTTGGATTGATTTCAATGTAATTAATTAAAATAAAATAAAATTTATTATTAAAAAATTGACCAAATGGGTGTTTTCCATAGTTTATGTATAAGTGAAAACCCTAAAATAATCTATATTTAAAAACATTTTTATTTATTCAAAAAAAAATTAGGCATAATGGTCAAACAATGTGGAAAAATAAAAAATATTTATTAAACAAATTCATCATCAACTACCACCCTATTTTTCAAACAAAATACTCTATGTTTAATGGAGGAAGATACCACTTTAAAAACAAGAGTAGAATATATTATAATTTTTTAAACATTTCGTTAGTACCATGTGGGGTTCCACCCTTTTATTCAATGTCAGGCCTATGGGCACGACATGTGTCACCAAGGAATCTAACATAGCTACCCTACCAAGTCTCCCAAACAAGGGAAAGGCCAATTTAGGTTATACCCATCATACATATCCCATCATACCTTCCTCGAGCCCAAAAAAAAATTTAATATCAATTTATTATTTTTAAAGGACTCAAAAAATTATAATTTTTTATAAAATCAATAAAAATGTTTTGAATTTTCTAAAAATATTTTGGATGTCTTCAGATTTATAAATAATTATTTTAAAATATTTTAATTGAAATCTAATGATTTATAATTACCTTATGTTTAATTTACGATTTTTTTATTTTTTATGAAATTTTGTTACATGTAGACTGATCATGATCTAAGACTAACCTCTATATGTTTGGGTATTTTAATAAAATAAATTTAATATGTGAATATTTGGTAATAATTAATTATTAAATATAATTTTAAATGATATTTGAATTATCCCATATATTAATTTTTATAAGGGTCTGAGGGACTACATTTGAGTGATAAAAAAGTAATCCTACACCTCGAGTTCCCCCTCACATATATATGAGTTTCCATTTTAATGACTAGAGGTGTTTGTGATGATGCGGTTTAAGTATATGGTCATTGTGAACCCAAAAAAGTAATGATAGATGAGATGTTGACAGCTAATACAATTCAATTCATCTCATGGCTGGAGAAATTCTATAGGTCTTAGTTAATAAATCATCCACTTCAGTGATCAACAAGTATAAAAAGCTACATGATCTTGTAAATTTAATTTACTTTTTCATAAAAGGTTAATTATTTTATTAGTTGAATGTTTAAATGGTACATGATCGCCTATTCTAGTTAATAAAAATAAAAAATATGAAAATTAATAAATAAGTGTTGAGAGTTTTCTATTTATATATGGTATGTTGTGACTATGATCACATAGTAACAAGTTGGTAAAAAATCTTATTTCAAGTACGAATTAAAAAAATTACTATAAAAATAATCCAAAGTAAATAGTAAGATATAAATGACTTCTACCACTCTAGTTATATTGTAACCATATTACAGAGTCTTTTTCATCTATATTTGAGGGTACCTCCTCATATTGGGGAGTTTTAAACTGATTTGTGGGTTTTCTTCAAAAAAATTGGCATCAGATAAACAGTTATAGATAGTTTGGTGCAATTTTAGAGGTAATTTTCAAGTGAATCCATGTTAAGTATTCATCATAGATAGGACACCATTCAAAAGAACAGGGATCTGTGAGTTAATGTGTTGGGTGATTCAAAATCCTACCTTATACTATCAAAGTAGTGGTGATTTCATAGGTCGATCTATGAAAGTGTTCAGGATCCATGCCCTCTATAATAATCAAGATTCTGAGTAATCTAAATATAGTAGTTGAGGGAAACTATTATTTCAATAAAATTACTAGAGACGTTTAATACTAATATTTATATAATGTTTAATAATTTATAATCAATATTAAATTTGAATTCTGTTAATGTTTTTTATATAAAAATAAAAATTAATTCTATAAATTCACTTTGATTTGTAATCACGAATGAACATGTCCCTACCAGTATTAATTCCAAAGAGTGTTAAAAAAGGTTTCTCATAATTCTATGATATAAAAGGAAACTTTTTTTGTTAGATTCTTCACTACCTATTTTTAATCCTAATAAAGCATGTGAGTGTGAAAAAAAATCAAATAAGAGACTCATGAATGACAAATTTTATGTTTACATCATAATTTTATAATCAATGTCTAACAAGTTCCAAATTAAACATGAATAAATTTATTATTATACCATATTACCTCATCTATGAGGATTTTATGATTGGGATGTGAAACATAAAACAAATGAGACTTTAATTACTCAAAACATCTATAATTTGAAATATGGAATTCATGTTGGTCCTCATGCACTCAATATGATATAAATTAATTAGTTCAAAGAATTAGGGGTTCAATCTGAATCATGATATTTGAATACATCTCAATCTCTTATCCTCATCACAAAGATACTCTAATATCAATGGGAATTATATAATATATTATAGAGAACCCCCTTAAATGTGTTTTAAGTAAGTCACCCCAAGAAGATAAGAACTAAATAAATTATAGATATTTAGTTCTTATAATTAGAAAGATAAAATACAAGGTGAAAATAAAAAAGGAAAATATGAATCCATAGGATGATTTATAGCATCCATCAAAGTAAAAAAATTAAATAGGGAGAGTATCAAACATGAGCCTATCTTCTCTATATTAGATGAAAAAATTATTGGATGATAAATTGAAGTGAATTAATAATGAATCAAGTAGAATGTTCTACTTTATGTTTATTCATAATGGAATTTCATATTTTCATATGTTTCTTGGGTATTAGATATAATATGTTTCTTACATGTTTTTAAATAAATATAAGAATCATGGAAGATAAAAAAAATTACATTGGTGAACTAGATTTTCCAATTTCAGATGGATTTTGAATCCTATGTCAATTACAGAAGATCACATCCTCACATTCCAAGTAGATAAATTCTTATACTTGAAAACTATAATTTTATGAGGTGTGTTACCAAGAGAATTACCTAAATTTAGGGTTTAGACAAAATGAGACTTTATTTCATGTTTTTAATAAATATTAATATTGTATTCCATACATAATTAATAGTGTAATTATAATTCAATCAAATATATTCTATATAGGTAATTAATGATGAATATAAAATATAGGATTTAAATAATACCCACCTATATTAATATCATCATTGGTTAGTTAAAACAAAAAATAAAATATAAAAGATATACCAATTAGGGTTTTTACACACCTTTTAGTTAAAAACCTCAATGAATATTTTATAATTTATTATAAGGTATCGAAACTAAGATACTTTAAGTGTTAAAGGTTATAAGTCTACCAATATTCATGAATTATTTCAACCAGATACATGTAAACTATTTAAAGTAGAAGGTAGGGGTAAATTAATGGACTTAAAATAATTACTTTAATAATTTTATGTAACATAAACATGATATAATTAATTTTCCTGGTTTAAAAATAAATGATTTTTCTTGAAGGTGATATGAAGAATATCTTAACAAATCATTCCTTGCTTATTGAAATGTAGAGGGTAGTAATGAACATGTTTCATATAACTTTTTTTAGATTTAGTTATGTTGATTTTATTCATAAACATATTATTCGGTCCAAAATTTGTAATGTTCATTTTAATTTTTTTGGTTGAGACCTTTAACCTGGATTTCTGAATAATAATTAAGGGGAAAATGATATTTAAGAAGATAAAAGAAGGTATTATATGTGTGTTTTTCTATAAAGGTTATTTAATAATGATTTAATAAATGAAGAAAACCATCCATCTATGGTATATCAAGATGAACATAACAAGGGAAAGTGAAATTGGTTTGGGTTTGTTCTAGTGGGTTGGAGTGTGAGCAGAGAAGAAATTGATGTATGGGGGGGCTGGGTTAGATAATTTAGTGTGGGGTAGTACCGGGGACTCTTGTATATAGAATATACGTCAGTTTACATCTTATTAAGGTGGATTATTATAGAGATATTTTTAATGTGATATGGTCTCAATCCTACAAAATATTCATAATAATTTAAATTCATCCATATTTTTCATATGCCTCATCGTCCTCTTGGGAAAAAATAGTTGCACCGCCACCACTCACATTGCACCATAGATCCATTGTAGTCAAGGATAGATCATGATGATTGAACTAGAATGGAAAAGATTAATGTGACACAATATGTTGCTTGAAAGACATTACCTTGAGAGGATGATATATGTTTTTGAATATGTTGCAGTCATTTTCATTGCACCATGGACCACTATATACATAGGGGAATGACTAATCTATTTGCAACATTATCTTATTAAGGTTTTTTTCACCCCGAGTAAGATAATATAGTGTTTTTTGTTACACCATAGGAAAACCCTTGAAGCATATTGTTATGGAGAATCATGATTTCAGGTAGAAACATTTATTGTAAAATAATTGTGAGAAAACCAATGAAATATGGAATCTATATAAACCAGAATAAAAAATACTTATGCTCTATTTTTAATGTGGAAAAACCTTCTGATGGGAAAGATTAATTACTGTTGTGAAACTCTAAAAATAACCACTATGAATTAGAGAGTATAAAAATAAATTAAATTCCCAAGAATAGATTCAATTGTTGGTGTAGAAAAAACCTATATGAAAACACACCCCGATATGCCTTCTTCATCACTTTGAAAATCATCTCAGTCAAAATGAAATACTCAAAGATCCATCTGTGAAAAAATATCACCCTTTTTGCACGAAACATTACTACATCAGGGATCTTTATTCAAACATGCATCAACCTCACATTGTCTCTCAACACCTAGATGATTTTTCACTCTCATTATCTTTTCATCAAGATGTTACAATGATCATCAACCTACACATGCCACCAGATCACTACTATCAAGAAGAATTTTGATACATGGCCTCAATCATTGATCGCATCCCAGCTACTCTATATATGTTCCTTATTGATGTTCTACATATTCTACCAAAAACATAGAATCCCCATTCTTACTCATAGTTAACTACATCTTCAATAACAATCAAGCACCTTCACATGAGTATAAGTCAATATATTCTCTTTTTATGAGCCACATGGGATATCATGAATACAATAACCCCTTTCCCTTTGATCTCAATATACTAAATCTAGAATAGATATCCAAGAACCTCTATATGAGTACGAGTCAATCTCTTCATTATCCCAAAATATACTACACATATATATATACACAAATTCCATATCTCAAATAAATGCAGTCAACATTCATTTCTTGGTCCATTTATATTTAAAATAATTCCCCATTATTATTGAGAGAAACTCCTCCCTCTCGATTAATTAATTTCTATCACCTTAATAAATCTTATAAATCTCAAAAATATCTCCCCTTCAACACATAAAATAATTTAAAACATATTATAAAAATTGTTGTAAATAAATTGGGTTGGTATTCCACCTACCATCGTCTTCGGTGTAATATATGATGACTCTCTTTTTCACTTCTAATGGAAAAACAATCACCCCCCTATAAAAGATATCCATACAGTGAAGTCTTCATCACATATGTATCTTCACCATCCTACTGAGAAGGACTATAAATAAAAACACGTATATCTCCTATAATATTTTTTACAACATCATCTAGAGAACCTACCAAAATTAACTTCTCCCCTAACTCAACATCCCATTATCATGCGTACATATCACCTCTGTCAACATGCTTTCATTTCCAATCATTATTCTTCTTCCCACACACATCATTGATCCTATTAGAAACATCCATAATTCTCATGAGAAATTATAATCATGAACCTTCCCCTTCATAACACTTGTTAGGTAGAATCACAATATTGGGTAGAAAAATTTCTTGTGAATCATTTGTTAGAAACACGATAAAATATTTAAGCGATATAAAGAAAAATAAATATATAACCATGTTGGATATTTTACTTAGAAAATACCTCTGATGTAGAGGATTAAAAACCACAGGGTAACTCTCAAAATAAACATTGAAAATTAGAGAGTATAAAATTCAAGTAAATATCCAAAAATTAATTTGAATGATGGCATAGAAAAACCTTTTATGGAAAACACACAACAATATGCCATTATCTTCTCTATAAAAATAATCTTGGTTAAAATGAAATAATAAAATATTCATTTTCAACTAAATATCACCCATCTGTCGATGAAATTTAACTACCTTAGGGATCTTTATCCAAATTTTCCCCAACCACAAATCATCTTGTGACACATCAATTTTTTCTCTCTCTCATGATCTCAACATCATGGTGTACCACCAATCATCAACCGGGACACGCCACCTTATCACTACTATCGGTAAGACTTGCAATATATTACCCTAATCATTGACCACAATTCATATTCTCCAGACTTATTTCACATCGACTTACCACACATAATACTAAAAAATTGATATCACTTTTCTTTATCTTAGAAGATTACATCTCTAATACCTTTCCATAACCTCTCTATGAGTAGAATTAAATCTCATCATTGTCTATGAGCCACCTGGACTACTGAAAACATAGAACCCCCTTTCCTCTTGATATTGGTGGATTACATCATGAACAGATTACCCAACACCACTCCACAAGTAGTATTTTATCTCATAATTATTCCAAAATAGGCTACCTAATCCTCATTTATAAACACAAATTCTATATCTTCAATAAATGTGGTTAATATTCATTTTTCATCCATTAATATAGTGAACAACTAACTATTGTTATTTAGATCACCTCCTCAATTAATGATGAACCAAACCTCTCCATTAATCAATTTCTCTCTCCTTAATAAATGGGTTTAATCCCAACATGTCTCACTATACCTGATAGAGAATAGTAGTGCTACATAGAGGTCCATAAGTATATAATTGAGATACATAAGGATAACAATATGATTTTTATAGATGTGAAATGGTACATATATCTACATAAGGGTACACGGGTTGTGTTAGAAAAGGTAACAAAAAGCTACATAAGGTCCATGCTCAATATGTGAGGTTAAATAGATCTTTTTGTATGGATTAGGGAAATAGCCTATGAAATGATGATGGAAATGTTTCTATATTCTGGAGGGTTCAACTATGCCATAGATAATGAAGAAACATAGAATGATTTTCATGGTACATAAAGATTTTTCATAGAGGTTCTCTACACTATGGAAGTGTTGTTTATGGTCGTGAATCAAATTTTATAAGGATTATTCCTACACCATAGTACCAAACATGTTACACAATGATGGTTTATGAAAGAGAATCATAATGATTTTGTGATACAAGTATTTCTCCACACCAAAAAATATTATATATAAAAGATTTATAGTCACATTAGAACATATCTTAGAGATAAAAGTTTATATATCCATCATGGTATGTAAAATAGGGTTCATGTAAATGTATTTCATGTATTATAAGTGATGTTTAGAGAAAACATGAATGTATGAAGATAAGGGAACATAAGATAAGAATATAGACAAGTTAGAGGAGATATTTAGATATTAGAAGAATATATATTTGGGGAATTTACACTATAAATAAGATTAATGATTTTTGTATAGAAGAGACATAACAATGGAGGATCAAACTATATGAAGGAGTACTTCTTATAGGTTTTTTTAATTTTAATTTGTTACCTCATGACTAGAATAAGCGGGAGAGTTTTTCTACTCATAATAATTTGTTAATATAATATTTCATTTAGTGAAGTGACTTAATTTTGAACTATCTGAGTTGGATTATAGAATTTATTATGTTATTATAAATCTTATACCTATTATCTCGTTCATGGAAATTGTGGTTTGAGGAGGGTATTTTCTTAATGAATTAACTAGATATTAATTATCATTGCATTCCATTGCATGGGTTGGAGTGGTTATTATTAAAAATGGGCTTAGGCTTCCCGTTTGATTGATCAACTAAGGTACCTGAAATGAAAAATGTGTAGTCATTAAAATATATTGTCTTTATCCTAATATGGGGCTTATAAGAATCCAATTCTAAAAACATCCTGATTGAATCATTGTTATTTCAACAGTGAATGAACCTACATTTACAATGTGTGGTATTCTTTCATTTATTGAGTCTCTAAATCTATTTAGGTTTATTTTCCATTATCTTAACCTAATAATTATAACCATTTCTAATATATTCATATGGTTTTGACCTCAAACATACCATTTACTACACTTTATTAGATAGTTTTTTATTAAGTGTTTTCTTTTATTTTTTTAATTTCTAAACTAGATTACCCATGGGAATTAATCACACCCCATGGGTGGTTAAGCTTTTTACATCATTAAATCATATGTGTAATCTAGATTTGAAATTAAAATCTCAAATGAAACATCAATATCATAACCAACTAAGAATTTATAATTAATTTTATGTTCGAGGCCTAACCCATAAGTATTGATTAGAAACACTTGAAATGATTATGATAAATATTGAAATAATGACCAGAATTAGACTATATACTCAATAAAAAATCATACCAATATTTGTAAATCAAGTTTCATGCATTAGTGAAGTAAAATAATAATGATTCAATCAATAAGTTATTATAATTTGATCCTAATGATCACCCTATTATGATAAACACTCTATATTCTAAAGAATCACATCTTCGACTCTAGGGTACTTGAATTGGTCAATATAATGGGTAACCTAAATCCCTATATTAACATAACTACAATAAACCATGAAATATTCATGCAATGAGAATTAGTATCAAGTTAGTTCCTTAAGATCATACCCCTCCCCAAATGATAATGTTCATGCATGAGGTAATATGGATATGATTTATAAAAATTTAATAAATTAAAAATCCCAAATCAGATTGACATAAAATAAATCACTTCACTAAATAAAATCCATGATCAATACATTGGACTAGAAAAACTCACCCCTCATGAGAGTCATGAGGGAGTTTAAACAAAATACATCGATTAAAAAACCTAATAGTTAAACTACACTTGTATAAAGAACTCTTATGTATCCTTTGATCCCAAAAACATTGAGTCCCTTTCATACAATAATCACTGACCAAGTTTATAGATATAATTCTCCCAATTTATCTCCTTCCCATATTTGTATACCTTCTTTATCTTCTTTAATACTTATCTTATATTCCCCTATATTTATTAATTCATGTGGTCTCTAAAAATAACTTCTAATATATGGAATCAATATTCATGAATCTTATTTAATCTCCTATGAATAATTTATCAAATTGTATCCATGATAGTGGATCGACTAAGACTGTAAATATGTACAGATATAATATTTTTCAGCATAGCTCTTCACTTGTGTTAGATAATCCTCATCAATTTCCTTAAAAACTCTCAATAAAACACAAGTTCATTATCATGAAATATGGAAACACTTTCTAATAAATTGATTCATTACCATAATCATATTCTCCAAAACATAATAAACCTCTTCATCACATCTGATCATACCATTTACAGTCATATCATTTTCATCATTTGATGGTGTAGAATTATTTAAATCATATGTTCAAAGGTCATTTAAATCATATATGTATAAGTACATATTTACCCTCATGTAGCTTTCATAACCCATACACAATTTCATTTTACCATTACACACCCATCCTAATACCAATATAAAGCTACAACAATGCTTAAAAATCTTTCAAAAACTCAGTGACACCCTTATGTATCTCATTTACATTATGGATTTCCTTAACATAGTTCTCCTATTCTCCTTCATAGATTAATTTACAACCTAATGGTTTAAATTTGGTGCAGCCAGAAACTCTGTATCATCCTCCTTAGGGTGCTACGACATTACAATAAGACAACACAATAATCATCTCAATCTTCCCCAGATTTCTATAGTGGTCCATAGTGTAATGTATATTACTACTACATATGCATTAACTTATTATTATCCACTCAATTAACTTCAATGAAAACCATCTCTTATTGTGTCCTCATATTCACCATAGAAATTTTGGGAATCCTACTCCCTCATTGGCTATAGAAGATCTATGGAATAGTATGCGTAGAGGTAGTGAAAACAAGATTTCCAAATAAGAAAATGTTCCTAGATATTAATACATTAACATTTTAGTTATTATGAAAATTTATTTGGATTTAGATCATCCCATATCAAAAATATATCAAGATGTCACCTCACTAGTATGCTCTAATGAGACTTCTATTTACAACACTAGAAAACATAGTTCCACACTGCACCAAACTATCCTTCTTTGTGCCTCAACATGCCAAGTTCTCATTTCATCATACTCTCACCAATTGGAACTGACCCACACCAAACACACATCACACTATTCTAAAATATTGCTCGATTGTGCTAATTATTGGTTTACTTCAGTTATTGGGGTGACCTAATCTCCTAAGATGGAATGTTGGCTATATTTTTTTATCAAATATTTATTAAATTAATTTTTCATAATTAGGATCCACAACATTCCTTCTTCTAGATCCTAATATCTCTTTTTTCCCACCATAGTTATTATAAAATCAAAGTAAAATTTCCTTACCATAAACGGAATAGGACCAATGTAAATGGGGGAAATTATAAAAAATTTATGAATAAATTAATATATTTAAAAATAAAAATGTATATATAAAATGAGTACATAAAATCCCACACACCTAGACAATGATTTTACTCATTCATGGTATCTTAACATAAATTTACAGGATTTTACATATAAATAAAAATTAAATTCCAATGTAACAAAATCAAACAATTACTAATGGGGAGAAGAAGTTTCCAGTATCACATAAGTATATATTATCAAATCCTCAATTTTCAAGGAAATAAATGAACTATGTAATTTAATTCACCATTTTCAAAAATTTATAGAAGATATCCAAACATTTATTCATCCATCAAAATTTATATTTATTGTGTATGGAAAGATGTGATCCACCTCCGATTGCATCACTATATCATTCATATTCTTCTTGCGAGGAATATTATTCTTTACTTATTTATTTATCTGGTCTCTATGGAAAATCCCTCTATAAAAATTTTATTGAAACTATAAAACCAATATAATCATTATAAATTCTTAAATTATAGGACCATGTTGGTCATATATCGTGTTCACTTCATTAAAATATTCAAAACGGTACACTAACATCACAATGTTATGTTAAATAGTATTCTTCTTGAAATTTTTTTTGTAAGGGTTACGTCCCACTGAATGTGTTCCTTCCATCACACTTCATAGATTTAAATATACTAATTTTAGAATATAATTATTTGTTATATTCTCTAGCCTTGGAAAAACAAATAGTTACCATAAAATGTAAATATTCTTCTAGATACAACCATATTTTCTGAAATAGTACTTTTATGAAGATCATACTTTTGAAAGCCTTATTGAACTCTTTCTGATGAATTAGGAAACAAATATACTCTACACATATCGGTCCTTAATTTGGACATTTTTAGTTGTTTTTTTATTTTTATACATAATAAAAAAAATTGTTCAATATTACAATTAAAAAAAACAAATTCGAAATTTTCTTCACATATATGCTTATATTATCTTATCTATGAATATATAGGTATTAAAAAATTCATTAGTTTTTCCTTTATATATATGAATCATTCATTGAGATAATTATTTATTATAACAATGTTCAATTCAGAAGTCACCCACAAGAATGTTCTCTTACTTTGAGAAATTTACAACGTCTTTCTTGGATTTAGAAAAATCATATCTAAATTTTTTTATATAAAATTATTTCACCAGAAAATAATTTTATAAATAATTTGTCCTTATATTTTGAAATAATATTATATTTTATAAATAAAAATTTGTTATTCTCTATGGTGATTAAGTTTCTAACTTACTTAACAGTTATGAGCAACTAAGTATCGATCATTATGAATTCATCCATATCCTATTAAATAATATTGGATGAATTATATATTTTCAAAAAAAATTCCTTTAAATTAACAACCTTAGGGATTATCATATATAATTCCTTCATCAAAATGAACTCTGTTTGAGTTTTATATATTTATTCATCACTACTTTATGAAACCACTTCTTCTTTCTCTAAGTCATCTTGTCAACCTGACTCCTTGGCATCAAATATTGTACTAAAAGTATTCTTACCTAAACTACTTGGGAGAAATTCAATCTCATGACCATCACATTATGCTTCATCCTTATTGTTTAAATAAATACCTATTTGGTTATAAAAAAGAGTTTTTTCTAGAATTGTATGATGAAAATATCCCACTTTTGATGTTCATGGAATTCCTACTTGAATCATCATGACATGATTTATCTTCATGATCTGGTGTATTTTAAAATATTTCAATGAAATTACCAATAACCCCATAACTAAAACACATCAAAGGTTAAATTACATGAAATTCACCTCTTACTTTTCATAAAATATTTTAGATGATTGACATGAACTTGTTAAACATTACATCAACATCTTCATCTGAATTTGATAATGTAACATCATCTTTATCTTATTTCTCAATTTTTTTCAAGGTCATTTCATTATTCGTGGATTTTAATTAGATTTCAGTTTATCCAAAACTATTATTCTTCAAAATACATTCCTTTATCATAACATATAAATCCAAATTGTTCTAAAAGTTATCCAAAGGAAGTGTGTTAAGATCGTGATCCTTTATAGCCAAAACATTTCCTTCAAATATGCCTAGTAAAAAATGTTTTATTTTCTTAACCCCCATTGAATCTTGAATTTTCTCATAAAATCCCCTAATATTAATTGACACCTTATTAAACCCTATAAATAATTAATCAAGATTTTTTCCTTCAAGAATACACATATAATTATAATAAAACAACCAAATCTAAAATTTATCACTTTTGACATTGAAATTTCCTTCATAGTTATTTTTCATCCTCTCCTAAATTCCTTTCACAATTTTGATCCACAAAACATTAAAAAATCCTTATCTAAATATTATCTAAATATATAGTTTTTTTTATTTCCATAAATCAATATATTCTTACTTGTATATCAAGTCAAATTATCCTTATGTAATAGGTGGACAACCATCAGTTATGATTTCATGAAAATCTATTCTAAAAAATATATATATAGGGTATAATTTTTTCTTTCAAAACGTCATAATTTTTACTAATGAATATCGGAAATCCATTATTATTCATAAAATTAATAATATACATAATTGAAAAAAAATCAAAACTCTAAATTCAATAAACACATTCAATAAAAAACCTTGACACTAACTTGATTCATAAATATATAAAAGAACACAAATAAAAATAAGTTCAACAACATATATATAATACAACATTCAATATTTTGATCATTAGAAGAAACTCAGACTTCTCTAAAACCAATTTTCATATCCTAAAGCATGGTGTAGGTTCACTAATAGGGGTTGAATCAGTGGATAATATTTTTTTCCCTTTTAGGAATTATTATAAAATCAACCTCTAATAATTTTTAGTGGGAGTGGTCTCAATAATGATATCTCACCCCAAGGTAACAAAAAAAGAGGAAAGAATTCCTGATGCATAATTTTTACTACTCAAAATAAGTTGATAATCTACAGTATAATCCGAAAAATATAAATTCTATATTGTTTACTAGAATAACCATTGTTGAATCAGTGGGTAGGATATATCAATGAACTTGTATTAAAAGACTATAACAATGTTGTCTCCTAACATATTTGATTAATATTTTTATCTTAAAGAATATAAAAATTATCATTTTTATCAAAATATATTATCTCCTAAAACTTTCATAGTACTCCCATAATTCTTCTAAATGTTGAACATTTGTGAATTTTTGAATCTTGAACAAACAACTGAGGTGTGATGATCACACAGAAACCAAGTGTACACTCTTCTTCTTTTTTCCATCATTTTTATGAGTAATTTTCTATATATAATCATTTTTCTTACCTCATATGATATTATTTTTCATAGATAATCATATATAATTCCCTCTAACATGTTATCTTACATATAAAAAAACATTTATTCAAAAACAAATTTGAAAAAACAACTTCCATCAACTGCTCTTCAATATATCTTTGACTTCATCAGTCCTCAGATCTATATAGATCATCATGAAAAGATATCATATCTTACGGTGTGAAAAAAATGTTCCTTTAATTTCTTTTAAAAGTTCTTATCGCTTTGGTTTTTAATAATATAATTCATTGTGAAACTCTTAATTATTTTCTTAGAAGTCTTTATGAGTGTGAAAATATATAAACTTCTCGACATGACCATTATTCTCAAACATCATGCATCATGATTTATATTAATGGTATTTAATATATAAAAGAAAAACTTTATAAATTTCATTTTTTTCAAGAATAGAACCCTTAAATATAACCAATATGACCTGTATTTCTTGTCTTTGCCTCTAATAAACCATTATTTATGAGTATATTGGACTTTATGTATTTTTATAGTTACATTTTCATTTTAGGAAAGTTACTTTTACATTTTTTCTTTTCCTCATATTTAAATTTACATATCGTAGGAGAGACCCCTATGCATAACTATACCTCATAGAAACTTTTATATATTTATAAATCATGTTTTATATATGTGTAAAGTTACTCTTGCATTTTAATAACTTTAAGAAATTTTCAAAATTATTCTACTCAACACTATAATTTTCTTTAAAAATGAACCTTATATATTGTAAAAAGTTACACTTTATTATAACTCTTACATATCACCTTAGAGTTACTATTTCACACTAAATACTTTTCTAAATTTTAGTTCATCTATTCTGAGTAACCCTTATGTGTTGTTAAAAGTTTCCATTATGTATTACCCTTGAAAAAGTTATTATTTATTAGTATTAGAACCAAAGTTGTCCTTACAAATGAGAAATTTTACACTTATATATTTATTAAATTTTAATTTTCAAACCAAAATTATTTCAACTCAAAAAAACTCCAAACCTCGTACAAAAAACATTAAATTTTTTTTAAGCAGTTCTAAAAATTAAAATTTCATTAAAACTACATTATAAAATTTATTTTATATATTTTTTCACAAGATTTATGTATTTATAATTAAATTAAACACATGAAACAAATCCATTGTATCTCTTATTCAATTATTCTTTTTCAGCTTATTAATAAGGAAAAATCTCCCTAGGTCACTTGAATAATTGTAAGGCTATAATAACTTAAGAATGCAGTATTTCCTAAGATAAATCCTAATATTAACAATGTTGATGTAATTTTTGTAAGAGTACAGATGGAGGAAATAATGGATTTCCCATTGAGTAATTCCATAACTTAGTAGATTCCATAACTTATCATGTGAGAATTAACAAGTTTATGTTTAACAAGTTAGATCTTGTGTAATTTAGAGTATTTTTGTAATAACCTTAACCCTATAGCCTAGAGTCAGTGGTTTCTATATTACATTTGCACTAGATACAATAATTCACATCCTATGGATCTAATAGTTTAGTAGTATTAAAATCTAGAAACATTATTGAATCTCATATTATAATTGAAAATATAGAATATGACAGAATATTTTATTTTTGAATAATATTAATCCCTCTAGAATATCCTTGAATATTAGTCATATTTACCTTCCTGAAATCCTAGGGAAAAGAAAATGAATAAAAGGGTGAGCTCAAATTATTGGTAAGGGAATGTTTATATCTAATAATATCATAAAAAATATGGAATTAATAATATGGCAGGAATAAATTATGGTTAAATAATTACATATAATTAATCACATGAGATTGAAACATATCCATTGATTAAATAACTATTTAAATAATCACATAGATATCAATATTGTTTTATAATGATGGAATGAATAATGAGGGACATTTGAAACTTACCCATGAGGCATCTTTCCAAGACATCTTACATAAATACGTAAGTACTTTTCCAAATACCCAAAATATTTTGACTCGTGATACTTGTTAATGGATTGAAGGGAAACATAATTACGGGCCCCAAAAATGACATAATAATTATAATGATTTCATAATATGAATAAAAAATAAACTTAATAAATATTCCTTAATAATCTTTAAATTTCTATATTTAAAGAACTAGCATACAGAATGTGAATACTTTCCCCTTTAAAAATGATCACAAGAAATACAGATAAATTTGTTGAATGGTATCATTAGATAATATCCTCAATAAATCATAATATTCATGAAATGTTTATAAAGTAGATGAAAATACATTTAAGATATCACTAGAATATTTGTTTAGGATGATATCATTTTCCTTTTGAAATCACTTAATTAAAAACAAAAAATTATGAAAATATTAGCGAAATTTGTTTTCTATGGAATGAACCATAGCATATTGAAAAACAAACTTCAAATAAAATTTAATTAAATATGGATTGAGAATTAATTTGTTATGTATATGTTCAAAAAATATTCTTTTCATACATTCTGCAAAACATTGCCTCTCACATAAAATGGGAAACAAATATACCAGACTAAAATTAATAACAATGTTTGTAATCTTTAAAAACATTCTTTCAAGATTATGAGTTCTTAGACAGATAAAAATAAAAAGAAAAATTCCAATTTTTAGAAATAACCAGATCAGAATAAAATATAATGGGTTTATGATATAAATATCAAATAATTTCCCTTATAGAAACTTAAACATAAACAGTCCAAGACTATGATGAGATTGTGAAAGAAACACTTACCTTAGGTACGGCTTGGTTTATAAGTGATTTTATCCTCTATAATACTAAATATAAATTTATCATAACTATATAAAAGAATCATATAAATACTTATAATATTATATGGGGTTCAATTATAATTTTTATATAACACTAGGTTAATAACACTTTATTAAAAATGTTGTTAAGGGGTGTTTATAGTTTCATTTTTCATGTGTGTTTCAGATTAGTAGTTTGAATCCTATATTTTTTATCATTGTTTTATCATATAAACAATATTAATATTGATATAAATATCATATATATTAATTACATATATATTAATAAATATCCTTCAAAGGAGGATATTAAAAATGAATCATGTCGCTTCGTGGGGGTGGTAGTCTACTCATACGCACGAGTGACATTATAATTTTTTAAAGAGTGGAACTCTAAAAAGGTAAATGATATATTATACATAAATAACATAAAAAATTTAAAAAATATAATATATACATATATATATTCATTATATTCATATTTATAACCATCCATGAAAATTGGTGATGAGAAAAAATTTGAGTGACCCTAAGAGACAGTAAGTCATACGTATGTACGAACAATGTTTTAGTTTTCCATGAGATGTAAGAGATATTAAAATTTTTTATAACCCCATTAAAATATTTTCTTTTTGAACAATAAGTAGTTTTTATACCTTTCACAACATATTATTGATATTAAAAGCAAGACATAGAAATTTTTGACATTATCCATTACATAAAACAATATAAATGTTATAATGAAATGAATGTGGAATGAAATTTAAAAGATTTATAATAATTAATTCCAATGGTCTAAAAAACTTATAAAATTAAATAAGTAAGAGTTTTAAAGATATTTCTGTGTCAAATCTAATAGTTTTAACCCTGTTTTATAGGTTTTACCCTTCTTGAGATGGAAAATATATACTGCAGTTATTATTCATAATTACTAAAAGTAAAATGGGACGATTAAACAAATTTGAACCAAATAATTATAAATATAGAATCCATTTTTAAAATTTTAATATCTAGAAGTTGAAGAAATCAATTTTAATATAAATACATAAATGCAAATGAAAAAGTTTTTTAGGAAAATACACTTTTAAGCATAAAAATGAACTTTTACCACAATCAAGTATAATGTTGATTAACACATATTTAATTGGATTATAATATAATTAAATTATACTTATATTAATATAATATAAAATTCGAAATATAATGGTAAATTTGAATTTTTTTTATTTATCAAAAAGATAGATCGTTTTTATAAAAATATGTGTTTTCACTATTCCCAGAAAAATAAATATTTTTAGAAAAATCCCAAAAGTTTAGCTTAATATAATATTAAAATGATTATTTAAAAAATAATTTTAATTTAATTAAATAAATTTTATAAAAATTATTGAAATTAATTATAATGTCATCCCACAAAATGTAACAAAATGATTTTTTAAAGAAAACCTGTTTTTAATGGAGAAGATGAATTTATTAAAAATCATGTAATTATATATTATTAATTCATTAATAAATAAAAATTATATAAAACCATAATACAAAATATTTATAATATTTTATTTTTATTCATACCTCATGTTTAATGGCTTAGTTATAATAATCGCATTTGAATAATAATATATTTTAGTACATTGATGTCTATTTAAAGAATGATAGTGCGTGTTAAGAAAGATATCGAGCATATTATTCAATTAAATTTTTAGTTTTTTAAATTCTCCCAGAAAAAAATAGATTTCAACCTCTTAATTTTTTAAATCAGTAATCAATGGTTCAATATTTTAAAATAATTTTATTTTAAACCTACATCATACAAAGGAATAAAAAACATCCTTTGAAATGGAGAAGTGGGAAACATAAAGGTTACCTGAAATAACACACAATCAGGTTCCAAGATAAGGATAAAACTATCAAGAATTGAAAATATGGATATGAAGGAGAAATAATATTTTTTAAGGAATAACAGAGAGTGATATAGAACATGATCAATAGAAATTACAAAAAACCCTAAATCAATCAAGGATAAATAAGTCCATCAATTCATCAAAAATGAAGGAAAAAAAATTAAATGAATTATTTCACAATAATTTCCCAAAATTAATGGATTCTATTACTATCATAATGTATAACATGATATATTATCTTTACCATATTTTTTCAACTTTCTAAGAATTGTTTTTTGAATATTTTAATCAATATCCACATCAGATTCTAAAATCTAATTACTATGAGGAATATTTCATGATTGATGCATAAAAATAAATCACTAATGGATCATAAGATCTATAAATAAATAAAATTTATTTCACTCATCTTAAAAAATTTGTTTTAATAAGTTAAAATAATACTAAATATAAATTAACCTTCTGGTAACGAAACAATACATTAATAAATAATAATACAAATATAAATTATACTATAATTTAAACCCAAAATTATAGTAGAACTCATTAAACATATATTATTTTATGATATATATAATGATTATGAAATCCTAAAAATTAATTAAACACTAAAATAGGATTATGTAAAAGTATAACATCAGTATAAAAATCATGTCTTCAACTAGGGAAAATTTGTTAAACTTATTAGAGACCAAACATTATATTCTTAATATAATCAGATCCCACTAGGTGTATTGATTGGAAACTCCAACCTCATAGTTTTAGATGATGATTTAATCAAGTATTAGTTAACTTTGAGTTTTTGATCAAAGTAACTTTTATTAAAACATAAATGATTTCCAGCCGAGATGTAGTGATTTTATATGATTAGAATTTCTCTCTTAGAATGATAAAATGTACATTCCCTTGATGGCTTGGGAATTCATTTCTGTAATTCCTCATTTCATTACTGTTGAAAAATGGTAATTAATGGATTATTTCTTTATCTTATACTCACAATATTGATGTAATTTCTCTCTAACGCATAATTAAACTCATATTCCCTTCACAAAATTACAAGGGTATTTCTTTCCATAATTATTAACTGTTACAAATTATATTCTTCCCTTTTTTCGTTTTGGGAAATTTCCCTTTACTTAACAATCTTTATTTAAATTTTTATCCTTATTTAATTAAAATATATTATATGTGATGCATGCATTCTCTACCATGATGTCACTCGGTACAATACCATCATATATTAAAAAAATTAGAGAGTAACTCCCTTTTAGGGATTGGATTCTATCTTCCAAATAACCTTTCACTATTTCTATCTTAATTTACATCATTTTCCATAACATGTCTTTCTAATCATCTAAATTTTTATCCATAACTGATAACACTCTCCACTTCCCCTTAACCCAAATTTAAATAATTCATTTCCAAATAAACTTGTTTCAAATGAGGAATGTATTTTTTGAAGAATATATCCCTAAAATTATACCATTTTATACCATCTATTTCCTTATCCTCCTTAGTATTTTGAATCAATATACACCAATGATAAACATATCTCTTTAAACAAAACACTTCCATTGTCATGACCCATTCCTCAGGGCTCATATCGTGACTACCCCAAGCCCGCCTTCCATAGGCCAAGGGCAGGCGATTAGCCCCAAAGGCGTAATTTCCCAAATCTGGGAAGGCGTTGCCTTTATAAAACATAACACTCACAACCAGAGTACAAGTTGAAGAAAACACTAAGTAAAGTAGTATAACAAGTGTGCGGAAAGTAAAAAGGGGCCGGAAATACATGCCCAACAAAAAGGTACAACTACAACTAAAGAAATTACAACTGAAAAAGACAAAAAGATAAATGGTGAAAGCAAATCTTGGATCGCCCTCTGGGTTCTCACCTGAAGGGTAGGTATAGATGGTCTCCCCAGTACTCCACATCCGTCAAACTCCACTAGGTACCATCTCATCGTGAGGTCACCTTCTGGGTACTATCCAGGCCACGTACACTCATCCTCGGTCAGCGTTGTCTGTCGTCTTCATCTAACCCAACGAGGTGCGGGCATTTCCCGTACAGGGGTGAGTATAACGATACTCAGTAGGAAATCTGAGACCCTCAAGGTCTCACAAAATCTAACAAGGATAAACCACAGGGTATGATTTCAATGGATAACCATTACTTCAGTATATGCCCATACATATACCTAAGTTATCAAGTAACCCATCTCAATCATGAGGAAAACACAAAGGTCATTGTCTCAGCTCAAACCAGGATTTTTATTCCCGATGTCGAAAACATGGATACTAGAGAAGTCCTACTCTATCGAGTACAGTGGCCCTGATGCTAAAACCAAGCGCTTCCCACTAACCTTGGACTACTGAAGTACTCCACCTGTCGAGTACTGTGGGCTTACTCTTACAACCAAGTGCTTCCCACCATGGGTTTTCCACTACAACCAAGTGCTCCCCCTCATTGCCGATAGAGGTACTCCTTCTATCGAGTATTGTGGGTCTTCCGCTACAACCAGGCACCCCTCCGCTGTGGGTATGCTGCTACAACCTAGCCCTTCCCACTGGGCCATCCGAATCACTATGAGTAGATCGATCAACACTCATCAAGTCTCATCTAGCTATTAGGTCTATGCAATCTGCTCGCTCATCACTGGGAGGGTCAGCTCCATGAGCCTCAAGCCTATACTCCAAGGATCATGATGTCTCGCGTAGAAGAATTACATAGGACTGCCTCATCATATGGATCTCAAAGAAATAGATGGCGCGTCAACCGGATGCCCAGTCTGTGAGTTATTATCATTTTAGTCCCGGGGGCCTGGTTGGTTTCATGTACGAACCAACCCGACCGTAACCCAACTATACCCCAAACTCTCATGGGGTGTTCTCAAGGGACCATTTCTCAACGAGATTACCAACACCACTGATGGTTCTTCAAACGGGCGTCTGGTCTAAGAGATACTGGATTTTCTGTTCCAGGTGCCAGGTTGGATTTACGCTCGATCCAAACCTGGCCATTTTCCAAAGTCGTCCCAAAACTCATTAAGAGTATCGCAAAAGGACTGTCTCATCACGATGATCCCAGTGCTTCAGATGACACGTCAATCGGACGTGCGGTTAATGATATTCGCATTTAAGCAAAACGGGCCCTACCCGTCAAGCCCAGTGGGCTGGCGGATCGGCCTGACCTTGTTCGGTAGGTACGACCTAGATGGGGGTCGGCCCAGCCCGCTAAAGTGTGTCCCGGCCCAGCGGGGCGCGACCCAGCATGGCGCAGATCGGCCTAGAGTGGCGTGGCCAGGACCAGTGGGGTGCAGCCCGGCTGGCTGAGCGATGCGGGGGGGAGCCGGTTTCCCGAAACTGCAGCGCCGCCCCTTCTGTCCGGCCGGCCGAAGCGGGATGGTATTCCCGCTGGGAGAGGCCCGCACAGTGGGCCGTTGTACTCTTGCACGGCACCTGCGGGTGTCGCGACCTCCTCCAACCCAGTCGGCTGACGAGCTGGCCGGTTCATCCGCCGAAGCAGCCCGCGGAGTGCGGGCCGCGGTCCTCCATAGTGCGGCGCCATGGGGCACCTTGGTTCCTCTAGCCCAGCTGGCTACGATCGTCTGGTTCTTCTTTGGTCGAGCAGCCCGCAGTTGCGGGCCGTGGTTCTTCCGCACGCGGCCGGCGCGAGGCTGCCATTATCTCCGGTCGTCGTTGCTTTTGGTCGCTATCACCCCTACCGACACCGCTTTCATCGCCAATATAAACGTGGATCAATAGAGGGTCATCAGGCCATGTTTTTTTGGCCCACACCCTCTGCGTTAGGTGATATCATGAGGCCAAGATGATCACTTACATTCTACAATGACAAGAGTATAATTTTATTAAACTAAAATTATACAAACCCCCTACCTCGTAATTGAGGTTCTTTTGTTGACGAGCAGTGGAAGATGAGCATCGCGGTAGTCAGGCGTCATGGAAGATGGCGTCGTGGAGAACGGTGTCGTCCCGTCAACGTTGGAGAAAGAGCCTTTGTCGTAGATGTAGTTCCTCGTGAGTGGTGTCTTCTCCCTTGACGCGGAGGATGAGGAAAGAAGACAAGTCGTCATTCTATGCTGGAATCTGTGTTTTTCGTCGAAGTGGATGTCTTTCTTCATGGTCATCACCGTTCTTCGTCGAGAGAGAAACACTATTCTTCTAACTCTTCAGAGCCTCCCCAACACAACCAAAAGTCAACTCATTAATAATATCTTAGGCTATTATTTTATTCTCAGCATGAATTTCAAAATTCAAACACTTAAATTAATTAATTAATTGTGGATCAATTAATAAATTAAAGGTTGTTGGAAAAATTATTGGAGGGAGGTGGAGAGTTAGAATTAACATGGGGAGGTAGAGAGTTAAGAGAGGGGTTAAAGGGAGTTAAATAGGGTAGGTGAAAGGGTTTGGGTTCGTGTGGGCCCCACCACACTAAATCCTCTCATGGGAGGTTATGTGGGGTGTGGCCCCTCCTCCAACTCTTCTTTGGAGGAAATAACCACAATCAAATTAAAATTATGTACACATAATTTTTATTATTACTTGTTTAACGAATCTCCAAAAACTAACTTCTACTACCGAGAAAACGCAATTGTTGTAAAGGTCACCTTAAGCGAATATCGGCACTACGAGTTCATCGGTGTCCACAGATTTCAGTTCTGAGCACTGGTTCAAAAGATATAAAAACTTGCACGTACGTTTACTAAACGTACTCGAACAAATCTTTAGAAATTGATTCCGGGCACACCAGGCCTCGGAATTAGGCGCCGTCAGAAACTCCGGATTCAAAAAATTCCAAAGAAATTAAGAAAAAAAATTCCTTGAAATTTCCGAGTCTTTACATTACCCCCACACCAGGGATTTACGTCCTCGTAAAGCTACAACACACACGAGGGAAACAAATGGGGGTACTGAGCACACATCTGAGCCTCCCGCTCCCATGTGCTCTCCTAGAGGTTCTCATGCTGCCAGCGAATGCGCACCAGATGAATCGACTATCCATATAGGACCCGCTCCCATCAATCCTTGATCTCTACTGGGACCTCCGTGAATGTCGCCCTGTCATCAATGTCCAACTCCTCATGGACGATGATGTGGGACTGGTCGTGAATGTATCTCCTCAGTTGAGATAACGGAAGACGTCATACACCTGGTGCAACTGAGGTGGAAGGGCCAGGAAGTAAGCCACCTTTCCTACTCTGCTAAAGAATTGGAGGAGGGACTACAGATAGTCTGCACCATCCCTATCCACAAAGGATATCAGCAACACGGCCAGCCACTCAGTCACCTCTCCAAGCAGCTAAATTCCTGAACTCCTTCTGAGAGTATCCACTACCACGTTCCCCTTCCCAGGAGTATAGACTATCTCGAAGTCACTGTCCTAGAAGAACTCAAGTCATCGCCGTTGTCTCAGGTTCATGTCCTTCTGAGAAAAGATACACCTGAGACTATTGTGATTAGAGTAAACCATAAATTGTTCGCTCGCCGAACTATGGGTGAGACTAGCCAATTGTAAGAACTCGACTTCACCCTTCTTCGCCTACGTTTTACAAGAGCTTCAATATTTCTCCTTTTTCGAAAAGGAAAATCTGGTCTCATCCCCTGGATGAACCACGTCCTTTGCCTAATACAGTCAATCCTAACAAGAACGGTACTAATTCATGCCATGGACAACGTTTTAAGGCCTAAATGCTACTACCAATAGATCCAATCGTCACTCTCACCTCAAAGTATTGAGTCACATTGTCAGCATCAGTGTGTGGTCACTGGTTCTCCTCCAATAGAAATCTCAAAAGTGAGGGTCAAGTCAACAGGTTTATCCAGAAACTATTAGTATTAACCACACAAAATGTAAGAAAACAAACATCACAAGGAAAAGTGCCTTTTATTTCTGCAGCTCAATGTACAAAGACACATAACAACCACAAACAACAACATCAAGGAAGCGAGAAGCACCAAGAAGAAAGGCCTTCATGCCTGGAACTAGTCCCGCTTCTATCCACCAGCTTCAGGAGCTCCATACTCGTATGATTCAGCTGCCTGAAGTTGTGCTCTTCCATGTCCACATGTTCCCTATGGTCGGGGTGGAGCTCCTGGTGGTGGTGTTGGAAATACCTTGAAGCATCGTCCACCACCAGCTGCACAGCCAGCTCCACCACCTCGGTCTCCTGCTCCTTGCGGTCCGCCTCGATCGAACTTCTGCCTCTGCCTAGGAGGTCCTTCATCTATCTGTTGATTGTCTTCAAGGCATGTCAGATAGTCATGTTCCATGTGACCAAGATCACTACAAGAGTAACAACGTATACTCCTGGTATGTCATTCGCCACCCCGGGTGCCTCGCACACACGATCATGAGTCATGCGTTCGACCACCTGTGGGTCTGGTCCTCTTGGACCCTTGTGTCATATGTCTACTTCCAGCTGCAGAAGACTCATCTGCAAGTCGGTTAGTGGTGGGTCTTGCTTCTAGAGACTGCTCAGTAGGGAAACTCTCCACTAATAGGGCTCTCTCCAACACCCCTGTCTGCATCATGATGTTGTGAGAGATAACTGAAGCTATGATCTCTTTCCTGAGTCCCTACTCAAAAGATCGGGCCCTGAAGAATGGGTCACGTACCATATCAGTAGAGTAGAGAGAGAGGTATTTGAACCTTTCTGAGTATTGTGCTACTGTCATGCTGCCCTACTGCAGATGAAGTATCTCTTGTATACGCAACGCTCAAAGGGTGGCTGGTACAAACTCTTCCCAGAATAGGCTCTCGAAGTCTGCCCATAGAAGTGTCGCCTCGTTGTGGACCAGGAACATCAGGCTCCACCATTTTCCTTCTACTACCTGAAGAAGGCTGGAATCAAGGATCACCATGAAGTCGGCTGGTGTCCCTACCAGTCTAAAGACTCTCACCATAGCCTACAGCCAATCCTCAGCAGCCTGCGGGTCCATCTCCCCCCTGATCCTGGGTGGCCTCTGGCGCTGGAACTCATGCAGTGTGTAACACCCAGACATTTTATGACAAATATTGTTTTTTATGTCTTATGTTATACGCAACACTAAAGGAATCTTTCACAACACACAATACTGACTTGTCTTGCACTACACACAATCACTACCTACCTCGATAGCATGTGTAGTACGCAATACCAGGTTTCACTAAACAACGATATATTATTATGGACTAGCCGTTATGAATAGTATTAACTACATTTTTCATTTTATAACATTATTATTCATCTTACACATTTTCTAGAACATGGTAAGAGAACAAAATAAATATTTCAGGTAAAATAAGTATTTTTCAGAAAATGTAGTTTTGCCGCCTTTTGATGGCGCACCCACATTAAATATAGTTTTTGACATGTTTATAAGTTAAATTTGACAAAATAAAATTCTTATTTGGAATCAGGATATAAAAATTTACTTTGGATAAATTTTTGATACTTTTCTGACAAATTTCATATTTTGATGAATAGTAAAATTACGCTAATTTTTAATTAAAAACAACTTTTTTCATTGAGATAATTTATATGGTTAAATTATAATGTTGAATGGTTTTAAAGTATAAATAGAATATATTTTTACCATTTAATATAATGTTTTTCATTACCATTAATTTCACATTGAATTCATAGGTAAAAACATTTCAATCTTTGGCAATGTTTTAACTTCTAAAACCTGTTTTTTAACAATGGGATTAATTTTAAATTAATTACTGAAACTTATGTGTTTTGAATTATAAAAAATGGATTCCATATTTGGAATCCGTGTATCCAAATTATGTTAATATGCTACTTTTTATTTTTGGGCATTGTTAATAGTAACTACGGTAAATTTTATTTACCATAGTTAAAGGTAAATCGGGTAATTAATGGTAAATGTATGATTATAAAATTACCCTAACACCTTCCAAAATCCAATTGGATGACTAAACGTTGACCCATATCACCTAAGGTTCAGATTATATTCATTTAATGGACTTTTGACCATAGATTAATATAATTATTATTAAAACCAAGGAAAGTGATAATATTTCACTCTCTTAAATCTTATAAGTATAATAATTTTAATTTAGTGATAAACATCATGAAACATTAGATATAAATATTATCCAGAAATCTAATAAAATTATCTACATCATATGAATTTATTTAGAATTTTTAGGGATTAAATAATTATCATTAATTATGACACAATAGTGATGTTGAAATTATTTTATTAATTAAAATATCAAATAAATGGTTTTAAAAATATTAAAATAAATATTATATGAACTATTTAATGTTCTCTGCTAATTTTATAGATACATATTATATTTTATGAATCTATTAATGATTTTAGTTCGAACATATCTTCTATATATATTTTATTTAAATTCAAATAATTGAATTGTGTCAAAATTGAAACTATTGTTATTTTATAAAAATAACATATTATAAAATTGTTTAAAAATAACAAAAATATTTAAAAATAATAAATTACAATTTATATGGTTTACAATGTCATAAAGTGTCAAATTATGGAAGATTCACAACACATATGTAATTATTTATAATAATTTAAAATTTAGAATATTATTACCACAAATAACATTAAATTGATAAATAAGGATAAATCAAGTTGATATGTTTAAAATAAATTACTAACATGTATAAATTTTATTGGTTGATGAGATTACAACTTTATCTCATCTAATCTTTGTATATGAGTCATTTTGGAAGTTTTTAAGTGGGGTTGGAATTTAATATAAACTATTATTTCTTATATTTCCAAAGTTTCCCCTCTCCTCCCTTATAAAAGAGCACCTCCTCCCTCTCCTCCTCACACCAATTTGAGCCTTCAAGATCGGTCAACCCCTACCCATTTCACATACCCACTTCCTTGGAAACCTGATAGAGTTACTGGTCTTCTCAAAAGACCAACTCTAGTGCCCTAAGAGAAAGTTTAAAGGAGGCACTTCGAGAAAGAGGTAATACCTTCTACCGTTTTCTTCAAGTTTTAGTCTTCTTCTACTCCCTATTATTTAGTTGTTTCATTATGAAGTAATAACATCAGTATACCTCATATACTGATATGTTATTATATATATAAAACAACCCTATTTCACCTCTTATCTATCCTACGGTAAATAAAATCATTGTGTGTGCGTATGTACGGAATACCGTCTCCACACCGTGGTGTAATATGTTTTCCACCACCACCTTAAATGGATGGGTATAATGGTGAAAATAATTAACTATATATAATTAAATTAAAGTGGTATTGATTCTGAAATATTATACATACACTTAAATACAATTCCACGATCATGGGAACGATATCATCGCTCATGCGTACGTACGGCCTATCGTCTCCACGATGTGATGTGACTCGTTCTATATAATCTTCATTGAATAATGATTATATAAATGATTTGAATTAATTAATATGATATATATTACACTAATACCATTCTGTAAATGATATATCTATATCCTATAATGAGTAATAAGAATTAATTCGACAAAACACGCATAAGAACTAAAAGCAATAAACACCCAAATAACAAGTAGCAATGAAATATTACTACTAAGAAGATACAAATATGACCATATATGATATCATAAAAATGAATATGATTCTCTAATAAGTCATTTGACATTATTTAAACCATATTACATGAGGTTCTGATTCATACAAAGCATATCAGACCTAAGGTAAGAGAAAATCTCGCAATCTCAATTTTTATCCGATATGGTTTATACTTCAGAATTTACTGGGGAATATTTATCATCCACATCCATGTTTCCTCAATATTTAATATTATTTATATCCTCCTATAATTTTTTAAAACCAATTTTACCCTTCGGTGAGTTTTTAGTAAAATATATGAAAGGAATCTTTTGTCGTTTTTTGTACGAGGTACTTTTTGACTTTTCCAGCCAAAGTACGAGAAGAATGTTTTTTTAACTTATACGGCATGAATGGATTTTTAGAACATTATTTCCATGAAGATTCCATTACATGTTTTCAAGTTTATTTTTAATCAACTTATTTTAGTTTAAAATTATATGACATTTTAAGAAAGGGAAATATTTTTGAAGTAGAAAGGATATTTTCCTCAAGAATGGTGTTCAAGTGTTCTATCCAAATTATTTTCCATATAAGATAATATAGGGTTCTGTTTATATCCTTATTTATAAATTGATTTGATTATGTTATGATGGAATTAATTTTATGATTTCCTTTTATCTTATATGGATTATGTTATGATGGCATGATGTTTAAGAATCCCATTTTTATTACATGGGTTATGCTATGATGTATGATTTAAGATTTTGTGGAACACATAAGAATGGTTTCACTATGAGATGGGTGGGACCTATATCTCCCTCCAAATCATTGGGTAATGATTTATATCTCATGAGATAGACATGGATGGAATGGAAGGTTAAACAGGTTCAGTGAAACAGGACTGAAACAAGGAGTGAACTCGGTTCATAAATGGAATTTGTCCGCTATGATAGTCTTGGTAATGAGTCTTGACTACTAAGAAATGATTTTCTATGATTATATGTGTATGCCACAAAGCTTCATGTTTTAAGATATGATTATTCGGATTACATTTCACTTCTATGATTTATCCCATGTTATGATCTCTTTTGCTGGATAAGATTTTTAAAATGTTATGTTCTTATGAATATGATATGTGTGATATTTCTTTTGTTTACCTTTACTGAGCATTTTATCTCACCCTTTTGTATGTTTTATTTTCCCCAGGTCTGGAAGAAGGATATTAAGTAGGATATTCCAAAAAGGGACTCTATATATAATGAAATAAATGGGAGACAACATAGATGATTTATGAACCAGTTTTTTATGTTTCCCAGTTTCTAAAGACACTATACCTATATGGTCATTTCATGGTTTTGTTATATGTTGTAATAACTGTGCTTCAATTTTTAAGTAATAACCATGTATGTAAAGTATGGGTCATTATTGTTGGTATCAGAGGAAAGGTATAGTCAACCTTTGGAAACTAAGATGTTAAAGCCTTAGTAAGAACCCTAAGGATATGTTTAAGAATAGAACACAATCTTAGTGTTTTAAAAATGTCCATGAACAACCTATGATAAGACCTTAAGTGTGAAATTTTATTCTTGATTATGTGGTTTTCCTATTATAATTAGTGTTTCTCACACTATTCCTCTTTGTTTTAGTCAATAGCTGGAACCCAAAGAAACCGTGTTAATGCGGAATGCGACGGGAAATGTAATGATTTTACCCCTGAGCAACCAAACGTTATGGGAGCTGGAATGAAAAATCTTGTAGCCATGCTCACAAAAATTTCTCAAGCTATGAATAATGAAAGACTTCCAAATGAGCAAAGGAAGGAGAGACATTCTGTTGAATCCTTCATGAGGCAACGTCCACCTTCATTCCGCGGGTCTTCTGATCCATTAGTGGATGAACATTGGATTAGTACCACTAAAAAGATATTTTCAATTCTTCAATGTTCTGAAGATGATAAATTCATCTTAGCAGTATATCGTTTGGAAGGTGATGCTGATCAATGGTGGAATCTTATTAAGAATGCGAGGAAAAGGGATGAAATTGAGTCCATGGAATGGGACGAGTTCAAGAACTTATTTTTCAATAATTATTTCCCTCGTATTCTTCGAACAAAGATGGAGAAGGAGTTTCTTGAACTGAAGTAAAAGGATGATGAGTCCATTGGTACCTACGAAGCAAATTTTACAAGACTTTCAAGGTATGATTCCGGAATTATTATCCAACTTGAGAGTAAGATCGATCGATTCTTTAGTGGATTTAAACCAAGTCTTTTAAGGGCGTTAGACGTAAGGGACTTCAATAGCTATGAGGAAATTGTTCGATGTGCTCTCAAGGTTGAGATAGAGATCAGTGTAACCCATCAGTCACATGGGTTTGATAAGAAGAGGAAAATGGAAATCAAAGGAAAATCTAAAGACCACACTGAAAAGAAGATGAGTTTTCCCTTATTCTCAATGTATGGAAATAAACATGGAGGAAATTGTCTTAAGGGGACAATAAAGTGTTATAAGTGTAGAAAAGAAGGTCATCAGGCAATTGAATGTCGAAATAATTGGAAGAAGATGTCTAATGATGCAGACAAAGGAAGGGATACATGGAATGAACCTACTGCACTTCAATGTTTCAAGTGAAAAGAAGATGGGGCATTATGCCAATCAATGCACAAATCCAAGGGTTGATGATGATGATCGACGTCAACAAACTCTTAAGGCCAACGACAAAGGAAAGTCACATGCAATTACTATTGGCGATGTGGAGTACGACAATGAAGTGGTGAGAGGTACACATACCATCCACTCTAAAGTACCAAATGTTTTATTTGATTCTGGATCCACCCACTCTTTTATTTCTGAAGAATTTTCTAAGGGTATCACTATATTACCTCAACAATTAGATGTTGAGTTGGTTGTGACAACTCTTAATGGCACAACGGTTGCATCAATAGTTTACAATTCTTCTCTGATTGAAGTTTGTGGGAAAGTGCTTCCTACAAATCTTGTGATCCTTCCTTTAGTGAAATTTAAAGTGATTATTGGCATGGACTGGTTTTCTTTATATGGATCTCATATCAATTTCCAAAGATGGGAAGTCACATTTCATATTCCAGATCAATCTATGATCGTTTATCGATGCAAGGATGAACATAACCTTCCTGTGAAAATTTCTTCCATCTTATGGGTCTTGATTCCTCTAAATGAAGGTTATTTATCTCAAATGATTGGAGAGAAACTCATGATTAATAATATGCCCATTGTACGGGAGTTTGATGATGTCTTTCCAGAGGAATTGCCATGTCTTCCACCAAATCGTGAAGTTGAGTTTACAATAGAACTCATACTGGGTTCTTTACCTATTTCAAAGACACCTTATAGAATGGCCCTAATTGAGTTGCAGGAATTGAAGAACCAACTCCAAGAGAATCTTGATAAGGGATTCATACGCCCTAGTGAGTCACCTTAGGGAGCACCTATTCTGTTTGTTAAAAAAAATATGGATCAATGAGACTCTACTTTGATTATCAAGAACATAACAAGATCAATATCAAGAACAAATATCCTCTCCCACGCATTGATGACCTATTTGACCAACTATGCGGAGCTCAATACTTTTCCAAGATTGATCTTCATTCAGGGTATCATCTATTAAGGGTCAAAAGGGAGGATATACCAAATACGGCTTTCCGTACAAGGTATGGACACTATGAATTTATAGTGATGCCATTTAGTCTTACTAATTCCCCTGGTATCTTCATGGATCTGATGAATAGAGTCTTTAGAGACTATCTTGATCATTTTGTGGTATTTATTATAGATGATATTCTTGTTTATTAAAAGAGAAAGGAAGGACATAAAGATCACTTGAGAATTGTATTAAATACCATAAGAAAGGAGAAGCTTTATGCAAAATTTACCAAGTGTGAATTTTGGCTTAAAAAATTTGCATTTTTGGGTCACATAATGTCAAAATAGGGGATATCTGTGGATCCGGCAAAAACTGAGGTTATCGAAAGATGGTCGAGACCAATAACAATAACTGAGATCCGAATTTTTCTTGGTTTGGCTGGATATTACCGATGTTTTGTGAAAGATTTTTCAAGGTTATCTAACCCACTCACCAAGTTGACTCGGAAAGGAGTTAAGTTTGTTTGGACGGAGGAATGTGAAGAGAATTTCAAGGAGTTGAAAAGAAGGTTATCTAGTGCACCTGTGCTCACACTACCTTGCAGTGGAGAAAGGATTGTGATCTATAGTGATGAATCCAAGAAGGGTCTGGGGTGTGTTATCATGAAAAATGATATGGTGATAGCTTATGCCTCACGACAGTTGAAAATCCATGAGCAAAATTAACCAACTCATGATTTGGAGTTAGCTGCGGTAATCTTTGCATTAAATATTTGGAGGCATTATATTTATGGTGAAAGGTGTGATATTTATACTGATCATAAAAGTTTAAAGTATATTTTCCCACAAAAGGAGCTGAATATGCGTCAAAGAAGATGGTTGGAGCTTATTAAGGATTATGACTGCTCAATTAATTATCGCCCTGGGAAAGTAAACAATGTGGTAGATGCATTAAGTTGACAAGACCATGCTAGCTTATCCATGATGAGGATCCCAAAAGATCCAATATTTATGGATTTACAAAGGATGGATCTTGGAATTATAATGAAAGGGGGGAAATCTTATCTTTCTCAAATGAATTTTCAACAATCTATACACATGAATATTAAAGAGGCACAGAAAGAAGATGTAGAGTTACAAAATAAGGTGAGAAATGTTCCTGAATTCAACCTTGATTGTAATGGGATAATAAGGTTCAGGAACCAGGTTTGTGTTCCTCCCATCCTAGAATTAAAGAAGTATCTACTGGATGAGGCTCATAGTTCTTCATTCTCTATTCATCCTGGAAGCATGAAGATGTATAGGGACCTGAAAGAGTACTTCTGGTGGGATGGCATGAAAAGAGATGTTGTTGAATATGTATCTCGATGCTTGGTTTGTCAGTACGTTAAAGCTGAGAGACAAAAGTCTACGAAATGTTACGACCATTTCCCATACAATAATGGGAATGGGAAAACATCACTATGGACTTTCTCACCGGACTTCCTAAAACATCCAAAGGCAATAATGCTATCTGGGTTATAGTTGATCATCTTACGAAGTCGACACACTTCATTGCTATTAGAGAAGATTTTTCTCTTGATCATCTTGCTAGGATATATGTAAAGGAAGTGGTAATATTGCATGGAGTAACACTTTCCATTATATCTGAACAGGATCCGAGGTTTACCTCAAAATTCTGGCGAAGTCTTCAGCATTCTCAAGATATAGAGTTGAGTTTCAGCACTTCTTACCATCCTCAGACAGACGGTCAGTCTGAGAGGACAATTCAAACTCTAGAAGACATGTTGAGATATTTCTCTATGGATCTCAAAGGTGGTTGGTATCAACACCTATATTTGGTGGAATTTTCTTATAATAATATCTTTAACTCCAGTATTCAGATGGCTCCTTATGAATCCCTCTATGGAAAGAAATGCATAACACCAACTTGCTCGGATGAAGTTGGTGAAAGAAATATATTAGGACCTGATCTTGTTGATGAGATGGCAAAAAAGGTCTAATCAATTCAACAACACATAAGAGCAGCTCATATTCGACAAAAAAGTTATGCTGATAAATGAAGAAGAGACCTAGAGTTTGAAGTGGGTGATAAAGTGTTCTTACGAATATCTCTCTAGAAGAGGGTAATGAGATTTGGAAAGAAGGGAAAGTTGAGCCCTAGATATATCAGTCCGTTAGAAATACTGGATCGTGTAGGGAAGGTAGTTTACCGATTGGTGCTTCCACCGAATCTCTCTCAAGTTCACGATGTGTTCCATGTATCTCTCCTGAGAAAGTACATACCCGATCCTTCACATGTACTCAACTCAGAAGTTGTACCACTGAAGCAAGATCTTTCTTATGAAGAGCAGCCGATAGAGATTCTGGATCATAGCGAAAAAGTCCTACGGAACAAGACCACTCACTTGGTGAAAGGTTTTTGGAGGAACCACCAATTAGGAAAAGCTACATGGGAACTTGAGGATATGATGAGGGAGAGGTATCCTCATCTGTTTGTAATGAAGTGACGAATTTCGAGGGCGAAATTCATTTTAAGCGGGGTAGAATGTAACACCCTGAGATTTTATGAAAAATATTTTTTTATGTCTTATGTTATACACAAGACCAAAGGAATCTTTCACAACACACAATACTGACTTGGCTTGCATTACACACAATCGAGACCTTCCTCGATAGCGTGTGTACTACGCAATATCGGGTTTCACTAAACAACAATATATTATTATGGACTAGCCGTTATGAATAATATTAACTAAATTTTGAATTTTATATAATTATTATTCATCTTACACATTTTCTAGAACATGGTAAGAGAACAAAATAAATTTTTCAGGTAAAATAAGTATTTTTCAAAAAATGCAGTTTTGTCGCCTTTTGATGGCGCACCCACATTAAATCTAGTTTTTTACATTTTTATAAGTTCAATTTGACAAAATAAAATTCTTATTTGGAATCATGATATAAAAAATTACTTTGGATAAATTTTTGATACTTTTCTGATAACTTTCATATTTTGATGAATAGTAAAATTACGCTAATTTTTAATTAAAAACAACTTTTTTCATTGAGATAATTTATATGGTTAAATTAAAGTATTGAATGGTGTTAAAGTATAAATAGAATATATTTTTACCATTTAATATAATTTATGTCATTAGAATTAATTTCACATTGAATTCATAGGTAAAACCATTTCAATCTTTGGCAATGTTTTAACTTCTAAACCCCGTTTTCTTAACAACGGGATTAATTTTAAATTAATTACTGAAACTTATTTGTTTTGAATTTTAAAAAATTAATTCCATATTTGGAATCAGTGGGTCCAAATTATGTTAATTGGCTACTTTTTATTTTTGGGCATTATGAATAGTAACCACGGTAAATTTTATTTACCATAGTTAAAGGTAAATCGGGTAATTAAGGGTAAATATAAGATTATAAAATTACCCTAAAACCTTCCAAAATCCAATTGGATGACTAAAAGTCTACCCATAGCACCTAATTATTGGATTATATTCATTTAATGGACTTTTGACCATGAAATAATATAATTATTATTAAACCCAAGGAAAGTGACAATATGCCACTCTCTTAAATCTTATAAGTATAATAATTTTAATTTAGTGATACTTATCCTGAAACATCGGATATAAATAGTCTCCAGAAAGATAATAAAATTATCTACATCATATGAATTTATTTAGAATTTTTAGTATTAGATAATTATCATTAATTATGACACAATAGTGATGTTGAAATTATTTTATTAATTAAAATATCAAATAAATGGTTTTAAAAATATTAAAATAAATATTATATGAACTATTTAATGTTCTCCACTAATTTTCTAGATACATATGAAATTTTATTAATATATTAATGCTTTTAGTTAGAACATATTATCTGTATATATTTTTATTTAAATTTAAATAAATGAATAGTGTCAAAATTGACACTATTGTTATTTTATAAAAATAATATATTATAAAATTGTTTAAAAATCACAAAAATATTAAAAGATTATAAATTAAAATTTATATGGTCTAAAATGTTATAAAGTTTCAAATTATTGAAAATTCACAACACATATTTAATTATTTATAATAATTTAAAATTTAGAATATTATTACGAGAAATAAAATTAAATTGATAAATAAAGATAAATCAAGTTGATAATGTTTAAAATAAGTTCATAACATGTATAAATTTTATTTTTTCATGCTATTACAACCCTATCTCATCTAAGATTTTGATATGAGTCATTTTGGATGTTTTTATGAGGGTTTGGGATTTAATATAAACTAATATTTCTTATATTTCCAAAGGTGCCCCTCCCCTCCCTTATAAAAGGGCACCTCCTCCCTCTCCTCCTCACACAAATTTGAGCCTTCAATATCGGCCAAACCCTGCCCATTTCACTTCCACACTTCCTTAGAAACCTAATAGAGGTACTGGTCTTCTCAAAAGATAAACTCTAGGGCCCTAAGAGAAAGTTTAAAGGAGGCACGTCGAGAAAGAGGTAATACCTACTACCGTTTTCTTCAAGTTCCACTCTTCTTCTACTCTCCCTCTTCTTTATATGTTTCATTATGAAGTAATAACATAATTATCCCTCATATAATGATATGTTATTATAAATATGAAATAACCCTATTTCACCTCTTATCTATCCTACGGTAAACAAAATCACCGCACGTGCGTACGTACAGAATACCGTCTCTACGCCGTGGTGTAATATGTTTTCCACCACCACCTTACTTGGATGAGTATAATGGTGAAAATAAATAACTATATATGATTATTGTAAATTGGTATTGATTCTGAAATAGTATACATACAATTCAATACAATTCCATGATCATGGGAATGATATCATCGCTCGTGCGTATGTACGGCCTACCGTCTCCATGATGTGATTCAACTCGTTCTATATAATCTTCATTGAATAATGATTATATAAATGAATTTAATGAATGAATATGATATAAATTATAATAATACCATTTTGTAAATGATATATCTATATCCTATAATGAGTAATAAGAATTTATTCGACAAAACACGCATAAGAACATAAAGCAATAAACACCCGAATAACAAGTAGCAATGAAATATTACTACTAAGAAGATAACAATATTACCATATATGATATAATAATAATGTATATGTTTCTTTAATAAGTCAATTGACATTATTTAAACCATATTACAGGAGGTTTGGATTCATACGAAGCATATCGAACCTAAGGTAAGGGAAAATCTCGCAATCTCAATTTTTATCCGAGATTGTTTATACATCAGAATTTACTGGGGAATATTTATCATCCATATCCATGTTTCCTCAATATGTAATATTATTTATATCCTCATAAAATTGTTTAAATCCAATTTTACCCTTCAGTGAGTTTTTATTAAAAGATATGAAAGGAATCTTTTGTCGTTTTTCGTACGAGGTACTTTTTGACTTTTCCGGCCAATGTACGAGAAGAATGTTTTTTTAACTTATACGGCATGAATGGATTTTTAGAACCTTATTTCCATGAATATTACTTTACAAGTTTTCAAGTTTATTTTTAATAAACTTCTTTTAGTTTAAAATTATATGACATTTTAAGAAAGGAAAATGTTTTTGAAGTAGAAAGGATATTTTCCTCAAGAATGGAGTTCAAGTGTTCAATCAAATTTATTTTCCATCTAAGATAATATAGGTTTATATTTCTATCCCTATTTTTACATTGATTTGATTATGTTATGATGGAATTTATTTTATGATTTCCTTTTATCTTATATGGATTATGTTATGATGGAATGATGTTTAAGAATCCCATTTTTATTACATGGGTTTTGCTATGATGTATGATTTATGGTTTTGTGGCACACATAAGAATGGTTTCATTATGATATGGGTGGGACCTATATCTCCCTCCAATTAATTGGGTAAAGATTTATATCTCATGAGATACACATGGCTGGAATGGCAGGTTAAACCGGTTCAGTGAAATAGGAATAAAATGAGGAGTGAACTCGGTTCAGAAATGGACTTTGTCCGCTAAGATAATCTTGGAAATGAGTCTTTACTACTAAGAAATTATTTTCTATGATAATGTGTGTATGCCACAAAGCTTCATGTTTTATGTTATGATTATTGGGATTACATTTCACTTCTATGATTTATCCCGTGTTATGATCTCTTTTGCAGGATAATATTTTAAAAATGTTATGTTCTTATGAATATGATATGTTTGATATTTCTTTTGTTTACCCTTATTGAGAATTTGAGCTCACCCTTTTGTATGTTTTCTTTTCCCCAGGTCTGGAAGAAGGATATTAAGTAGCATATTCCAAAAAGGGACTATAGATATGATGAAATAAAAGGGAGACAACATAGATGATTTATGAACCAGTTGTTTATGTTTCCCAGTTTCTAAAGAAACTATACCTATACGGTCCTTTCATGTTTTTGTTATATGTTGTAATAAGTATTCTTATATTTTGAATAAATAACCTTGTATTTAAAGTATGGGTCGTTATACAGTGCGCTCAAGCGGCGTGCACTCTCTGATGCTGGGGCTGGTGGCATCGGTGGCCTAACGGGTGGTAGTACCGTTGGTGCCTCTGCTGGTGCCTCAACTGGAAGAGGGCCCTGTAATGAGGTCTTCCCGCTCGGTGGGCTGTCAGTACGTACAACTCTCAAGGCTCTAACTGTTGGTCCATAGGGCGGCATCCTGAAAGACTAGATGTGACACGGTCAAAAGACTATACCGGGTGATCTGACCTGGTTTGAGCTGACTTAAAGGAAACATGTAAAAACACACACGCAATCAGTGCTTTCGTGCACTAAGTTGGAAATGAGATGTCAGGGTCCTGGTGTATGGATACGTCGGCCTCCCACACCAACACTGGACTCCCTGAACTGAAAACCACACTTAGTACCCTTAACCCTATTGCTTCACAGAAAGAAAATATCAAAGTCCTAAGTTATGCGGTAGAACTGTCGTCCTCTGATACCAATTTGTCATGACCCATCCCCTGGGGCCCATATCGTGACTACCCCAAGCCTACCTTCTATAGGCTAGGGGCTGGCAACTATCACCAAAGCCGTAATTTCCTAAATCTGGGAAGGTATTTCCTTTCTAAAACATAACACTCACAACCAGAGTACAAGCGGAAACAAACACTAAGTAAAGTAGTATAAAAAGGGTGGTGAAAGTACAAAGGGGCTGGAAATACAAGCCCAACATGAAGGTACAACTACAACTAAAGAAAGTACAACTGAAAAAGACAAACAGCTAAATGGTGAGAGAAGCTCCTGGATCTTCCTCTGGGTTCCTACCTGAAGGGTAGGTACAGATGGTCTCCTCAGTACTCCACATTTTTTAGACTCCATCGGGTACCATCTTGTCATGAGGTCCAGCTCCAGGTACTGTCCAGTCCTCGTACACTCAGCCTCGGTCAGTGTTGTCCGTCATCTGCATCCAACCCAACGAGGTGCGGGCATTGCCCGTGCAAGGGTGAGTATAACGATACTCAATAGGGACCCCGATACCCTCAAGGTCTCACAAAATCTAACAAGGATAAACCACAAAGCATGATTTCAACGGATAGCCATTACTTAGGTATATGCCCATACATATACCTAAGTTATCAAGTAACCCATCTCAATCAAGAGGGAAACACAAAGGTCATTGACTCGTCTCAAACAAGGATTTTTATTCACGTTGTCGAAACCACGGCTGCTGGAGAACTCCTCCTCTATCGAGTACACTGGGCCTACCGCTAAAACCAAGAGCTTCCCACTAACCTTGGACGGCTGAAGTACCCCACCTGTCGAGTATTGAGGGCCTACTGCTAAAACCAAGCTCTTCCCACCATGGGTCTGCTGCTACAACCAAGTGCTCCCCCTCACACCCTACAGAGGTACTCCTTCTATCGAGTATCGTGGGTTTACCGCTACAACCAAGTGCTCCTTTTACATGGGTCTACTGCTACAACCTTGTGCTCCCAAGTGGGCCATCAGAATCACTCTGAGTCGATTGATCAACAGTCATCAAGTCTCGTCCAGCTATTAGGTCTCTACAATCTTCTCGCTCATCATCAGGAGGGTCCGATCCATGAGCCTAAAGCCGATAATCTAAGTATCACTATGTCTCACGTAGATGTATTACAAAGGACCATCTCGTCATAGGGGTCTCAATGCAACAGACGGCGCGTCAATCGGATTCCCGGTCTGTGAGTTATTAGCATTTTAGTCTCGGGGGACCGGTTGGTTTCATGTACGAACCAACCTGACTGTAACTCAACTATAACCCGAACTCCCATGGGGTGTACTCAAGGGACCTTTTCTCAACGAGATTACCAACACCACTGACAGTTCGTCAAACGGGCGTCCGGTCTGAGAGATACTGGCTTTTCCATTCCAGGGCCCCAGTTGGATTTACGCTCGATCCAAACCCGGCCTTTTTCCAAAGTCATCCCAAAAATCACTAAGAGTATCGAAAAAGGACCGCCTCATCGCGAGGATCCCAGTGCTATAGATGGCGTGTCGATCGGACGCGCGGTCTAGATGATATTGGCGTTTAAGAAAAACGGGTCCAGCCCATCAAGCCCAGTGGGCCGGCGGAATGGCCCGACCCGATTCGGTAGATCCAACCCAGCTGAGGGTCGGCTCGGCCTGGTAGAGCACGACTCGGCCCAGCGTGGCACGGACCGACCTGGCATAGCGCGGCCCAGCCCAACGTGGCGCGACCCGGCCCGGCTGGCAGAGAGATGCGGGGGGGGGGGCGGCCTCCGGTTTCCCAAACCGTTGGTGCTGATCGACGCCACCCCTCCTGTCCAGCCGGCCGAAGCTGGTCGGTCTTCCCGGTGTGATCAGCCCGCATAGCGGGCCGCAGTCCTCTCGTGCGGCACCAGCGGGTACCACGGCCTCCCCCAACATGGCCAGCTGATGAGCAGGCCGGTTCATCCACCGAAGTGGACCACGGAGTGTGGGCCACGGTCCTCTGTTGCGCGGGTCGTGGTCCTCCGCAGCGCGGCGCCATGGGGCATCGCGGTTCCTCCATCCCTGCCGGCTACGGTCAGCCGGTTCTTCTTTGGCCGAGCAGCCAACGGTTGCGGGCCGCGGTTCTTCCGCACGTGGCCGGCATGCGTCCACCATTATCTCCGATCACTGTTGCTTCTGGTCGCCATCGCTTCTGGTCGTCGTCTCCTCTCCTGACACCGCTTTCATCGCTAGTATAAACATGGATCAACAGAGGGTCATCATGCTGTGTTTGTTCGGCCCGCGCCCTCCGCGTTAGGTGATATCAAGAGGCCAAGATGATCACTTTCATTCAACAACTACAAGAGTATAATTTTATTAAACTAAAATTATACAAACCCCCTACCTCATAATTGAGGTTCTTTCGTAGATGAGCCATTGAAGACGAGCGTCGCGGAAGATGGCGTCGTGGAGAACGGTGTCGTCCCGTCAACGTTGGAGAAAGAGAAGTTGTCGTAGACGACGTTCCTCGCGAGCGGTGTCTTCTCCCTTGACGAGAAGGAAGATGAAAGAAGACACATCATCGTTCTTCGGTGGAATCATCATTATTCGTTGAAGTGGACGTCGTTCTTCGTGGTCGTCACCGTTCTTCGTCGAGAGAGAAACATTATTCCTCTAACTCTCTAGAGCCTCCCCAACACAACCAAAATCCAGACCAAAAATAATAGCTTAGGCTATTATTTTATTCTCAACATGAATTTTAAAATTCAAACACATAAATTAATTAATTAATTGTAGATCAATTAATTAATTAAAGGGTGTTGGAAAATTTAATGGAGGGAGGTAGAGAGTTAGAATTAAATTGGGGAGGTGGAGAGTTAGAATTAAAGTGGGGAGTTGGAGAGTTAAGAGAGGGCTTAAAGGAAGTTGAAGAGGGGAGGTGAAGGGGTTTTGGTTCATGTGGTCCCCACCACACTAAATCCTCTCATGGGAGGTTATGTGGGGTGTGGCCCCTCCTCCAACTCTTCTTTGGAGGAAATAACCACAATCAAATAAAAATTATGTACATTTAATTTTTATTATTATTGTTTTAACGAATCTCTAAAAATTAACTTCTCCTCCCGAGCAAACGCAACTACGGTAAATGCCACCTTAAGAGAATATTGGCACTGCGAGTTCATTTGTGTCCACAGATTTCAATTCTGCACACCGGTTCAAAAGATAGAAAAACTCACACGTATGTTTACTAAACGTACCCAAACCAAAATTCAGAAATTGATTTCGGGCACATCTGGCCTCAAAATTAGGCGCCGTCAAAAACTGCAGACTCGTAAAATTCCAAATAAATTATGAAAAAAAATTCCTTGAAATTTCTGGGTCTTTATATACTTAATCATATTTTTCAATTAAATTCATCCCATAACATGAAATATATTTTCAAGATACTTGATACATTGTTCAACTATTAACAAATTATTATTTCTATTGAAGGATTAAGGTTTATGTTGTATGAATTGGTCTAATTATTTTATATCATATGGTGGACGGACATGTTGCTCCATATATCCAAGATTTCATAATATTTTTATAATATCCATTGCTCCAAATCTTATCAAATATAATTTCTTAGTTTTGAAATATTTATAAAGATTACATATATTGATATGGTTTTCATTCCTTATACAGGGAACCAATTCTAAATAGTGGCATGCATTGGATCAGATCATAACATTAAAAATCATAATATATAATTATTAAACTAGGAAAACACTTAAAATTAATTGAAAATTTATTCATAGTTAGTCTCATAATCACAAGCCTAGTGTTCTTGGGAATATCTTCAGATAAAAAAAATATTTTCAAATAATTCATATTGATTTTTAAAGACCATGTGAATTTACTAGAGCATATCCCCAAGGATTTTTTATAATAGTTTGAAATATTAGGGCACTCATCATGCATTAGTGAAGATCAAGTTAATACTGACTCTACCCTATTCAAAATGGTTAACCCTATGTGAATTTGTTTTATAGCCGCATCCACTTTCCAGTATCCAGATAAAGATAAATTTTTTTAAAAAACCATATAATCTCTACTTTATCAAAAATTTATGGTATTATACTATAATTAGACATTTACCTAATATCATAAAAATTTTAGTCATTATAGTGGTATATTGTTTTTTTAGGGGGTTATAACCCCCTATAAATACATTTGCAATAATTATGGGAAACCACTACCAAAGTGGGTTTCCAATCATTTTTTCACTAGTTTTGACAAACCACTGGTAAGGTAGGGTGAATTTTAGCATTAGTAATTTTATATGGGGTTTAAACCCCTTTAATTCATCTCCAATGTTTCATAATTTCATAATTTAGGGGTAGTTTCAACCACCCCTAATTTAATTAATATTTTAGTGGTATTTGGAAACACCCTCTAAATGATTAAAAAACACAGGCCCCTCAAATTCAAAACAATTATTTCATAATTTCCTCATTTAGGTGCTGTTTCAACCGCACTTAATTTTATAAAAAATTAGTGGTTTTTGGAAACCATCCCTAATTTAAAAAAAAATATCATCAAATTTTTAGGGTGTTTAAACCTGCAAAATATTTTATTCTTCGATCGATTTTTTAAAAAAAATAGCTCTCTTCCCCCGGTATTTCCTAATGGGACCCTTTATCCCTCCCCCTATAGGATATTCTATATTGTACCCACCCCACCCCTTCTACCCATGTCCTCTATATGTTCCATGAATTCATCCCCTTATACACTGCACTCCACCCCACATGCGCCAACATCCCTCCCCTGGCACATACACCCCTCACATCCCCTCTACCAGCATTAAAACCAACCCCACAAGGTTTGAACCAGGGACCTGCTGCATAATCCTTTGACACCCCCACTACTCAACCAATTCACTTTTCTATTTTTTATGTATACATCAATTCAATTTATATATTTTTATATTTATTCAAATAAATATTATTTTCATAATATATTTAGATTCATTTGAATATATATCCTATATATAAACTTATATAAATTAATTTATTCATTTTTATATTATGTATTTATGTATATATATATTAATATATTTATATTGAATTAATTCTTGATATTTATATGAAATATATATTTATATTCCTATTTACATACATTTTAGTAAATATATTCTTTATATATATGTTATGTATATTAACATATATTTATATATTTATATATTTATTATATTTATATAAATTAGTTATATACTTAAATCTATGTTTATATTACCTACATGTTTATTTATATAATATATATGTGTACTTATTTAGTATTTTTATATTTTTTCTCAATGTATAAATATGTATGTATTTATATAATATTAATAGATAATATATATATATATATATATATATATTATAATTGTTTTTATATACTTATATGTGTGTGTGTGTGAAAATAATATTATTAGTTATTATTATTATTATTATTAACAATCTTCTTTGAACTACAAAAGTTATATTTTGGTTTTATAAATAATATACATTTTTTATGGTTTATGTTATACATATATTATATTAACCACATTTATATTATATATTTACATTTGAAATTATATACATTTATATTATATCATGTATACACACACAAATATACAAAAACAAAAATAAATACATTCATATAATTGGATATATATAATATAATTAAATAATATATATATAATATTAATTTATATCTAATATGGTATTCTAAAATATATATATTATAATTATATAATATATATAAACTTTTATATAATAAAATATTTTTATTTTTATTTGTATTTGTATTTGTATTTGTATTTGTATTTGTATTTGTATTTGTATTTGATTTTTTCTATATTACATATATTTTTTATAAATAATAAATGTATATTATTTCTAAAACCTCATATAATTTTAATATATTTGAATTAATATATTTATAATTACATTTATATCATGTATACAAATATTTATATATGTATTCATTTTTTTATACGTATAAGTATTTATTTAATCTATTTATATAATGTATATATATATATAATGTATTTAAATACATTTATAGAATATGTTTATGTAGGTCATATATATACACACACATGCACGCAGAAAAATATATATTATAAATGTTGATTTTTTTAAGAAAAATATAAAAAATGCAGGGGGTTAAAACCCCCTCTAATCTAAGAGCTTTACATTGAAGGGTTTAAGAACTCTATGTTTTTTATTTCCTTCAATTAAATATCGACATAATTTTATGGAGGTTTTCCAAAAACCACCAATAATTTAAATAGGATATTAAAATAATATTGGGGGTTAAAACCCCCCTCTAATCTAAGATATTATAGTCTTTCTTATGAACCCCCTAAAATATCTTAAATTAGAGGGGGTTTTGAACCCCCCATATATTATTAAAAACAAATTTGATAATATATTTATATATATATATCACATATAAAATCCAACCTAACATAATATATATATATATATCACCTCTAAAATACAACCCATATATATATATATAATGAATATCTAACATCCAACCAAATATATAACGCCCCTAATTATTAAATCAGTGGGGGTTTTGGCATAAACACATCTAAAATCCAAAAAAATAAAAGAAACTAATTATAAAAATTTTAGAGTGGGTTGTGAACTCCTTTTAAATTTGATGATTATTTGGGGTTGTGTATAACCCCCTCTAATTAAAAAATTAACTTAGAGGGGGTTGTGTATAACCCCTTATAAACCCCTATATTTAATATTTTATTATTTTAGTTAGTCTATTATAAGGTTGTGTTATCTATTCTATACATTCCTAAATTTAGTTCTCATGGGTTCTACTAAACAATATTTGATACCAAATATATCAAACCCAAACGTAGTTCATCTATGTTTACTTTATTACATTGGATCTTGATATAAGTGATTGCGTCCATAGGTATTGAGTAGTTTAGTAGTATTGTAAAACTAGATACATGGTTGAATGTAACTTTATATTTGAAAAAATAAAATAAAACACAGTATTTTTTTTGAAATCATTAGTATTCCCTCAAAAAAATCATTATATTTCTATCATAGTACACTTACTTTCATCCTAGGGAAAGGATAAAAAATTAAAGTGTGAGCTTAGATTCCTAGTAAGGGAATCCATACAATAGAATCTATCATTGAATAAATAAGGCATGAACAATTTCCTAGGAATAAATGATGATCAAATAATTCAATATAAATAATAACATGAGCTTGAAACTTATACATGGGTAAAATAATTATTTTAATAATTAGAGAGACATAAATAACATAGTTCATAATGATTTAGTTAAAAACTTGGAATATCAAAAACTTACAAATGATACTTTATTCTAAGATATCTTACATAAAATAGGTAAGGCCTTGGCCAAATAACCAAGTTGTTTTGTCTCATTAGACACACCAACTCATTAAGGGTTTATTTAATTTAAAACCCCACCTATCACTTAATATGTATAATGAATTATTCATATTAATAAACAATATAACTTAATTAGCATGCCTTAATAAAAAATAATTATTTGTATTTGAATAACTAGTATATGGAATTTCAATAATTTCCCTAGTAAAAATGATCATAATTCATCCATAAAAATATTTTGGGTGGTTTTTTTAGATAATATCCTTAGTAAATCATATGATTCATTAAAGATGTTATCATAGATGAAAATTATTTCAAAATATCATTAGAATATTACTCGAGGAAAATGAAATTTTCAATTTAAAATCTCTTTTTTAAAATCTAAAAATATACAAAATATTAAGAAATTAATTTTATTTGGATTGAATTCTGGAAAATTATAATGGAAGCTTCAAAAAAATAGTAGTCTTGATGGAGAGAAAAGTTTTTCGTATAGTGTACACTAAAACAATGATTTTGTTCAAACCATGAGAAAAACGTGAATCAACGAAAAAATTACCAGAATATTAATTATAAAATGTTTTTATAAAAATTTAATGTTACATTCAAAGGATGTCATTAAATACTATGGTAAAAAATCATATTTGAAAATTATAATGTACCAAAATACACAAGCTATAAAAGAATACCATAGAGGTAATATAGGGTTGATCCCACAGAGAGTGGGGAACACATCAATGGAAACTATTGACCAAAGGTTGGGTCTTACTGATTTAGTTGATTAATTTTATTCAACTAATTAAATAATTAAAAATAAAACAAATGTTAAGATAAATGAATAAGAGAGGGGAATCAGTTCTTCAATTTTCTTTCTTAAAAGAAATCATATCTGTACTTTCAATAAAATAACACTCCTTCGATGGACGATCAATTAATTTTATCAACAAAATAAATTATAAATCCCTATAAATAAAACTTATAATACAAATTACTAATTTCTTGATGAATTTAAATAATATGATTCATTAGGATCATATTGAAAAAGCAGACGAATAATTCAATTCAGTGCTCATGTATTAATTACGTTTATTATGTTAGGTTTCATCTATTACCAAACACTCTTATTCAATGAAATAATAAAATATAGGAAAATTTTGAGTCTCGACATAATATAAATTGAATAAAATCATTTCATAAGTGAATAATGGAATAAAAAAAATTAGTATTCACCCATTTTATCCAATTCTGGTATCCCCTTTGGGTTTAGCTAATCATAGTCAGGGGATCATCAGTGATGAATAAACCCAAAACCATAAGAGAAATAATATAATATAGGGAGATATCTATAAAGATACTAAAGAAGAGAAAATAGAACTAAACTAATGATAATTCAAGGTTAAATCAAATAACAACAAAGGAAAGAAGAAGAAAAAATTAACTATGGTTATTAGACTCCGAGTCAAAACCCTAAAGGTATCCTCCTAGTGGTTTAATACCCATACCATGAATTAATGGTTGATTTCATCTGACAATAACACCTATTTATAAGTATTGAAATAATCCTTGAGTTTCCTTGGGTAGAAAATTGTCTTATATGATGTTTTGGGCCGAACCTCTTAGTCCCATATCGAAAGATACTACAAAAAAAATTCTATGTCTACTTGGAATGTTTCATGACATGAAATATATTTATGCCATCAAAATTCATGTACATAATTTTTTGATCTTTTATTAACTTTATGATATTTACAATATTCATTTCTTGTAATATATTCACTTCTTGAACATGATTTTCTATGTTAATTACTTTTTTATATCATTAAAAGCATTGTTTCATCCTGTATCTCCAATTTTGAGTCTTTGAAACATCTTTTATACATCCTACAACGTGGAAAGACTTCTTTTTATGAAAAACATGACCCATTTGACTCATCTTTTAACTTGGGTTCATCTTAAATTTCTGGTTTCATATTTCATTCATTTTCTTTATTTCCATGTCTCTAACCAAATTACTCTTGATTGCACTACAATATAGTTCCTTACATAAAAACTTAAAAACAATAAAATATGCATGAATCACTTATTCAATAAATAAATATTCAAAAAATAATAATATTTAAAACACATGAAAATATTGATACAAAATATATATATATATATATATAAAACATTAGTAAAAAAACTATAATTAATCATTGGATAATAGTATGAACATTATTGAAATGATTGTATATAAAATGTGGAATTTTATGTAAAATATTTTTGACTAAATTTATTTCAGACTTTTGAGTACTAAGATGGCTAAAAACTAAAGGAAAACTTTTTATTTCCAAATATAAATGGTGCATAAGAAAATATATTGGTATTAATATTGAGATATCATATAATTACCCTTATATAATCTTAGAAATAAAACATCTTTAACAATGATGATATTCTGAAATAAACCCATACCTTGGGTCTACTTAAATTTGTAAGACATTTTAGCCTGCTATATGATAAATTTAGATATTTTTATAATTATATAATATAATAATATACATATTTATAATATCATATAGGATCCACTTATAACATCAAAACCTTTTTATTAATAATTCTTTATTAAAATCGTTCATTCTGAGTGTTTATTGATTTGTTTTTCATCCGTAATTTAGTTCAGTAGTTTTGGTCCTTGTATCATGATCATTGTAAAATTATATATTGATTCTTAATCATGATAAAAATATAATATATATTCATTATAAATATACTTATAATTGTCCATAAAATCCAGACCTGAAAAATGAGTCATATGTCTTCATGGAGGTGGTATTCCCCTCATACACATAAGAAATGTTATAATTTTTTAACATGATGAAGGGTAAAATGGTAAATGATATATTATATTTAAATAATAATAATTATTTTATATGTATAATATTTATAACCATCCAATTAATTTGGGGATTAGAAATAAATTTGACCATTATGTGGACACAGTAAGTTATACATACGTTTAATCGATGTTTTCATTTTCCTAGGATTTAAATGATGATAAAATGGGTTTTTCCTCTAGAATAATAATATTTAATTATAATTAATATACTTAAGTTATTATATGAGAATGGTTTTATAATATTTTAATGATGTAGAAGATGACATAAATTGAAAGCACTCCATTAAAATTTATAACTCTTCTTCAGAAAACAACCTTTAGATTAGACCTTAAGCCTTATAGGATGGTTATTTGAGGACAAAATAGACTATAATAAATTTTTAATAGTATCATGAAATTATTTTTATATGTATTATTCAATTAAAGTTTCTCAAGAGTTGTTAAAAAGAGAGGAAAAGTGGTTCCCTTTTATAAGTGACGAAAAGGGCACACATGGAATTACAAAAATGATTTAAAAATAATAAATTCTTTTTTAGGTACAACTGAAACCAATTTGAAGCAATTTTTTAGTCTAGGCTGTTAATTATTCAAAATAATATCATCCAATAAAATATAGACATCTTTAGATACTGTTTTAACTTTTATCTCTTACTGTAACCCCCCCCCCCCAATTAGCCATTTTTATGATTACTGCAATATCAATGTATTTTACTATTTAGGGGTCATGGAAGTTAATATATAAATAAAATGACATAAAATATATACTGGTTGATATTATCAACAATATACCATTTAAAAGGCCAAAAATAAATATTTTATAAATTTATATCATTCAATAAATATTATTTATCATATAATACCATTATAATCATTTTCAATACTATTCACATCATTTGACTATCAATTATATCAATAAAGTAATTTTATTTGAAAATAAACTTTTAAAACATTAAAAATATGTAATATTTATCTATTAAATTAATGTAATACAATAATTCATCCAAATTATAATACTTTTAATGTTTTTAAAATCATTTACTTGATTTTTTATTATTTGAATACGCAAAATGTCGGTGTTTCATAAAAATATAAGGTAATTATTCCATGAAGAAAAATTAAAATTTAATTTCCACGATAAAGTAAATTAATTCATATTTCAAATAAAAATTTATAACAAAACATAATTTGTTTTCAAATCTGTCATAAAATATTAAAGATATTAAAAGTTAGAGAGTGATATTTTTTATTATATCCTTTACATAAAATAATATTAATTTATAATCATAGTAAAGTGGAAAGAAGTTACCAAATTTTTAAATCACATATTATAATGGTTGAGAAAAAATTTTCCACAAAAATTAATACATGTTTTAGAAATATTCTTTGGCCTTATCCCTTTCATTTTACCATGTTTTACCAATTTTACCTCTACCGTGGTGATAAATATTTACTATGGTTACTATTCATAAAGACCAAAAATAAACGGGTTATATTTAAAAAATTTGAACATATAAATTACAAATATTGATCAATTTTATAATATTCAATTTCCACTTTTCCCTGATCGCATTTTTAATTTAAATACATAAAAATAGTGAAAACGCTTTTAGAAAAACTATGTTTTGAATCATAAAAATGAACTTATACCACAATCAAGTATAGGGTTAATTAATCTAAAATTAATTAAATTAAATCTAATTAAAGGAGGATTATCTTAATTTAAGTTCAAATTATTAACATATTGGGAATTTAAAATTATTTAATTTAATGAAAATAAATCAAAATTTTACCAAAAATAAATTTCTTCACTATACACTAAAAAATAAATCATTTTATGAAAATACACAAAACAATTCCATAGAAAATATTGGCATTCCGATTTCAAAAATGATATTAATTTCCTTAAAAAAATTATAAATATAGTATAAATTCATTATAATTTTCAATAAAAATGAAATAAAATTATTTTTTCAAGAAAACAATTTTTTTGAAGCATAAAATAACATTCTTGAAAATTGAGTACTTATTTATTATTATATAAAAAATAAATTTGAATCATATGAAAACATTATAAATACTTTCCATAATATGGTTATTCCTATTAATGACAGAAATTTAATGGCTAGGTTATAATATTCCCATTAAAATGATAATATTTTACAGTATGTCATAGTTCTCTTAATGTTCAGTGTTGTGTGTTAAGCAAGTTATCGAGCTTATCATTCATTTATATTTTCAATTTGTTATAGATGAAAATTAGGTTTCCTTTGACCCAAAAGGAGTAGTATTTTTTATTACCTTATAATTTATAAATAGATTTATGGAAGATTATTTCATACCATATTAGTGTTATTACTTGTATATATTCTATTTATATGGTAATATCCATTGATTATTTATTGTATCAAAAGGGTATATATATTTCCATTTTAATAAGAACCTTAGAATAGTATGATAGTAATCATGAATATATATCATATGTTCTAGATACATCATACTACTGGGAGACAACTAACATCCAACTCTCGGTTGATAAGGGCTCATAATCATTAAGACTTCTTCTATAGGAGTTCACACATGGAGATCTTTAGTAGAGGTTGATATTAGGACTTAACTAATAATATGGACACCACATGTTTTATCTTTCATTAGAAATTAAAATATATACGAAACTGTATTTGTCTCTATACATAATATCACTATCAATGTTTGTCAACTGTTCATGTACTTTGATGCAAGAAAAATCCTTGACATTTATTTTGGATTGAATGATAAAGACATAATTTTTCACTTCCAACGGGAATAAAATATATTTTCTCACTTGACTGTGACGGTAATTCCTTGAATAAAACCATGTCTAAGGTATACGTAAATTCTATCTACTAAAAGTAAAAAAATATAAATGAATTATTGAAGGATAATAACAAAAATGTTGCATCCTAATTTGTTAGATATCGCATAACAAAGAGATTATATTACACAATAATTGTTTATAGGTGGTTATTAAAACCATGAATTATCCTGATCTCTTTAGGGTCCATTTTTTTATAGATTTTACTCTTTGCTTATGATTATGAATTACTGGTGTTAAGATATGGGCTAAGAGGGTTTTTCACAAAGTGTGTCCACAAGTTCTATTAATTTATAATAATTTTCATTAAAGTAGATGTGAGGATTATCTATGGGGGATGGTGCACAAATGATTGTGAATTATTGAAAGCAATTTAGTTTAATTATATAGTTTATGTTTACAATAATAAAATTTTAATTTATTTATCAATTTATTCACATGTTATATAACTATAAAATTGAATGCATGAAAATATTATTTTCCAAACAAACATTACATGTTTAAGGTTCATTGAATGATTAAAAGAGGAACGAGATGATTTAATTTCTCATAATTCATCATGTGACATTTAAAAATATGACATGTTATTTGTGAAAAATTCATTAATTTAATGACGCATTTACTCAGTCATTTATGCAATTTTGGGATGATTTAATAGGTTTAAATTATCTAATGGATTAAGTGAAATTTTAGAGCGAAACCTAACTATTTATGCTGTTTTTTTGTAAATAAATACCAACTAAATACATTTTCATGAATTTGGAGCTATTTTACCCTCTTATACATTCTCTCAATCATCAATATAGATAAATATAAGTGATGCTCCAGAATGGACCTATCCATGATCGATGGTCAATCACATGATATTTTGATGATCAATTGAATATTGTAAATCACTATGATCATTTCACTTGAACTCAAGAGTTGAAGAATTGTGTTTTAGTTTCTATGGTTCACATATGGTAGTTTTAAAGGGATACATTATTTTATCATTTAAGATACAAATTTAAAAATATGTGTAGATTACATCAGTATTTGATAAACAAAAATGGTATGGTTTTATTGGTTTTCATAGAACATAAATTTATTTTCAGCCAATCTATAGAGGAATCCATGAATATTTATATTGGATTGAGAGTCATGAAATTTACCAAGGATTAAAAATATTAAAATTATAATTTTTATGCATCTACATGATTCCAGGTTCTATTATGTAGAAAAAAAATATGTCTTAGGGGGACAGAAGGAACATGGTGGGGAACTAGTGGGTACTAGTAATCCTAGTTTCATTTTTAAAAAATAGTCATAAAGATATTTTTTTTAAGAAAAACAGCACATTTTTTCACCTTAATTTAAATCCTATGAACCAGGGTTGGGTGATCTTCTCTCACCCTCCTTCTCCTCATATTTCATGCTTCGATACTGATCATTGGGACACATTCTTCATCGTAACTCAAGGTAGTAACGATACCCTCACATACTATAATCTTTTTAAATTATTTTATCATAATTTTAGTGTAATAACATCATGTATTGAATTAATTTTCCAATTTATCATGGTGGAAATATTAAAAATTATACGGATTTTTTCTCAAGGTTCCAATATGAGATTTTAGAAGGATTATTGCATGTGATTGGATAGTATGTCCTTAGAGGTAAGTCATAAAATTAGGTTGTTTTTTATATAAATTAATTTAAGATGAAATTAGTTGACGAATAGATGTTTTAAATTACATTTTTTTTGTAGTGATCTTATTGGTGTAATTGGAGTCATCTATAAGTTTATGTCTTTGTGAATTTATTCCATATGGAGAGCTAAAGGATGTGGATGTTGGTTGATGTGGACCTGATTAAATGGAGTGGGCATTATAAATAGGTATTTTTTAATCGTTAAGGTAGGTGGTAACAAATATTTCAACCCTTATACTTAATTTCATCTATTATATAATGTGAAAGTGGAAGTATATTGGTGAAAGTTACCCAAGATGGAACTGAGTTGTGACTCTATGAGTGAGAAATCATGAGTGAGGTTTTTTAAAACCATAGGGGTCCTTTTAATGTTATGTTTCAATCACCTTTTTAGTGATGACTCTTTTTATTAAAAATAATTTGGGAATAGAAAGAAATTGGAAATAATGACGGTGTCAAGACACAGAACATTATATATGGGGCCTAGAGAGTCCCTATATTATAGTGGGGTAAGTTTAATTATAGTGAAAAGATAAGGGTGATTCTTATGAGTTGTTTCTTAGAAAACATTATGGAATTTGATTGATCCAATTTTGTGGGTAACCTATGGGCTTATTAGGGAATCACTAAGTGGTGCCTTAAAAGGACTAGAAAAATATATTTCAAAGAACTATGAAGGGGATAATTAGAAGATAAATTCTGAATGAGTAGTTTTTAAGGGTTATAGGATGGTATGAGTTAGTGTTGTGCTATATGTCTCAATCACTATATATACGGTGAATTTTTAGTTGGGAGGGGATATAAGAATAGACTAATAATGATGTTGTGAGATAAGGAGTGATGGCTCATTGAGGATAGTATACCATGAAATTGATAATGATGGTTCTATATTGTGATGTTAGATGTGTGTAAAATAATGGTCGTCATCTTGAGGTTTTAAACACCAGAGAGGACAGTGATAAGAGGGATGGGATAATCCCAGTATAGACAATCCTAGAATGTTTATCAATTTTAGTAACACATGTGAAATGATTAAAGAGACTAGTTACATTCTTGGAGTTGGATATATTAGGATGTCTTTCCTTGAAGATGAAAGGGGTTATTACTATGAGTTGGGTTTTGGATAAATCATTCTCTTGTTTTTTTTGCAATGTTTCCAACATTTTTATTTCATGATATGTAGATAAACCAAATGGATGGATGGATACATTGATTAATTATTTTGTGATCAATAAAGGATAATGATGTGAATTTTTCTAAATATAGGAGGATATGGATAGTTAGTTCTAGGATATCATCAATTCTTTAAGGATTTGTATTTGTTATATGTAGGTAACCCACACCCTTAGATAATGTGATGGTTTAGACACTATCCAATAATAATAATTCTAGGAGTGGCATCAGTAAGAGTTTACTGGTTGGATGAGTTTGACACATACTGACTACCCACAAGATAATGTTAGTATATTGCATTTATATTGGAGATAATATGGGATGGATACAAGTAACTTGATCCTTGGGAGATTGAATATGATAAAAAATGGACACCTAATGTATATGATACGTCACATTATAATTTCTAGCCATATGATGCTTATGATATTACACAGGATGGATTCTCGACACTTTATGTATATAATATCGAATGGTATAGACTTTGGCCCCCTGATCCTTATTAGATTTCACAATATAGACATTGTCCACCCATTTTGTATGAGACTAGACATGATAGATACTGGTCACCCCATCCTTATCCGATTATGAATGAGAACATTGATAACCATTTTCATTTGAGATCCTTCATAAGGGATTTTGGATATATAATCAATAATATATTGCATGAGGTTGATGTTATCCACTTGATGTGTATGATACTAGGTGTTATAGATTCCAATCACTTAATACTTATTTTATTTCATGAGATGGATGCTAGCCACCCGTGGAGTATGAGACTGAATGTAATTGACCCCCCCCCCCACCCTCCCATGATCCATTAGAGAGAAATGGGATAAGCACGAACCAACTGATGCTAATTAATCAAATGGTATTGCTAATGACCACCGTATCATTTTCAGTGGGCACATGATAGATGTGGTACACCTAATACCAACCAATGGATGTTGTGAAATATGGTTCAAACACTATTATATCAGTTTGATTAAACAACGGAAACATCATCCCATTTCTATCACTAGCTGAAGAAGGTGTGTGTCAACAATTAGGGTGGTGTCTCAAGCACCTCATGGTATAATCAGTGTTAATAATGTAGGTATTTATTGACTTCTTTTTAAATATTTATGCGTGTACACATATATATGGTTTATATTGATGAATATATTCATTATATAAATATGATTTATTCTAGGAAATGTCATATTATATGATATTAAGAAGTCATATTATATAATATTTGTGCTATAAAAAGAACATTGTATGCATTTTGGGTCTGTAGTTGGATATGATATTGGATATCATGTCACCGATACTTTTTCTATGTCATACCATTTGAGATATTAATATTGTATTGAATTAATATGAATGAATTATATTTAATGATTAATATGGGTTGTGTATATTTAAACTTAATGTTAGGATCATCATCCACATAAGATTTCATTTACCATTAAATTTTTCATATGATAAAATGTATAAAAGAATTTAAAATCCATTCAACTGTTAAAGGCATTATAGACAAGTGTTTACAAAGAATTTAGAAATGGATGACATTACTCTAATATTTTTAAACATTCCAGTAAATCCCATTAAGGCATGGGGAGTTTCCTTGAGGAATATACAAACATGTTGAATCCATAGAGATGGTGTGTAGTTATCATTTTGATTCTTCCCTAAACTCTCTTCTCTATTTTACTTTCCCTCTCGAGAGGTACTAGTATACCATTGTTGAAAGGAGGGTTATACCCAATAATTGGGTGGGTACATCATCAAGGATATCATTGGTTTCTTATCAATGATCACCATAAAGAATGTGATTTAAGATAGAATATTCAACCAAATTCAATGTAAGGATCATATGTTATTTCTTTTTTTGTAAGTGGTTTTAGTTACATAACATGAGGATATAAGATTAAGGGTTTTATTAAGACTTCCAATGATCTAATAAGTGTAATTTTATCCTTAGAAACTTATTAGTGGTATAAGAGATGTGGTTAAAGAGTTAATTGATTCCTAACAGCTATCACATATGAATAGTGAAGAAGTGTGGTCTTCTTCCAAAAGCATAATAATTAACACCAAGTGTTTCAAAACACATAGTTTTGGTAATTAAGTACATGGATAGGTTCATATGAATTTCATGGTGTAATTATTCATATAAGAGATGTAATGTCACCCATATGTGATATTAGAGCTATTTAATGCTTTTTGATTCAACAAATCGCGTTTAAATGAATAAATATTAGTTATCTTATTCTTTATCATTAAATAAAATATATATTTTGAACTATGATATATTTAATGATATAGTATTTTTTAAGAAGTGAAAAAATCATATTATTTGATATAGGATACACTAACATATGAAAAATTTCTAATTATTTTATTTTTTTATATTGTTATATATTATATGGTCTAATCATATTAAGCCACAACACAAATATTTACTATTTCTGTTTCAAAAAACATAGTGTTTTATCACCTTAGTGGTACTATGAATACCATAATCCATGACTGGGGGAAAAATTATGATATCCACATATTGTAAAATTTGATTGATTCGAGTGAGTAAGATTCTATGCATTCTAGTTAAAATATCATAAAATATGATATATGTTCGGTGTTGAACCAGGACTTATGATATAGATTATATCGTAAGCGTTGATTCTTAGCAACAGAAAGAGATATAACTGGTTTTTGAAAAACTTGTCATAAACCATGATGGATAATATAACATAGTTCATGAATTATGATAAAGAATATATCCATAAATATTACATGTAGAAAAAATATATCTTTCTAATTTTCAATTATGAATTCAATTATATAATTTATAAAATTTCAATAAATTATTAAAATATTTATTTTTTGATATATATTTAATTTATAAAGTTTCTATAAATTATTTAATTATAAATGTTTAAAATAAATTAATGAATTCTTATAAAATATTTATTAAATAAATATACATGATATTTTTAGTATTATCCAAATGTATTTTGAATTAAGATAGAATGACTTATAATATTGATATAAAATATTTATATGTAAATTATAATGAAATTTATTAAAATTTTATAAATTAAAAAATTAGGAGAAATACAAATGATTTTTTATTGATAAATTTTTAATTTGAATTAAAATTATTTGAACCATATCAAGAATGTGTTTTAATTAATTATATGATTGTGGATTATGTCATATTTAATATGTGACATTTTGATTTTTTAATATGTATACAAAATTTATTTTGAATATAAAGTGTTTATATTGTTGGGAACATGTTGATCAAAAAAATTCATTAATTTCTAATTTATAATGATGTTCACAAACACCCTCATTTTTTTACTAATGAAATTACCTTAAGTTAATATTAAGTCTATATTACTGTAGTTTGGATTTGGATAAATTTTTATTTTCATAAGTATCCCAAGCATTATGAAGTATTCTAGAATAATTGTTCATAACACTAAATTTTAAGGGATTTTTTTGTTTAAGAACCCTATGTCTGAAGTAAATGTTAGGATTGGGAATCATATTTTTACCATCTACCCAATGTTTTTATAATAGACATATTTTCATCAACCTTATGTTTAGAAACAACCCTATGTTGTCAAACATAAATTTGAATATAATCCTGAGGTAGTCAAATGCATAGTTTGACCTAGTCATCAATGATATTTTAATTATACATTATTTTTTAAAAATTGTTTATCAGAGTATTTATATCTCATTAAATCAATTAAAATATTGATTCAAATTCCCTTTTTTAATAGAATAAATCATTCCAATTTCTAAGAGATATTATGGTTTTCCTTGGATGTTTTAAAATTAAATTAATCGTGTTTTATCAGAAGGGATTTATGGATCTGTTTAAACAATTATATTAAATAATCTTATTAAATGATGAGGGTTTCTTCTTCAAAATATATATATGTGGCGATGTATATAGTTCAAAAAAAGTGATAAACTTTGGAGTCATAATTTTTTTTATCTTTTGTTTTTTGGTCATCGTGTTGCTTATGTTTTTGTAAATATTGTCAATATTTTTTTGTAGTTCGTCAATGAAAAAAATGTTAGTTACACTTTAGATATATGCATGCATAAAATTTTCTTAGTGTTCATTTTACTATTGTCTAACAAAAAGGAATCATGTGATACAATTAAGATTATTTTTCTCTTATTGTGAATCATTACAGATCATTCATTATCAGTCAATTTCTACTGCAATTATGAGATGAGCGAGTATTCATCTTCTGCATTTCATCTATTTTTCTTTGTAGTGTCGACTTGTCATACTTAATCATGGTTTAGTTTCATCTTCTCATACTAAGTTGTGGATATCAAGGTTCCCTATCAAATAAACTCATTTTTTTTGTAATGTGTCAACTATATTTCTATTAGTTGTAGAGGTCTCAAAAAGAAGGTCCAACTAGTGAAAATCACCAAGCTCACGCAGAAGGGATCAGTGGAGTAGGCTTTGGGATTTTTTGTACCCCAAACCACTATATATCACCATGTTTAGTTTGTTCAATTTTTAATTTTCAATTTCATAAACATATTCAATATAGAGCAGAATGATCTATTCATTAAAATAAGGATGTTTTACTTTTTGTGATGAATTATAAAGGGACACAATTAACCCCTCCCCCCCCCACTTGTATCTTCGACATAGTCATTAAGACCCAATAATTGGTATCAATTTCCAGGCTCATGTGGATATATTTTTTTCAATCTAACAAGTTTGAGTAAAATATCTCGTTGAAGAAAAAATTCAATGGATGGTCTTATATAATTGAATTTAATGATCTAATCTTTTTATTTTATTGATGATAATTATGTATCATATAAAGCATGCATTATTTTTTTAAGAATATTTTAATAAGAGTAAATTTTAAAATATTTTAGTTTATTAATTTCTTACAAAAATTACAAAAAAGTGGAATACTACTCAAGAGACTTGTTATTGTCTTAATTCAATATTTATTAATGATATTTTTTTAGATTGAAAACTAATGAATTTAATTGAGTTTCTCAGTGTACTACTTTATAATAGATGTGGAAGACAATTTATTTTGCTTTTGAAGGAACTGATAAAATCAAACAGCAAAATTATAATACTAAAAAATTAAAATTTGAAACATTCAAAATGTATAGCTGTGAAATCATCCCTCAAATGAATGGAATATTGACTAAGATATTCAATGTAATTTCTTCCTGGGGATAACCTATTCCAAAACAAGATCATGATTTAAAAGTTCAAATAATGGTATACTAAAAATAGAATTTAGTATCTACTTAAACCACAAAATCCACTTCAATTAAAAATATATCAATAAATTAATTGATTAGAACCTTGATGATTCATGAAGCTGAGATACAAGAGGAAGTTGAAAATCATATTTCTATCAAAAAGGAAAATTATGAACATAACATTTTAGTGGTTGAAATTTTTGATCCAGATTCTAGTAATCTAGGTTTAGGTAATAATATATTATATATTTCTATGAAATTTAGAAATATGTATAAATATAGAGACGAGAAATAAAATATTAACTAAGGAAAATAAGTCATATAATATGAATGTGAAAAAAATTTAATGTGAGACTTGACTATCCCATGCATTAAACTAAAAAATATATATATAATAAAATAATGAATGTAATTAAGGATATATAGATTTATTTGTATGATTCATGTGAGGAAGATACTATAAATTATGACGCTGAGAATGAATGTCAAAAAGTAAATCTATGTCTTATGGCTTACACTAATGAGGTAAAATCATCATGCTCTCAGAATTCTAACTCTAAAATATTATCTTATATTTAAATTAATAAAAAAAATTATTCTTAAAGAAAATTTTAAATATTTAAATTAAGAACATAGGAAAATCAGAAAGTATTATGATGTTATTTCTATTAAAAAATAATGTTTTGCAAAAAATATTTCTGATTAAAGATCTAATTCTTCCGAATATTCTTTTACTTTTCCTGAAATTAAAATAAAATAATTGTTGGACTAATTTAATACTATAAAAAATCATTAATTATTATTATCAATAGAGGGAATTATTTAAATCAAGTTCTTAGTAAAAAACATTACTAATAATAAAGTAAATATTGGTATTAGTAGTAATGGAGAAAAGATAAAATTATAAAAGAATTATTTTCTTCCTTGTTCTAAAAGTGAAATCATGTCTAATATTAAATGTTTTCATTCTGATATTAATGGAAACTATACTAATGACTATTATTTTATAAATACTTGATTTTTTGTTTCAATCATATTCATTATTACTAATCCTTAACTATAACTAAATTTATATTTTCTTCTAAAAATAAATTGATTTGGTTACTAAAGTTTTTTATTACTAACAATTCAAGATCCAAAAGAAAATGGGTACCAAAGGGAACTTTTATTTGATATTTGTTTATATCAGCTCTACTAAACTTCCAAATTATATTAATAAGTGGATATTATAAATGTATTTAATTTTTTATTCTAATAAAACTAAAAAATTATCTTATAATGAATGAAAAACTCTAAAATAGTTTATTGCCTATAAGGGAAAAATCCATAGATCTAGAATTGTTAAAATCCATGAAGTATTTCATTTCCATTTTAAAATTTAATTTCTATACACAGTCATTTTACATAGGGGTAGAAAAATGTTTAACTATTTTATCTATTATTCCTCTATATTTTATCATTCTTATGTTCTAAGTGTTAAATAGACTTCTCACACTATTGTTTTATATGATGAATTAATTCCTTGAATTATTTTGAAAGCATTATCTTTAAAATTTTATGATTTACATGAACTAAGGATTTAATTTATTTGAAAAATAAATATCCTTTATTATTCTTATAGGGATCTATTTAAAAAAAATATCATTTGTTTAGATATTTAATTTTTTCATGAATTAAATATTCTGATACATTCTTCTAATACTACATTATTAAATGAATAATATTTTAAATTCTTTCATAATTGATTTAGTATAAATTTTGAAATAATCATTAATTATGGGTGGTATTAAAATAATACTTGTACTGGGAATGCATATTAGGGGAATTAGTTTTATTCAATGTTAAACTGATAATTTTTCTTGATAGATATCTATATTCATTAATTTCATTCCGCTATATTTTTTTAAAATTTTATGTTAACTTCACTAATAAAACTTCTTAAGATTTTACTTATGAAATAATTCATACACAAAAAAAATATTTTCAATTATAGAAAAAAAAAATGATTACACTGTCATTTTGGCTTGAGAAACTCAAACATCGCCTAAGAACCATCAACATAAAACCCTCTATTCCTCTTTGCTAAAACGTGAACCCTTTAATTCTCTTAATAAATCTATATAACCTTACATATTCATTCCTTTAAATTTAAATTTCCAAAACCTATGATAAAACATACCCATGAGGCACAAATAGACTAAAGTTATCTTGTTTAGAAGGAAGTTTGCCTTAAATGATAAGCTTTTATGGTTTTGAGGTTTTGTTTAATATTTTTGTTTTAGAATATTTTGACAAGAAAGGTATTAAAGAAATCTATAAAAAATGTATTTACTTTTATGTTTCTTTAAATAATATATTAGGTTAACAATTAGTTTTTATAGTCGATTAATTCGAAGAAAATTATTCAAAAAAATGTACAGAAATTATTGGTTGCAAAGAACAAAAAGTTCAATAACATCAAATTGTTAAAGGTGGAGTTCCCTCTACAAAGCCTTATAATCCTCTATATAATAATGTTGACATGTTATTTAGAGAGTGTTTTATTTTTTATTTCTACAAAAATGGAATAACTGTTTAGTCATCGAAAATTATAATAAATGAGGATGCATAAATAACATTAATGTTATAGAAAATATCTTAAAGAGATAAAAAAACACTTTAGTGTCAAAAATATAATTTTAATCCCTTCATGAATAGAGTCAAGTTTATAGAATAATTTAATATCTCGAAGATATTTTTATGTGTTTAAAATGGAATTAGTTGATTAAGTGGGGAATATCACATGGGAATCAGTTTCTAAATCAGATCATGATGATCTAATAGAGTTATTAGTTAGGAAATTTTATTCATATTTAAAATAATAAAGATATGAAAATATTTAAGGAAGAATATATGTATTGATAGGTGTTTTGATGCAATGAGTGAATGTGTTAAGAGTTTAGAGTGTGAATATGCACCCCTTTTCATATGAAAAATGGATGATACTTTTTCTCATTTTTCATCTTACTCAATAAAAAATGGGAGAGAAAATATATTTTTAATCTTTGATATTTAATATAACTTTATATGTTCTATCATGTTTATTGTCAATGTATTTTTTATCATTATTCTATATCTACACTAGTTTATAATTTTAACTATATTTTCTAAGTTAAACATAAATTCCACTATGAGTTTGGTGCTTTATTAAATGTTTGTTAATCTATTTCATACATTCTTTTTGATATCATAAAATTTAAACTAAATATAGATAAACAAAAAAATTATTTTTTGTGAGAAATATGGATAAATTTATTTTTATAGAAATATGGATGAACAAAACCTTTGTAAAAACATTATTCATTTTTAATTTATAATGTAAATCTAGATACACATAATATTTGTATTATTAATTAGTTTTGGAGAATTTTGTTTATTTATTATTAAATCTTGTATATTTTGTTTATATAAAATTCCTATGTGTTTTTTATGGGTTTTGTGATCATAAAAAAGGGAGTTATTTTTTGAATATGTCAATCCAAAAGTTTTAGATATTTCTAACTGGTTTTGATTCTCATAAAAACAAACATTTGTTTTTTAATTAAATTACCTATAGTTAATTTCAAATATATTACATTAGTTTTCAATGGGATAAATTTTTATTTTCCAAATTATTTTATGCATGTTTGTGAAAGTTAGGATTAAGAACCCTACATTTTAATTAAATGTTAGGATTATAATTAATACATTTTTTTGTAAAATCTAGGTATTTGTAATTAACATATTTTTTCATCCACATTATATTTGGAATCAACCATACATTGTCAACTATAATTTTGAAGATAATATCTATGCAGAGTAACCCTAAATTTTACCTAGTCATCTTTGAGATTTCAATTATGGATTATTTTCATTATTTTTTCAATAGATTTTTCAATGTATTCATGTATCTCTAAATAAATTTAAAGATTTATTAAAATTCCATAATTAAATGGATTAAATCCTTCCTATGTCAAAGTGAATATATTATTTTACATGGTTGTTTACAAATTCAAATGATTACATTTTACTAGTAGGACGTTGAATATTATTTAATCCTATGTAAATAATTATTATTTTTAAATACCAATAGTTAATTATTTAAAAAATATATAAATTTGTAGATTCTTTTAGTTTTAAAAAAGAGGTACACTTTAGATATATACATTTTCTATATGATTTTCATGTTTTTTCTTCTGTTGTATCTATTGTCAATCTTTTTTCACAGTTTATCAAGGAAACTATCAAAGTTACACACTGGAGATATACAAGTTTACCATATTTTGAGGGTGCATTTTTCTATTGTCTTACAAAAAAAATCATGAGTGACAGTGAATATTATTTTTCTGCTACAATTCTTAATTGAAGATCATTCATTATCTTTCATTTTCTATTGCAACTATGAGTTACACCTGTATTCATCTTCTTCATCTCATTTATTTTTCCCTTTAGTTTTGACTTCTTGTAATCAGTTGTGTTGAAGATTTATATTTTCATACTAATAATTGGATAATATAGTTTCTTATAAAAAATTATTTTTTAAAAAATTTCAACTCCCTACACTCAATTATAGAGGTCACTAGAAAAAGGACTTTCTAGTGAGAACCACCAAACTCATGGAGAGAGTGTTGGTGGAGTAGACTATGGAATTTTTATACCCTAAGCCACTATATATCACCATGTTCAATTGTTTCATTTATTTATCCTCCACTGCATACTCATCATTAAGAGGGAAGGGAATGATTTATTTATTTTAAGAGGGACGTTTTAGTTTTTGTGATTATTTTTAAATGGACAAAATTACCCCCCCCCCCCCCGTGTATTAGTCATAGTCATTCCAACCCAACATATATTTCATGTAGCATCATATATTTAATTGAATTCCATAAAAATGATAATATGAAAGAGTTTATATTTTAAATAAATATAAAGTGTTTATATTCATTTAGTTTTTTAATTGCTATAATGCATGGAAAATTATAAATTTATTATAATTTCACTAAATATGAATTGTTGTTATATTTTTATCACATAACTAAGTTAAGGAAATGTGCATTTATTTAGTCATTATTACCAACTATATTCATAAATATAAATCTTACATTATTAATTAACATATGTTTTAGTTTAAAGTGTTAAAATAATTCAATAAATAATTATACATGCAGCTAAAAAGTTATATGATATGTATTATAATTAATTTAGTTTTCGATAACCATGAATATGGATTATATTAGGTTATGAGGTTGAATTAAAAATATAATTATAGTTTAAACATATTAGGTGTTTGAATTATAATATAATTTAATTCTACCTTGAGTAAAGAAACTAGGGTATTGAAAATTTGGGTTAGAATTCTCATTATATGGAGATCATAGGCCCAATCTAGAAAAGTGGCGGTTGGATAACTATAGTAACACCCAAAATCTTATATGTATTATTAGTTTCACCTGATTCTAAACCTTTACAAGAAAAGTTTTTATGTACCTTACACATGAGATTCATTTGGATATGTATAAATATAGTTGATTTTTGATTTTGGTTAGTAATATAAGATATGAGTTATGTTTTCACACCTATTGTGCGGAATAGAAAAAGAAAATTTCAAAAAGAATCATAGTGAAGCAAAGTGGATGAGAGGTTCATCTCATTTGAGGAGCTTCACCATTAAATTATTTAATCAAAAAATAAACTAAGAACTATTTATTATTGTTATTTTATTAAAAAAATGGAATTTGAAAATGGATAAAATAATTCAAATCGAGATTAACATGAAATGCAATACACAATGAAGAAAGAACATGGAGTTTTAGGGTTTGGATTTTGGTTTCTAATGAGATAAAGCTTGAGAGAATACTGAAAGGATGTAATTTTGGAGGAAATACAAAGGATGGAACACTTTTATTAAATAATTATAATGAGTTACATAAAAAACTAAATTACATAATAAAATTAAAAAGTGAAAAAAACATATCATCCAACAACAGTCTGCTGCTAATCTTATGATTCTTTTCTCTAGCGCTACATCCTTGTGTTTATAAAATGCAGTAGCCTCTTTATCTCACTCATTTGAATCTTGAAGTATATTAACAACTATTCAATGTATCTTTTTGAATATATTCAGCATTGTATCAGGTAAATTATTGGGTATTTAAAAATTTTAGTGATGAGTAATAATTTCTTAGTAGCATTAAAAGCATCTATCATTTGACAACTACCCTTTCATATCCACTTATGCACATCCATCATTGCACATCCACTATTGTGTAAATTTGGGACAGAGAAAATAATTCACATATTTGATCTTCTTCCTAGTGGTAAATCTGATATTGTATCGTTTAAGTGGTGCATCCCCTAGATTAACTATTACATGAATGGTAGATCACATCTACTATTTCTTCAATAATGTATCACATCCACCATTAGTAAAAACCAGCATCAATGATTTCTTCACTTATTCTAAAATCTTATTTATTCTTCATACATCTTTATTAGTGATGTGAATTATATCATCGACATTCTCCTTTGATGATTGAATAGTTGTCATAGATTCCAATTGTGCACCCTTCTGCATGGTATTTTTTGGCATCATGAGAAGATCATAGTAGTGGTGAGGGTGGTTCTTGGTAGTAGTGATGGTGACTCTAAGCAGTTTCTAAAGTGGATATAGCCAAGGTGGTTGGGGTAGATAGTAATGCATCAAGATTCATGTGGCCTACCATGTTAGTTCTCCTATAGCGATTACAGTTGGGGATCAGATATGGCAGGTGATATTCTATAATTGGTGCACTGGTAGCATGTTCTACCATTAGAAAATAGGTATCATGGGCAACCATTGGCATTATCCACTTCAAGAATGCAAGGTGGGGTTCAGAATTTGAAATATTTCATGGAATTGGTGAGATGATACATATGAAGTGTTGTATTAGGATTTTCCTAGTGACAATAGTGGCAGTGAACGATTTTTCCCCATGATACTATTAGAACAATTTAGTAGGTGATTCTATTGGGGCACTAGGATCTTGTATTACCATTGTTGCATTGGTATATTGTGTTTTCAGTGGTTCAAAAGTGGAATTTGATTCTCATCATTTCTTGTCTAGAAGTCATTCAAAGTGCATGGTATATTGTGGTTATATCTTGAATTCATGGAAGGTGATGAGGGCAGTTTTGTAGTAGTGGTGAAACGGCGGCAGTAGAGGAAAGTTGTGGCCCATCCTCAAATTATCCATCCATCACAGAGGTCATATGGAGCTTTTAAATAGAATCATAGATGTCTTTATAGGGTCTATATATGATCTGTGGAGTTATCAGGAATTACTAGTGAACATTATCTTGAAATTGATCTCTCTGGGGGTCAGCAGTGGTGCTTCCGGGTGATGACAGGCGGCGGTGGTCCATCGTCAGCTAGTGTAGATGATTGAGGATAGTGTAGTTGGGTGTCTAAGGACATGGAACATGGAAAATTGATATGAAGACACCATTTTATTAAGTATAAATAGTTTCCAATGGAATCCATCCCACATTGTATGTGGTTATGAGCACAATAAACATTTATCAATCAAATCTCTTCACCACCCAATGAAGTCAGATAGTGTTCTGATGTCCCCTGCCCACAGCTATGCACTACCCCTACTGATGATACCTTACTCTCATTGCCTCCGGTATTTCACTACCATGGTCCAACACTACTAGGAACCATTTTAACTATATATCCCAATGGATTAATCTCCCTGGTCCCTACGTAGGCATGATCCCTCGGGTGGCCCCAATCACCAAGCAAGACTCCCCTCTGTGGGATGCATAACCATCTATCTTGTTGGGTCTGTCTCAATGACATGTGGACCCTGAGGTTGACGGCCATCTTAGATGGACCAATTTTTTTAAAACACCTCAAAGGAAAATGTGAACTTAGTTAGAACAAAAAATTTAATTTACTTTAACAAAAATTCAATAAAATAATCAAATAAAACACTAACTTAAAATTATTTAACAATTTCATTATTTTTAAATAATTTTAATTCCACATTTTAAATTTTTTATATATTACTAAAACATTGATTTTTATGGTAATTCTTCATTAAAATACTTCATCATACACTTGAAAACGCTTTAAATTATATAATAAATATGAGTCTATCAAACACCTCGACATTAAATCTATTCTTGTCCTCAAGAAAAAAATCCCAACATTGAATTTTAGGGGTTTTTAATTTTAGCATTATTCAAATATAAAAACAATAAAATCAAATTATTATCAATGCTAAATAAAACATTCATAAAACCATATAAAATAGAAATTAAATTTCTCAATTTTCATAGAAAAAATAAATTATAGTATTTTAATTTTTCCTATTGAAAAAATGATGCTGCTTAATCTCTCATTCATTCAAGATCCATAATTCATTATTATTAAACATGTCTAATCATGATCTACCCGACTTTGGAATCTTTTCTCTCATCACTCGGGATAAAAAACTAAAGTAAAGTTATGTTTATATCTTGATATCATGATCCTTATCTTTATTATTATAAAGGAACTAAATTATATACTTTGTAATGACAGAAAACACATAAAATTATGGGGACATTCAATAAAAGTTCAAATGAATCTGAAGATTATGGTTGGTAAGAATTGATGTTTCAAAAATTAAGGATCATGGGTGAGGTTTATTTGTAAAGTACAGTTCATGATATAAAACATGATAGTTCAATGTAACTATACCCTTCTAAATAGAAACTCCCTTTTCCCCCAAACTCAAAGTATGGTTATTATCAAAATAAATCGTAATGAATGTTTTTCCACCTTTTGAATTTTCTCTATTTTTTCTATCTTTTATTTTTTCCCTTTTTTATTTTTTTTACATTTTCTAATTATGTGCTTAGGATATACCACATATTCACTATCTAACCACATATGATTAAAATCATAGTTCTGGTGACAGTGATTTTTTATACTCCTAAATCACTACAGAATTTTTTTTCATTTCCATCTCCTTTTTAGAGAAGGAAAAACTATATAGAATAATGAATGAATTAATAAACCTTTATCAATACCCAATATAACACCCACACACATTTCCCTTACAACTTATATTATCAATTTTACTAGTAATCTCTTTACACCCACATTTAAACATTAAAATATCATAAAAATACTAAGAAGATGTTATAAATGTAATAAAATGGTTTGAAACACACCTCAACTGTAACAAGGTCATCCATGGTTTCTATGGGATAAACAAGTATTGTTTTAAAGGTGGTATTCAAATATAAGGACATTTAAAAACTTGCATAAATAATTTTAAATGTGTTTTTTCATATTCATTAGCTTTGACTAGTTCCAATGAATGTTATAAGAGGATGAATTTCCCAATACCACTCAATAAATATGATCAATAATAAATAGGAAGTACTTGGACTAGAAATCCTCTCAAAAATGCAACGTTTTTTGGTAAAATCACTCATGGAATGACAAATAGTAACAAATAAATTCATTTGAATTTCATAAATTCAAAGAATTTAGAATTATAGGGAAATTTTCTTTAGTAGAATCAACTAAATCTCTCAAATAATGAGTCCTTATTTTAATATACATTATTTATTCTGATCATTCAATTATCCACTTTACTTATACGATCTCATTATCATTGAAGTCTAAAACATGGTATCATATGATTTCTATGAAACTTGTGTCTCCTAGATAATTCTAGTAAATCAAGAATCTAAGCATATATATGAAATTTTTAGTTTAAATCTCAAAACATGTTTACATATGAAAAAAAATATAGGATTTTTCAAAGATAAACATTAAAAGTTAACTTTCTCTTTATGGTATTTTATAATGTAATAAAAAAATATACTATATGTGGAAAATAAAAATTATTAAAAATCTCATTGGCTACCCAAAAATGGCACCACGCTTGATGGGATTCCAATCAAGGTGAATGAAAAAAAAATCTAAATTATTTCATAGTGTAGTGTAGTGGCTAACCATGTTTTTATCACATGATAATTTTCTCCGTTTGTTTACTTACACAATAAAATCCAACTAAGAAAAAAAAATTTCTTATTTTTATTATTTCATAAAAAATGTGGAATTTTTAAAAGAAGAAAATAATTCAAATATATTTTAACATGAAATGAAAGATATAATGAAAAAATAACTTGGCCTATTAGGGGTTGGATTTAGGTTCCGTGCATTATTCATTCTCACTGACTAAATTTAGTTTAATAATTCAATTTTGAAATCACACTCTTTAATTAATATTATTTTGTTTAGGGATTTTTGAATCCTTGAAAACCTATGAAAACTAGATCCCTCCTCCTCCTCCTATAATCAATAATTATCGAACGTGTTATTAGATATTGTGACACCTTATCGAACCTGAGTCCATCATATTTTATTTTATCCATCGAACGTCTCAACTACAATGTGTGAAGAGATTATGCTTAAAGGAGAGAAGGGAAAATTTGAAATTATTGAAAATAATTGAGTTCGAGTTTGATGACATGGTGGGAAATATACACACTCATAGACATCACTCATTCTCACTATAAAAATAAATAAATATTTAAAATTGAAGATAATGATTCAGGACACCCAATCCTCCCCTTAGGCCAAGCCTCTGGTTAGTCACTCGTTATCAAGTAAAAGTGGTCATGGTGGATGAAATAAGAAGATTAGAATGAGATAAAGTAATATAGATGATTTACAGCATATAAATTTTGATGAAATATAATGGATGGAACACTTTTATTAAATAAATTCAATGAGTTACAAAAAAAATAATGTAATTTTTTTATGAAATTTAAAAACATAAAAAACCAAGAATCCTGTAGTAGTTCACTCTTAATCCACCTATCTTATTCTCTGGAATAGAATCCTTGTATTTATAATGGGAGGTAACCATTTTATCTCACTCATTTTTATCTTTCAATATCATCGTAATAGTGGAATGTGTCTTTTTAAAGATATTCAGTGTTGAATCTACTAAATTCTCGAGCTTTTCCAAAATTTGGTGGTAAGATGTAATTTCTCAGTGGCAGTAGTGGAATAATCTATTGGACATCCACCATTGTACATCCATAATTTCACATACACCATTTAAACAATTTTTCATGGTGAAGATAGTTCACCACCACGGTCTTATTCATATAAATTCATCAAATAGTAGATCATGGATGGTGTGATTCCCCCTGATCAACCATTTCTTCACTGGTAGATCACTTCCACCATTGGCCCAATGGTCGATCTCAGCTACCATTATTAGTAAACAACATCAAAAATTTCTTCACTTATTCTATAATATTCTTTAACCTTAATCATAAATGATTAATGGGGTTATCTATATCCTCCAATTCCTCCTTGGCAGATCGAACGTTAGTTGGAGATTTCAATTGGGAACCCTTCTATATGGTATTATACGATAGCATGGGAAGAGCTTGGAAGTGATGATGGTGGTACTTGGTAGTAGTGAGATTGATGTTAGGGAATGGATATGAGGATTTAAGGTAATGGATAAGATGGTCGTAGTGGTGGAATAATTCAATACTTTGGCCTTTACTATTGTAAAAGGGAGCTTCTAAATGGATTCAGGTGTAACGTCCCGGTTTTGGGTTCCTCCCAAGGGTGCCCCATACCTGGTTTGTCGCATAACCTCAAGTGCATTTCCCAAATGCTAGAGGCTGTGGACTAGAAGAGAAGGACAAGGTCTAATAATTAGGAAATCATACCTCATTGGAAATATATAAACAGTATAATATCAAATTTTAAAACAAAGTGGATGTAGTAATACCATACAACAAAATAAATAGTGGAAGATTGATGGTAATATAAAAAATATAGCACATATAAGTTATGCATGTCACATGAGTCTAGGAAATCAACCAAACAAGTCACAATTCTGTAAAATACAATAATGAACCAAAGTATAGAAAATTAGTAAACACCAATAGCATCGCAAGCCTCATCTTGCTCTCATTCTCTCTAGCTCCACAACAATCAAGTACCTGATGATGAAGGGTGCTTATAATTATCTATACCTGAAATCATATAATTTTTTTGTGTCCAAATTCATGACCAAAAAAGGGTATGAGACGAATCCCAGCAGGTAACCACCAAATGATCAGTGCCTAACTATCAGTGAATATATATAGTAGGTAATATTCAAAATGAAGCAATAAACTAGGATGTACTCAAAATTAAAAAATCCTATAGTTTTCAATTAGATCCATTTATATTTATTATTCATCCTTTGAATCATGAAATCCTTGGGGTCTATCTAAAGAAATGTATCACCGGTGTAATAGTAACTAAAGACATCTTAGAAGTCCATCAAAACAAACATGTAAGACCGAGTCCAAGATTATGCATTGGCTTGACAGACTCTCCACTACCCTTCAATAATTCATAAACGACCCTCTGGTAAAGGTCTCATGATCTAACCCCTTTGTTTAAACATATCATAAATCATTTATAAATGACCACTGGAGTAGATCGCATGGTCAATACCCCTAGGTCAACATGGCATAAATTAATTATAAACTACCTCTGAGTAGCTCTCATGGTCAATAACCCCTGGGTCAACATAGAATTAATAAATCATAAATGACCTCTTGGGTGGCTCTCATGTTAAATACCCCTAGGTCAAGTTCTACACCAAGTCTCTCATAGTCTTGTGTAAATAAATATGGAAACCCCCTCATTTTTCAAGGTCCAAGGCTCTCACGGTCCATTGGAAAAATAGTGCGCATATAATAACAAGGATTTACGTGTAATATATAACTATTAAATGGATAACATTCATAAGAATAACATATGAAATTCATCTAATCAGTAAAACTCCATTCTAATCCATTCAAGGTACAAAAACATGGTACACCTCATAGGAAACCAAGACCAAATGACTATAAACAAACAATCAAGGGATCGCACCCATGGGAGTCCCATAAAAAGTTTTATAACCTTACACAAAAGAAATAACCCCTTCTAAATCAAACACACCGTAACAGGTATTAAATAAGTCTAAATTTCCAAAACACACAATACCCAAAAATGGGTATTTGATACTTTAAGTATATATAATTCAAAGACAATCTACAAAAGGCAAAAACCACCTACCTTGATGTCGTATGATCAAGAATCTTGACTTTCATCACTTGAATCACCCTAAAACCATGTAGAACTACAAAAGGGTAAAAATTATCATCCTTGGAAAACTCATGAGAGAGGAGGAATCAGGAAGAAAGGCTCTAGGGAAAGAGAGAACTTACTGATGGGAATCCTACGCACCTGACAACATCTCAAACAGAGGTAAAATAAAGAAAGGGGAGGAGATCGAAGTTATTTAGTTGTTCATTGCTCTCATGTAAGAAACATAGGGAAAAGAAGGGTGTTCTTTACATGAGATGCGACCCCGCTATGATTTACCAAAAAAATAGAAAAGTACATGGTGTGTTCATTTAATGTATAGGTCATGTACTAGACTCAACAGGTTCCCACTTTAGGCAGCCTTCTAGGTCACCAACATGGCCCTGTACACAGCCGTTACACGGCCAGTACATGGCTACACGCGGCAACCGGGTACATGGTTTGTACTCCAAAGTATACTAAGTGTACTTATAAAATTTCCAAATTATTCCTTTTTCCCAAAAAAACCGTAAATAAAGATCTATACCTGAAATAACAATCCATGTTCATACAAAACTTCCCCCCTTAAAGAAATTCCTCCCTGAATTTCCCTTCTAAGGGTGGTGAAGAAGAAACTTCGAAAAACTCTGGCCACTTGGTTTGTATGTCACCCTCCCTCTCCCAAATCTTGTCATGTACTCACATGTGCTACCATAACACCCATACCATAGGAATATAACATCCATGGATATGCTTCGTGTTTTGATTCAGAATCTGAATAGGGTGCTCTTTAAAGGATGCATCCACCTATTACTCTACCTCTTCAGGTTGAAAAACATGAGACCGGTTCGAAAAGTAATGTTGTAGTTGAGAAACATGAAAGACTTCATGCATAGCCTGGTACCTCTAAGGTAAATTCAACTAATAGGAAACCATCCAGAGAGTCTCTAAAACCTCAAATGGCTCGACGTATCTTGGTGACATTTCCCCCTATCTCAAAATCCTCATGTGTCCCAACCTCGGTGTGACACGTAAGAAAATATGATCTCTGACCTCGAACTCAAGTGGTTATCTCTATCGATCAACATGATATTTATTTTGAGAATGTGGAGTAGAAATCATCATCTAAATCAACTCCACATGCTCACTGGTCTGCTAGACAAGATGATGTCCCTATATAGCTTCCTCTCCTACCTCTAGCCAATATAGAGATGATCAGAATGGATTACCGTAAAAATCCTTGTATGGATCGATCTGAATTCTTTCCTGAAAATTGGTATTGTTGGAAAACTCCAATTGGGGTATGTGTCTCTCCCAAGAACCCCCAAAATCTAGGATGCATTCTCAAAGAAAGTCCTCCAAAACATGGATCGTACGCTCAGACTATCTATATTTCTAGGGATGGTATGTTGTACTCAGAAGGAGATATGTACCCAATGCCAGTTTTAGTCTCTACTAGACATGAGAAGAAAACTGGGCATACCTGTATAAAATGATAATGTTTCTAACCCCATGAAAACATACAATCTCTCATATGCACAACCTTCCCATCTCATCAATACTTAAGGTTTTCTTAATCTATAGGAAAGGTGCAACCTTCATGAGTCTATGAAAAACAACCCAAACTGCGTCATTCCCTCATGGTGACCTCAATAATCACCTCAAAAAATCCAATGCAACATCATTCCACTTTCAATCAAGAATGGGTAACTGCTGTAAAAGAAATATCTGTCGTTGATCACTAGTGTAGAAAATGTTTTTTATGGAAGTTATTTATAATTTTTTACATTGTATTTTGGCCTGCATTATTACAGGAGATGTTATAAATATTGTTTTTTATAGTGGGTATTTTAAAACAGACGTAAAAACCAATAATCTAAAGCATTTTTCACATCAGTTCATCAAAAATCGGCGTGGAAAACGCTTTAGAGTCATGATTTATTGTAGATGTTTTGAAATAACCGATGTGGTATCTACTTTTTCATGACTGTTATAGAATAAAAGACATAATAAAGTGTTCCTAAAAATAGTTTATCAAGTCGTTTATGATCATAAATGATGTTATAAACCAATCTGTCAAGCGTTTTTTATGTCAGCTAAATAATATCTTACGTGAAAACATATATACTATGTCAGTTATTAAATAACAGATCTAAAAAACCTATTTTATTCAATTTATTACGTCAGTTATCAAATAACTGACCTAATAACATATTTTCGGTCAATTTATTATGTTGCTTGTGAAATAACTGATGTAAAAACTCATTCCCATGCATTTGTTACGATGGTTTTCAAATAACTAACATTAAAACCCGTAAAATGCATTTTGTACTTCAGTTATAAAATAACAAACGTAAAAATCAAATTTTTATTAATAAAACTGTTCCACCACGACTATTCCCAACAAAAGAAAACCTGAAATAAACAAAAAATAGAACAAAACCAAACCAAAACCAGATGTAAACCAGCCCACCACAATGGACATCCCTCCCATGCCCCTGAACACCCCCATTCCCACCAGAGTGGAAACCCCCCATGCCCCAAGACACCCCCACCCTCTTGGACACCACCCCACCCCCATAGACACCCCAGACAACCCACCCCCCCCCCCCACTCCCATGGACAGCCCTCCCACCCTCATGGACACCCTCCCACCCCCATGGACACCATGGACACCCCCCCCCCACCCACTGGACAGCCCCCCACTCCCCTAGACCCCCCCACCCCACTAGACCCCCCACACACACACTCTCTCTCTCTCTCCTGGACACCCCCTTGATAGCCCCCCCCCCTCCTGGATATCCCCCACTCTTTTGGACACCCTCCCACCCCCATGGACACAACGGAACCCCCCCCCCCCCCACTGGGCAACCCTCCCACGCCCCTGGACCCCCCCCCCCCCCCCCCCCCCGCCCCTACTGCACACCCCCACACCCATGGATATACTCTGGACAACCCCCCACCCTACCCTTCATGGACTACCCCCCACTCCCCTAGACAGTCTTCCCACCGTCCTGGACAGTCTTCCACCCCCATAGACACCCTGGACACCCCCACCCCACTGGACACCCCCTGGACAGCCCCCCACCCTTCTGGACAACCCCCCACTATCCTGGACACCCTCCCACACCCAGGGACACACAAAAAATCCCCCACACCACTAGATAACCCTACCACACCTCTGAACCCCACACACACCTAGATACTCCTGGGACACCCCACCCCCCACCCACCCCTCCGGGATAGCCCCCCCACTCCCTTGGACAGCCCTCCTAGCCTCCTGGACACCCTCCCACACCCATGGACACCCTGGACACCCCCACCCCACTAGACAACCCTCCCACACCCCTAGAACCCACCCACACCCTCCTGGATAGTCCAACCCTTCTGGACACCCTCCCACCCCCATGCACCCCCCGGACACCCCCCCCCCCCCCCCGGACAGCCCTCCCACACCCTTGGAACCCCCCCCCCCCCCACTAGAATGCCCCCACACCCTTGGATACCCTCTAGCTAGCCCCAACCCCTCCTGGACAACCCCCACTCCCCTGGACATCCCTCCTCCCTCATGGACACCCTCCCACCCCCATTAACACTCTGGACCCCCTCCACCTGACTGGACATCCCTCCCACGCCCTCGGACCCCCCCACCCCCACTGGATAGCCCCCCACCCCACCCCCACCCCTCCTGGACATCTTCCCACTCCCCTGGACATCCCTCTCACCCTACTGGAGACCCTCCCACCCCAATGAATACCTTGGACACCCCCACCCCACTGAACATCCCTCCCACACCCCTGAACCCCCCCCCCCCCACCCCACTAGAAACCCCCACACCTATGGACACCCCCTAGATAGCCCCCACTCTCTTGGACACCCCCACCCTCCTGGACACCCACCCACCCCACGGACCCCCGGACACCCACCCTCCCCCCCCCCACACCCCACTGGACACCCCCTACACCCATGGATACCCCCTGGACACCCCCCCCCACCCCAACCCTCCTGGATAGCCCCGCACTCCCCTGGACAGCCCTTCACCCTCTTGGACAACCTCCCACCCCCATGGACACCCTGGACCCCCCCCCCCCCCCCACCCCACTGGACAGCCCTCCCACACGCCTAGAAACCCCCCACCCAACCCCTCCAAGACAGCCCCCACACCCCTGGACAGGCCTCCCACCCTCCTGGACACCTTCCCACCCCCATGGACACCCTCTCCACCCCCAACCCACTATAAATCCCTCCCACAACCTTGGAAACCAACCCAATGGACCCCCCCCCCCCCCACACACACACCCCCTAGACCTCCCCACCCTCCTGGACAGCCCCCCACCAACCTGGACACCCTCTCACCCCCATGGACACCCTGGGCATCCTATCAGATAGCCCTACCACAACCCTAGAAACCCCCCACCCCATTGGACCTCCCCCCTCCCCACACCCCTGGACACCCCCACCCTCCTAGACACCCTCCCACCCCCATGGACACCCCAGGCACCACCCCCACCCCCAGTGGACACACCCACACCCCTAGATACCCCATCTAACCCCCCCCCCCCCCTCCTAGATAGCCCCCACTCCCCTAGACAGCCCTCCCACCCTCCAGAACACCCGCCCACCCCCAAGGATACCCTGGACACCCCCACCCTACTAGAAAGCCCGTCCATACCCCTATAACCCCCACCCCACCCCACCCCCCCCCCCCCCCACCCCACCCACCCCCTTGGACAGACCCCACTTTCTTGGACACCCTCCATCCCACATGGACTCCCTAGACACCCCCCCCCCCACCCCCACCCCACTGGACAACCCTCCCACACCCCTGGACACCCTGGACACCCCTCCCACTCCCCTGGAAATCCCTCCCACCCTCCTGGACACCCTCTCACCCCCATGGACACGCTAGACACCCCACACACCCCTAGACACCCTCCCCCCAGACCAAAATCCATAACAGAAAAACCAGAATCTCTAGACCAAAACAAGAAGTATACTAAAATTTAACATTCACATATATAACATTAAAAACATACAATGTCAACTAAAAACCCCTAAATCCAACCTAAATGACTAAAAAATACACAATTATAATGAAAATATTCAAAATTACTTTTTACACTACAAGAAAACTAAAATCCAGTCAAACCTATAAAATAATTTGACCATTCCACTTGTATGTGTTTGAAATCTTGAGCACTATAGGGTTGAGGGTCATCAAATATATAAAAATTAAAAGGATAGTAGTTAACATGTATAATGAATAAATCAAATGCAATATTATGGCAATGTTTAAAATGAAATCTTACCACGTCAAAGTGCACAAGTGTTCTAGTTGTAATTTTTTCATACATAAATCTTAATATATAATATCCGCATTCAACGAAGCCCTGTTGTTCATGGAAATTATGTTTAAATGAGTGTAAATTCAAAATATAATTTTTATGTAAAACACCAAAAAGTACAAATTATAAATTTATATTTACCTTTACCTTTACATTTTTGATCTTGGAACTCCTTTTCTTTGTGTTTTTTCGTTTGTGTTTTTTCGAAAGTAGACCCATCCCCTATTAGAAAACAATACGAATGAGATAAATTTAAAATTCATTATAATATATACAACTATTAAGAAATTGAAACTTACTTTTCCAACATATTCTTAAAACTTTCCCACACATCACCATGGATAGAGCATATCCAATAAAGTGTTTACTCCCTTGGGAAAAAACACCTAACATCCAATGATCACTGATAAAAGAAAATTTAAGGTTAGTGGTTTTTTATGATAAAATATAATGATCTCCTTTCCAGAGATATGTTTCATACCTCTCACAAAATTTAATCATCCAACACTGTGTGATTATATTCTTTTCAAATCTTTTAGCAATATAAAGCATTCTTTGTTCCTCATCCAATGCATGTGCTTCAGGGGAAATAAAATGTGGATCCAAGAATCCATATACATATGTCATCTCATTCTTCTCACACATGTTATAAAGATACCTAATAAAAAATAGACATAAGTGTTCATTTTTAAAAAATATAACATAGAGAAATGGTGTTAAGACTTACATGGAAAAACATTTCACCACATTGATGCCCAACTTATCACCAGTAACAAGCTCCATGATATCATATTTTAGAATCCCCACATTAATTTCACATCCACAAACATGAGATTCCATTGGAAACTCATAATAATCCACCAACAAATTTGAATATCTAGACAATCTGTCAAGACTACTAGAATCTGTCACTGATGTCATAGCCATTTTTCTTTGTTGTTGTCTATTTAGTTTTTCATTACCTTTGAAGTATTACTGTAAAAATAAATAGAAAAATATATTAGTTTTCATATGTTAAAAAAACCTTAATAAAAAATAAAATATATGATATAACATACATACCACTATGGTAATGAGTCGCAGAATTCTTGATGGCCAAATTAAAAAAAGGTCTGATAATATAAGAAGATACCAAAATAAAGTGGAAGGGATATTTGTAATCTCTACATCAGCTTTTTTTCTTTCAACTTATACCGTGATGTCCCGCATTTGGGACACTCTGAAAAAAAATTATATTCCTTCCTATGTATCATACATTCATTTTGACATGCATGTATTTTCTTATATCCCAATCCCATCAGGCATTATATATTCTTGGCCTTATAATGTGAATATGGAAGATCGTTGTCCTTTGGAAGAATGTCTTTCAACAATTGTAGAGACTCTATAAAGATTATGTCACTCCATCCATGTTTTTCCTTTAGTTTTATCAATCTTAACACCACCGACAAAATCGTAAAATCCGTACAACTAGGATACAATGGGTTTTCAGCATCTCTATATAGATTCGAAACTATTAGTTCTATCTCAATTTGTTCTGCTGCAATATCACGGATCATTTCTTCAATTCCATCAGAGTTACCATCTTGCAAATAATCATCATCAGTAGATCTAAGATTCTGTCCAGTTTCACCATGCCAAATCCAAGGGTTGTAACTTGGATTAAAACCATAAAAAATAAAATGATCTTTGATCTCTCTACCTTTCAACATCTTCAAATTCAAACATTTCAGGCATGGACAGAAAAAAAAATTCACTTCCTGGAACATTTCCTTTCGAAAATTCCAAAAAGTCATAAACACCTTCTTCATATTCATTACTCATTCGAGGTGCCATAATCCAACTTCGACTCATTATTACCTAGAACAAATATCAAAATTATACATCTTGTTAAGATAAGACAAATATATATTTATATGAAAAATATCATAATTTCAATGTAAAATTTTAGAAATATAAAACAAATCAATGTGTATTTGGAAAGAAGTATTCCTGAAAATGATTTTTAAATGAAAATGTAGTTAGATATAACAGTTTTAAATTCATCTAGGATCCTTTATTCTTAATGTAAACAAACAATAAATCCTTATTCAACCAGATACCAAATTCACTCTTCCGTAAAAATAAAATATGAAGTGTAAATATTAAAATATGTATACATTCACTACTGAAAATTACACATATCCCAACAATTTTAAACCATTGGGATAGCCCCTGAAACCGTTGGGCTAGAAGACCCCAACGGTTTCATACACCATTGGCATGATGTTCGTTGAAATAGCCATATAATAATGATTATATAGGAACCATTGGTATAGACTACCTTAAGTTAAAATATTTCAACGGTTTCAATGAAACTGTTGGGATATATATATACCAAGGGGTGTCCAAGGGGGGTAGGGGATATCCAGGGGTGGTTGCGGTTTTCCAAGGGGGTAACGACTCTCCATGGGGGTAGGGGCCTATCTAAGGTGTCCAATGGGGTAGGGGGTGTCCAGGTGGGTAGGGGTTGTCCCTAAGTATTTTCTTAAAATAAAAGATTCATTTTCTAGTAGTTTGAAATACAGGAAAATAAACATAGTTTTTCTAAAAAAAATCCTCATGAAAACATTTAAAACCAAGCATTCAATTTTACCAAAAGAGACACACCACAATTTGGGGGCATAATCAATGATGAAATAATGATGAAAATGGGTAAGAAGTATTCAAGTAACCGTAATAGATGATGCACCTATATTATCCTCCTCGAATAAACAAGTGTCAGAGAACATGGTAATACATAAGATATTTGGGTAAAATCTAGAACATATTATAACATAATCAAACCTTTTGGCATGCCTGATGAAATCAAATAGCCTTAATGCATAAGGGGAACCTTTTCCAAAGCATGTTGTGTTTATACTAAGGGTCTATTAGCTAGAGCATAATCTGAAAGTAGTGTAGCAAGCATTGTTGAATAATCCACTACCAATTATAGGTTACCCTATTATGTCTAAAATTGTGGTGATCAAAGGAGTATCAAATAATCAACAATATTTAAAGAATAAGCACAAGACACACATAAGCCACACACACACAAGAATCACCCCAGAACACCACTACAAGGAAATCCCCTTGACTTAGGGCCATCAACGTACAATGGAAGTCCCATACCAAGGAAATTCCCATTCCTTTTAATAATGATAAGTCAATAGACCCAATATAAAGAGAATTTTCCAAATAAAACTCACTTTCTGAAAGTGTCAACTGGGCCACACCCATTATTTTGAAAGAAAAATGTTTTCAAAAGTATCCAAAGACACCATTTAGGAATCCATGAAATATTTTAAACACATTTGAAAAGGTAAAACATCATTTAGAAATCATAAACTTCTTATAAGGGATAACCAATATTTTAATCAAACACTTGTTGTGTAGGGCTATATAAAATAATTCCACAAAATATAATTCAATGAGAATGGAACTTGATTTAATTCAAGTAATATTTCAAGAAATTATATATTCTTAACAAGAATCAAATCATGGTATAAACATAAAAAAATCAATGATTCTTAAATTTAAAGGCCAGTACATTGGGAAACCTACCCCAATCCAAGACGTCGTCAATGATGACCACTAAAAATGGCTTCAAGATGATCCAAATGAGCAAGGAATACCAAGAAGAATTGTATCAAGAAAAAATCCACAATTTAGAAACAAAGAAATAAGAACCCTATACCAAAAAAAACTAATAATGAAGAAGAACAACTAAGAAGAAAAAGGAAGAAGGAAGATGAGGGAGAAAGAGGATATTATATGGAAAAATTACCCCCAAACTTGTAGAAACCACATGGAATCACCATTGGAAAGAGGTGAGAAGAATGAATAAGAGGAGGAGGATAATCCAAGTGTTTCATGTTCCAAATAAGAGAGAAAGAGGCATTTCTGTGTTAAAATTTGATAGGTTAAATGGTAAAAAATACATTTTTAAAGACCTCACGCACTACGCATGGTTATGATGAACCCCCTAGACACCCCACCCCATAAACAGCACCCCAACCCCCTCTGGACACCCCCACCCCCTCTGGACACCCCCACCCCCTTGATACCATCTACCCCCTTGGACAGCCCACTCACCCCCCTGGACACCACCCCCACCCCCTGAAGACCCCCACCCCCCTCGACACCATCCCCACTACCTACCCACATAGACACCCCCCCCCCAGCCACCCCCCCCCCCCCAGCCACCACCCCATCCCCGTACTCTATTGGACACCCCCTGGACACCCCCACCCCATGGACACCCCCACCCCCTTGGACAGCCCCATCACCCCTTGAACACACCCCACCCCCTGGACACCCCCACCCCCTTGGACACCCCCGGGACACCACCACCCCCTTGGATAGCCCCCCCTGGACACCCCCACCCCCCTGGACACCCCATACCCCCTTGGACTTCCCACTCACCAACTGGACACCCACCCAGACACCCCCACCCCCTAGACACCACCCCCATCCTCTACCCCCTTGGACACCCCCACCCCCTAGACAGCCCCCTCAACCCCTGGACACCACCCCCACCCCCTGGATACCACTAACCCTTTGGAAAGCCCCCTCACCCTAGGACACCACCCCCACCCCCTTGGACACCCCCTGGACACCACCACCCCCACCCCATGGACACCCCCACCCCTATTGACACCCCTACCCTCATGGACTACCCACTCACCCCCTGGACTCCCCCCCCCCACACACACACCCCAAGACACCCATTCCCCCTTGGACATCTCACACAGCCCTTGGACACCCCACCCACACCCCCCTCTTCCCCACCAACTTTGACACCCCTAACCCCCTTGGACATCCCGTACACCCCCCCTAGACACCACCCCCACCCTTTGACACCCCCCTAGAAACCCCCACCCCCCGGGACATCTCCCACCCCTGGACACCCCAACCCACTTGCACAACCCCCACCCCCTTGGAATCCCCATGTGCGTGCACACACACATGATATAACACACAAAATCATAAACATTAATGATATTACTTCCTTAAGATTATTTTGCCAGAAATGAATTTAGCAGGGTATAAATGAACACTAGGAAACATACAATGATTGCAGGAACAAAGAAAAATAACATCTCAAACAATTATATTAGGGAATAATTTAAAATAAAAACTGAAACAGAGTCATGTGAGGCTTATTTGAGTGTTGCAAGTCGGCCTGATAGATCTGATGGTAATAAATATGAATAATGATCATGGAAAAACAAGGTTGGAGGGAACAAAATTGAAGAATCCTTTCTAGGTTTTCTGTGTGAGAGAGACGAGTCATAGGTCACCCAATCGAAGAAAACAAAATGACTGAATATGGGGTGTGATAAATCATTTAAAAGATTTATCACGTCGGTTATTTAATAACTGACCTGGTAAACTATTTTTTTATGTTTATAACATCTATTATTTAATAACCGATGTAGAAAACAATTTATCACGTTGATTATAAAAAATATGACATGATAAAGTGTCGAGATTTAATATATCACATCAGCTATAAAATAACTGAAATGATAAAGCTAATATCAGTTTTTATGAAGTCGGGTATAAAATAACCAACATGATAAATCGGTTTTTACAGCTTTGCACATAAGTTATATAGAATAGATGTAAAAAATACTGATGTGTTAAACATTTTTTCCACTAGTGGATGTTCTGTCTTCGCCTACTGACAGGTGGAACATCTCATGAAAATACCATATACATCCATCTTCATTTCTGGCCACCAATACTGATGGTTTAGATCTCGATACATCATGGTGACACCTGGATGATCTTCCCAAACTGAGGCATGAAAATATCACAATAGCTCCTCGCGTATGTTTTATGACACCCATAAATTCCCATGAAAATTCAAGTCCTCATCCTCACCTATGGTCCATCCAAGAGTAGGGTCCTTTCTTGAAATGCTCTCCTATAGGACTAGGCCTTCAAAATTTGGTAACTTCCTCATTCATTCTTGATCCAGTAGAGTATAGGTAATAGAAATAGGAGAAATAAACTTCTTCCCCTTTCTATCATGAACCTCCAAATGCAACTCAATGAATATGGCCATAAGATTCCACTCATTGCTGGCCTCCTAAACTACAGGTATATGATTCCTTCTGCTCAATGCATCCGCTACTGTGTTGCCTTTCCCAGGAATATAGAATAGATAAATGTTAAAGGACTGAAGGTACTCAACCCACCTTCATTATCTCAAATTCAGATCTTGCTGAGTAAAGATATACTTGAGGCATTTTTGGCTAGTCTATATGACAAAATTATCTCCCAAAAGATAATGTCTCCAACAGCGCAAGGAATGCACAACTGTAGCTAACTCGAGATCGTGCATCGATTAATTCCTCTCATGTGTCCTCAAATACTAAAATATGTATGCAATGACTCTTTCTTTCTAAATCAACACTACTCCCAACCTGATTTCTGATTCATCATAGTACATCGTGTATCTCTTTCCTAACTTTGGAAAAATCAGTATCGGTGCTAAAGTCAATCTCCCTTTTAGATTTTAAAAGGTTGAATCACTGGAATTCTTCCACAAATACTTCACACACTTCCTATTTAGGCCTGTTAGTGGTGATTCTATGTGAGAAAAGTCATGTATAAAGCATATGTAGTAACCAAACTGCCCCAGAAAACATTGTACCTTAAAGAAGTTCTTCAGCTGCTCCGAGGAAACTACTGATCTTACTTTTTCTAGGTCTTCTGATACTTTTATCTCTAAAATAACATGACCCAAGGAGTGAATCTGGTCCATCCAAAAGTGTCATTTTGAGATCTTTGATTATAATTTATGCTCTCTTAGTGTAATCAATACGATCTCAGGATTTTTGGTATGGTTGTTTCAAGTGTGAGAGTATACCAAGATATTATCCACAAAGACTACCAAAAAATAATCCATGTAAGGATCGAAAACTCAGTTCATTGGTGCCATGAAAACTGTTGGTATGTTTGTGAGACTAAACAGCATAAAAAAAAATTAATATAGACCATAACTATTCTAAAATGCTATAAGGGTTATATCTACAAGTCTAATGTGCAATCAATGATAACCGGATCTCAAGTCAATCTTTGAGAACACCCAGGATCCTTGAAGCTGATGAAAGAGATCATCAATCCTTGGAAAGGGATATCGGTTCTTTACCATCAACAAGCTCAACTTCCGATAATCCACACAGAGTTTGAGGGTATTGTCTACTTTCTTCACAAAAAGGATAGGAAAACCCCAAAGCGAAGTATTGGTTCAAATGAAAACCTTTTCCTACAACTCCTCTAATTTCTTCTTGAGATCCTATAACTCTGGTGTAGCCATCCTATAAGGAGGAATCGACCCCTGTGTTGCTACTAGCACAAGATCAATAGAGAAATCTACCTATCGCAATGGAGGTAATCCTGAAAAATAGTCAGGGAAGACGTCTATAAAATGATCCACCACTGGAGGAAAGTCCACCTGCGAATTTCTCTGGTCATCCAGATATAAAATATCAATCTAGGTTGTAATTTCATTAAACCTATGATGCTCGGGTCCAACTCTACTCACCTAAACATCTCATTTATTCTTTTGTAAAAAGGAACTGCCCTGGATCACAGCTCCCAACTCCCTCAGATCGCGCTCAGTAATTAGTGCTTGATTTACTATAGTAGTCGCTGAATTCAGCCTGAAAACATTCACTTGTGATCAGATTTCATACCTAATAACATCCTCAAATCACCTAGCCATAGATTACTCATAAACTCCCAAAATAGTTTTGAAGAACTAAAGCTCTTTAAAACGAGATGTATATTTAATCACTAAAAGAGAGCCTTGATCCAAATGCATGAACTCTCAGGCTCGATTATCCCTAAACGTCTAAGGGTAGAAGTATTCTTATAAGGTCGTCTAATACTCTTCCCAATCCATATCCTGATGATGTCCCACCTGTGATATAACATCCCACCCCTCTTGGCAGAATCACATAACATGTAGGTTTCGAGCTTCACCCTCCTCTCAGGAGGCATCTTTAGATTATTGAAGATAGAAAGCATGGCCTCCAACCATGAATCTACTGAATGTGGTCCTCCATCCCATAAAAAAAGTGGGAGGTTGCTGTAGCTGGAACACCCACCTCATCTTTTCACTAGATGGGGCTGGATGTAGGGCTCCCTGAAAAGTCTGTAACATCTGCAAAAAAAATTCACAGAACTATGCATCAACACCGGTGTCTAGTATAATTGATGGTTCCAAGATATGCATGATGGGAGGATCTACTTGTAGTCCCTGATATACCATTTCAACTGTCTTGTCATCATTCTGTACCTAGTGTATAACTAGAGGATGTCTTGGCGGCATGACTCTACAAGGTCTAGTGCACACCTCAGTTAAGTATTACAAAGGAATGAAACATAGGAGTATCATATTGGAAGAGGAGAAGGAATAATTCATGTTTGATAAAATAGGTTTGCACGGTGTGTATCACTGCCACATGGTGTGTTACCTTAAGCCTTAACATTGGCATGAACCTCTACCAAATCTGGTCATGTAATACCCCTATACACAGCGTGTTACTCCTAGGACACAACATGCACTTGAATTTTCCATCCTTCCCAGGTTATTCTACATGGATATGACTACACAGTTCTCTATGGGGTAGCACTATGTGGCATGTTCACCCTAGACATGATGTGTACCAGTTATGTTCCATCTACCCAGGTCATTATCCACATGGTCAGATACACGCTTGACTCTACACAGCATGCATAAATGAGACACGGCATGTACAACCTGTGTTTCATCCATCCGTCTTGTTGGTCACACGACCGGATACACAGTTCCTTACAACACGACATGTACAATCTAGAAACGGCATGTACTACCAAACATTTATCAACCATATGTCTCTGGTCACAAAGTTAGTTTCACTGTTAAATATTAAACAGCGTGTACATGCGGTACACAATGTGTACATAAGAAAAGGTGTTTCTTCCAGAATACAAGAACACATTGAGTGTGTTCATAACATCACAGGTTGTGTTGTCTAGGTTTCTTGATATTAATCCTAGGAAAGATATCTAGAACCCTTAAAAACATAAAATTGTGTTCAATTCAAGAAACATTCCGACCCATGAGAGCCCATACTCCCCACGAATCAAAGTATGGAAATCTTTTACACGTCATAACATGACAAAATTCAACTCAAGTTCAGACATGATCCTCCAAATTCTGATCCAAGAGGGTCAATAACACCTCAGGGACCAAATTTTGGCATCCTTCCAAATAAAACATTACATATAACAATACCCTATCAAAATAGAAGGTATTTCTACCATAACATCTATCACAACATGATGCATATCTAGCAAAACATCTATCACAACAACATGCAATTAGTAATTCACCCTAAATGGCATGACAAGAAAGCATGAAATGTGATCTATAGTAACTTCATGTATGATGCATGAGATGACATACCCATATCTCATCGTGTTGAAACTGAAATAGAACCTCAAATATATAAATCATAATACCACAAAACAAGTGAATCACCCAATGGTGAAATCAAATCAACTGTATCAATTTCAAAACCAGAAAAATTGGAATATTCAAGGTAACTTGGTTTTTTTCCTTTACAAGAGTTAGCTACTCTTGGGCACAACTTATTACCAAGTACCTATTCCTTATTATCTCTATCTATTGGTGTAAAATAGTAAGACAAAGAGGAAGAGAAACTCCTCTGATACCACTTTGTGATGTCCCAGTTCTTGGTGCCGCCCAAGGGTTCCCCATATAGGGTTGGTCACATGACCAAAGTGCATTTCCCAAATGAAAAAGGCTACAAACTAGAAATTAGGGAAAAGTTCTGATAATTGGGAAACTATGCCCTCATTGGAAGAGTATACAAAGTTCAGTGACATATTTTAAACCAAAGGGGAAGCAGTAATACTATACGACAAAATAAACATCAGAAGACTGATAGTAATATAACAAATGGAGCACATACAAATGATGCATCTCACATATGTGTAGTAAAGTAACCAAATAGGTCACAATTCTAGAAATTATGATACTGAACCAAAGTAAAAAAAAATCAATAAACTCCAACAGCATCACAAGCCTCAGCTTGGTCCCATTTAATCTAGCTCCACTGCAATCAAGTACCTGATTATGAAGGGTGCATACCCTTATCTATACCTAAAACTATATAATCTATTTGGGTCAAAAAGAATGACCCAAACAAGGTGTAAGATGCATCCTAGTAAGAAACCACCAAAAGATTTGTTCCTAGCTGTTAATGAATATATATATATATATATATAGAAATAAATATGAAAAATGAAGCAATAAACTAGGAAGTACTCAAAATTAAACAATCCTACAGTTTTCAATTACATTAATTTATATTTATTATTCATCTTATGAATCATGTAAAGATTGGTATCTAGACTAATCTCTATATCCTCTATGTAATAGTAACAATAGACATCTCAAAATACCATCTAAACAAACAAGTAAGACTAAGTCCATGCTTTTGCTTTGGCTTCGAAGACTCACCACAATCCTTCAATAATTCATAAAAACCCTTATGAGTATGATATCATGGTCTAACCCCTTTGTTTTAACATAGAAAAAATCATTTACAATCAACCACCTAGGAAACTCCCACAGTTAATACCACTTGTTCAACAAGGAATCAATAAATAATAAACAACCTCTGGGTATCTCTCATGGTAAATACCCATGGGTCATCATAGCATAAATAAGTCACAAATGACCTCCTGGGTAGCTCTCATGGTCAATACCCCTGGGTCAAGGTATTCACTAAGCCTCTCATGGTCCTATGTATATAAACGTGGAAACCCCCACAGTTTTTCTAGCCCAAGGCTCTCACTATCCATTGGAAAAACATACTGCATAACATAAGAACGCATCACATGTAATCTGTAACTACTACATGGATAACATTCACAAGAATAACATATATAATTCATATAATCAATGAAACGCCATCCTATGAAACTTAGGGAATTGAAATAAGGTACGCCTCATATGAAACAAATACAAAATGTCCATAAACAAAAAAAAATCATGGGATTTCACCCATGGTTGTCCAATAAGAAGGTGTATAACCTTACGCATAATCAGTAACCCCTTTTAAATAAAACACACCATAGAAGGTATTACATAGGGTTAGGTTTCGACAACACACAAAACCCCAATATCTATATTTGAAACATTAAGCATATATAATACAAATACAATTGAAAAAAAGGCACAAACAACCTACCATGATTTCTTACCATCAATAATCAAGAACGTCGGACCTTAATTGGCCTAAAACCATGTAGATCTAAAAAAGTGTAAAAACGATCATCCTTGAAATACTCACAAGAGAGAAGGAATCAAGAAGAAAGGATATAGGGGAAGAGAAAACTCACCAGTGGGAATCCAACACACCTAACGGTGTCTCAAACAAAGGTTATACAAAGAAATGTGAGGATCATGAAGTACTTCGGCCATTCATCGCTCTCTTGTAAGAAACACGGGGAGAATAAGGGTGTTCTAGATGTGATACATGACCCCAATCCAATTTATCAAGTTAAATGAAAAGTACACAGTGAGTTCATTTAATGTACATGTTGTGTACTAGCCTCAGTAGGCCCCTACTTTAGGTGGTCTTCCAGGTAACCTACATAGACACGTACTCGGCCGTTACACAACCAATACATGACTACACGTGGAAACCAGGTCCACGAAGTGTACTCAAAAGTACATAGCATGTAATTATAAAATTTTATAATTCTTACTTTTTACTCAAAAACAACCCAAAATAAAGATCCATACCTAAAAAAGAAGATCTAGGTTATTACATAAGGTGTTCCACTCTAGGGTCTAGAGATGATCAATGGATTTCTTGTGCTTCGGTGGTGAAAATTGTATAGAGACTGATATATATGGTGATTAGTAATGTTTATTTCTGATGATAACAAGTAGAGGCAGGCTGGTATTGGGTGGCAGATATGTTGGAGGATGGTGGAGTTGAGTGTCTGAGGAGGAGGTTCTCAAAAAATAAGCATGAAGGCACCGTCTTATTAAAGATAAACAGTGACTGGAGGAATCCTTCCCACTTTAGAATAATCTATATACTCTGCAAGAATTTATGAATCAAAGTGAGGCTTCCCTAATATAATAAAGTGATATGAATGTTGGAGGACTCCCACCCAACACCATGCATCACCCAGTGCTGGTGGGATCTTCCTCTCATCGTCTCTTGTTTTTCACCACCATGGACTAGTACATCCGGGCTTCAATACATCCATATATTCCCACAAATTTATCCCTATGGGCCTTTCATGATCCTGATCCCCCATGCATCCCCTACCCCCAAAGAATAACATCCCTCAGTGGGATGAATGACTACATTTCCCATTGGATTTGGCTAAGTGGTGTGTGGACCCTGATGTTGAGGTCCAACTTAGATGGCTAAATTTTTTAATTAACACCACAAAAAATAACTTAGTTAGAACAAAAAATCAAATTTAATTTAAAAAAACTTCAACTATAAAATTAAATAAAATAGAAACTTCAAAATATTTAACAATTTTATTAATTTTAAATCACTTTAATTCCAAATTTTAAATTGCCCATATTTTAGTAAGACATTGAAATTTATGAACATTCTTCATTAAAATACTTCAAGATCCATTAAAAAACAATTGAAATTATGAATTGAATATGAGTCTATCAAGTTGTGTAAAGAGAAACACATCAATATAATTTGAACATATCAATTTGTTGGAAAAAATAAAATTCAAAAAAAAAATATTGAGAATCATCAAAACATGTAATGGGAAAAAATAAGATAAAATTTTGAGATAATAAAACCCATTTAAAATTAATTTGTGTTAGATTCAATCCAAATAAAACATTTAAAAAAACATCATTATTGGTTATTTATTTTCAAGGGAATTTCAAATTTTGAGTTCTAGAGTAGGGGAAATTTGATATCAGGGGTTTATATTAGAATTTTTTATTTCAGAACACCTCTAAAACGTTTTATTTTATCATGTTTAGGAGGATTTGTGTATTGATAGTGGTTCGTAGATGGGTATGGGGGCCACCCATTAACAAAAATGTAGTAGTGGAGTATAATTTACCGGATGAAGGGACATAAAATACTTGATTGCATGGAAAATTGATATGTAGGTCTTGGAGGTTCATTGGAAAATTATTGGGGGTATACTATGTTATCGATGTAACAAAAGTTACGTATTATATATTGATTAGGTAACTGAGAGTGTAGGGTTGTGGTTTTTTTAAATAGGGGAAGAATTATTAATCTTCCCTCCTCTTATTAGATCCCCGTTTGGGGTACTTCTATACCATACATAAGAACGAACTATCCCATAAAATTTTGCTTCACCTTTGCCTCTATGGATTCAAGGTTTTTTGGGTTTTTTTCTTCTTCTGAAATTAATGCAAGACCCCCCCCTTCTCTTTATATTATTAATACCCTTTGTTTCTTATAATATTTTATTTTTTCAAGATAGGATTCATGTAATATTTTACTTATTTATGGTGAGATATGAAGGATATAATGGGTGTTCATATTATAGAGACTTGATGGTGTCAAAATAGTAGATATTCCACATGTTTCTAACTATTTTGATAGGGGTGAATTTCCCAGGGAATTTATTTATTCTTTTCATAAAATTAGATTATAATTGGACAACAAATTAGATATCATATGATGATTATTTTTTTCATAGGATTATAAAGAGCTTGGCATGGGTCATTAATATGTCATTCCTTAAGGTTTAATTTAAGGGATATCACTCAGTGGGAATTTGGAAATTATGACACTATGAATTAAATTGCTTGATTAATTATAAATTATTATAATTAAAAGATTTTTTCATGTGGTATAATATAGGGGATAAGTATTTCGGTGATTCTATGTTGGGTCTTTTATTCATGTTTTGTGATTGTGTATGGGGATTGTAACTCCATTTTATATGTATGTGGTCTCTTTAATAAATAATGATATATAATCATGCATGTTCATCATCATGCCATTATATTTAATCAATGAACAAAGGGAATAAAAAGAAACAAGGTTTAGGGGGTCCAAAATAATGGATGCCAAGGGCATCCCCACAAATTAAGTTGATATCTTGAAGCTTGAAGTGGGTGATATTGAGAAGTTAGGTTACATTTGAACTAGTGATTTCTAGAAAGGCGAGATCATCAGTTAATTTATTCTCCTCTCTCCATGTGTGGGAGATCTGAAAATTCTTATTGAGAAGTAGTTTACATTTCCTAATGATATAGGTAACTGACCATGGAATGGAGTCTCTTCCAATAAGGGAGTAACATATGATCTTCTAATTAGTTTCCACTTGTGATAGGGTAATGTTATTCTATCCATATAGGTTGAGACAGGTGAGAATAGCATTGGCCTCCACTTGTAGAGAATTGTCATCCCTAAAGTGAGCTGTGAAAGCAAGGAACACACTCCCATCTATGTTACAGACAGCACCTCCACCATGCATGTTACCCAAAGGACAAGATCTGTCAGTATTTAACTTGAGGCCAGATGATGGGGGAGTCCATCGCACCCAATTAATGTTCATTGTATGCATGTGCCTTGGGTTTGGGTTTAGAAATCTGAAAAGGAGATAATGTGAGTATGGGTTTTGGATTGGGATTAGGTTAAGACTTTTTGAAATGTATACTTATATATTATGCATGGATTGAGGTGTTGAATGATTTTTTGTGGACAATTCTTTCTAAAGAGTGGTCAATAGAATTACATTAGGGACCCTGAAGTGGTCTTACTATATGGAGTAAATTGTCGTTGATCTAGGTTGAGCTTGAGTAAGTTGGTTTGTGACCGCTTGGAAGGTGAGGACCATTGTTAGTGGTTCCAGTTACTTTTGGGCCTCAGTAATTGTAAGGGAAAATCTATGTTAATTTCCTTGGAACCTCCAATCTCATCAAATGAGGGAAGAGAGATTGAAAAATGTGTCTAGTAGTCAATATAAATTATTTTTCTTTTTATACTGGTATTTCTAGGTTATAGAGGTCGGTAACCACTCTCTCTCGAGGGTTCCAAGAAGTACTAATAGATGGTGAAGTGGGGATTGGGAGTGTTTGAGTTTTTAATTGCCCTGTGAGTGGGTTTAGAGAATGATATGTGTATTAATAACTTGTGGAATAACGTGTGAGGCTTAGATTATATTAAAATAGTATACCGATGAATATAATTATGGTGTTTTTTATAGAATATATGTGGTAAGTGACATATAAGAATTGGGATAGAAATATGATACCTAGTAAACATCTCTATAAAGGACTCAACCATAGTAACCTAGATTAATTGGTTACTTTATTATATTGTCACTAGATACAAGAAGTTTAATCCTAAAGAAAATAATAGTTTGGTGATCATGGTAAACTAGATACATACATCAATCTTATAGTACATTTTAAAACATAGTATACAATATATAATTTTCTTTCAGAACCTCGTCATTCATTCTAGAATATCCAGTGCGTAATCGTCGAGTCTGCTCCCGTAGGAGTCTCTAGCCGTAAGGTTCGAGCCAATGGCTTCGTCGGAATCTCCGAGCTCCGAACAATGGAAGTGGCAATAAAAGAATGACTCTCTCTTGTGTCCATAATAACTGGAGAAAGGGTGAAGTAGACACAAATAGAACCTCGAATCATCTCAGGTGCCCCGTGGTCATAGGCCTCGACTACCTAGAGATGAGTCTTCCCCTTTCTGCCAGCTCTCTGTGGTCGGGGTGCCCTCCTGGTGGTGGTGGTGGTAGAGCCTCAAAGTGTCATCCACCACCAGCTGCTCGGCCATCTCCTCTGCCTCTTCTGCCTGTTCCCTGCGGACCCCCATGGTCGAACCTCTGACTCTACCTCGGAGGTCTCTCTACTATCTGTTGCTCCTCTGCATGGCGAGTTGGGCAGTCACGAGCCATGTGGCCCTGCTCGTCGCATGCATAGCACTGCCTGCCTCTCGTATGCCTGGGTCTGTTGCGTGTGCCTTGCACATCAAAAGTAGAATCTTTGGGTTCCCCACCTGATGGCCTAGTATACTTGGACCTCTGCGACATCTATCTATTGTCGGCTACAGAAGACTTCTCTACGTGTTGCCCTGCGGTAGGTCTCGCTGCTGGCGTCGGCTCAGCAAGGAAGCTCTCTATAAGAAGGGCTCGCTCCCGTACTCCTTCCTGTGTCAGAATGCTGAGGGAGACCATCAAAGCCCTGATATCGTGCCTCATTCCTTGCTCGAAGGTCCGGGCCTAAAAGAATGGGTCATGTACCATGTCTGTGGAGTAGCGCGAGAGGTCGGTAAATATCACCGAGTACTGGGCTAATGTCATGATGCCATGCCGCAGCTGTAGTAACTCCTGGATGCGCACCACAGAGAGGGTGTCCGGAACAAACTCTGAGAGGAAGAGGCTCTTGAAGTCCATAAAAAGTAGTGATTCCTCATCATGCACCTGGAGATCAGGCTCCGCCATCTACCTGCTACTGCGTGCAGGATACTCACGACAAGGATCACCATATGGTTTGCTGGTGTCCATACCAATTTGAAGACTCGAACGATAGCCTCCAGCCAATCATCGGCTGCCTGAGGATCCGTCTCTCTGCGGAACCTAGGTGGCCTCTTTCACTGAAACTCATGAAACACACTCAAGAGGTGTGCACTCTCCACTGCTGGGGCTGGTGGTATCAGTGACCCAGTGGGTAGTGGTACTGCTGGTGCCTCCGCTGTAATGGGGCCCTGCACCGAGGCATCGTCGCTCGGTGGGCTGTCATCTCGCACGTAACTAGGAACCCTGGCTGGATGCCTTCATGGGGCCATCCTGAAAAGAAACAGGTGTGCCATGGTCAAAAAACATACCTGGTGAGCTGACACAAAGTAATCACAAAGAAAAATTTTGAAACACACATGCAATCAATGTTTTTGAGCACTAAGTCAGAAATCAGAAGTCAGGGTCCTGGTGTATGGATACGTCGGCCGTTGCACCAACATTAGACTCCCTGGACTAAAAACCAGACTTCATACTCTTAACACTATTCCTTCACAGAGAAGAAATTATCAGAGTCTTGAGTTCTGCGGTAGAACCAACTCCTTTGATACCAATTTGTCATGACCCGTCCTTGGGGCCCATTCCGTGACTACCCCAAGCTCATATTCCATGGGCCAGGGGCTGGAGACTAGCACCAAAGGTGTAAATCCCTATAAAAGGGAAGGAATTGCCTTTATATAAGTAAACAAACACAACAGAGTATGCAAGCTCAAGTAAACACTAAGTAAACTGAGTGAAAAAAGTAAGTACTGGAAAGTAAATGGGCCCGAATAAAAACCCAACTGAAAGTACATTACAACAATAAAGAAAGAACAGCTGCAGTAAAGTAAACCAGAAACCTTTGAGTCGTCCTCTGGATATCCCACCTAAAGAGTGGATACAAATGGTCTCCTCAGCTCCTCGGCTCCAGCCGTCCGCTCCGTGTACATCCCGCCAAGTGGTCCACCTCCAGGTACCGTCCTGCGACACAAGACTCCACCTCGATAAGTGTTTTCTGTCATCTGTATCCAACGCAACGTAGTGCAGGCATAACCCGTGCAGAGGTGAGTATACGATACTCAGTAGGGACCCTGAGACCCCCAATGGTATCCCAGAATCCACAAATGATAAACCAAAAGGAAAAATACAAACACAAAGTAGCAACCAACTCTGCATAGGAATATGCCCATATATATTCCTAAGTCATCAATTCCAGTTTGCTTCCAACTCACGAGCCCAAGAAAAACCCATTCCACATAGGAAAGAAAGTCAATCATATCAATGATAATGACTGAAAGTCAAGACTCATCTCACACAGGTATACTACTCACGAAGAGGGGTGGAGTTGATAGATGTAGCCTCTGAATCATCTCCCCTGTCGAACCCACGTAGGATCCAAGTACAGAAGTCCTCGCTGTCGAACCCACATAGGATCCAAGTACTGTAACCATTGTTGCCGAACCCACATAGGATCCAAGTACAATCACCATTGTTGCCAAACCCATGGAGGATCCAAGTACAGTCGTCCTCGCTGCTGAACCCACATAGGATCCAAGTACAGTCGTCATCATCGTCGCAGTCGCAGCCAGCTCTAGGGTTCCCACACACAGCACGCTCGATTCCGGGAGGGTCCGCTCCACGAGCCAAGGGGGTCGATACATCAACTTTCACGAAGTCTACAGTTTATGTATCCCGAAGTTCTGTATCATCAAAAGGAACTCAACGCAACAGACAGTGCGTCAATCGGACGCCCGGTCTGTGAGATATTGGCTTTTCCGTCCCAGGGCCTGGTTAGAAATACACTCGTTTCTAATCCGGATGATATACAAATTCATACGAAACTAACTTATAGAATAGAAAAAGGACCATCTCATCAAAATATTCCAAGTTCGGTAGACGGTGCATCGATCGGACGCACAGTCCTTAAGTTATTCACATTTATGTGAATAACGGGTTTGGTCTATTAGGCCAGATGGGCTGACGGATCAGGTCGACTCGGTTTTGGGGCGTCTGACCCGGCAATGGGGTCGGACCAGCCTAGTGAGTTGTGCAGCCCGACCCGGCGAGGTGCGGTCCGGCCCGGATGGGCAAGGCCCGACCCGATTTAGCGCCGTAGGCCCGGCCTGTGCGGCTTGCGACTAGCCCGACCCGCGTGGCCTGCGGCTAGCTCGGCCCGTGCGGCCTGCGGCCTGGATCGGAAGCCGTCCGCGGCTTGGATGCTGGTCGAGCGGGACGCAAAGGAGGTGCAACCCCTTGTTTTTGGAAACGGTGGACCTAGTGGGGTCCACCCTAGTAGCTAGGCAGGGGGTTACACCCCCCGGTTTCTGGGTAATGGTGGGCCTTTAAGGCCGGCCGGTTTGTGAGTTGCCGCGAGACCCAGAAGGGGTCCCTCCTCCTGGAGACGCCGGGGGCCGGCTCGGCCGGCCGCCCCTGTTGGTCTGCCACCGCCTTAGGCCAAAGCTCGTCTCACCGGCGCAGCCCACTCTAGCTACGACCTTCCTCGGTCTCTCCGTCACGGCGCAACGACGCCGTGCACCACCGTTGTAGCCTGCTCCAGTCATGAACCTCTACATCTCTGCGCGGAGCAAAGACACCGCGCCACCTTCGCTGTGGCCTTGCATGGCCGCGGTTCCCTGCCGATCATCACACGGTGCAACGACACCATGCGCCTCCGCCTCCAACATCAACGAAGATTAACAAAGAAGAGGGGAGGATAATCAGCCCTGTTTGTGCGGTATGATCTCCTCCCGTTACGACAATATCATGTGGCCAAACCTTAAGCAACGAAGAACGATGATAAAGACTTGAACAAAAATGACCCCTACCTCAACAAATGTTATCAAACATTGGGCGTCACGGAAGACGGCGTCGCGGGGTGAGGTTCCGTAAGCGACGACGGAGTGCTCCCAAGGAGGAAGCGGTGTCTCCCCTTTTTTCATGGAGAGAAGATTATAAGACGAGATGTCTTCGGCAAGATCCCATGTGGGTGTCTCCTCCCTTTTCATGGAGGAAGAAGGGGATGGATAATCTGGGGTCGTTGAGTCCTTGTTCTTCGTCAGAGAGTTGGCGTTCTTAAAAAAAATAGGTGATAGTGGGTCCCACCTGAACTCCCCCATGTAGGATAAAACAACCTTAGATATAAAAATAAAATTGTTCCACAATTTTATTCACTTATCATTTAATCCACAATGTTTACCTTCTCTTCCCGTGAAAACGCAACTATGGTGAAGGTCCCCTTAAGCAATTACCAGCGTTGCGAGTTCATCAGTGCCCTCAGATTTCAATTCTGAGCACCAGTTCAAAAGATACAAAAATCCGCTTGTTCGTTCACTGAACATACCCAAGCTAAACTTTGGAAATTGATTCTGGGCACACCAGACCTCAGAATCAAGTTCTGTTAGAAGCCACAGACTCGTAAAATTCCAAATTCGTAAGAAAAAATTTAACTTGAAATTTCCGAGTCTTTACAGATTCATTTTTAAGTAAACCTATTGTTAATTCAAAAATAAAACTACTTAGATATTTCCTATATAATTATCAAAAAAAAATAATTTATTTTCCATATTTATCATTACCATATAAATTTTTCTTAAATATTTTGAGAATATCTCCATGAATAATGGTAAAAATATCATTTTAAAACTTCCATGATTTCTTAGTCATAAGACCTTCATCAAATCTAGAAGGTATTTCTATTTTAAATTTTTCTTAACAATCATTCCAAAACCTAAATAAATGATCTTTAAAAATTCATTAAGACACAGTCTTTATTATAATTTTAATTCCACAAAAAAACCTTGAATTTAATGCCTTTGAAAACACCACATTGAATGATGTCGCATGAATCCATGAGACTGTCCATGAAAATGCATACATTAAAACCCATAAATTGTGACCCATATACTCTAATTCTTATAAAATTCTAATTCACATATATAATATCCTTTATGTAGTAAAAATTTAATATGTAACCTCTTTATAGATGAATTTATTTATGATAGTAGTTACTTATGTTATTAATTTATTTTGGAAAATTACATCACGTGTCCCTATAGTCGAATTTTCTAACATAAACCATGCATAGGAAAATTGTCTCACACATGTATTTTCTTATGAATACTTGTTACATATGTGAATTCACTCACATAGTCTGATTCACTTACATTTCCAAAATCCCATTTCATCATTCCTCAACATGGCCAATTTTGGATTCGTGGACAATTATTTTATGTGAGAAAACCCATACATTGGTAATTTACACAGATTCACTTACATTACTAGAATTAATTTAAGTACAACCTATATATAGATGAATTTGGATATGTGTAAAATTATTTTTTCTAGGAAAATCTATACATGTTCACTTAGATAGTTTCTAGACAGTGATTCCCATCTCTATTTCAAATGAGACAATTTTGAAGGTAAAACTAATGCATGAGTACTCTTCCTATGGGGACTAAGAACATCAAATTTATAATAAATCCAACCATGTTCAATAAATGTTTCCAAAATTATTCCCCTTGGGATATTTTTTTTCAATATCAATAACCCTTTCTTATGCTTCCCATTTCCTTAGTGTCACTTAATTCTCTCATGTTCACAATAAACTGAAAACATGGGAAGGAAAAAATATATATATTATGAAATTTATAGTTCCAAATAACATAAACCGAAGAAATATAGGCATAAATATATCCTCTAAACCTATAATAATCGTGGATTAGTGTAAGATAAAAGATAATATATCAATTATCACACTTATATCTATAATATTATGTTAAAATAATTTTCAAATGTTATATCCTCCCTTTTTCTGATATCTCCACCTATTAAGAAAACATTTTGGACCCGTGTGAAATTTAATAAATTCCATATAAAACAACCTATACAAGTGGATAGAGCGGATTATATCTAGACCTACCTAATGGGAAGGATGTGATTGAATAAAAAGATTCAATATATGCATCTGGAATTCCTAGAGAGCCAACAGTTTGGTCAGAATATCAGTAATCTAGTGATCAACACCAATAAATTCTATTTGAATAACTCCTTGTTCCATATTTTCATTGATAAAGTAATATTGAAGATCTATATACATATTATGGTATTGTTTTAATGAATTATTCATAAGATAAATGGATCTTTTATTATTGCAATAGATAATCATGGGATCTTAGATTATTACTCCAAGATCATCCAATTATTGTCTCATCAGGATAAACTTTTTACATGCATTTGTGTCTACTATATATATTGCTTCATCTATGTTTAGAGAGGAATGTTATTTCTTCAATATTGCCTATCCTATAAACATATTTCCAATTAATAAGTAACCTTACAAAGTAGAATTTCTATCCCCCACATCACCTACCTAATAAGCATCTAAAAAAGATTAAATCTTATTCACCATCTCTTCTTTGAATAATAGCCCAAAAGTTGGTGTCCCAGTGATGTATCTCACAATTATTTTCACAATAGTTATATATTATTCTTTAGGGAAACATTTAAATTATCATACTAAATGTATTGAATATGCTATATCAGGATGATTAGATTCCCAACATAGTAGGATCCCATTCATTCTTCTATACAAAGTAGAATCTACTAATTTTCTATCTTCACATTTTTTATGCATGGTTCAAGCTACTATTGGGGTTGACATTGTCTTTGACTATTATGTTATAAAGAATTAATGAAGTTAAATTGAATATCTATCTTGTGAAATAAAGTTATAATTTTTATTTTCAATCAAATTTAATCTATGAAAATAAGTGATCTCACGAATCAAAGAACTCTCAAACTTAGATATCAAAATGATATAAAAATACTCTACTGATTAATTATTTTTTCCTCCAAATATAATTTCATCCACATAAACCAATACCAAGAACTAATCATCATTATAATATTTCACATATAAGTTATGATACGCTCAACCTTTTATAAAATAATGTTTCCTTAGATAAGTTTCACTATTGGGATACCGTACATGATGTTATAATTTCAATCCATACAATTATTTATTCAATATAGAAAATTTATATTCATTTTCACCCATTCAAAATCCCATAGACTACTCTATAAACTGGCCATCTTTAGAATTATATTCATGAAGGTAGTTTAGTACACATTTGAATAAAAACACCATTTTTATAGACACTTCTTAAAAAAATCAATAGAATCAAGATATGATACCAGAGAAAAGGTCACCCCTACACCAACTCCTTCAACATGATAATACACCTTGTATTCTAATATGGATTTATTTTTGAATTAAAGTAATTTATTTATAGAGTTTATTTCTAAAGTACCATTTTTTCATTTAAATTTTTTTGTTCTCCTATATCCACAATCTTCTAGGTTTGGTGTTTATCTATATAATATAGATATTCATTCATATCTTTCATCCAATCCTCTTCCTTAGATAATTGTTCAAAAACAATTGGATCTATAGTAGATAATAGAGATGAATATTCTAAAGTATTCATCATATGTGTCTATGTAAGTGAATCCATGCCTCTAATATTATTTTATAATTCAACTTCCATCCTCTTGTTTCTTATTTATGATGAAGGCTTAAGTTTTTCAACTGTAGTATATTCCTTAGATTCTTCTTCTAAATCTGTATCTCTTGGTTTGTCTTACAGAACATCTATATTTTCACCTTCTTCCTCATTTTATCAATATATATAATTCATAAAAAAACCTCCAACGTTTTTATTTTTAGTTTTTCAATGGTTTTTACATCATTACTCTCATTTATATTTCCTAGCATTCAATTAAAAAACATGTAGTCTTTTCACTTTTATAGACTCGTATTTCATGCATAATTTCACGTGTTTTCTAATCAGTGCTAAAATATTGTAATGAATAATTCCCATTAATTTTAATGTTTTGCTAAAATATAGGAAATTTAAAATGTGGAATTATAATTATTTAAAATGACTGAAAATGGTAAATAAAGTGAAGTTGGTATTTTATTTCATTATTATATTGATTTTTTTCTAACTAAGTGTGTTTTTAGGTGTTTACAAACAAATTGGGATATCTAAGTTGTCCCTCAGCCTCATGGTCCACATGCCACTTATCCATACCCAATGGGACAGTTGTTCATGTAGCCCACTGAGGGATGTCCATCTTGGAGTATGGGGCCACAAAGAGGATCTGGCCCATGTAAGGCCCGCATGGATGAATCTATATCCCTATATGGTTGGTTCAAAGCTAAGATGTATTGGCACATGGTGGTGAATCCCACAAGGACATGGGTATAAGGTATTTTCATCATGAAGTGGTGCATGACAGTGGGCATGGGTCCTCTGACCCCCATCCAACTTCATTATGGTGGTGAATCCACACTTTTATTGATTAATGCTCATTAAGTGCAAATCTTCTTTAGATGTGGGATCAATACCACTAATAACTGTTTAACTTTAATAAAATAGTTTCATCTCAACTATTTGATGCTTCATCATTAGACACCCAACTCCACCATCCTCTACCATCTCTACAGCTCGATGCCAACATTCTAATGCATGTCATTATTGGGAAGCACCATCGACGGCCACGAGAGATCTTAGTCTCGAGCCAATGTTCTCCACCAAATTTGGTAGCTCCACTGATCATCTATAGACCCTAGAATGACACCCATGAAGAAACTTGGAATCTCCCTTGGGAAACTATGAAGACTAAAGGATTTTATGATTTCGCTACTATATTCCACCACCACTGTTGTCACACCACCATTGTTACACTTCCCTCATCATCATCTATGCACAAAAGATGATGCCACATCCACTCATGCAGCTTGAACAAATATTTTCCACAAAATAATTTGAATAACATGATAGCATAGAGCCATTGGTAGATTCAAGAGAAATCATCCACTACCACCACTACTACTAAGAAATGCCTAATGCACCACTGCCTGAGTATTATATCACCACTGCTAAGAAATATTAAAAATATTGAATCTCACATTACATGCTTGAAGTGGATAATTACAATGGTATCACATTTTACTAGTCTACAATTGTATCATATACTACCAGTGCACTAACGATAGCACATTGCCTCCCACAACTGATCACCAACTGTCATTACCATAGGAGAACCACCATGGTAGGCCACATGAAGCCCAATCACCACTTTCCACCACAAATTCCACTAATATGTCCACATTATCCACTTACTGGCAGCACCCTCTCAACATTCAAGAACCAACCTTACCACTTCCAACTACTACCCATTTTGTTATACAATACCATGCAGAACGGTGTTCAATTGTAATCTATGACTAATTTTTGATCTTCCAATTAAGAGTAAAAGGCTATAGATAACACCACAAATCAATATAGATGAAGGAGAAATAATATGGTGGAATTAGTGAATAAATGTTTCATGATGGTTTCTATTAATAGTGTATGTGATCTTTCATTGGTCCAGTGGTATATGTGATCTACCATTGAAGCAACAGTTGATCTGGAGAAAGCATCCCATAGATGATCTACTGTCTTCGGAACCAATATTAAGAAGACCATGGTAGTGAACTATTTTCATCATGTATAATTGTTTAAATAGTTTATGTTCAACGATTAATGTTCAAAATTATATTCTGCTACTACCATTCACAAATTACATCTTAGTACAGAAATTTAGAAATATTTGAGAATTTTGCAGATTCAATGATGAATATATTTAAAAATATATATATAATGATTGAGAATATATTATTATATATAGTTGAGTGAGATAAAGATTTTACCTACCTCTATAAATAGAAGGATTTTGTTTCAGAGAAAAGGATTGGAGGATTGGAGGATTGGGAGTGAGCTACTACTGGACACTCGGTTTTTATTTCATTTTAATTTTATACTATAATTTAGTTTATTTTATGTAAATCATTATGTTTCTTTAAAAAAATTGTTAAATCCTTCATATTTTCTCCAATATTACGTGATATCAATCTTCTCTTATGATTTATCTTATTCTACTCTTCCCATATCTTCTGTTGTGACCTCTTACACTCGAAAATGAGGGACTAACTCGAGGCTTGGCCTTGGGGGGGATTGGTTGTCAAAAAATATATTCTTAAAATTTCAATGTATAATTTATGTTTGTGATGAGAAAGAGTGAATTGTATGAGTGTGGTGATTTTCTACTTTGAAATTAAACTCGAACTCACTTATATTAATTTATTTATATCTTTTCCCCTCCTTCCTTTGAATAAAATCTATTCACATAATGGAGTTGAAATGTTTATTGGATGGAAGAGAATACAATGGAGTCGGATCATGGAAGGTTTCACACTCTCAATTGAGGTTTGTCATCAACTGTGATTATAGGAGGAGGTGGGATCTAGTTTTCATAGGTATTAAGGGTTTCAAAAATAACTAAATAAAAGATTAATTATTCAAAAGTGTGATTTCATAATTTAATTATCAAACTAAATTTAATAAACCAACATGAATAATGTAAGTAACCCAAATATAAACACTAAATTTCTAGGTTATTTCTTTATTATGTTTTGTATTTCATATTAACTATGATTTTAATTCTTTTTTCAATTCTAAAATTCCATTTTTTTTCTTAAAATAAAAAACAACCATAAAAAAATTAGTGTTTATGTGAATTTTATTAAGTATTTAAATGAACTAATAAGTTCCTCAAGTGAGACAAACCTGGTCAGCCACTATGCTCCACTAGTAAAAAAATATAAATTTTCTTTTACCACGCCCTATAGTAGGTGTGTTGTCAAAACCAACATCATCGTCAGAGATCCAATCAGATTTTCATACTTTTTCTTTTTCGAAGAAGATTGTTTGTACTTCCTTATAAAACTATAAAAAATTATTTTCATTATGTTTTCAAATGATTATTTGTTTCAATTCATGTGATATCTAATTAGGGGTAAAATAAAAAATAATGTGCTACACTATGGGGAGAAGGCTCTCTTATAAAGGCTCGATGAACTCACTAACCAGGTTGAGCATATGATGATTAGGAATTAAATTATAGTTTCATTTCATGATATGTGAGATATTATTGATGAATTCAATGTTTCTTATCAATGACTGGAGGAAAAGGGGGAAGTGGGACTGGAACTGCCCAATTTTACTAAATACATCCGTGAAGTTGAGGCAAGACTTGAGGAATATAAGTAGCCCAACCATTTGAGGATCTAAATCTAAGATGGCCATGATGATTTGTAGGGGATTTATGATTAAAAATACTTTCCATCTACGATACATGTGGGGTATCAACAAGATATGGGAAATTTTCGGAATGAGTATGAGGCGCAACATGATATCCCCATTCCTTACAAAGCAGAACATCTATTACCACTCAACTTTTCTCTAACCATAGAAGTAGAGGAAGCCACGCAACATATAGAAATTTAATAAATTATGGAGGATCTCAAATACCTACCTCCATCCACTGAGATCCAATTTCAAAAGGAAGTTACCACTAAAGAAATGATTAATCTAGAACCAACTCATAAAGATAATATTTGTTTAACTATTTGTTTTCTAATTTTATTCAAACTGATTTGATTATCACTAATAACTGTATTTAATTTTTACATTTTTTCAATCCATATTATTCCTTAGATGAAGATAAAGAAACATCACATGCTCCTACCGAGGAACACATTCAACTCCTTGATTTTGATAAACATGCATTTGAGGAATCCCATGAGGAAGAGAAAGTATCTAAGCCTGAGGAAATAAAGACACATGTTTTTTATATAAAAGGATAATTTTAATATTAATTCCAATTTTTGTTCAAGACAAATTAACTTATTAATTTCCCTTTTATCATTAAATTCAGGAAACACTTATTAAGATATAATAGGAAAAGAAGGAAGAGGTTTTACAAGTAGAATTCGAGAAGAATGATGATCCATACTTCATCCCACCCCCACTATGAAAGCTATACTTAATTGTGGAGGGGGTGGATTTGGTATACTCTATCAAAAGATAATTCCTATCAAACAAATAATAAATGGATACTAAAAAAATCCACATGTGGTAGTTTAAGTCAATGAAGGTCTACCAATCATCAGATTATGGATAAAAGTGGGTACTTCCCTTTAGAGGTAGTAAAAATGTAGGTCCCACTTAGGGGGGTCATACTAATATTTATCTTTATATGTGCTTTCAATAAATTTTAATTTCATTTTGAGGACTAGTTTATAATGCATCCCTCTCCGCTATCCTTTTTTAGATTTAATAACATGATCCTTATTTTTTATTGATTTATTATATTTTGTAGAAACATCATGAAACATGGAATCCCCTTAGATTAATTTTAATCTAGAGGATGAATTTATAGAAAAGGGAGTTCACATGTAATGTTTATCTTTTTAACCCCTTACATTTTTTTTCTAAAATAATGTTTTGAGCTTTAAACTGAAAATTACATGCCCATGCTTGAATTATTCATTTACATGACTTATCAAGGAGACATTAGTTTCTTAGTAATACGTAGATTCCATATTTTTGAATTCAATGAAAATGATATTGAATGAGTAAAATGAGGAATTTAATGTTTAGAATAAATAATGGATATTAAAATAAGGACTCACGATTTGATGAATTTATTTTATTATTCTAAATGAATATTCCCTATCATTTTATATTCCTCGAATTTATGAAATTCATGTGATTTTTTTGGGATTATTAGTCTTAGGATATTTGATTGTACCAACTCAAATATCTCATCACCTAGAGGGTATCTAGACCAAGTACATCTTATTTATTATTGAACATATTTCTAGAGTGATGTTGGTAAATGACACCTTCTAGAACTTACATTTGAACTTTTCAAAGCTACTTAATATGAAAAAAACACATTTTAAATGATTTAGGAATCTTTTGAAAATAACTTTTTCTTAAATACCACCATTCAATTTATCATTTTTAGACTCTAGAGTCCATGAATGAACTTATTAGGGATGATCCATGTTTGAATCCATTTTTTTCCATTACTATCTCATATTAGTATTTTTATTTTATTTTATAGTTGAAGTGTGGGTGTGGAGGGATTATTTGTAAAATGGATAATCTACATTGAAAGTTAAAAGTATGTTGGTTTTATTTTTGGTATTCTGAAATATTTATTGAGTCATTCATTATGCTCTATAGTTTTCCCTTCTTGGAAAAAAGTTATGGAAATGAAAACAAAAATATAAAAAATAAAATTTCGGTTGTTTTTTGGGAGTATTAAAAATCACCATCACCATACATATGATTTTTATCATATGTGGTTATGTGGTGGATTTAAAATACATCCTAATCATAATTTTCAAAATGGTAAAAAAATTAAACGGGGTAAAATAAAAAAAATTAAAATAAATTGTGAAAATAAATAGAGGAAATTGAAAGAGGAAATAAATAATTATGCTTTATTTTTATAATAAACTTACTTTGAGATTTGTGGTAAATGGAGTTTCTACTTTTAGGGTATAATTCCCTTGAAATTTCATTTCTATATAATGTTTTATAATTTAGAGATTAATATCCTTCTTATTCCTTAATTTTTAAAACATCAATTTCTACCCACTTTAAGCCTTAGTGTCATTTAAACAATTATTATAAGTGATCATGAATTTATGTGTATTTTGTCTATACTTAGTGGATAAAATATTTGTATTAAGAACCTACGGATAAAGATAATGTTCTAAATAAATGAGTATAACTCTACTTAAATTTTTATCATGGGTGATGAGAGAAAAGATTCAAATGTGAGATAGATCCTCATTTGGCATGTTTAATAATAATGAATTATGGATCGTGGATGAATGATAGGAAATGTACCATCATTTTTCAAGGGGAAAAAGTAAAATCCACAAATTTATTGATTCTTTTAAAAATGAGAAACTGAATTGATATTTTATGTGGATTTCTAAAATTTCGATTTAACATTGATAATAATTAAATTTTACAATTTTTATATTTGAATAATGGTAATAATAGTGACCTATAAAATTCAATGTTGATATTTTATTCTTAAGGAAAATGATAGTTTTTGTGTGGGGGTTTTTGATAGGCACATATTTCAGGCATAATATCCTGTGTTTTCTAATGGATGATGAATGATTTTAATGAATAATTCCCATGAATTTAAATTTTTAAATGATATATCATAAATTTAAAATTTAAAATTAAAATTATTTAAAATGAATGAAATTGTTTAATGATTTTTAATTTGGTATTTTATGTCAGTATTCTATAAAAGTTTTGTTAAAAGAAAATTTGAATTTTTGTTCTAAATATTTTCATATTTATTTTTTAGGTGTTTACTAAAAAATTGGGCCATCTAAGCTAGACCTCAACCTCAGGTTCCACACACTAGATCCAATGAGATATCCATCTATGCAACCCACTAAAGGAATTACTGCTTTGAGGTAGGGTCCGCACTAGGGATCAGGCCCTTGCAGGGGCCATGAGAATGAATCTACATGCATATATGGCTTTCCCAATGCATGAATGAATTGGGTTGTGGTGGTGAAACCCATGAGGAAATGGGAGGAAGGTCTCTCTGGTATGGGGTGGTTTATGATGGTAGGCATGGGTCCTCTAACCCTAATCCGACATCATTATAGTGGTGAATCTACGCATTGATTGATAAATTTTTGATGAGTCCATATCCACTTCTAATGTGGGATAGTTTCCATCAGTCATTATACATCTTTGATAAAACTATTTCGTCCCACTTATTTTCTACATTCCCAATCCCAGGACCCCAAAATCCAAAATCCCTTTCCATCTCTACTTCCTGACGTTGGCCTGCCACCACCAATCATCATTGGGATGCACCATTACCGACCACCAGAGATCTCGTTCTTGAGCCAATATTCACCACCAAAGATGAGTTACTTCGCTAGTCATATTTGGACCCTATAATGACACCCATAAAGCTATTTTGATTCTCCCTCTATCCACAAGGAAGGAAGAACGATTGGAGGAACTTTTCACTACCTTCCTTCATCACTACCATCGCTCCACCACTACTACACTGCTCTCGCCGCCTACCTTTAATGAAATCAACTTCCACATACACTCATTCACTGTGAAAAACCACCAGCTAAACACCACTGATAAGCACATTCTACCATTAAGAAAATTTTATAAACCCAAGTTTTGAGACTGTAAGACTTTGAAATTTTCATAATGTTATTCCAGATTAGGGCGTTCAGACGGCGTGTGATTCTGAGCCCCGGTGTGGCCGGAATTAAATTTTGAAGTGCCTTCACACTAGACAATCCAAATAAATAGAATAACTCCAAAAAGGTTTCTTTGATGGGAAACCGAGGGCACCATTGAGTCTGGAATGTGCCGTTTACCCTAGGAGGGGTGTAACTTTCACGGGCACAACCTTTATGTGGAAAATGCCACAAGTGGAATTTTCGTAATTTAGCGGCCCCAGACTTTTACTTTACAACTTTTTAATGGAGGCTAGGATTAAAATTCTGACACCTCCGTTATGCTCAAAATGTGGATTTTACCCTAGAGGTGGCTTAACCCCGACCCCGCTAAAAGTTCAGGTACAGAGCCTACTCTAGGGTGTTTGTGTTTCTCTACTTAAACACTTATCCCACCCCTCCTCCTTCTTCCCCATTGCTTCTCCCTTCTAGAATCCCTCTCAATAAGCTTCAAGCCCCTCTCCCCACCTCTCCAAGGCACGGAAGCTCCGACGGATCATCGTCGAAGCAACGGGCTATGCCCTGCGAGGTAGGCTCATGTTTTTTTTCATTTTTAATTTTCAAATCTTCCTTAAATTAATTTTGTGGAATATAAATTCTATTTTCCTTTCTCGCAAAGCCCATAGTTGCATTGGATTAGATCCGAGATTTCTAACGCTCTTCTCAGATCAAAAATCTGAGTCCCGGGGTGCCCAGGGTGGCCCCGGGATATTTTCCGGCAAATTTTCCCTATTTTCTGGTGGTTCTAGTGGTTTTCGACGGGCTTTAGGCAGTCTGGGACGGCTGCCGGCGGCGGCGGTCTCCTAGGAGGCGAGCTCCTAGGCGGAAGTGGAAGGCTCCAAGGCATCGGTGGTGGGCTTCAGGTGGTCCAGGATGGCTGCGTACGTGGGGTGACTCGGGGAGCCAGGCTGCCCGGCTTCGCCGGTCAGCGGGAGGCACGAGGAACTGGGGTCATCGTGACCCTGAACAGCTGACAGAGACCCACCCTTCGCGGGTCTCAGGGAGAAGGTGCAGAAATGACTAATCCGGTCCGAGTGACGCGGGGTGGCCCGCGCGGTGAACTACGGGCCATGGTGGATCGGGCAGTCCGGGAGGCCCTGCTGCGGACCACCGGTCTAAAGGTGGGGGGGGGCGACCCAGCCCACCCCGTCTCCGTCCAATGACATTAAAAAGGCCATAACATGCAAACCGAGCATCGGATTCATGAGTCGTATTTGGAGACGCGATCCTTGGATCGATACGGAGGTTTTGATATAGTCCCGGGGATTTTTAATTCCATGGATGGGAGCTCAGTGGCGTGACACGCTCATTATGTACCTCGTCGGGATTCTTCTTTCTGATGGCATGAACACATCCAGAGTCTGTATAAGGTGTTCTAAGTGGAATTGTGACCCTAGAGTTGAGACAAAGTTGTCTAGGGTTCTTTCAGTCATTGAATCCAGAGTTGAGGCATGGGCCCCACTAGCTGTCTTTTAAGCTGTGAGCAGCGTTTTGTGAATTTTTCATCAGACGTCCGTTCGGGGCGAATGAGTAGTCGTTTTGGTGTGTTTTTTCGAGAGCATTGCAATAGCGTAGTTTTCTCGTCCTATTTTGGGACTGAGTTGTTGACCCCATGTGACTTCGTATGGGAGTAAAGTGGTGTTGAATAAATTTTTCATCAGGAGTCCATTTCCAGCGAGTAAATAGTCAACCTCGCATGTTTTTTCATGAGGATTACAATGGTGTAATCTGTTTGGGAGTGTGGAGCCTCTTCCAAGATCTTATTAAATGAGGAAACATTAAAGTTCATTGGCCGGAGGTTCCTTTGACGCACTCTGAACCAACGCACGGTAGCGATGTTAGTGACACCTAGAGATGGTTCGGGAAGTGCAGAGTTATCGAACCAGTTCTGGGTTTACCCTCTAGTGGGGTTGGGCATTGGGTTACTCACTTGAATATTAGGGTTTACCCTCCAGTGAGGTTAGGCAGTGGGTTACCCATTGACTTTAGGTCTAACCATCCAGTAGGGTTGGGCAGTGGTTTACCCGTTGACTTTAGGTTTTACCCTCCAGCGGGGCTGGGCAGTGGATTACCCAATGACCTCTTAGGTTTTACCCTCTAGCTGGGCTGGACAGTGGGTTACTCGATGATTTCTTTTAGACTCAACCATTTCTATGTGGGTAGTCAGTGACTTCTCTCCGTGATTACCGGAGCAGGATCCTTGGTTACACGATTCAGTGATGAGACAACTTTGACATGTGGGACGTTTGGGCATCAGTTATGGATATCCTAAGAACTTTTGGCGACTTTTCTTGGGCTGATCTTGGAGATATATATCCCCTTACACACTCGTTTGGGCTTCTTGTTGGCCACATATATATATATACCCTATTTTTTCCACTCTTTGGGTTCAGTTACTCTCCTTCTAGGAGGGGCGAAGACAAGCGGGGTATGCCACGTGCTCTTCATGCCTAGATCCTCTTGGTTGGATGAGTCTACATCCTTTCTTTTGTTTGGTTGAGCTACACTCTATTTACTGTACTCTTTCACTGTTCTTTGTTCTGTCTACTATTCACTATTTTGGTACCTCCTTTGTAACTCCCTTGAGCTTTCAGGTCATCCTACTGAGTATCTTTATACTCGCCCTTGCTTGGGATTTCCCCACACTTGGTGTGCCGTTGAAGATGACGGATAGGTCAATTGAGACTACGGGGGAGTGTAGAGGATGCAGGATCTTGGGAAACATTCAGTGGTCATATTAGGACTTTCATACGTGAGGCCCACCATCTGTTAACTTTTGTTTATCTTTTTTCGGGTTGTGGAACTTGTCTATTTGGGTGCGTGTTTTTCCCTTTTTACTATTCAGTCTACTTTTCAGCACTTTACTTGTTCTGCTTTAGAGGTCGATGCATGTTTTGGTTGGGATTCTGTAGTCTATTCTTTGATTTCCTTTTTTACTCTGCACTTTTTCATTGCATGGGATGTGTGTGTGTGTGTGTGTACAATTACTTAGGCAAAGGCCTCCCCAAGATTGTCACACCTTCGGTGCTTGTCGCCAGCCCCTGGACTATGGAGGCGGGCTTGGGGTAGTCGCAACTCAAGGCCGGTAGGGTCGGGACGTGACAGAGTGGTATCAGAGGTGGTTCGTTCCTTGGGGTGTTGTTCGGATGTACCTAAAAAATAATTGGTTGGGATTTAGGGAAATAGTGTCGATTTGTCTCGAGAGCGGCTCTCAGTCCAAGGATTCCAGTGATGGTACGGGAGGCCTATGTATCCATTCACCAGGACCCTGATAACCCGCTTGTCGAGTCGGCATGCTGAGACACTTGTTGCAGGGATGTTTGGAACATGCATCTGGTAGGATGGAGTCTTTGACTATCCTTTTTGATTTATATCCCCTTTGTTATTACTAATATATATATATATATATGTGCTCATTTGATCATTGTAATCCTCGATAATTTTTAGGATTCCCCCATGACAGCAGCCATCCAGGTTACCCTCTCCAGTTCATGACGATCATCTAGAGAGCGACGAGGCATCAGTTCATAGACCCTCATGTGATCCCCTTCCACCCAATGCTTCAGTAGTAGCCCCTCCACCTGGAGAGCGAAAATTAGTACCGGCTGCACTGGCCAAGGTTTAGAGTAGGTTAAGTGCGCTCCGAGACTTCATGTGTTAGCAACCGCAGAAGTTCTACGGGGACCCTGATCCCCAGGCAGTGGAAGAATAGCTAGAGTCTGTGGACCAAAATTTCAGGCTGGAATGGACACCAGCGGACCAGATGGTAGCCCTAGCTACCAGCCTTTTCCTGAGGATAGCCGGGCATTGGTGGGGGTTGGTTACGCAGACCCACGATGAGTCTTCTCTCATGTGGGATAGCTTCCAGCAGCTCTTCCGGGAGGAGTAATCACCCTCTTGTTTATGCTCCGTTCGGATTCAGGAGCTTCTGGAGCTGAAGCAGGGGTGGATGACCATGGCGCAATACTCAGCCTGGTTCACCTAGCAGACATGCTACTCACAAGATATGGTCCACAATAGTTACTTCCGAGCGTGGAAGATTGAGTAGGGTCTTCACGGGGAGATCCATGCAAGTGTAGTACCCCTGTGCATCCATACTTATTCTAGGGTTCTAGAGCGGGCGCTCATGATAGAGATATTCTTGGTTGAGGGATGCTAGCTGACAGGGCCTAGCAATGGCCGCTTCATAGGAGAGTCTTCGGTGACATGCAGGCGGCAGAGAGCGGAGCCTCGGTCGAGGAGGCCCTTCCGTTAGGAGACACAGGGGCAGGGTCATACACCGTAGTGGCACCGTGGAGCACCAAGGAAGTCATGAGAGACCTTGTTCATTTCCTGTTATGGATGGGGTCACCTATCACGGGACAACCCAACCAAGTGTACCGAGCAGCTGTGGCAGGCAGTGGGTGCACTGTAGTGGTAGAGGCATCTTCGTGACCAGGGATACCCTAGGAAAGGACAGGGTGGCCTTCAGAGAGGCGGAATAGGTAGAGTGGCAGGACCTGGATGTTTGGGACAGTGTTTTGAGGTCCTACCACCGCCACCACCAGGTGGCCAATGCCAGACTCCGGGAGCTGACAGTAGGGGCTACAGGCAGCTTCAGGATATGGGTGTTTGTGACCCCCCAGTACACAAGATGGTCTGAGGTACACTTTGTGTTTAATCTACGCTTGCATCGGTACTAGTAGACAAAAGCGTCAGCCACTCATTTATATCGCTGCCTTTGGTATGGGAGTTGGAGCTTCTAGTAGAGGCGCTGACACCTGCACTTAGCCTCGAGGTTCCTACAGGAAGTTCCTCGTTAGTGACCTTTGTTTTCAGGTAGTGCGAACTGTCGTTCGGAGAAGAGAGATTCACGTGGGACCTACTGATCATCACGATGGAACCTTATGATGTCATCCTGGGCATGGATTGACTTTCTATGGTCCACACCCAGATCAACTGTCATCGCAGATGAGTCAGAGGCCTGTTTTCTGATGGGATGAGGTTCACCATCCTCGGGGAATGAGACCTCGTGGCAGAGCAGATGGATACACTGAGCAGGATACCACGACCTTTTTCCCACCAGTTTTTGAGCATGACTCTCAGAGCAGCAGACGCTACAGGAAACTGGATCCCTACCATTGTAGAGGACTACATGGATGTCTTTCCTGAGGATTTCCCGGGACTACCTCCGAGGCGAGAGATGGAGTTCTACATTGACTTGCAGCTGAGGACTACCCCAATATCATGTGCAGCATATCGGATGGCACCCATAGATCTTCGGGAGATACGACTTTAGTGGGAGGACCTTTGTGAGAAGGGATTCATCAGGCCTAGTGTCTCCCCTGGGAAGCACCGGTTTTCTTTGTGAAAAAAGTCTGATGGGTGTATGAGGCTTTGTGTGGATTATCATCACCTGAATCTGGCTATAATAAAGAACAATAACCCTTTTCCTAGGATCTAAAACCTTTTCGACTAGTTGAGAGGTGCAAAGTGGTTCTCCAAGATTGATCTTCAATCCGGCTACCACCTGTTGCGGGTTCGTGAGGCTGACATCCCGAAGTTGGATTTCCGTTGTCGTTATGGGCATTATGAGTTTCTGTTGATGCCCTATGGCGTGATGGATGCCCCCACCATTTTCATGGCTTGTATGAATCAGATCTTCCAGCCATATTTCGACCGGTTTGTGGTTTTCTTTATTGACAGCATACTAATCTACTATGCAACGGAAGAGGAGAACGCGGAGCATTTGAGGATGGTCCAACACTTAATCCGAGATAACCAGATGTATATAAAGATATAGAAATGTAATTTATTGATTCATGAGGTTTACTTTCTGGGGCATGTCATTTTGTAATAAGGTTTGTCCATAGATCCTACAAAGATAGAGGCAGTGCTTTCTTAGGATCCACACAAGAATGCGTCAGAGGTGAGAAGCTTCCTTGGTTTGGTAGGGTACTACAGGAGGATTGTGGAAGATTTCTCCAGGATTGCTACCCCTTTGACCGCATTGACGCGGAAGGGACGACTTCTCACCTGGACTGATTAGTTCCAGAAGGCCTTCGAGGAGTTGAGATAGAGGCTGACTAGTGCTCCAGTGTTGAGACTTCCAGAGGAGGGCGTTGAGTTTGTGGTGTACTATGATGCTTCAAGAGCTGGTCTCGAGTGCGTGCTGATGCAGCACCGGGCAGTGATTTCATATGGGTTGAGGAAGTTGAGGCCCCATGAGAAGAATTATGTGACTCATGATTTGGAGCTGGCAGTGGTGGTCTTTTCCTTGAGGTTATGGAGACACTGCCTTCTGGGTGGGCATTTTGTGATCTACTCAGACCACCAGAGCATCAAGTACATCATCACTCAGTGGGATCTGAATCTGAGGCAGAGGCGCTGGCTGGAGTTTCTACAAGGATTTTTTTTAGATATTCTACACTCTAGGGAAGTGCAATGTAGTAGCAGATGCTCTTAGAAGGAATTCCCGGGCTTAGTTAGTGGGGGAAGCATCAGAGTAGTTGGCTTCCCTACAGCTGACCTTGGTGAAGCAGGAGGGTATGAATTTTCTGCAGTTGATGGTGTTGACTTCGTCGCTCCTTGAGCATGTGAGAGAGTCATAGCTGGGGGATGTCAACAGTGAAGTAGTTCGTGATCAGATATCCACGGCCGACGCACCCTATGGGTATTCTGAATAAGGGAATCAAGAGATCATGTTTTAGGGGCGAGATGTAGTTCCAATGGAAATGCGGGAGGAGGTGATGTAGGAGTTACACACTTCTCCTTTGGTTGTACATCCCATTGTGGGGATGATGTACAGAGACCTTCAGCAGTAGTTTTGGAGGTCCGGCATGAAGCGGAGCATAGATGAGTTCATTTCTCGGTGTCTTACCTATCAGTAGTTGAAGGTAGAGAATCAAGTTCTGGCAGGGTTGTTGCAGCCCCTCGTTATCCCGGAGTGGAAGTGGGATAGCATATCTATGTACTTCATCATAGGGATTACGTGCACAGCAAAGGTCCATGACTCCATTTTTGTGATAGTGGACCAACTCATGAAGTCGGCACACTTCCTTTCCATCAGGGAGCAGAGATCGGTGGAGAGTCTAGGGCAGCTGCACATTCGGGAGATCGTGTGCCTTCATGGAGTACCCTCGATGATCGTCTCGGACCATGAAGTGTATTTTATTTCGTTATTATAGCGAGGCCTACAGGAAGAATTTGGGACTCGGCTATGGATGAGTATAGCTTTTCACCCCCAGATGGACGGGCAGACCGAGCGCACTATTCGGGTGTTGGAGGATATGCTCAGGGCATGCGTGTTAGACTTTGGCCTAAGCTGGTAGGATCAAATTCCCTTGGTGGAGTTCGCATTTAACAATAGTTAGCAGTCTACCATTGGCATGGCACATTTTGAAGCCCTCTATGTGAGAACCTGCAGGTCACCGTTGTGTGGGACAGAGGTTGGGGAGACCTCCCTCATGGGCCCAGAGTTGGTGCGGGTGACGACAGAGAAGGTGCAGGTCATTCGTGAGTGGGTGAGGATGGCTCAGAGCAGACATAAGTCCTACGTAGATCGTCATCGCAGGCCTTTGGAGTTCGAGTAGGGGGACAATGTCTTTTTGAGAGTCTCCCCGTAGCGTGGAACACGGAGGTTCGACCAGGGAGGCAAACTATCCCTGAGGATCATTGGGCCCTTTGATATCATGCACAGGGTCGATGAGGTAGCTACCATCTTTCTCTACCCCATAGCTAGAGAGGGTGCATGACGTCTTCCACATGTCGCAACTGAGGAAATATGTTCATGACCCCATGCACGTCATCGACTGGGGAGAGTTAGACATTGAAGATGGAGCCACCTTTGTGGAGCACCCAGTGGCGATTAAGGACCGGCCGGAGTGTACACTGCGTGGACGGACCATTCCGTTGGTTCGTGTGCTACGGCAGCATGGGAGGGTGCAGGAGAGCACCTGAGAATGGGAGAGCTAGATGCGGGATCAGTATCCTGAGTTGTTTTTGTAGTTTTTTTCGGGTACCAAGAACATGAAAAGTGAATGATGTAGGAACCTGGGTTTTGAGCCTGTAAGAATTTGAAATTTTGTTGATGTTATTCCAGAGTAAGGCGTTCAGACGACGTGTGATTCCGAGACCTGGTGTGGCTGAAATCAAATTTTTAAGTGAGTTCACACTAGACATGCCAAATAAATAGAATAACTCCTAAACGGTTGCAAGGATGGGAAAACGGAGGGTATCATTGTGTCTGGAATGTGTCATTTACCCTAGGAGGGTGTAAATTTCACTGGCAAGGACCTTCAGTGGAAAACGCCACCAAGGGTTTTTTCATAATTTAGAAGCCTCAGGCGTGAACTTTACAACTTATGAGCGGAGGCTCAGATTAAAATTATGAGACTGCCGTTACGCTCAGAATGTGGATTTTACCCTAGAGGCGGCTTAACCCCGACCTCGTCGAAAGTTCGGGTACGGAGCCTACTGGTGGGTGTTTGTGTTTCTCTACTTAAACACTTCTCCCACCCCCTCCTTCTACCCCATTGCTTCTCCCTGGAAGAATCCCTCTCAACAAGCTTCAAGCCCCTCTCCCCACCTCTCCATGGTGCGGAAACTCTGGAGGATCGTCGGCGAAGCGACGGGCTACGCCCTGCGAGGTAGGCTCGAGTTTTTTTCATTTTTAATTTCCACATTTCCCTTGAATTAAATTTGTGGCATTGAAATGCTGTTTTCCTATCATGTGAAGCCCATAGTTGTGTAGGATTCTATCCAAGCTTTCTAATGCTCTTCTCGAATCGAAAATCCGAGTCTCGGGGTGCCCAGGGTGGCCCAGGGAAGTTTTTCGACCAATTTTCCCAGTTTTATGGTGGTTCTAGGGGTTTTCGGTGAGCTTCAGGAAGTCCGGGATGGTGGCTGGCAGGGGCTGGCTCCCAGGTGGCGGCCTCCCAGGCGCCAGGCTCCTAGGTGGCGGTGGCGGGCTTTAGGAAATCCGGGATGGCGGTGTACACAGGGTGACGCAGGGGGCCAGGCTGGCCGGCTTCGCCGGTCAGCGGGAGGCGCGGGGAACTTGGGTCATTGCGACCCTGACTAGCTGACAGAGACCCGCCCTTTGCTGGTCTCGTGGCGAACGCTCCGTACCAGCTAAGCTGGTCCGGTTGACGCGGGGCGGCCCAACCGCGGACTGTCGGTCTAAAGGCGTGGGCTAGCCCAGGCCCACCCCATCTTCGTCCAATGACGTTAAAAATGCCCTAACTCACAAACCGAGTGTCAGATTCGCGTGCTATCTACATCCACACGATCCTTGGATTGAGACGGAGGTTTTGAGATGGTCCCAGGGATTTTTTTATCCCTGGGATGGGAGCTCAGTGGTGCGACGTGCTCGTTAAGTACCTCACTATGATTCTTCTTTCGGATGGCGTGAACACATCCAGAGTCCATTTGAGGCATCGTCAGTGGCGTTGTGACCCTGGAATCGATAAAATTTGTCTAGGGTAGTTTCATGCATTGATGCCGGAGTGAGGTGTGGGCCCAATGGGCTGTCTTTTATGTTGTGAGTAGCGTTTTGCGATTTTTCATCGGGCATTCGTTCGTGGCGAATGAGTAGTCATTTTGGCCAGCATTCCCGAGAGCATCGCGATGGCGCAGTTCGCCCAACCTTTTTTGAGACCGAGGTGTGGGCCCCACTTAACACCCTATGGGTGTAAAGCGGTGTTGAATAACTTTTTTTCAATAATTCGTTTCTTGTGATTAAATAGTCTATCTCATGTGTTTTTCCATGAGGATTAGAATAGTGTAATCTATTTGGGCATGTGGAGCCTCTTCGGAGATATAATTAAATGAGGAAACATCAAAGGGTGTCCATTGGAGGTTTCTTTGATGCACTCCGAACCAACGCACGATAGCGATGTTAGTGACACCTAAAGATAGTTCGGGCAGTGCAGAGTTATCGGAACAGTTCCGGGTTTACCCTCTAGTGGGGCTGGGCAGTGGGTTACCCACTGGCATATCAGGGTTTACCCTCCAGCAAGGCTGGGTAGTGGGTTACCCATTAACTTTAGGGTTTACCCTCCAGTAGGTCTGGGCAGCGGGTTAACCATTGACGTTAGGGTTTACCCTCCAGTGGGGCTGGGCTGTGGGTTACCCGACTACCTCTTAGGGTTTTCCCTCCAGCTGGGCTGGGCAGTGGGTTACCTGAATATTTATTTCAGACTCAACCCTTTCTATGTGGCTAGTTAGTGACTTCTCTTCGTGATTCTAGAGCGGGATCCTTGTTTGTGCAATTCAGCGATGAGACCGCTTTTGACGTGTGGGACGTTTGGTCATCAGTGATGGATATCCTTAGAACTGTTGGTGACTTTTCCTGGGTTGAACTTGGAGATAGAGATCCCCTTACACACTCGTTTGGGCTTCTTGTTGAGCATATATATATATATACATATATATATATATATACAAACCCTACTTTTTTCCCACTCCATGGGTTCAGTTACTATCCTTAGAGGAGGGGAGAAGACACGAGGGGTATGCCACGTGCTTTCCATGTCTAGCTCCTCTTGGTTGGACGAGTCTACTTTCTTTCTCTTATTGGGTTGTGCTACAATCTATTTACTGTACTCTTTCACTATTCTGTGTTCTGTCTACTGCTCACTATTTTGGTACCTCCTTTGTTTCTCCCTCAAGATTTTGGGGATTCCTACTGAGTATCTTTATACTCATCCTTGCTTGGGCTTTGCCCACACTTGGTGTGCCTATGCAGACAATAGACAGGTCGATTGGGACTACAGTGGAGCGTAGAGGACGCAGGATCTTAGGCAACATTCAGTGGTCGTAGTAGGACTTTCAGGTGTGAGGCTCACCAGCTTCTTACTTTTGTTTATATGTTTCCGCGTTGTGGCACTTTTCCAGTTGAGCTTGTGTTTTTCCCTTTTTAATGTTCGGTCTAATTTTCAGCACTTTACTTGTTCTACTTTAGAGGTCAATGCATGTTTTGGTTGGGATTCTGTAGTCCATACTTTGGTTTCCTCATTACTCTACACTTTTTCTTTGTGTGGGATGTGTGTGTGTACAGGTACATAGGCAAAGGCCTCCCCGAGATTGTTATTCCTTCGGTTCTTGTCGCCAGCCCATGGCCTATGGAGGTGGTCTTGGGATAGTCATGGCTTGAGATCAATATGGTTGGGACGTGACAAAAATGGTTGCAACTAGAGAAATCACCCACTGCAACTACTGCCTTTTGGAAATGCCTCATGCACCACTACCCAAGTATCATCTCATAACTACTAAGAACTCTTACAAATAATGAATTCCACCTGTATAGTGTAAGTGAATAATTCTAATGGTAAACCATGCTACCAATGCAACATTAGTAGTACATCTCCTACCACCATTGATCACCAACTATCATCACCAAAGGAGAACCACCCTAGTAGAATATAGGAAGCCTAGTGTACTACTATCCACCACAACCATATCTATTATAGCTACCTTAGCCACTATCTAGAATCACCATCTCCACCTCTAAGAACAACCCTCACCACTTTGAAACACTACCCATGCTTCCATACAATACTATGTAGAAGGGTTCACAATTGGAATCTCCAACTAACATTCGATCTACCATGGAGGATTCTAATGATATAGATAACACCACTGATCAAACCGGATTAAAAAGAATGAATATGTTGGAATATTTTAATGAATGTATAATTTTGGTTCCTACCAATTTTGGATGTTATATACCATTAGGCCAACAGTAGATGAGATCTACTATTTAAGAAACGATTGGTCTAGAGGAAGCACACCATGTTCTATCCACTTTATGATGAAACGGTATGAAGAAGACTGAGGTAGTGAACTATTTTCCCCATTATAAATTGTTACAATGGTGTATGTACAATTATGTATGTCCAATAGTGGATATCTAATGGTAGATTCTACTATTACGACTGATAAATTACATCTCGACACCAAAATTTTGAAATACCTAGGAATTCAATAGATTATATTCTAAATATCTTTAAAAAGATTCATTCAATGAATCTAAAGATATTAAAAGATACATATGAGTGAGAGAAATAGGTTACCCTCTTTATAAATACAAGGATTATGCAGTATAGAAAAGAATTGGAGGATCGGGATCGTAATTCTCTTGGATGCTCTATTTTTACTGATTTATAATTTTCTTTACGTATTTCAGTTTCTTCTATGAAACTTATTCTATTTATTTTAAAAAAATATTCATACTTTGTATTTTCTCCACTGCTACATGTTCCTAATCATTACTCCTAATTTCTCTCATTATACACTTCTCTTATCTTCCACCATGAACACTTGCACTTAACAATGAGTAGCAAACCCAAGGCTAGGCCATGTGGGAGGATTGGATGTCCTGAATTTTGTTCTTCAGTTTTAAATTTTATTTACATTTGTGGTATGAATGATTGTAGTGAAAGAGTGTGTATACTTCCCACTATGACATTGAACTAGAACTATATTTTATTTATTTCTTAAATATTTTCCATTATTTCCTCTGATCACAATCTCTTCACATGAAGGAGTTGATACATTAAAGGTATGAAATGACATATGATAGATCTAGGCCTTGGAATGTATCAGACTCTCAATTGAGGTGTTCGATAAACATTGATTGTAGAAGGAGGTGGGATATGATTTTCCTAGGAATTCATGGTTTCATAGATAATATAATAAAAGAATAGTAATTCAAGATTGATATTCCACAATTGAATTATTAGACTAGATTTAATCAACCAATATGAATAATGTAAGGAACTCAAATCCAAACCGTAAACAACCAAGTTTTATCATCATTCTATACAGAATTGCATGTTAATCAATATTTGAATTATTTTTTCCATTCAAAAATTACATTTTTTTCGTAAAAATAATATAAAAACCAAAACATTAGTTATTAGGTGAATTTAATTGATTATGTAGTCAAATTGAGAATCTCATAAAGTGAGATAACTCTATTTAGACACAATGATACACTTGGAAACAATTTATAAATTTTCATTTTCTATAGCCCACAACAGGCATGTTTTCACTCTTCATTTAATATCTTAGAAGGAAAGATATATCTATAATATCACTATAGTTCCCTTTGTTTCCTTTTTTGTTCAAGATGTTACATTTTCTTCCAAACTCAACAAATATTATTCAACTATGACTTTATCCCATGCCTCATATCATAAGGATTTCAATATTCTCTTAGTCTAGGAAAATATTGATTATGAGTTTAAAATTAAACCTATAATACTTCTTTATAGTAGTAAAATTAAACATTACCCTCAATAAGTTTATAATTTTATATGTTATTCGCCATCTTATTTTTGTATTAGACTACCTCATTCTTCTATAGGGTACTTACTAATGATGCCTCATGTTTGATTTCGGTTTTTTCAGGATAGTTCTCACATAAAATTGAGGTATACTAATTTCCATTATTTGAAAAAAAATCCATGATGGTGTCCCATGTCCCATTTTATAGTTGATTCTTGTACCTCATCCTAAAATATTGGACTTCCCATTTTCTCTTTATAAATATAACACATCCCATATAGATATAGTCCTTAATTAAAAGTATCTGATATGATTCAATATATGTTAGTGAAATGTTCATGGGACCACACACATCTATGTGAACTATTTCAATAATATTTTATACTCTGTTTTATGTTTTTAGTGATTACATATCATTTTCCCTCTCATGCATAAAAAACACATATGTTCTCTATGATATTTTAGGTTAGGAATCATGGTGGTTTCCTATATCATGGAGATATTATCTATGATTTTTTAATTTATATATATCATCCTATTATTCAAAAAAATTCTTTATACTTTCTGAGAGGGAATTTTTTTTACATGGTAACAACATGATAGATATTTCCTACAGTTCTCCATCCCTTCGTTAATTGTAATCTAGATTTGTTTTTAATAAAACATCATTTACGAACAAATGTTACTTCAAATATTTAGTGACATAGTTGACTTGTAGTCAATATATTATTCTATATACCATTAACTACAAGAACATATATACTCTTGAGTTCATTTTCCAACAAGCCTAGTTATACCATAAGCATTTATTTTCAATGAAGCCTCATAACCAAACCTTACAGTCCCATAAAATTTTATTTGACATTATTAAATAGGTTATATTTTCCAGTCACAAGGTATGATCACCCACAATAAAGGATCTGTGTGCTATCATTCTTGGAACCCTTGATAGAAACCTCATTAATATTAAACTTTTCATTCATCTTCATATCATTTTATGAGGAATAAATTATTGTCATAGATTCCCTTTCATGTATAACCTCTTCATAGAAATAGTTATCACATTCCTATTATTCTTCCAGGATAGTGTACCCATTCTTCATAGGTTTATAATAATATTATTCTTCATTCATTTTCCATGGTCTCTTATAATCCACATTCCTGATTTCTCTTTTCCTACAAATGTTGGATTTATGTACAAATTTAGATTAACTGAGATAATAAACAAAAAATACATTACTACTTTGAGGATTAGAATATGGTTAATTTATTATTTTTTTATTATCGAGATATTCACCTTCCTAATATATTCTCTATCTTGTGAAATAAGTCATTGTATGACCAAGGAATCCCCAAAACCTTTACTTCATTACTGGAAATATATTTCATCTTCATTCTCTCCCCATATCACCTACCATGGAGTATTTTTTTTAGATTATTCATAGATTTAAAGGTTGTCACATATTCTTCCATTCCGTTTCGTTATATATTTGTGAATTTAGAGAATGAGGATTTTTATTCATAAACAATACCACTTTTACGCATTGAACAAGGTCTTCGGTCTTCTAGAACTTTATTAATGTTAGTTGACCATTGATTGATCATATTTATTAGGTTTTAATAATTGAATCTTGAATATCTTAATTTATTCTATATATCACATGTGTTGACTTCATTTTCATATTTTATCTTTAAATTAACCACTGCTTCTTTCAGATATTCAATTCTTCTTTCCCTTTCCTTATGGAAAATTTTCATGTCTTTAATCTAGTGGAATTACTCATCTATCTTTAGTTTGATGTCAATTACTTCTGTAATATCTATATGGATATATTTTTATCAATTAAGTTATTAAAGTTTATCAATTACAAAATCAATATGGTCTAAATATTTAGAGGAACATTTCAAAAAAAATCACCCATTATTTTATTATTCTATGATTGAATATCAAGCTAATTGATTGGTCCTTATAACTCCAACTTGAAGTTTCCAAATCCCTTTAGTTTTTCTTTTTTTTTCTCTTGAAATTTTAATTGTTAATTACTTTATTTATGGAATATTATTTATATGATATAGATTTTGTTTTTACTCTTTCTAAGTGGTCCTCATCAGTCTCTTTCTTCCTGCTTACAAGACTCCTTCTTTAGAAATTATTTGTAGAAGATCTTTCTTATTTTATATCACTTGGAGGTGTGAATCTATGTCTTGGAATTTGAACATCATAAGTCTATTGATACCCACTATAAAATAATTTCTGACACTTATCTACAATTTATACTACTTTTCCACATCAAAAACAATCAAAGGGATTCCTTCCTTCAAATCTCTCATTCCCACTTTTGGATTTTCTTGAAAGGATAGATAGAAAATTAGCATAAATATCTTCTTCTTCATTACTGATGTATAAATTTTCCATTTATTTAAATGACATTTCTTTACAAGACTATTTATTGGTCACCTTGGGATTTATTTTCATCTTATGGTAAAAATATAACTATCTCTATCATCAAGAGAAAGATCAAATAGAATCTTTTCTTCCATAGTATATAACTTCAAGTTGAAGTTAGGAAAAATAATTCTCAATATATTTTTCAAAATTTCTATATCTTGTATAAAATCTCTTAGACCCCTGATCGATTTAGAAACTTCTATGATACTATAAAATAAAACATCCACTCTTTTATCGGAATACATTATCATTTCCTTAAAATTTTTATGAATCACATGAATTTTTGATTCCTTCACATTGTTGTCCCCGTAATAGATACAAGACAAGTTTTATCCAATGTATTTTATAGTTGAACAAACCATCACCATTATATATATTTGATATAATAAATTAATGGAAAAATCATTATTTACTTTTAGACCTGCATCAAGTAGATTTTTTCTCCTATGGTCATAGATAATTTTAAAGAAACACAAACCTGAACACAATTGATTGTTATAGTGAAAATTTCTAAATCAAAATACCTAATATGATATTACATCTAATTTTTCCATAACTAAAAATTTTGACAATCAAAATATGGAATTCTTCATGTATTAAATGGATTTTCTATGATAGATGATCTATAGAGAATGTTATTTCAAAAAAACTATACCATTTGATACCACTTGTTGCATCCACAACCCAACACACCCTAAGAGGAGAGGTGTGAATAATAATGTGTCTTTTATTTTCAATTTGTGGATCTTACTCCAATGTTATAAATATATGTTTGAACATGTCATCAATTCATATACATATAAAAATATGGATGTAGGGAATGTAAAATAAGGACATAAAGAATTTAATTGGGTCACCGAAAAGGGATATTCCATGGATCACACATCAATGTTATGTTGATGTTCTAGGGTTGTAACACTATATACTAGGTTTATTATAGGGGTTCAATATGGTCTCCCTGTTGATCTTAGGTGAAATTATTATTCGTATTCCCCCCCTTACTATTAAAGTTAAGGAACAATAGATTATGTGAAACTCATGGTTTTCTAAGAAGAATAGTTAGAAATTAACACTTAAATATTTAGGATGTTTATTCTTTATTCCTTATAATTATCCTTCATCTTTTTAAAAAAAACAGATCCTCAGAATAATTCTTCATGTCCTCTAGACCTCTTCTTTTTCTCCTCCGACATTTTTAGAAACTATATTTAAAAAATAATTTCCTCATCACTCCTATGATCCTCTTTGCTTTCCAAAACAACCTATATCAATGTATATATTGATTCTTATCCACTTACATCAATTTTGAAGATCATTCTTCAATTATCATTTTCTCCTCATTCATTTCTAGGTGTCCCTATTGGGAATTATAAAATAAAACTACTTCGAGATTACCACCATAATTCTCATAACTAAAAATAATTTATTTTATATATTCATATTTACCAAACATACCTTCCACCAAAACATTTAGAATACCTCCATGCATCTCACTAAAAAATTTCATTTAAAACTTTCATGATTTCTAAGTCAGAATGCCTTCATAAAATCGTAAAGATATTTCTTATTTGAAAAATCATTTAAAACCTGAATAAAATATCTTCCAAACCCCATTGAGGCACAAAATTTTTTCTCAATTTAAATTGAAAAAAATACACACATTAAATTACATTCCAAACATCACTTCAAATGACATGGAAGAGATCTAGGAAAATGACCCTAAGAATTCCTATGTAAATACCCATATATAGTGGATCAGATAAATGAATTCCCATTATCAATTGATTCATTTATATGATCGTCCTTACAATAAAAAAATTTCCGATGTGACCTTTTAATAGATGAATTTTCTTATGTTAGCATTTTCTTATATCAGGCCTTTGTGTATGGGAATTACCTCATTCCATAGATGAATTTTCTTCCATGACCCTTGTGTAGCTAAATTTTCTTATTTCAGTATTTTCATACATTTGACATTTTTATACATAAATCACCTTATGTATCGATATTCAATTATGTCACCAAAATACCCTTACATAAGTCCCCTATGTAGTTGACTTTGCATATCTAAAAATTTCACTTGTCTGGGAAAACCCATACGTGGGTACTTCACCCAGAATCTCTTTGGTTTTCATATCTACCTTATATAGAAACAGTGTGTAGATGAATTTGGATAGTGGTTAATTCCCCAAAATAGTTTTTGACTCTCCATTTTTTCACAAGGATGATGAGGAATTAAAGTAAAATACCTCAAGGAGAAGAAAATAATAGAAGCGAAAAATGCCAAGGGTCACAACCTTCACCAAAGCCACTTTGTAAAGGTCCCCCCAAAGAAGTATCACAACAAATGGAAACTGAACATACAATATCACTACATAGGACCAGATATTCAGGTCACCCAGTGGAACCACATAGGGTACCTGTGCATTAGCCTACACGATAGACCTAAACGAACCAACCTCTTCCCCCAACATCCCATATTTTTTTTATAAATAGGACCCTTGGGCTAATCATTTTTATGATAGAAACTACGAAATAACTCTTGAAGATATTTTCAACCTAGTCCTTCACCTAGGACATAAGAAAATTTCTAGGTAGCTCTCTAAAACATGAGGGAATGTAGATTAAAATGGGATAGTGTAATTAATATCCTTCCTGGGTTTTAAATCCATGACACTTGAACAAGGTACCAATTCCCACTAGTTGGAATGTGCTAAGCATGAAGGTCCCTTCCCTAACCAGGGACTTGCACGAGATACTTATGGGAACACATGTGGAGACCCTTGAAACCTTGATAAAAGCATCTCCCAAGTGTTGTTCCCTGGTGTTTTGTCACCCAAAACACCTTTTTCTCGCCCAGGTCTACCTACAAAAATCCCTTCCGTTCCACACAGGACTACCTTACCCAAGACACCCTTGGTATTCCCAACCTCTACCCTACATAATCTACCTTTCAAGTCAAATTTCAAGCCACTACTGTTGGGGACCTTCTTCTTTTAGATCCTTCATTTAAGAGGGGATCAATTTGAAATCTCCATTAAAGCCTCTGGACTTGAAAAATCATGGAAAGAGGAACACTAGCATTTATCTCATTTGGATATGAATTTATTCAATTAGAGGTGCCCCTCACATATCTGTTTGATGGGAAGGATTCTATAGGTGAATGTATATTTTCATTCCCATGGTCTTGAGGACTTTGACCCTGGGGGAGATGACAAGTATTTCTTGGTCTTTGGTATTATTTTTAAGGACATATCCTTAACTTATTGTATATAATACCAGGGACCTTTGGTTCTAATAGTGAAGGAGTTCATTACACACATATTTACCTTTAATTATTTCTTATTATCCTTCCATCTTCCCAAGGAACAAATTGTGAAGCCCCAACCCTAGTTACCCAGAGTCGGTGCATTATTACATAACATTGGCATGATCACAAAAGATCAAGTCTCGAAAGACTGATTAGTTTAGTAGACTTGGAAGTACTAGATATATTCATAAGGTTTACATTACATCATAAAATGGAAAACTACAAAAACATTGTCTCTATAGAAAACATTGAGATCCCATAGACTATCCCTAGAGGTCAGTCATAATATACTTCTTTGCATCCTAGGAAAATAAAACATGGAAATGGGTGAGCTCAGATGCTCAGTAAGGATAAAATTATAGCAGAAACTTTCATAAATAAGCATAAACATTTAAGGAAATGTATAACTAAAACAAAAGCCTTTTAAACTTGAATTTCAGCATAATATGGAAAAAATAAAATGAAATAATTCCATTTACATATTCATATGGATATTTTACGAGTCGAATAATCACATTCAATATTAATAACTACTTTGATAATGATGGAATACATAATGTCAGACTATCATAACCACATAGTCAAGGCCTTGTGCCAAGACTACAAATAAATTTTTTTCAAGGCCTTCTGCCAAGACACTATTTTGTCTCATGAGACCTATCTATGAATCGAGGAGCTATATAGAGCTCCACACATCACTTACTAAGTCCAATACATTCCTCATATTAATAGCTTTAAACATAACATAAACATTCGTATAAGAACAAGCATACGTAATGTCAATAATTTATCCACAAACCATGAATGGAATAAAAATAGAACATCCACAGTCAAACATAACTCATTCAATACAATATGGAAGATTGTATTGTAACATATTAACCTCAATCGAGAATAATGGAGGATGTTGACATAGTTGAAAATAATCATAAAAACTATTAGAGAGAAATATCCCCCATTTTCTTAAAATCATTTAAAAGTCACACTATTTGTCAAGAATCCATTTAAAAGTAGATTTTAGAATCAAAGTGTCCCATACCACTTTGAAACTTTTAAAAGGAATTTTAATTTTAAAACTTCAATTTCTATATAAATAAATACTTAAAACCATTTTTAAAACATGGACATTAATGATAATGATTTAGAATAATAAATCTTTAAAAAATTTAAAATGATATTTTAGATAGAGTTCCTAAGAAAAAGAGAGACACTTGAATACCAAAAATTGAGGTAATAAAAACTTGGTAATATCATGAGAATAAAGGTATTCATGATATACTATGTCAAAGTACATTATATACAGAATATAAAAGTGAATTGGTGTATAACAACGAATATGTCTCAATGGAATGTAATTCGAGATTAAATCTCTTATAAAGATTGTATCCTTAGATTAAGGATAAATAAATGAATTAATTATGTGTGAAAAAGATAAATACACTCAATATGATTGGATATTCAGTGTAAATCAATCATAGTACATTCACACATACTCTTGTAAAGACAACACCAACGAATGAAGATTGAGTTAAAATTACTCTTATAAAGTTCATATCGATGACTTGAGAAATTATCAATAGAGTGATTATGTGTATAAAAAGTATATCCATAGAAAGGGGAGTGGAAATTATGACATAAGGAAATTAATAGTGATTCCACACATAATCTTGGAGTAAAATAATCAATGAATTATGCGTAAAGCCGAATGAATGGAAATTGAAATTTTAGATTCCCTTATCGATTTGGTAACTTAAGAAACATACACCCATGAAATAAGGATCATAAAATGATTCTTTAAATATATATAAATTAAATTATATTACACAATGAATAAAATCATGGGCAGTACACACACCACGTGCAATAAATAAGTGGTGAACAATAGAAATCTCACGGAATTAAAAGTGAGATAAGAAAGCCCTTACCTTGTAATTTTCCTTAGTCGTGCGTAGGTTAACCTCATATATAATGGTGAAATTATTGTTATTAAATTATACAAGAATCATATATAATAATATGATATCATATATGATCTTTTGACATTCCTTTGTTAATAATATCTTAGTATTATCATCATTTCGTGTATTAATGGATTCGTTTTCTTTTATATGTTTTGTTACATAAGCCATGTTTGTTATGGATAGGCTGTATCTTATTCATATCTAGATTGATATGAAGTTCTTAATGATTATTTTTAATCATCAAATGAGAATTAGTCTTGAATGGATACGATGGAGAATGAATCTCATCGCATTCGTGGAGACGGTAGTCCGTATGTACGCACGAGCGACAATATCATTCTTTTGATATTAAAATTTTATATGATTGGATGGTATATCATATATATAGAATCATTATAATGTTATATTTATTATTTACTTCAATTAAACATCATTATCATACCCATCCAAATAATAATGTTTTGAATAACAATTACACCACGATGTGGAGACAGTAAGTCGTACGTACGCACATATGGTGACATGTAATTCAACGGAAGGATAGAATACTGAATATGGTTGTAACATATTTATAATAACATAAACGTATATAGAAGATACTGGAGTTATTATTTTATAATGTAAATAATAAAGAAAGAAGAAGTGGAAGAAGAAAGGAACTTGAAAGAGGGCGGTGAAAGCATTGCCTCTTCTTTGGGTTCTTCCTTTTGATTGGATCAAAAGGGCTCCATAAGATGGATTTCTGGATAAATGAATGCCTCTAGGATGAAGTGAGGGAAGTTGAGAGGATATTTGGGCAGGGGTTTTCCGAGCCAAAAGGCATTGAAGCTGTGAATTTGAGAGAATGGTAAGTTCCCTTTTATAAGAGGGGTGAGAGGCACCTTAGGAAAAACATAAAATATTATTTTATAATAAAATTATTTTCGGTTTATAATGGCTCCAAAGTGGATTATTTAAATTATAATATTGGTATGGATCTAAAAACACTCAACCAATAGGTTTTAGACAGGTTTGGGTCACTATATTAACCTTAACCTTTAGATCTAACTCTCAGTTAAATAATTTGACATTTACCATGCCTCTTTGTATTTTTATATTATATGGTTAATAAACTTACTATATACTTCCAAGATAAGTACAAGTGGTTCATTAATGATACACATATAATTTTATAAGTCCTTTTACTGATCCTTAGATTCTTGGGAATATAATATCAATTAATAATATAATATTTATTTTAAGAACTCATTTATGTCAATTTTGACACTATTTGGTATTTTGTTTTTTCTAAATTCATAACAACATTATTACTTCAAAAACAATTAATATAACCAACCCTAATATGTTATATTTACTTAGAAAATTAGTGGAGTCCATAAAAAGTCTCAAATTAAATTTATTTTGATATTTATAATATCAATTATTTTAATATTTCATTAATTATGTAATTATTTCATCACCATTGTGTCATAAATAAATTAAATTACATAATGTCTAAAAATTCTAAATAAAATACAATTATGTAGGAAATATTTTTATATTTATAATAAATATTTATAATCGAATTTATCTTATGTGTAACCCTATATTAAAAACGTTTTAGTTATTAAACGTTGATTTTTACTCTTTTAACTCTTCTTTGAATTAAATAATAATAAATGTCCTAATCTAATCCATGTGGACCAAAGAGGTTCATATTTTATTCCTAAGGTTGTTTTTGGTAGAATTATACTTAGCCATTAGAATTAGGACATGTGTTAGGGTAATAATAATATCATTTTTACCCTTAATTACCCTATTTACTTTTAACTGTAGTAAATAAAAGTAAAAAGTTACTAATCAAAAAAATTATTTTTATCTTATTGAACTACATTTTACTGCTTGATATTAACCGTGTCTCTTATATTTATTAAATTCAACTCACAAAAGCCGTAAAATTAAGTTTTATGTGAATTTACAAATTCTCCTAGGAGGTGAGTAAAAAATGGTGAAAAGTTCAATAAAATTTTATATATCTAATATTATTAAAAAATTACTCCAATGAATTACATTGAACTTATATGGGTATTTTTTATCTATTTTAACCGAAAATAAATTTAAATAAAATAAATAAGTATTTAAATAGAAAGTCGGTTTTAAAAAATAACTCAGTGTTTATCACTATTTATAAAAAAATTTAATGTTTTCAGAAAAATACCAAAAATTCACCATAAGATAATTTTGATATTTCAAATTCAAAAATGAAGTTTATTTTAGCAAATTCTAAACATAAGAGTGACATTAATTAATTAAAAATTAATTCCTGTTGTTAAAACAAATAGCATGTTTTTTAAAAACAATAACTATCAAAAGGCTGATTCTTGTTTATGTCCAGTTTCAAAGTGAAATTAATTACAACAAACAAAATTGGATTAAATGGTAAAAACATAATCTATTTATACTTCCAAACCATTAAAATTAATAATTTAACACTATAAATTATTTTGATTAAAAAAGTTGTTTTCAGTTAAAATATATTATTTTTCACTATTCACCCAAATATGAAAGTTATTAGAAAAACACCAAAAATCTATTGAAACTAAATTCTTATGTCCCGATCCCAAATAAGAAGTTTATTTTGTCAAATTGAATATATAAAAGTTTCAAATATTGGATTTAAAAAGGGTTCGCCATTAAAAGGTGGCAAAATTGCATTTCTTGAAAAATACTTCTTTTATCTGAAAAAAATGAATTTGTCCATACATTATGTCTAGAAAACTCATAATATGGATTCTAAAATTATAAGGGTTATATAATGTTCAAAATTAATGTTAATACTATTCATAACTGCTTTTGAACAGCTATTTTTGTAAGTCGTGGTGCGCTTGAACCCGATGTTGCGTGTTGTGTAAGGTATTGAATTACTTTGAAGAACTAACGTACTATGAAATCATGGGGTGTTACATTCTTCCCTCCTTCAACTAATTTCATCCTCGCAATTCTTAAAATCGGGATTGGGAATATAATGTAATGTCTCGCATCGGAAAAAGAGTCAATAATACTATCACTTTAAAAGAAAGAAAGAGAAGTACAAAGGTCACCCAAGATTACCCATAATTGGATTCTATGAAAAAACATGGATATAGAAGATAAAATAAGTGTCAAGTTCTGATCAAGAGGGATAGAAAACATTATCAGGTGAAAGTTAACAACAATAAAACCAGAAACTTTTGATGGGACAAATGGTCATTAGTTTCCCAGTAGGAAAAGTAAACAGACAACATTTTCTTTAAGTTGCATTTCTTAAAGATGAGGAATTTATTTATGATATTGACTAAGAACATAAAGAGATATACTTAGTTTTTAAGTAGAGTTTCATTATTTAATAAATTTCTACCACTAACTCATTTTTTTTAAACGATGAGTATTCAAGAAGACTTGGTCACACCGGAAGAGCTAGAATAAACTTCTAGAGAATCACGAGATCCACAAAAGATAAAATGTATATTTACGATGTATTTAGAGATTAATCAAAACCAAAATGATTAGTACAAGATCAGATGATCCCCCAAAAGGATATTCATTTAGAGAAAGAAACACTAATCTTAAGTTCTAAAATTAAACCAACAATACTCCAAAGTTAAATAAATACCATTCAATAACCAATTTTCCTTAAAATCCTTCAATATAATCCAAACTAATATTGAAACCCAAAACATAGAAGAATTTGGTTATGTATTCTTCCATGTTAAATTGTATCTTTAAATGACATCGACTACTCTTAAAGTCACATACTTAAAAGTAATTAACCTAATCACATATTCTATATTATAGTTTAAATATTTTCATAAATAACCCATATCACTATAAATCCACAATAAAAATATAGATAAAAATCCACCATTAATCCTCAAATTAAATCTCATTGTATTCTATTTTCCTTGGACATATAGTGTTTCCAATAATGCGAACGTCTTCCAAAATAACATTTATAACTTAATCACCAAATCATTTTCCTATACTAAGGGTATTCATTTGATAAGACATAAGATCCCAAATCAACATATTGTTGATCAATAAAATCATTAACTAAAAATAATTAGTCACACTAACTAGGGACTTCACGTAGTCTAGTGGTAGGCGATAAATCCCAATCGCACTCTGGTTGTGGGTTCGATTCCCAGAGCTTTTTCCAACGCGATGGGTTGTCACACGGTCTGTGTGTTGTCCTTTTTCAAAAACTATATTTTATAAAATTACCAAAATGAGATAAATTCCTCAAAATAACCATAACATAATTTAACCACAAATTTTATCTCATACCTTTCATTTTCATCCCAAAATATAATAACTTTTAATTGCCTCAAATTCAAGCATCATATAAATTCAAATGGTTATTTATAACTATATCCACAAGAGAAAAGATAATTCTTCCTCAAATATCATTTTCACATGATAAATTGCAGGGTTACACATATAAGAGAAAATTCATCCAAATTAATCTCAACAATAAAGAGAACTAAAACCTTTAAACATTTTTCTATCCATTTATTTCCACCTAAGTTATTCCTTGACCAAGAGGTTATCCTATAGAATAGGGCATTGACTTGGGTGATGCCAAGGTCCCTTACATTTACAAAAAATGACCGTAATTGTAATCTTAGGATCAATTTTATTTTTTTCTTCCATAGTACTCTTTATTTTTACTCGGCAATTCTTAACATTATGACCTTCTTTCCCACACATAAAGCATTTCTTTGTTCCATTGTGACACTTTCCTGGGTGTCTCCTTCCATATTTCTGGAATGATGGAAATTGAGATTTCTTCTCTCCATGGTCTCCACAACTGGAGTTCTTATCATTCACTGCCTTTCTCTTATTTGTTGAGTCTGGGAGTTGGTTAATATATATGTTGTTGATCATATTTTTGGAAAACTGATTTGGCATGAAGACAATATCTTTTACGCCTATCAACATTCCATTTCGTTTCTCATTTACACCACTATTCACACCTTGTACATCATGTTCAATGTTACTATGAATTCCATGGAATCCAGCCATTAACTAAAACCATAAAACATTCGGTGAGTAAGAATAGTCATAAAAGTATTTATAAAATATCATCACACCTTATTCTTAATTTAAAACACCCTAGTATTATCCAAGGTTATTTATTCTCATCTTATATTAAAATCCTTCAAATATGTTTGTAAATAAAATATAAATTATCCTAACCATATCCCCTAGGAGTGTCGTAACCACGAGTGCAACAAGGCCCATATAGTCCACCAGTTCTCATTCGATTCTAGCTCAAAGCGGTGTTTTCGGGTTTTACCCCTGGGTATATCTATGCCAGAGCCACCTCTACCTGCTCGTATCTGAACAGGTATATATTGCTTGGAAAGCTCACCAAATCTCTACAATACCAAAATTCAAGGAAGATCTTATATACTAATCCTCAAAGTCTATCTTAGGGCTATGTTCTCTAATCAGAGTTTATCTAAATCTACCTTCTAAGGTTTGTACTAAACATCCTCTGATACCAACTGTAACGGCCCAACCCTAGTTACCCAGAGTAGGTACATTATTACATAACATTGGCATGATCACAAAAGATCAAGTCTTGAAAGACCGATTAGTTTAGTAGCGTTGGAAGTACTATATATATTCATAAGGTTTACATTACATCATAAAATGGAAAACTACAACAACATTGTCTCCATAGACAACACTCAGATCCCATAGACTATCCCTGGAGGTCAGTCATAATAAACTTCTTTCCATCCTAGGAAAATAAAACATAGAAATGGGTGAGCTCAGATGCTCAGTAAGGATAACATTATAGCGAAAACTTTCATAAACAAGCATAAACATTAAAGGCAATGTATAACTAAAAAATCCTTTTAAAATTGAACATCAACATAATATAAAAAAATAAAATGAAATAATTCAATTTACTTATTCACATGGATATTATACGAGTCGAATAATCACATGCAATACCAATAACCACTTTCCTAATGATGGAATTTATAATGTCAGACTATCATAACCACATAGTAAAGTCCTTGTGCCAAGACTACAAATAAGAGATTGTCAAGGCCTTGTTCCAAGACACTAGTTTGTCTCATGAGACCCACTGATGCATCGAGGATCTATAGCAGTCTCCACCCATCACTTACTAAGTCCAATTCATTCCTCATATGAAAAGGTTTAAACATAACATAAACATTCGTATTAAAACTAGCATACGTAATGTCAATACTTTATCCACAAACCATGAATGGAATAAAAATAGCACATCCACAGTCAAACATAACTCATTCAATACAATATGGAAGATTGTATTGTAACAGATTAACCTCAATCTATAATAATGAAGGATATTGACATAGATGAAAATAATCATCAAAACTATTAGAGAGAAATATCCCCCTTTTCTAGAAATCATTTAAAAGTCACACTCTTTGTCCAGATTCCATTTAAAAATAGATTTTTGAATAAAAGTGTCCCATACCACTTTTATACTTTTAAAAGGAATTTTAATTTTAAAACTTCAATTTCCATATAAATAAATCCCTAATACCATTTTTAATACATGGAAATTAATGAGAGTGATTTAGAATAATAAATCTTTAAAACATTTTAAATGATATTTTAGTTAGAGTTCCTAACCAAAATAGAGACACTTGAATACAAATAATTGAGGTAATAAAAACTTGGTAATATCATGAGAATATAGGTATTCATGGTATACTATGTCAAAGTACATTATATACACCATATAAAAGTGATTTGGTGTATAACAACGAATAAGTCTCAATGGAATGTAATTTGAGATGAAATCTCTTATAAATACTGTATCCTTAGATTAAGGATAAATCAACAAAATAATTATGTGTGAAAAATATAAATACAATCAATATGATTGGATATTTTGTGTAAATCAATCAGAGGACATTCACACATATTTTTGCAAAGACAACACCAATGAATTGGATATTTAACTCAACAAATGGAGATTGTGTTAAAATTACTCTTATCAAGTTCATATCGATGTCTTGATAAATTATCAATAGAGTGATTATGTGTATCAAAAGTATATCCATAGAAAGGGGAGTGGAAATTATGACATAAGGAAATGAATAGTTATTCCACACATAATCTTGGAGTAAAATAATCAATGAAGTATGCGTAAAGCTGAATGAATGGAAATTGAAATTTCAAATTCCCTTATCGATTTGGTAACTTGCGAAACATACACCCATGAAATCAGGATCATACAATGATGATGTAAATATCCATAAATTAAATTATATTACCCAATGAATAAAATAATGGGAAGTACACACACCACGTGCAATAAATAAGTGGTGAACAATTGAAATCTCACGGAATTAAAAGTGAGATAAGAAACCCCTTACCTTGTACTTTTCCTTAGTCGAGGGTAGGTTAACCTTCTGTATAATGGTGAAATAATTTCTATTAAATTATAAAAGAATCATATATATTAATATGATATCATATATGATCTTTTAACATCACCTTTTTAATAATATCTTAGTATTATTGTCGTTTTGGGTATTAACAGATTCGTTTTCTTTTATATGTTTTGTTACATAAGACATGTTCATTATGGATAGACTGTATCTTATTAATATCGAGAATGATATCAATTCCTTAGACATTATTTTTTTCATCAAATGAGAATTAGTCTGGAATGGATACGATGGGGAATGAATCTCATCGCGTTCGTGAAGACGGTAGTCCGTACGTACGCACGAGCGAAAATATCATTCTTTTGATATTAAAATTGTATATAATTGGATGGTATATCATATATACAGAATATTTATAATTTTATATTTATTATATACTTCAATTACACATCATTATCATACCCATCCAAATAATAATGTTTTGAATAACAATTACACCACGATGTGGAGACGGTAAGCCGTACGTACGCACGTATGGTGTCATGTTATTAAAAGGATGGATATAATACTGAATATTGTTGTAAAATATTTATAATAACATCACAGTATATAGAATATAATGGAGTTATTATTTTTTAAGGGAAATAATGTAGAAATAATAAGTGGAAAAATAAAGGAACATGAAAGAGGATGGTGAAAACATTACCTCTTCATTGGGTTCTTCCTTTTGATTTGATCAAAAGGGCTCCTTAAGATGGCTTTTTGATTAAAGTAATTCCTCTAGGATGAAGTGAGGGAAGTTTAGAGGATATTTGGGTAGGGTTTGGCTAAGCCAAAAGGCTTTGAAGGTGTAAATTTGAGATAAGGGAAAGTTCCCTTTTATAAGAGGGGTGAGGGGCACCTTAGGAAAAACAAAAAAACATATTTTATAATAAAATCATTTTCAGTTTCTAATGGCTCCAAAGTGGATTATTTAAAGTATAAGGTGGGGATGGGTCGAACACCACTCAACCAATAGGTTTTAGAAAGGTTTTGGTCACTATATTAACTTTAACTTTTAGATCTAACTCTCAATTAAATAATTCTACATTTACCATGTCTCATTGTATTTTTATTTTATATGGTGTTTCCCTCCGAATTCGGGGATGACCTTTTGGATGGGAGATTCAAACGTTCTGATCGGTTTCTAACGGGTTTGTTCGTAGAACTGGAAACATCCAATGATTCCACATCCATTTGGACCTACTTTCCAAAGGTAGGCGCTCATTAGCTTGTGGACTAATGAGGCTTATGATTTTTCATTGGTCGAGAGGATGGGAGGTCGGACTCATCACACCTTTTTAAGGGGAATTATTGTTTACTCCAGGACTCTCTTTATAGATTTAAGTTATGTTCGTGAATCCTTATTACATTACCAAGTATAAAATGAGCTTTCTTTCAGTTTTGACAATATGTAATAAATTTAGAGAATCTTTTATATATATTCTAGGTTCTTCATCAATAGAGAATCATCTGTGTCTATTTAGAGATTCTTGGTCAATGGTATCCTTAAAAACATTAATATAAAAGTCTCTTGGTCATTATGATGACCAGGCTGGTTTTAAAGCCACTCAGTGGGGCACTTGAAGTTTATTGTGATTCAAAAGGACATGGGTTATTTCAGAGTTGGGATCGAACCCGCAGATGGGCTACCTACGTATCCTTTGTTTTGGAAAAGGAATCAGAACCCACGTAGTTCGGGTAAGGGAGTATGATGTTTATGATTGATGGCTCAAAGAAGGATGTCATAATTACTTTTACTCTCTAAGCTCACGTGAGTCATGCTCGGTGTGAGAAACAAGAGGTATTGGTAATAAAATAGACAATTGGGCCATGAAAGATGTAATCATAAGAAATGGTTTGGGGCTTATGTATGTATGACTGCCTAGATAAATGAATATTTGGATTTACTTTAGGGAGAAAATCCAGGAACAGGGTCCATAAAGTTATATGTGCTTCATGGAGATTTGAATACTCAAACATGGGACTTATTCCTGAAAAGGAAGCCCAGATTAGGAGAGGATTGATGATTGGGTTTTACTCCTGAGAAGGAATCCCAAATCAAAGGTAAATTATGACTGGTTAAAGAGAAATTAAGGGACTTGGGACTTACTCTTGAAAAGGAAGCCCAAATTTATGACTGGGGCTTATTCTTAACAAGGAATCCCAGGTTTAGGGGACTTGGACTTATTCCTAAAAAGGAAGCCCAAAAATTATGACTGGGACTTACTCCTGAAAAGGAGGCCTAGGTTAAAGGATTATGATTGGGACTTACTCCTGAAAAGGAGGCCTAGGTTAAGGGATTAAGGATTGGGGCTTACTTCTAAGGAGGATGCCCAAAATTATAAATGGGGATTATTCTTGAAAGGAGACCCAGGTTAAGGATTCTCTCATATTAAAGGATGTGGTTGAATGAATGAACTCTCAATCTTTAGTGACATAAAGATATGTAAATCACTAAGTTTTGAGAGATATTCCACAGAATTCCTTTCAGATAAGGAAGACAAATCAAGAAATCATGCCATAAATGGCTTTGAAGAGTGTCTTGAAGACTGAATCTTGAATAGGAAAGGTGTAATGGCTTGAGAGGGGTAAAATGGGAAAGATGGGCACCCAAAAAGGAATGGTCGCGCAAGTCTTGGAAGGCGCGAAGGTACTACGTGGGCGCGCAAGTATTTGTCGCGCAGGTATACCTGCATGACATTTGTGGGGTACTTGCATGATGTTCAACCAGCATTGAAATACTTGAGCGACTCTTTATTAAAGCCTTTAGAATCCTCTTGAGGTTCTTCCAGAAAAGGGACACGCAAATTCTATCGAAGGAGTAAGACGACGCGCAAGTGTGGCTGCTTCCCTTAAGGGTTGGCCACTCAGGCGCGCAAGTGTTGATGAGTTTCAACACTTAGGATTTCCTCCCTCTCTTTAGATCTTCCGTTCTAGGTAAGAAATTACCTTAGAAGTGTTCTGGAAGCTTTGAGAAGAGGCTTGGGCTTTGGGAGCTTCAATACGAGTTTCTGGAAAAAAAATCCTCCCTTAATGGGGGGCCCACAGGGTCTATTTATGGGCAGGAAAAGACCCTGGGCGGTTATCACTTAGGTCATGCAAGTCACTTGCGCGACCATAAGGCGTCGTGCAAGTGAACTTGTGTGACCGTGATATAACTTGCGCATCACAGGTGCTTTTGATCCCTTGTTCATGCCTTTTTCGATTTTTGATATTTTCTTCAAAGGTTGAATCATTTTGAACTCAGATATTCCCCTTTTCTGATCTTTAGATTCTATGACGAAAGCAGCGTCAACAAAAGTCCCCCCTCAGAGTTGGATCCGAAAGAAAATGAGGATTTGACTCTGAGGAAATTGAAGACATCCAAAGGAAATTGTGGTGCACAAGTCTTCAGTGCACAGAGGGTAGCGCGCAAGTGTGCGTCGCGCAGGTCTTGAGCACACTGGGTACAACGCGCAGGGTCCCGACCGCATCTATAAATAGAGGGCCTCACATCCGTACAAGCATCCATATTTCCGGACTTCATACCTTCGAGCTCTCACCACGCAGGTCACCTTAGCCACGCAGGTCTCTTCTTTCCACTGTTTCCTCGCTGTCGTGCTACTCTCAAGGTAATAGGACTTGCGCGGTGATACATGCGCGACAAAAACTTGCGCGGCACATGTAACACTTGCGCGACACCTCCATACTTGCGTGCCTTAATGACTTAGCCATTTTTTCAGATTTCTTCACAAAGTTTGTGGAAAATCAATCCATTTATGAATTAGTTTATTCAACTCTTGTGCAGAATCGATGGTTCCTAAGGGAATTAAAACGTCTGATGAACTGGCTAGCAAGCGGATTGATGACATGATGAACATCATTGGCCATGATTACTATGATATCTGTGACAGCACTCTCCTATATTTGGCTAAGTAATTGAAGAAATATCATCTTAATTTCCCACAGAGCATCTACCTGCCTCTATATGGTCATGGTCATCTGCAAGGAGTCAACGTTCCAGATGCAAAGAACTGTACACCTGAAATGCAGCTGCACTGCTACTCCTTCATTTCGGTTATGCTGTGCATTAAGGGCAACAACAATGGTGTGAACTTTCAAATTCTACCTCCATGTCATTTCCTTGCAGATATGAAAATGGCAAACCCATGGGATGAAATGTTTTCCACTTCCGATTGGTGGAGAGAAGACAAACATGGTATTAGAGCAATATCTGAAAAGAGTAATCTCTCCAAATGGCTCTTTACGTCCAATGCTCCATTCTCAAATCCATGTATCCATCTTCCAAGTCTCTTGGATAGAAATAGAGTCATTGTTTGATCAGCAGAAAATTTTTTCAAACTGCACTCAGGAACATCCTTTTACAATTGTTCCAAGAAGAGCTGGTATCACTGCATCACTTATTGTATCCAATTGAATGATTGAATTTGAAGTGGTTGCTGATGAAGCTCGGGATGTCGTAAATAAAATGAAGAGTTATGTTGAAAGCCTCTTGTAATTCTTGAAAAAGAGAAGAGACTCCAGTCTCTGGATGTCCTTCTAACTCTTGTGCATCAATGAAAAACACTTTCACATTCACTTATTTGTACCTGCATTCTCTTTTGCTATATGATTTAGATTTTACCTAAGCCAATGGGCCCAGTAACCATAGTTTGATTTCTACTAGGATTATTACAAATAACCCTACAAACTTTGAATCTTTTAATTGCTCAATATTACCTAAATCATACAAAATGTATGTTTAGTGAGCTGGAACTTGACTTTTATTCAGAGTTCCTTTGTCTTTTGTGGGCAGTTTAAAGTCATGCACACCAGACATAAAGAGGCTAATGTTTAAGGTCAAAATAGCTTTGACCAAAATGGATTAAAATTGATTCAATTCCTTGACAATTTATCTGAAAACATATTATCATACTCAAGTATGAGATAAAATATGTAAACTATGGCTTAAGAATATTTTAATCTGAGGAATTATTTGAAAAAGAGCTAAAAGGCATCAGAAGAAGTAGTTTCCAAGAATGAAGTTACCATCATTTGACAAACCCGTTAGGGGGTTGAATTATGTAGGGCCACATAAGGGCATTGGCTGCATAGTAAAATAAATAGAATCTTTTGGCTGACAAGTCTATTATGTGGATTGTTTATGCAAGGCCACCTATGGGCACGTGCTGCATAGTCAGAAAATAGAACTTTCAGAAATTTACTTTCCTAGTGCTAAAAGCCAGTGAAATTTTATGGAGATTCAAATTTTCTAAAGTATAGAGTTTGTTGTATGGAAAAAGGTACTTGAATATGGAGAAGATATTTCCGAACAAGACTATCGAAGAATTGGATGAATATCACTCCTACGAAGGTCTGACCCAAACGTAGGGAAAGAGAATAAACCATAGACTTGAATACTTTCAGATCATGAAAAAGGATATGGGACAAATATGTTAAGGATGGATATTTTTTGCAGATCCCTACATATTGTCGTTTAAGACAAATAAGGACAAAATAGGCATTCTTCCCAAGAATGAAGTTACTATCATTTAACAAACCCGTTAGGGGGTTGAATTATGCAGGTCCACCTAAGGGAATTGGCTGCATAGTCAAATAAATAGTATCCTTCGGCTGACAAGTCTGTTATGTGGACTGTTTATGCAAGGCCGCCTATGGGCACGTGCTGCATAGACAGGCGAAAGAATTCTCTGAAGTTTGACATTTTTGTGCCCTAAAGTCATGAAAAGGGTTATGAAGATCTGAAAATTTTTAAGGTTAGGGTTATAACACATAAAGATGGGTATCTTCCAATGTATACAGAGATACATAGGTCAATGATAACCATAATCATGTTGTGGCTGGGTCCTGAATTGAAATTTTGGACTTCACTACGTATCCCATAAGGATGAGAATCAAGCCATACATAGTTCTTAAAATGCAGTTTAACGTCATGCTAGACGAAAGTATGAGAGATCTTAGTTTAGCGTCATAAAGTTCGGACCATAATAATGAATACACAGTGTGTATTTTCATGAGGACTTTTCAGACAAGGGACTGAAAGTGAAATTTGGGGTTAGGCCCAAAAGACTTGGGGCTAGATTCGAGGGATAATCGAACGTTCCTATGTATCCCATAAGGATGGGAATCAAGCCCACGTAGTTCTAGATATACCCTTTGTACAAATTTGGTTCGTACATGTGAAGGGTAAAAGGGGACATTAGTACAATGATGGTTTAACCCGAGATAAAAAGTTTAGGCATTACCATGTATGAACGTAGTCTTTTGAAATGAAACATGATTGAAAAGTCAATGTAAATAATGGTTCCCTCTCAAATGAGGAAATCAAAAAGTATTGTAGTTTATTATCATACTGTACAAAAGTGTTGTATAGTTTAACGTCATATAACAAGTACGGAAGTGAATCAAATGTAAAGATATTGATTCTAAGGGCGATTTTACAAATCAACATCTTATGAGATGAAGGTAAACCAAAGTGAAGAGGTTGTTTTTGGGCTTGATCCTTGGGAGGTTGCCTACGTACTCAGCCTAGAAGGAAAAGATCAAAGTCCATGCAGTTCAATTAAAGAATGAATTAATAATCAAGTTTTTCTTGGGGAAAACGACCTAAAAAAATGTTGTTGGGACTTATACATGGTTAGCGGCCCAAAGAGAGTGTTATGGTTGAGGTTTTCTCTAAGCTCACGTGAGTCATACTCGGTGTGAGAAACAAGAGGTAACAACAACCTTAACGATGCATAGTTTAATTTCATGTAGGACATATAAAGGGACTATGTAGTTTAAAGTCTTGCAGTTAGGACTATTGGTGATGCACAGTTTAGTGCCATGTAGCAGGGACAAAATACAGTTTAATGTTATGTAGGACGTATCAAGGACTTTCTGTACAGATTAGCATCATGTACTTAGGACGATGGGGACAATACAGTTTAACATCATGTTGGAAAAAAAAGGGGGACTGTGCAGTTTAATGTCATGAAGTAAGGACAAAATAACACACCATTTACGTCATGTTGGACGCATTGGGGATTTTTTCTACAGTTTAGTGTCATGTTGGAAAAAAGGGCAAATAGTTTAAGGTCATATAAATGGACCGTGGATGGTGCAGTTTAATGTCATGCTAGACATAAGTATAGTTTAAGGTCATACAAGACCTTTGATGATTATTTAGTTTAACATTTTTCTGGACGTAAGGGACTTTCAAATAGTTTAGGGTCATATGCATGGACCATGGAAGGTGCAGTTTAATTTCATACAGGACCATGGTGTAGTTTAAGGTCATACAGGACCTTTTAGGGAACTTTTTCATAGTTTAGCGTTGTGTGGGACAAGGTTGTAGTTTAATGTCATTTTGGACCATTGCCGTATAGTTTAAACGTCATATAGAAAGGATGAACTGGTGCCGCACAGTTTAGTGTCATGTTGCAGGGACATCTTGTGAATAGTTTAAGGTCATACTGGACCATTGTTGTATAGTTTAACGTCATATAGCAAGGACGAACTGGTGTCGCACAGTTAGTGTCATGTTGTAGGGACATCTTGTGAATAGTTTAAGGTCATACTGGACCATTGTTGTATAGTTTAACGTCATATATCAAGGACGAACTGGTGCCGCACAGTTTAGTGTCTTGTTGCAGGGACATTTTAGGAATAGTTTAAGATCATACTGGACCAAGGAGGAGTTTAAGGTCATACTGGACCATTGCTGTATAGTTTAACGTCATATAGCAAGGCCAAACTGGTGCCGCACAGTTTAGTGTCATGTTGCAGGGACATTTTAGGAATATTTTAAGGTCATACTGGACCAAGGAGGAGTTTAAGGTCATACTGGACCATTGCTGTATAGTTTAATGTCATATAGAAAGGACAAACTGGTGCCGCATAGTTTAGTGTCATGTTGCAGGGACATCTTAGGAATATTTTGTATTTTATAAAAAATACTTCTTCAAAAATATGGCATTAGTTGGAGTAGTAATGAGTTCTCCATCCATCGAGATTAATGAATAAGCTCCATTGGAGTAGACCCTATGTATTGAATAAGGTCCTTCCCATTTTGGCTCAATATTGGGAGGTTTCTTTCTTGGTATCATTGGAGTTCTGAGAACAAATACCAATTCTCCCTGAATTAATGAACGAAGATGAACTTTTTTGTTAAAATCTCGTGCTATTCGATTCTGATAGATTTCCAAGTGGTGCAAAGTGCACAATCTTTTCTCATCTAACTATTCCAATTCATTCAGTCGCTTTTGAAATTTCTCATCTGTAGATAACTGATCAAAAATGGCTACTCTGAGTGAGGGAAATTGAACTTCAATTGGCAAGACTGCTTCCCTTCCATATACCAATGAATATGGAGTTGACCGCATTGCATTGCAGGTGGTAGTCCGATAAGCCCATAAAGCATGAAAGAGTTTATCAGGCCATGAACTCTTATCTTTATCCACCATCTTTTGCAGTATATTTGAAAGAGTCTTGTTAAAGGCTTCTATTTGGCCATTGGCCGCCGCATGATACCGAGATGAATGGTTGGATTTAATGTTGTATTCTTGATATAATTTCTTCACTTCATAAGAACAGAAGTTGGTGCCATTGTCCGTCAATATGGTATGAGGGACACCAAATCTAGTAATGATGTTAGACTTGATGAAGCTAACAATGCATTTAGAACTGACTTCTTTAAGAGGTAATGCCTCTTCCCATTTGGAAAAGAAATCAGTAGTAGTAAGAATGTACTTAAACTGCTTGGCCGTAGCTGAAGGGTAAGGTCCCACCACATCCATTCCCCATGTGGAAAATGGCCATGAGTATTTAGCTGTATGAAGCAACTCTGGAGGTTGATTAATGATGTTGGCATGTACTTGGCATGAATGACACTTCTTTGTGAAATTAACACAATCTTGTATCATTGAAGGCCAAAAGTATCCAAGCCTTCAAATTTGATCATACAATCTATGTCCAGACTGGTGGGCACCATAGACTCCTGC